>CM069920.1:47601340-48801340 GCA_036172225.1 Cryptocoryne crispatula var. balansae | reverse complement strand
ATCAATTTTGAAATTGGTAGTGAAAATAAAGCACATTATGCAATACAAGTGTCAACTTGTATCAATTTTGATATTGATACTCCAACTTCTAAAATTATCAATATCAATATTAATATAGTATCAAATTTAAAACTCTAACCAAACGGGCCATTAGGCATGTCAGATAAATCCAGTGACCATGGAGACTGTTGGAGTGGTGATCAGGTTGGAGTCGGACAAATCCTGGCATCCGACCAGGTTCTCATTCTTCAGAGATATTACACAATTGAAATGAGTAGAATCAGCTGTTACCCTGTATCATAATAATCAGTAGTGGATGATTTCCTATCAAGAGGTGGGTAAATTGCTTGGCGAGAAGAGAAACGAGAGAGTAACTTTTATAACAGATATGCTTGTCCAGTCTTGAAGGAGAATGGCTTCTGGTCGGGATCTTTCTTGCTGAAGTGCCAGGGGAAACAGTAAGGGCAACTTTTAGGGATAAAATAATATTGTTATAAAGAAAATGGTGAAGAAGAGTATGGGACGGGAAAGAGAACTCTTTACCTCCAGAATTTTCGGCTAAAGATCACCATTTTTGCCTGTAGGAAAAAAAATAATTCGCAATAGCAAAAGCGTTTTGGCTGCACAATGGATAAACTTTAGTACATTTCTATGAAAAAAAATATTAAAATAAAGTGTAAACTATTTAATGAATTGTAATGTTTGGAGACCTTTTTTTTGTCTAATAAGATTTTTTTTGTAAAAATATAATTTTGTAATAGTTGTCAGACACCTTTTTTTAGCAAATCTTGCGAAGAAAACATGAAATTATCGTAAAAACACAATACCCCATTAACGACTGACGAAGGAAGAAGCCTCACGTGAAGGGAAAAAATGGCACCTTCCCGGCAACAACCAGTCTCAAAGCTTCTAGACGTCATAATAGATGAGAGAGGATGACCCCCCGGGCTTGTACTGTGCTACGATTATTTGATGTCGGAGACAAGACTTTTATGACAGCCTGCGATTAACAGAAGATAACATGAGATTTAAATACCCTGTTAAATGGAGGGTTTCCCAGTCGAATAACTAGGGGTCTGACCCAAAAAAAAAAATCAAATAAGTAGGGGGGTATTTATGGGACTGGGTGCTAATCATCAGGCAAGTAGAGGTGGGCACGGTTCGGTTTGGTCCGGTTTAGACTATTTTTTTTTCAAATCGAATCACCCTCTCAAACCGAACCGAACCAAACCGAATCGGTTTGGTTCGGTTCAAACCGAAAATAAATAAAAATATTTAAATTAATTATTTTTACATATATATACTAATTTTTAAGTTAAAATAATAAAAATAAATATTATTTTATTATGAAATTTATAAAAATATCATTTTTATTAATATTATAATAGTTTTTTATATTTTTTTGATTAGTTCGGTTTAAACGGTTTGGTTTGGTTTAAATCAGTTTGGAGATTTTCTAAACCGAATCAAATCGAAAGTGGGTCCAAACCGAACCGAATGGGCTGGTTCGATTTGGTTTCTTAGTTTGAACCATTTTGTGTCCACCCCGGCAGGCAAGGCAGCAGAAAAACTATAAGTAGGATATGACAAGGCAGTGGATGGTGAGATGTTCCTCTCGCCCTTGGGTGGTCTGGGGGTAGGGATGTTCAGTCTTTTCAATTTTCAATCTCGGTTGTTCTATTTTTATTTTTATTTTTTGAACTGAACTAAACCGATACAGTTTTATCGGTTTATATTTTTTTTTACATCTCTTTGAACGGAATCGAACCTATAAATTAGTTGGCTTGATTCGACAGTTTATTTATATTTTATGTTGATTTTAAATGTATGTCAAGATGTAAAAACATAATTCTTTTTTTTACAAAATAAGTATTAATTTTAATAAATGAATGATATATACATATATTAAACTCACAAAGTGATCCGTTCATTCACCATTATATTGAACTCAGTTCGAATCTCATATCGATTTGGAAAATTTTAAAAAATATATACTTACTCAAAAAGGAACGAACTTTTTTTAATATTTCTATATTCGTTTATAATTGTTGAAATTATTTTTTTTAAAAGAAGGTGGTTGGAGATGCAGCTCGGATCTGTCATTTTATTGGTACGTTCAGATGAACCCATTTTCTAGAGTGTATTTATTTATGTGAATGATCTTCAAAACACTCTTTGTTTTTTAAAATATTTAGGCTTCTGATAATTATTAATATTTATTTCTATGTCCTGGTCATTTTTCTTGAAATTGAGAGATAATAAATTAGATAAATATGTTCTCCTTTTTTAAAAGAATCAAAATATGTCGATGGCTGCAATACTTGACTCCACTGATATCCTAAATTACGAACGCCATGTTTGATTATGCCCAAATATCAGTTCAGATTTTGGCACTGGTATTAACCCAACATGTTTGATTAAATTCTATGAGTTTTAAATTTTATATTGGCCGTTACATATATTTGTATCAAAACAATAACAAGGTGTCGACCGTATTTACTTTTCAAGAACTGTATTTAGTTCTTGAGAAGTAAATACATCCTAGTTGATTATGCCTAAAATTTTAAAATAAGAATTCCTCTGTTTTCTAGAGAGAGATGGAGATCGTAGGAGGGAGAAGAGGGATAATATCCGAAGGAGATATTTTGGGTCTAAAATTAAAAATTATTAATTATTACAATTTTAAGAATTTTCCACCGCAATGTCTTATTTTTCGGTGAAGGAAAATCTCCAGATTCATAAGCATTTCAGAATATCACGAAGATGCATTCAGATGATCCGATTCTGTTTTTATTTATTTATTTATGGTATCCATCATTAAAAAAAGCTTATTACCAAACCTTACTCCCGGCAACACACGTGTCACGTGCCGCTACGTGTCATCATCCGACCCGCTCATCAAAGGGCCAGAAACAAAGGGGAAATTCTCGCCGCACGCTATCGAACGGCCGAAGCGGTTCCTCTTCCTGCAGAAGCGGGGGGGCGAGCGGCGGCGGCGGCGGCGCGGAGCGATTCTGCCGGGGACCGTTCGGAGCTCCAGCGCATCCCGCAGCGCCACAAATGCCCCCCATTGTCTGCCTCCGACCTCCGTTGTCGCAGAGAAGGAGCGGCGAGGAGAGGCGGGAGAAACCCCTCGGCATCTCCGCCCGCCGGTGACCGCGGATCTCGACCGCTCGCGCGGATCGGGGGCGTGTACCGCTTCCTCCTCCCCCCGCCGGCGCGACCGGCGAGGTGAGAGCGTCCTCTTGATCCTGGTTCTCCGCCGACGCCGCTTTCCTGGCGCGGTCGTCTCATCTGGCGTCGCCGAGGAGGAGGAGGTAGTCGGCAGGGAGGGTGCGCGTGGCTGCCGCCATGGAGGCGCGGCGGATGCGGCAGCTGATGCTCCTCTGCCTGAGAGCTTTCAGCACTCGTGTTGCCCTCGTGGGTGCCAACCACACCGCCGCCAGGTTCTGCAGCCGCTAGTTCGGACTTCCCGCCCCCCTCTCCCTCCTCCTCCCTCCCCCTTTCTCTCTCCCTCTCTCAATCTCTCTCGCTCGCTCTGCATTTCATCTCTTGGATTTCGATTTCGCTCTGCTGCCGTTGCTGGTCTTTCCCGTCTGCATTGCTTCCCACGGTCGAATCGAAGAAACCTACCAAATCCGATACGATGGCTGCTGGTCAGAAGAAAGGGCGCCTCCTCGCCGGCCACGGTGCCATGTGCATGGGTGTCCAGGACCGCCTGGAGATCAGGCTGCCCGATTTTCAAGTGCTCAGACTCGTCGCCAGGTCGCTGCTTGCTTTGGCACTCCTCTTGTTCTTCCTCCTCCGCGGGAGCAGTCCGCATCAGGTCCCCAACGCCGCCGTGGCCGTTCCCGCGGCCACCGAGAGCATTCCGTCGCGCTTGGTCGAGGACGACCTCCTTCTGCCGTTGCTCTTGCGTGATCTGAAGATCCAGGGGCTCCTCCCCTCTGGCGGCCGGGCCATGTTCCTCGGCCGCGCCGCAGGTGCCCGCCTCTCTCGCATCCTCGAGCAGAACAAGATTGAGCTGGTCACTGGATGCGAAATCGGGGGTGAATGCCGGAGCCAGATCGTGGGTGGCTCTCTTGACTTCATTTTCTCGGAGATTGGCTTCTTCGACGTGGGATTCGTCGATCGGGTGCTGAAGACGGGAGGCGTCTCCGCCATCCGTCTGAGCTCCGACCTCGCCGCGGCACCACCGCTGGCTTCCAATTTAAAGATCGTCTATGTCAGGAGGTTTGGGTCCACGTTTGTGGCGACGATGAAGATGCCGGAGCAGACAGAAATCGCAGTGGAGAAGGGATGGCGTCGTCGGCGGCTCCTCTCGGTTCCGAACACGAGGAAGGAAGCGCTGAACGGGCTGGAGGACGTCTTGCTAGAGCCACCGGCGAGGAAGGTTCTTCGAGGAAGCTACCTGAAGCGTACCAAATACCTCCCAGACCTTATGGGAGACACCCTGGACCGCTACCCGCGGAGGCTGTTCGTGGAGGTCGCCTCCCTAGCGCAGGGGAAGCGGGGCGCTGCCGCCGGCGGCACGGTTTCCCCCGCCGTCAAATGGTTCGCCGGGAACTACCCCACGAGGAACCGCAACTTCGAGGTCATCAGGGTGGAGGTGGTGGCGGGGAAATCGGCGACCGCGGAGAAGAAGACCGATCGGGACGAGGATGAGACCGCAGAGATGGCGGGATGGCTGAGGAAGAACGTGAGAGAGGACGAGTACGTGGTGATGAAGGCGGAGATGGGGGTGGTGGAGGGGATCCTGAGGAGCGGCGCCGCGGGCCTGGTGGACGAACTCTTCCTCGACTGCCAGACGCGCGGCGGCGCCGGGCGGCGCCGGGCGTACTGGGAGTGCCTGGCGCTGTACGGGAGGCTCCGGGACGCCGGCGTCGCCGTCCACCAGTGGTGGTGGGGCTGAGGCGTCCGGTCTGGAGCTGCGCCGGCTAAAACAAGACGAAGCAAGATATTATTATCAATAAGATTTACGATGATAATCAATAGCAGCAGTATTAGCAGTCTTATGGACCGATGGGCGTGAGGAAGAGGAGACGATGTCCGGAACGGAGCTCCATTTACGTGATAATATCGTGGTTCTTGAGGTGTGTTTGTGTTATATGTAATCGTCGGGTGATCATATATATATATATATGTCTGTGTCTGGAACTCCATTTATATGTTTTGTCTTGTCCTTGGTAAGTTTGTTCAGTTATGTGGTATCTCCGCTGTTGTGCATTCCGTTTATCTCTAACGTGATTACAGTTTAGCTGTTGTTGGTGATAAACATGGATGATCAGGGGACTGTCTGGATAAGAACGTTAACCGGTGACGTTGGGTTCCTTTGGTAGAGATTCCGTGTCGGAGATTCCTCCCAAAATCGCTTCGTGTTCACGAGATTTGTTGGGTTTATTTGACACAGATTCTCGGCGTCGGTCTCTCTTTGATTCTCGAAATCTCTTCTCTACTACTCCTCGGCATGGAAGGCAATGCAGTTTGAGTTACGTTCGGTTGAGATTTTTAGTTGCCGGGGATCTTTTCTTTTTGACAAATTTTAGGCTGTGCTTGGAATCGCTTAAACGGCATATTATGTTTATCTAGGTTCGATACCAAAATTAATGATATCGATGTTCTGACTAAACGGATCCTAAAAAGTAAATACAAACTTCGCAAAGGGGGGGGGTCGGATTCGAATGTGGCAAGAGCCGGATATCGTTGATTAAATCAAGTTGTGTATTTCTTTCTGTCCCGCTCCATTTCGGATATCCGTGCCAGATAAATCTAGTTTATCCTCAAATTTCAAGGGATAAATCAAATTTATTTATCCTCAAATTATTCCAATATCAAACAGCACCACCTTAAAATCAAGTTGTTAAAACAGTATCTTTTCGAGAAGTGATCCGAATTGTCTTGATTTGATCTTAGAAATGGGGATGACTTGAAAGAAAAAAAAAGCCTAAAGCCAATATATTTATGTAATAAAAGCACGCGGGCGTGAGCGAAAATAACATATATTTAATTCAAGAAAACGTGCCGTTGAAATGATAAATAATATCGAAAGTGTTTTTCTACCGGCCCGTTTGATATTTTTTTCGATATAATAATGAGCCCTTGTAATATCTTCGCACCCCGGCGCGGGTTCTTGCCGTCCGCCTTCAGATGGTCGCTGCTGCAGCGCTCGCCCGCACCAGTTTTCCCGCTCTCTCCAGCCTCCGGCGGCTCACTCTTCCCGTCTCCGCTCTCCGTCGCCGGCCTCGGCCGCCCCTTCCTTGCTGTTCTCGTAGGAGCATATCCCTGTCTCCTTCTGGCCCTGCAGGTGCCGACGCTGTCACCATGGAGCGGACGAGGGCACCTTACGGCTCCTGGAAGTCGCCCATCTCCGCCGACGTCGTCGCCGGGGCGGAGAAGCGCCTCGGAGGGATGGCCGTCGGGAGAGACGGGCGGCTCGTCTGGGTAGAAACGCGCCCCGAAGAAGGAGGGTCGGTAGATCCTCGAGTATAAAAGATCCTTTTCGGAATGAAGAATTGAGTTTACTATGCACTCCACGTGTTTGCTTTCTGTAATTGCTGCAAAGAATTGAATCCAGAATAACGATGCATCCAATCTCTTGCAAAATGTTAACGCCCACGTTTTTTTTTTTTTTTTTTGGGTTCAGGCGTGCGGTTCTTGTCAAAGAGCCAGTCGAACCAGATGATAAACCGATAGACATTATCCCTCCGGAGTTTTCTGTGCAAACGTTGGCCCAAGAATATGGCGGTGGCGCATTTACGGTGTATGAGAACATCATCATCTTTTCAAATTGTGAAGATCAAAGATTATACAAGCTGTGCGTTGGAGGTATTCTGTAATTAACCATTTTCGTGCTCTAAGTTCCTTGGTATCAAATCCTGATCTCGAGGTTGGTAGTTATCTGTTGTCGCTAACTTGAATCTCGGAAGTCGTTTGGCTCTTGATGCGCCGCCATTTTTATTCTGACAGAAGTGGTGCAATCATAGTTGTCAGAAGTCACAAGACACCCAAGGCGCGAAAATGAAATAGGAAACAAACCCCAGATCGGAATAGGAAAGAAACCCGCAAATGGGTGCGACACAGGTCGGTTGAATGGGTGCCTGACGGGTCAAACCATAAAATCAAAGCACCAAACAAACAATGTCTCCACTGTAAGAAGAAGATAAACAAATTGAAGACTTAAGATTACAAGGTCGGAAACCATCGACTCACTAGATATGTTCAAACTTGCAACTCCTCAAACATCGAAGAACATGAAATGTAGAAAAAGATTAAAAGGCTTATACTAGATGTTTTAAGGATAAATAATCAAGAAATTAAAACTGTCACCGATGGAGAAAGAAAACTTAAGTTTTTACGGGAGGACGAGAACTATGGTGAGGAGAACTATAGTGAACAATCACATCTCCTCATTTGACATATTCTCCTGCTAGGTATTCCGGAGCGAATTCAATTTATCTTGAATACTAGAATAAAGAAATCGTCTCTGTTCAGTGTTCACAATTTCCTCCTAGACTCTTCTTCCAACAACGAATATCTTCGTTCTCCTTTCATATACGACGGTGCAATTATCCTTCTGTTAGTCTCCATTTCTTTCGGGTGGCAGTTATTATCTTAGTGACCAGCCATGTAAGAGCTCTAAATAGACCTTTGCATAGAACAGAAAAGTATAATTCTTATTATCTAGCTTGGGATATCTCATCCAAGGGGATCATGCAGCATACATTTCTACATCATCAATGGCTTCACATTGTCTTCAGAGTCTTCTTTCTCCATCTTCACATGGAATAGCAAAGGATACATTTAGATCTATTAACACTCACATGCCCAACTTCTTACATTGTTTGACAATCAATGAACTGCATGGAGGCATCTGTCCCTATAGGAAACATGTTGGTATCTTAATATTTAGCATTCATGATATCCCATTGTTTTCAACCTCCCTTATGATAGAAATATATGTCCTACAAGTCAATCATATATGATATGATTCAACATTTCTAGAAATATCTCATTCAATTAATTAAGCGAATCTTCATTACTAACTTTTGTTAGATGCGAACATTGTAATGAAGTTTTTGATCACATGCAATGATAATTGAATCATAATGAGATAATGAAAATGAGATCGATCATTTAGATGTGATCTAAATGTTCCTAATTATAAGATTTTTGAGATAGGACATCAATGATCCGGATAAACTAGTGTGTGTGATGTCTTCTCATGTGATGAGGATGACCGATGTCATTGGTCATTAGTGTGGGGACACTAAGATACACATATATATGCTCATTAGTGGAATGAGTTCACTGAATTGATCAATTTAGAAAAACTTGATCGTTATCTTACCGAATTGTCTATCAGGTTATTCTTACATCTCAATAGCGCGGTTGGATCTTTGACTTGAGTCGCCAAAGATGTCTTACCGGATATATTTTGTACTTTGATTATTGACTTATGAATCACCATTTTGATGGTCCAGTATAGTTGATATATTGGGTGCAAAAGAAGCTCGATGAAGATAATTGATCAAACAACATGAGATCGTTCACTCTCGGTAGGAGAGAGAGAATATCTTATCGGATAGTACTCTAAATCATTAGCCATGGTACTTAAGATATTTGAAAAATGAGTTTTTCAATTGATTCGAACTCGAGTACAAGATCTCATAGAGTCAGAATATTTAGGGGTTCACAGTTGGTGCCGGACCCCTGACCGACTGGGACATTGTATGAACGAAGATTTAAATTTGTGTGATAATTGATGATGGAAAGGCTTAATGGATATTTTTTAACTTCTCAAAGTCATTTGGGATCATATGACGTAACTTGTACCCTTTATGATCGAAAAGTCGTAAAAACTGTTATCGGATAACGATTTTGATTTAATTTAAAGAAATTATTTTTTTAAATTAATTAAGACTTCAACTAAATTGACTATTAGGCCTAGTGCGTCAATAAGACGAGGGCATGTGCGTAATTTTATAGAAGTTTTGAGTCTTTGTGAAGAATTTTATTTTCTATAAATAAATAGCTTATGAAGTTAAACCCTAACATGCCATAGGGTTGGAGCACGTCTCAAGTAGCCTCCCTTCCTTCTCTCTCCTCAAGAAGATGATTTCTTATAGTCAAGTTTGAATATAGAAGGTTTCTCGCGACCCAAAGGAAGGAAGAACTCATTTGTTGAAGTAAATCGTGTGGATACTGCTAGAGACCGTCCACTTGAACAGTTTTCAGCAAGGAGGAATATCCTTCATTCATCTATGGTGAGAGATTTTAGAAATCTCATGAGGTACTCTCATTCTACTTCATATTCGGTTATCGATTTTACTAGTTTGACATCAATCAAGGCAAAAATCATGATTTCAAAGAATTAAATTTTTTTTCGCTGCCATAAATTGATTCCTTACACCTTACTCTTTAGTAACTCTATATTGAACCTTGAAATTAGTCTCTGACCTCCCAGGTCATATCGATGTATTGGTGGATAATGTGGTTGGATATGAAATATTATTGTTTATAGATAGATATTTAGGATATAATCTAATCCAATTAATATAAAAGATCTAAGAGAAGACATCGTTTATAGCACATTGGGGACATACTGCTATGTCATTATGGCATTTGTATTGAAGAAAGTTTGTAGAAGTGTATGTAATTGTAAATAACTTGGTTGTCAAGTCTCAATCCCAAGGTGAACAAGTAGAAATCTTGAAGAAGGTTTTGCAAAGAGCTATAGAATACAAACTCTAGTTGAATTCAAAGAAATGCACATTCAATGTTTTGTCAGGGAAGATATTGGGATTCATAGAGAGATATTGAGATCGATCCTAACAAGGTCAAGACAATCACTGATCGGAAGGTTACAATTTATTCGACGGTTCACCTTGAATGTTTCAAAAGTGAATCTTTCTATGAGTTGATCAAGATGGGAGCAGAGTTTGATGTAATTTGATGTACCAAGAAGCTTTTGATGGTTTGAAGAGATATCTGACAAGTCCACCTATGCCTAAGCCTCCGGTTCCAAGTAAGCCTTTAGTTATATATCTCTGGTTTGGAGAATTCTTTAAGAGTTGTTCTTGCATAAGTGGATGAAGAGGGAAAAAATAATTGGCTTATTATCCATCTAAAATCTTTGACCCTTATGAGTAGAAGTATACCTCAATTGAAAAGACTTGTGCCGCCCTTATCTAGGTGGTATAAAAGTTCAAATGCTACTTTCTTACTCATGAAGTTAACCAAATCGCATGAATGAATCCCATTAAGTTCATGTTAGAGAAATATGTCACGATTAATTGATTAGCACACCGACAAAGTTTTCTCTTTCAATTCGACATCACTTATGTTTGACAAAGTTCGATCAAGAGTAATGTTATCGATGAACATCTTGCTCATCATTCCATATCCATATTTGATCTAGTCCAATCGGAGCTCCCGGATGAGAAACTAATATTTGTTCGATCATCAAATCTTCAGAGTTCAGACATTATATTTAGACAATGACATGAATTATAAAGGAACTAATAGAGATTGTCCTTTATCACCTAAAGGTGTCACCGTTTCATAGATTTTTCAGCTCAACTTCTCAACAACTAACAATATAGGTGAAGCTTTGTTGGCCGAGTTAGAAACCGTTCATTTCTATAGTGTTACCGAACTTAGGGTGATACATGATAGTCAATTGATTTTATGTCAGGTGCTAGACAATGTACGTCAAGAACGTGCCACCAATTGCATCAAAATCTTCTCTAAACTCACATTTGCTTATGCCTCTTGAATTCAAAATATCCTTGCTGATGCCCAGGTCTCCTTAACATCATCGCTATTTGCTCCACTGTGAAGACAAGTTAGGACCATCTACATCTGTAGACGTTCTATTCACATAATAGAGGATGTTTAATTCTTGAAGATTAAAAAGAGATTTCAAAGAAAAGAATACCTTGAATAGAAAGAAGAAATCTTTTAATAGTGCTTGGAGAGTTGGAAGAAGGTGAGAGACATTGGTACTATGAGTTTCCAAGTCACTATCAGGATTAAACCAATCCATTAGGGATTACTGTTGAAGAAAAGAGAGTTATTAGAAAGATCTGTCATAGATACACGGTCATAGGTGGAGTCTCTATAAGATAAGTCCAGGCAGTATCTCTATCTATTAAGAATTTAAGATGTATAGATAAAGAAGAAATTGAAATGTCGCTTAAGGAAGCATACACCAGAGTATGTGGAGGCCATGTGAATAGTCACAATCTTACAAAAAGGTAAGAGTTTTATTAGTCAACTCTAGAAAAAGATTGCTTTCTTTTTTGTTCGGCATTGTCATCAATGCCAATTCTAGGTCGAAAAAATTCATTCTTCTTTCATTCTATCCACATTCCATGGCCTCTCGCCATGTGGGTATTTAATGTCATTGGATCCCTTGGCGATCCTAACAACTTGTCCTGATCCAAGTCCTTCATCCTGAATGCTAGTGTTCATGGAGATCAAAGCATCAATGAGGTTTGCTCTTTATCAAGCACAACATAATCGTCAAATTCGGGATTTTCAGCGACATCGTCAATGATAATAGACTATAGTTTCTTCCCTGAAAGATCTTTGTGACATGTATTATATAAAATTATATTATTCATCACTATATTATTTGTAAGCATGATCAAGTAGAAATCACAAATAAGACTTTAATCAAGATTATTAAAAAAACTTGTGGATTTAACAAATTTACAGATTGACCAGATAAATTGGCGGATCTTCTATGGAACTACCACAATTCAATTTGGACCCTTACGGTCAAATCTTGTATGCTTTGACATGTGAGATGGAGGTTACAGTATCATGTGAGGTATTCCTTCTTTGTTCTAGTCCAACTCGATAAAGACATCCATGTTAATGAACAAAGAGAGTTCCTTCTCGCACTGTTAGAGCTTAGGGACGAGAGAAGACTGGTCACTGGTGAACATACAAGAACTTACCAAATATATTAAAAAAGTTTTATCAAAAGATGGTGGTAGAAAGAAAATTTGAGATTGTTAGGACTTCCTTCAAGTGCAAATTGAGATCGTCCCTGACTGATTCAGGGCCTAATCTTGACTGGGAAATCCTTGATTAAGGCCAAACGGTTATAATTTTTTGAGGAGTTTTAGTCAATTAAACATTTGAAGAAAACCCAGTATAAACTGGCACCTTAAAAAACAGCAGGTGCTTAATGTAAGCAGCATTAAAAATTAGTTGATTGGAGTTGCCTTATTTATTTTTCTGGTAGTGTGCAATTGGCGAGATAGCATTATTTTTCTATGGCCTTGCGTCAGTATTTGTACTTACGATGTCAATTTTTTGGTGGCCTAGGATAGACACACTGGCAAGCAAGTGACTTTGGGTTTCATCATTAAGTTGAAGGCACCGCATTATATACATGTTCTTCATGATTGTTACACTACAAGGACTCCATAAGTGAGATCCTACTTTTTGTGCATCGGTTTCATTGAATATCACAAGGATAATCTTTTTGGTTCTAGTCTTTACTTGTTAATCTTGACATCAAATAACATTGGTTATTCTATTAAACTAAAACAATCTGCTGCTCTATAGAATATTTCTTCAGAAAGTAGTATTATTTCTTTTATCACACGTGTTTCTAGTGGCTCTAATGCTGGCTGTCAATCTGCCTCACCTTGCAGCTAAACGTCCAGTGCCTATTACTCCAGATTATGGCGGACCTGTTGTCTGTTATGCTGATGGAATTGTAGATCCCCACCATAAACGTTACATTACCGTAATGGAAGATCATCGTCAAAGTAGCTTGAATCCAACCACAACAATTGTCTCTATAGACTTGAGCAATGGGAATTGCCTAGGTATACATAATTATACCTGCTACTTCAGTTTTTGACATATCACTTCGTAATGCAATTCTACAAGTCTAAACCTTTCTTTCTCTTAATCATTCATTGACGACATGTTCAGAACCAAAAGTACTTGTTAGTGGTTATGACTTCTATGCTTCACCACGCCTGGATCCTACTGGAAAGAGACTGGCATGGATTCAATGGCGACAACCTAATATGCACTGGGATAGAGCTGAGCTTTGTGTTGGCTACTTCTCAGAGGAGGGGTAAGTCTTCTTTCTTATACCTTGAGCAGTGGTTGATTCTGCTGGCCTTGCCAACAGACAATAAGTGAACTAGAGAAGAGTCCCCACCATCTGTCATTTTGTCCAGCAGATAGGTTGTGGTTTCATTTACTTCTTGTTTACCATGTGTGTTTTGAATCAACAATTATAGATAATCCTCAGAAGCAAGTTGTCATGCTTTGGTTCTCTGGATGCAACTGCCCATATTATTAACCCTACTTCTGATGCGGGACAAAGTGAGAAAAAATATCATCATTAAGTTAAAACGAACTAAACTAATCAAACCAGGCCCAAACCAGCACCCTGCTTGAACCGGCCGGGCGGGCACTGAACTGGGCTGAACCAGTAAGAACTGGGTATGAACTGGCCAAACTGGGCTCAACCCCTGGTGGAAGCGGGCTGACCATTCCAAACTGGCGAACCAGGCAAGTGGGGGTTGGTCGACAGTCAGAAAAAGGGGTGGGGCTGGATGGTTTGCCCACGGCAGGGGCAGCAGCTTGTGGGGTCAGTCTGGCAGGCAATATGGAGGTACAGGTGCGGATGCAGCACTGTGCAGGCTGGGGAGCAGGGTCAGAGATTCAAATTGAGTCACACAACTTTTCATAAACCGACTCAATACACTGTACTTAATATCTTCAAATTTGTGCACACCATTTCATAATAGATATGTTGAATCGGGCCTTCTGTTAGATGAGGTAACTCAGTAAGAGAATTAACAGTGACTATGAGTTAAATACATCCATTTCAGAAGTTGAAGTCTGCTGATTCAACCTTTTACCCAGTCACCCAGTCATATTGAAACCTCCCACAACTAGTGTAGCAGCTTTGCATCATGAGATGCACTCATTTATTTCAGCTAGAAAATATCTTTTTATTTCTTCAAGTAGAGCCATAGATCTCATTTAAGTTCTGGGAAGTTCTGCCATCTTTCAGAATGAATATAGTTGACACACATTACTCACATTACCAGCTATCTATCATGGTAACTTTCTCTGTTCTCCACATGAGCAGAATTCTATCACTTCTGCCATTGGCCTCTTTGCTCAGCAACCTTTCAATTTATTTTCTCCCGATCTGAGAAAAAGATTGGGTTCATCACCGTTGAATTTTGTTTCCTGAATGCAAACCATATCAAGCATTTAAGTCCCAACAAGCCTTGTAATTTCCTTCTCCTTGCAACGTCTTCAGTGATAAAAGTCTTGTTGAAACAATTTGAAATGACCTTTAACAGGACAAAGTGGTGTTTTAAACCTCACAAGATTAACAGGTTGCCATCAGGACCAGGTGACTTTCTAGGTCTTTATGTATCCTGTAACTCTTTATTATCTTGAATAAGACGCAACTTTTTCTTGCCAGTTTTTGCTCCATTACATTATCCCTCTTCTTACACTTAAAGACAAAATTCATGTCTCTTCCAAACCAACTAGGAAATTTCTTTTTTCTGCCTCCTCGGTAGAATCCTAGTACATTTTTTCGTTTTCTTTTTTTATTGCCTTCCAGTACTTTCATCTTTCTTTTAAGCAATAAATGATTCATGATGAATGTCACCTTCAGGAAAAAATCTAGAAAATTTCTTAACTCATTTCTCTATTTTAATAAATGATAAACCAAAAACTTCTCTCATGTTGACGCTAATTTCATCTAACTATGACGATCCCTGTCATTACTGGCAGAGATATTTACAGAACATTACGGGCATGTACATGTCCTGATGACTGATTACTGTCACATGATGCTATGAGGAACGCTTGCATCTCCCTCAATTCCATTTTCTTGCGATAACATTTGGTCTTGCCTCCAACAGAAAATTTTCTCCATCAACTCTCTTCTTTGGATGGTAAACCTCTTTGAAACCTGTAATCTACTATCAATTCTTCAACTAGCACCAACCTTTTTTACTTCCACCATCTCCTGTGGGAACAGGATCTTTGCCATATCTCTAATGTCCGAAGAAAAACGAAGACAAAGGCAGTTCACTGTGCTGAATTGAGAACATGAATGTGCCCGGTGGTCTCCCGCCGGTGGTCTTCCCACTCATAAAATTTAGCAAAATGGGCCCTAAGGATCAGCTCTTTCCATCCCCAGCTCCTTTAAACTTAAATATTGGTTCCAACTTTTAAACATAACATCAGGTGCTATGTCATCAAAGTCAATCGCTTGAGTCACCTATGCAATGAGACAAGATGAGACGATGGTTAGGTGGCTCACATTGGACGCTGTTGTCTGAGACAATCACCTAGCTCACCTACACAATCGCCTTACTGAAACTGAACCGAGTAAGAAACCCAGGTCAAGCCCTGCCTTAGTCTTTCCCATACACTTAAAATGATAGCTTCTAACTCTCTTTGAGGTCCTGACCATCAAGGATTGTCATCTCGGATCTCGGCTTTGTCTCAGAAGTCAGAAGGGTGAAAGAGAAGAGATTTTGCAAGATTTTTAGAAAGATTTTGGGAGATCAGATTTCAGATTTCAGATTTCAGATTTTGGGTATACATTATCTAACAATGTAAATAAGAAAAATATAAAAAACTAAAAAATAGGCTAATAGATAGGTTTCTATGGAGTTTACCATCCGATTGGACCTGTATTGTATCGAATTGGCACCGGAATCCAGTGTCGAAGCGGTGCCACCGCTGTGGCAGCTTCATGTTGCGTCTTTCCTCCCTTAGGCGGGGAAGGAACTTGTATGGGGTCCTATGATATCAAGTAGCAGGGCTCAATATTGCATATAATATGCTTCTACCAGGTCCAAGATGACCCTATACAAGCTCCTTCCCCACCCGATAGGGTGAGGAAGAGACACAGCAGAGCTGCTTTGGCGGCTCCACTGTCTCGCGGCCGGCACTGACCCCTGGACTGCTGGAACAACAGACGAGACTGATATTTCAGATGTTCTGGATCTCGCAGAGCTGGCGAGACCGAGATTCTTGTGAGTTCTTGTGAGATGGCATTCCATGCTGACCATCTCAGTCTCCTCTAACCCTTACTTTCTCTAGCTCAGCCGGTCTTGACCCTCTATCCCCTCGCTTTCTCCCCCTCAGCCCCTTCCAACCTGTTGTCTCCTCTCTCCCGTTTGGTCCCACCCCTCCTGTCTCAAGTCCTCTAACCCTCACTCACCCTCTCTCATAGTTCTTGCGAACCCCATAATTTTTTTCAGTTTTTTTGGTAAAAAAGTGCGAAAATATGCTTTTCCTTAGGCACCTGCCTCAAGCACCTAAGGTGAGGTGAGTGGATCTGCAGTAAAATATGGTGCCCTGCATCTCAAACAACATAGAATGCGTGACTGGGTGTGCAGTAAAACACACATGATTGATCCGGATGGATCAGCCCTGGCATGACACTTCATTGATGCATTGCTGTTCTATTCATAGTTCACATGATTGTTTGTTCCAAATTAGGATCGGATGATCCCAGATCTTACGGTGTATGGCTGTTTTCTGAGTGAACTTCACTAAGAAATAGCCTGGTCAGGCTGGATCAGCCGATTCCAGGTCATGATCAGCCAATTTTGACCGATTTCAGCCTGACTCAGCTCAAGTTGGAGCTGGTCACGGCTGAATCAGTTCAAAATTGGTTGACTCTTAGCTGATACTTGGCCTCCACCATGGTCTGAAATCTTGGCATGATCTCATGAGAATATAGGTCTCAGCGGGCTGCCTAGATCTGAGGGTCCAAGAGCAATTGTCAGAGTGGCGCCGGAGCTACTGCAGAGGGCAGTGGGCCAGTGGCGCCAGTTAGGATTTGCAGAACTGGGGAGACCCAGAAATAGAAATGCCTGATCAGCTACTCAAGTTGATGATCTTGGGACCCAAAATTCTGTTGGAGACATCCTGCCGTGAAGGCTGAGAGATTCATTCATAATGTATATAAAATGGTAGTAGAAAAGGATGGGACAAAGATCTATCAAGTGGATGTATCATAACAGAGAGAACATACGTTGTCCTTGGACAAAATGTGTGGCAAGAGAATAGTGCAAAAGATCAAAGTATCATGCAAAGAGACAGTCAACGATCCACCTTCGGCTGGGATACCTGATCCCAACTGGAATCCCAGCCAAATCTGCTGGGAATCAGCTGATTTCATCCTATTCAGATTGGAATTGGCCAATCTAGCGATTCCAATGGGAACAAAAAAAGCCAGAGAATTGAACCTGAATACTAAATCCTGATCTGAACCTCCCTCTCCTCCACCCCCCATTCCCAGCCCTAGTAGAGCCATAGAAGGAACCCCCTCCCCCCCACCCAGATCCGCTGGAGAAGAAGCCTCTGCTGGCCACTGTGACCACCACTGGTCCATCCAGGTTGTTTAAGTTCCATCGTGGCTGGATCCCATGGCCTGTTTAGGATATGCCACCGCCGCTGAAGCCAGCCACATGGAGAGATGAATCATGAATCTTGCCACATTGTTCGCTGCTTTTAACTCAAATCTTTGTAGTTGATATTATTATTATTATTTATTTCTTGTCTTGTGCGTACCAAAAAAATGCCCATGTACAACATAATGCCACTGGATCCTGTGAGATTGGACGGAATCATGGATTTATGTTGGATGTGGCAAAAAAGTTTATTGTAAATAGTGTGAAAAATAGATGAATGAATGTGTTTTTCATCTCAAACAACATATATATGGGAAAAGTTAAAATGTTAAGAAATGCGATAAAGTCTTTGTAGAACTGTGAGAAGAGATGATGACCTATTTAACAGGAAGAACATCTCATAGGGAAATATAGATTGAGCAAAAATGAGACTTGTACTCTAAGCTGCTAGGATGTGAAGATTCCGATTTAATGACCAAGATGATGAAAAAAGGAAAAAGGGAAAAAACAAATGGAGGTGATGAAGATGAGGCACAAATGAAGAAGGCAATGCTTGAAAGTAAAATTTCACTAAAATGAAATGAAGAGAGAAGGAAGGGGGCGTGGGGGGGGGAAGAGTAGGCATTCATGTTGAGCCTACTCGACCTACACAAGTTAGAGTTGGGGATTATGGGTTTTGTTTGTCACTGTCACAGTTGACTTGACTTATGGATGAGTCCATGTTTACGAGACAGAAGAGTGGCTAACAAATAATACAAGTATTTAAAGGAGTTACAACGACTACTTCAACTGTGAAGTATACTTGCAAGTGATTTATGCATATAGGTAGATAAGTTACAACTCTTAAATTTTTAACATTTATGATATTGTCAACTTGAGTTTAACATTCGGTTATATGTTAATTTTTTTTGTAGATGTCTTATTTCATGCAACTACCAATCTTTGCTTTTAGATCATAGTCGATGCTATTGGAGAGGTTAAATTACGATTAAAAGTCTCAACCTTTAAGTACATTTATGCGAGTGATCTTGATGCAGAGGTTGGTGAACTGAAGCCTTGGATAGATGAATTTTGATTGGCCTATAAAAATAAGGGTTGTATTGTTATGTGCTATGGATGTATAGAAATAATGAGTAAGATAAACTTCATTATGTATTATTCCGGGGGCACAACTTTTTTAAAATTTATTGATGCATCATATCACATAAAGAATTTAGATTACCTCTTTTCTCTATTAGATGATGTCATCTATGAGCTTGATGTGGAGAACATTGTGTAAATTGCATAGTTTGTGGAATCATAGATTGAATCAACACCCACTAGTCCATGGAATGTGATTTCTCGATAATCTCTCGAGATCTCCCGAGAATCTCTCTCTCCATGTGTCCGAGAAACGAGATCACCGAGACGAGAATATCTATATAGTACCTCTTATACCTTGATATACTCCACCTATTACTATCTCTAACTTGTTAGATGGCCTTGTTAAATTTGTTTCATATATTGTCAATTTTATTATGAAATTTATCTAAATATTCATCTAGACATTATTGTTTGATAAAATTTTATAACTTAATATTTTTATGACTATTTATATACAATTGACCCAAAATGTCACCAATCACTTATCCATATCATTCAAGATAAAACCTTAGTCTAACATAAGATTCCTCGTATGTCTTCTATTAATAATAATTCATCTTCTCTGTATTAAGTTTTTAATTCTTTCTCAACTTATTTTTATGTTTAAAATGAGTTCTCTTGTCTTTTTTGAAGAGATAACATGACATTTTACACTTAAATATACACATTGATTGGTATTTATGAGATCCAATCTTTTGAGATTTTTTTGAGATCTGTTCTTTTCAATCTCCATGAGATAAAATATAGATACGAGATGGCAATCATTAGGTAAGGTATACCGTACATAAATGAAATCCAAGATCTAATCTCCCAAAATTTTTTCGAGAATCCCACGAGATCTCCTCTTTCACCCTTTCGAGATGAAGCCGAGATCCGAGATGACCATCCTTGCACTGATCTAATTTTATCTTGGAGTCTCAATCCAAGTCGTTCTCCCTCCAGAATCGATTGACATTGGTCGAAATAGCCTAGATTGGGATTGGAATCCGTTGAATCTACTAATTATCGGAATTGGCCCAATGGTGGTGGTAGTTGCCACTGCAACTTCCCAGCCTGATAATCAAGTCGACTTTAGTCACTATATCTACCATATCGGGCGGGAATCACCCGATCCCATGCTTACCCGGTCTGATGGATCCAATAAACTCGTCTAACCCGCTGTGGTGGTCATTCTAACCTGTTTTGGGGCTAAAATTGACCCCAAAGATGCTAGATCGGATCAGAATTAGGTCTAGTATCTTATTTTGTATTTTGTATTTTGTATTTTTTATTTTTGTGGGGTTTTGAAGAACCAATTTGGATCAATTCTGAATTCTCTCTGTGGATTGGGCTGCTTTTTGATACTTTCCAGTTTTGGAATCCTTGACAATGAGTTTTTCTATAAGGCTGTAGACAGGATGTTGATGGAGAAAAGATGACATTTATTTTTGGTACCATTTGTAGTACATTTTATCGGCCTCATGTTAATGGATGTTGGGAAGGAAGCTTCTGTCAGCACACCTGTTAGTCAAGCACAACTACTTACGTCGTTTATATAGTCATCCTCGTCTACTCTATAATATGAGAAGGCACATTGATGGCCATTATCACATTAAGCTTGCTACTACTGAATTTGCCATTAATTTTATTGCATTGGAGGTCTTAAGTAGACAAACAATCATTGATCTGATTTACTCATTCGACTGGGTATATAGATTACATGGGTAAGTTGCATAACAGAATGGATCAATTTGATATCTTGGTTAAAATAAAGCATCTTCTTATGTATTTTCGATTTTGGGAGATAATTCACTATTATTTGTCTCTCGTATAACCCCTTACACAAGTATTAAAATTTGTGGATTCTAATGAAAAAAAATCTATAGGATACTATGTGCAATGCAATCCAGAAGGCAAAGATGAAAATAATAAAGAAACATCCAAAGAAGTATAAGAAATGGTGGGAGATAATTGATGGAAGATGTGACAAAACATTGCATCATGATGTTCATGTAAGAGATGATTGTCCCGATCTATAATTATGTTTTTTCGTCATTTTATATTTTTGAACAATACTTAATTGCATGTCTTTAATGATACATGATAAGTTTTTAACATCCGATAATGCTGGACAAGTGTGCATTAATCTATGTTATCTAAGGTGTAAGGCACCTGAGGTGATGGTACGGTTGGGATGCGGGATGGCGCAGTGGAACTAGGCTGAAATATTTGCAAAAACAATGCTAGAATGCTAAGAATGAACTTAAATGGACCGACATGACACGAATCGGGCTAAAAATTATTTGAAATATCTTGAACCGGGTTGAACCAGCTTGTTTGGGTGCCGAAACAATGTGAACAGTTTGAACCAGGTCGTGAACCGGATGAAACAGGTCTGCACCCAGCTAGGCCAATCAAACTATCCAGTTGGACTAGCTACCTGTTGGACCGGCCACTCTTAAACCATGACTGGGGTATCGTGGCGTATCCTAGTCCTAGTTGAGCTTGAATTTAGGAGTTGTGGCAGCAATGCAGGTCTTGACATAAGCTGTTGGTCGGCTCGCTTTTTGTCTTTGAGCATCTTCGTTGACATAAGCCATCCGGAGCAAGGATTCCGGAATCGGAATCGGTTCCAGGAATCAGCCAATTCCTGGGAAGAGAATCGATTTCGGATCGGCCCGGAATCGGGTTTTTTTTTAAAATTTTTTTTTGTCAAAAAAATTCAAAAAATTCAGAAGTTTTTTTAAAAAAATAGGAAATCAGTTAGAAAAAAATTTAAAAATAACCAATGCATTCATCCACGGGACCACATCGAATAATACTAATAAACTCCAATTGAAGACTTGAAGTTAAGTACATATTCCAATTCCATTGATTAAAAAATCGAAGAGATGATACATCTTGAAAAAAAAAATTTACATCACAACGATCTACTACCAAAATCTAGGATATAAATATGGGTCTTCCTCCTCTCCCTGCTGCGCTTGACGCTCCTCCCTTGTGCTCAGTCTTGTATACTGTCCGGGACCATATCCATATGAAAATAATGCCGATGCCATGCCATCAAGGTCGTATGGATCGGACTGCAGGACGACTGGGACGTAAGCAGAGGATGGTGGAGCTAGTGGTGTAATCCACTGCTGGTCAGCCTGGCCAAATGCTGGATACTGTGGCTCCTGTATATAAGAATCTGGTGTATCCGAATCCAGCGTGTAATACGGCTTTGGATGCCGTGAATCAGGAGACTCAGCTGGCTGATGGGCTGCGTCGCTGGTATGCACTCCTCGTCATCATCACCTGAGGAGTGAGAATGAGCCTGTGTGCTGTCATCTGGGCTGACAGGACGCCTGACCTCTAGCTTCCTTCTCTTCACCTCTTCAGCCATCTCTGAAGTACCAGAAGGTCCAGAACCCAAAGTTTTTTCAACTTTGCAAATCCTCCCATTTTCCGTGTAGTCACTTTTGTTTTCGTTTTTCCCGATTGCGAATGGGCCGGTAGCGGCCGGAGACCGGAGCCGGGGCTAAAGCCGCAGTGGTCGCTCCATAGCCGCCGGGCGAGAAGAAGCCCTCGCCCGAGCACGAGAAGTAGATGGAGGTGGAGCCGAGCATCCTCCTCGCTTCAACACCATCCAACTCTCCTTCGACCCGTACGCACGGTCATCGGGATCAAACTCACCGTACGATCCCTGGCTTCCCTCTCCTCTATCCAGGAGGCAAGTGCATGCTCCTTCTGGAATATCTGATCCATGTCCACCTCCTCGGGTGGTGGTGTGGCGGAGGAATACCTCTGCTCATAAGGACCACCTGCGAATTGTGCAAATCGTGACTCGCTGATCTTCTGTCGATCATTGATGTTCTTTATGCGCAGCCTCATGTTGTAATGACAGAAGACCAGCTTCTCCAGCCGATCTTAGGTCAACCTGTTCCTCCTTTTCGTATGTATAAGGTTGAATGTACTCCAGTTCCTCTCACAATGGGAGGAACTGGTGCTCTGGCTGAGTATCCTGATACCGATGGCAGCAAGTGGATTCCATCCACTCCTGGTGTTCACATGAATCCACCACTCAGCTGCAAGAAAAAAACAAGAAGAGAAAAGGTAAACAATTAGCCCATCATCTACCGTAACTTATATGAAAAGAAAATAAAATCTTCATCAAGCTATTACTATACCAGGTGACACTTTGTCAACTGAATATTTCGAATCGACATCTGAGTATACGCCGACCCTCATCTTATACTTCTGCATCTGAAAATTTTATAAAAAAAAATATTAGTTGCCTGGAAAGGCTACTCCAAGGTATTGAATGAACTCTAACTTACTTCTATCTCAGCCTCTATCTTGTCCTGCTGAGATCGACACAGACACTGAATAACAGCAAGTGTACCCCGCATCACCTCGTTGTCGTTCACTACCTATCCTCCATATTGGATGCGGGGGTTCAAAAAATATCCTGCAAGATTTTATTAGTTAACACTGTGCATAAGACAATTATTCAGCAAAAATAATTTTTTAACCAAGTTACCTGCAGCATGGATATCGTGGTGCAAGGTCTTGTCCCATCGGTCATCTATGATCTTGCACCACTTTTTGTAACCTCTGATATTTTTTTCTTTTATTTTCAGCTTTGCCCGGTCCATGACATCATACAACGTGCCCATCTGGTCCCTGTCATCTGAGTCTACCAACCTCAAGACAACTACCAGTGGCTCAATGATTGCCAAGTAGTAGGCAATCCTCTCCCAAAACCTCTTGTCAGTGATCTGCTTCTCAGACCTGACAAGAATCTCCAACTGATCTTTCTTGTCATGCAGGTTGTCCACCATATAGTTATAATACTTCTCGGACTGTGTAAACCTAACCAATGCATGCATATGCCGGTGTAGACTCTCCAACGCAATGAAATTCGTAGCAAATCGAGTCGGACCGGGCCTAACAAGATCGTGCCCTCCCGTGTGTGATCTCGTGATATGTAGCGAGCGGGGATGCGAATAAATAAAAGATGTGATCGTACGCGCTCGCCCGACAAGTGTGGATACACCCTCCTCCTCGCCTATATCCTCTAATATGAGATCAATGGAATACGCCGCACAGGGCACCCGTAAGATGTGCTTCCTCTTCTCCATCAACTTCCTCCCGACCGCCTTATATGATGGTTCGTTGTCAATGACAACCTCGAACCACATTGTACTCCCGATCTCCTCCACCACCCCATCCATCGTAGAGAAAAAATGAAGTCGGCATTTTTTATCTTCCCGAAGCATCTACCGACTTCAAGAATGTTGTCCCCTCGAACGCACACCAAGAAGTTTATCATACTCCTCTTGGTGATACTCGTCCACCCATCGCACATAATTGTGCAACCCCTCTCATTCCACACCAACTTAAATCCATCCATCCACTCCTTCAACTCCTGGACCTCCTCATCCGTGCCGGCGTCGTATATATGTCCGCCGCCGGGGCTTGCAGACCCGGTCCACCCTCACCCATGGCATCCACCATCGTCTGGAAGTAGGGGTTGGTGGCTGCATGTGCTGGGATGCCTACATCAAGTTAAAAAAATTGGGATCGTGCTAAAATTAAGTTTAAGTAAATAAAACACATATAATGTCAATTTTAATTTAAAAAGTGATACCTGCATGTAAAAACTATTTCACAATGTGGCGAACGGCTCTCTTTGCAGCTGTTCCTGTTGCCTTCACCCCTTTCATTGCCTGTTTAATCCCCATCTGCCCAGCACTCTGTTTCCTAAATAAATACTCGTCACTCGGTGTAAATCGAGTGCTGGTAGAAGTAGAACGGCGGTGTGACTCCTGTCTCCTGGGGTCAGTCTCTCGGTCCCAACCCGAGGTAGGGCGAGCCGATGCTGATCGGCCCAAAGCTGGGTCAACTCTGAACCCAAACCCTCCTGCTCCCCTCCTCCTATCCTCCTCCTCAGCAAATGCACGCTTGCTAGCGTGCATAGCACGTCTAAGCTCGGAGTCTGTGGACTCGTCCTCGCTCTCTGGCTCCGGCTCAGCTGGTGCATTCCCCTTGCCTTTTCCTTTCGAGATAGGCAAATCGCGGTCCCTCCTCCTCTGGAGTAGTTCGTCATGCAACTCCTCCTTCTGCTCGATCCTAACAGCCCGTTGAGAGGCTCTACCTGTTATGTAGCCTCTCATCTCCTCACTCTTCTCCCTGGGCACCTGTTGGAACCTCAAATTTTTGATAAAATTTCGGAAATTCATTTTTCATTTTGATTTAACTTTTGACTTAGCCTTGACTATTAGAAAAATATGTGGTATTTCATAACAGTATTAGCTAGGTCAGTGGTATGCATAAAAATATATGTTGAGGTTATTAGGTTCTTTGAAAATTTGTTTTGACCTCTCCCCATCGGATGGTGCGAAGATCCGATGTTAATTACATCGAGAATACTCGAATACCCTTGATTAGCCGCCATAGCAATTTTGTGAATAGAAGACATACATCCATACGATAAACACATGGGTGTAATAATACACTTGATGGAATGCAAAACTTAGTGTTTTGAACTATGGTTTGATTTGATTTGAATTTATTTAAATTGTTTGAATTAGGTTTGTTGTTAAGATTTGTTTTTGTTTAAGTTGAGAATTTTTAATAGGGTTTGAAATTTGATGGATGTTCATTTTTTATTTAATTTTTGAATTGGTTGGGTTTTACATTTGAATTTTTAGATTTAGAGATTTTCAATATCTTAATTGATTAAGACTTAGTATCTTTTAGTTGAGTGATTTGGTTTAAACTTGATTTGGATTTGTTTTAAAAAGTTTGATTTGTTTTTTTTTGTTTTAATTAGGGCTTGATATCTTTTGGTTGAATCCAAATTGTGATTTTTGTTTATGATGCATTTCGTTTTAATGTCATTTCAAGTTCGGATTTAACACATTTTCTTAATTGAGGATCTGTTCTACAATTATTTTTTGTTTTGGGTTTGATTTTGAATTGACTTTGATTTTTTTATTTTGAGATTCTTTCCCATTTTTTTATGTTGTGGAATAACATAATGAATTTGGTGTTTTTGTTAATAAAATTATTTTTGGTGTTTTGATTATCTGAAAAAAATATTTTGAGATAAAAAAATATGTTGACTGGTTTGATCAGATTATCGTTATTTTCAGATTTATTTTATTATATATATATTTTACATTCCTCCAAGTCTATGGGGTTTTTCATAAGTTCCGACGACAATAATGACATGCAAAATTCGAAATTCCATTTATCGACAAATTCGAATGCAAATTACATGTGGGGGACATAAAATGTCGTGTTTCCCATTGATAAATTTCCCTTAGTCCTTGATGGACATAGGATGATCTTTCCTTGGCATATGTCTCTCATTTTTAATTTAAGGGGAAATTTTGACATGACCTCCCCATAAATCGATGAGATATACCTCCTTTAGTAGATGGAGTTTGGTACTCCCTACTTTGAAGGAAGGATCGGTAGAAGATGGGAGCTTGCGCATTTCCCCGTCTAGGATCAAACACGCCGGGGACATGCCCGAGTGCCCGTCCCTTGAGGTAACCTATGTGAAATAGGCTAGCTCTTAATTTTTTTTTGTTTCATATTTGATTAAAATTATTTTTTAAGGCCTTGATGACCAATTTAAGTTCTTGAGGCCCTGGCGGCCAGACTTGTCTTCATTGGGCCTTGGCGGCGTTGAAATCTCTTGATAAAGATTGGCCATGGTGGCCTTGCTGATTCTGGACAAAAGAACTAGGCCTTGGTGGCCTTGAAGATCTTGATGAAATGGGCCCTGGCGGCTTTGTTGGTTTTGGCCAGAAGCTGGCCCTGGCGGCCTTGAGAACATTGACAATCAATGTCTTACTAACTTCAATTCCTTTCTATTCACCACGTTCATGTCAGCCTCTGCAGCTTTAATGACCACAGCCCTGGTGGCTAGCTTCTTATAACTAAGGCCCTGGCGGCCAGCTCCTCTTGAGACCCAGCAGCCTTTCTTTGTCTTATTGACTTCCCTTGGACAGACCCCAATTAAGAGGTGTTTGGAGAAGAATCGAGAACTATACAAGGGTCTGTTTGAAATAGGTTTGACCAGGGGTGTGTGCTGGGTTTTGGTAGACTTTAGGTGTCCGATAGGGCTGTAAACGGAGCGGATACGGAGCGGATATGGCAATTCCGAATCCGCTCCGCTAGACAATTCGGATATCGGATATTCGCTCCGATTAGAATTCGAATACGGAGCGGATCTTCAAAATCGGATACCTCTCGGATACGGAGCGGATACGGATAATATCTGCTTCGGACAGGACCTCCTGCATATGCTAAAAAAATCTGAAAAAATATCAAAAAAATCAGTAAATTCACGACAAAATATGATCAACCTTTTACACACAAGTACGCAATACCAATTTATCTCAACCCACAATCTATTACATCTCAAGATCTTAAAACTAATGCATAAACTAATACTTTATCTCAACCCATAATTGAATATGAGCAGAAGTAGAACACCTCTGCGGGAGACGAGGCAGAGACGTCGCGGAGTGCTGGCCTGAATCTGTGATCGCCCCCCCCTAGAATCTGTGATCGCCGGGCTGCGGGAGACGAGGCAGAGACGTCGCGGAGTGCAGGCTGCGGGCTGCGGGCTCGCCGGGCTGAGTGCGGCGGGTTGCAGGCTGCAGGCTGCGGGCTCCGGGTTGCTGAGTGCGGAGTGCTGGCCTGCGGAGTGCGGAGCCTAGGAGCCTGCGAGCGGAGTGCGGGCCTGCGGTGCGGACTCGCCGGACTGTGGAGTTGCTGAGTGCGGACTGCAGAGTGTGGGCTGCGGGTTGCTGAGTGCGGAGTTGCAGCCTTGCAGGCCTGCGGGTTGCTGAGTGCGGAGTTGCAGGCCGCTGCGAAGGTGCCGCACTGCTGTGAAGGTGCGGGCCTGGATGGAGGGAGGGCCTGCGAAGGCCGCTGCGAAGGTGCTGGCCGCTGGCGTGCTGCGAAGGTGCTGTGAGGGAGGGAACAGGGAAGTTTGGGATGCCGGATGGGGAATAGGTGCGACGCCGCGACGTCCTGGCGAGTGGCGGCCAGCGATTAGGGATTTGAACAAGGGTTGGGGGTGAGCCGATGAGGCTGCCGGCGACCAGGTTTAAAACTCACCGTTGGATCTTATATCCAACGGTTCATGTCGAAGCGGATTTTATTCGGAGCGGATCCTGTGATTCCGAATCCGCTCCGTTTAAAATTCGGATAATATCCGAATCCGATTTTAATATCCGACGGAGCACTGTAATCGGATAATATTCGACCATTCGAATTCGGATTCGAACCGAATCCGGATAAAATCCGAATTCGTTTACAGCCCTAGTGTCCGAACATTGGAACTCTGGTGGCCTTTTGGGGTCTACTAAAGGATCCAGACGGGGGTTATTCTGATTTTTTTTTTTGATAGATAGTAAAAACAGGTAGGGTCCGGACCAAGGGATTTTAGGTGGACTTTGACATGGGCTTTCAAGGGGAGATGGAAGGCTCGGCCATAAGGAGGGATTGGCAACCTCTCGTTAGCCTTCCAAGGATGGTGCGCAGGGGCGTCTCCAAGGCGGCAGCAACATGTAACATAAACAGGGGCATATAAGGCAGCGTAGACAACAACTGATAGAAGCAACATAGGCAGCACGTGGCAATAGCAGGTTCCTCCATATACAGCAACGTGAAGGGGACTGCAAGCCTTGACAGCACATAAGGAGGAGCCGTATGCTCCTTCTCCTTCATCTGCCAGCATCTCGATAGCAAGGGGGGAAGAGCAGCAACACCCACATGGCAGCAAGGTCACCAACTTCTTCTTCTACGGGCGCAGGCATCAGCAGCAAGAGAGGAAAGATCTTCATCGGCATCTTCTCTTTGAACAGATGGCAAAGATCAGATCGCAGCAGGGGCACCAGCATCCGGTAGCCTCATCTTCATTTTTTTCCCATCGACGCAACAGGTGGGAGCAGCAAGGAGGATCGCCCATCCTCTCCTCTCCCCCGGCTGGTGATTGGGTCCCCATAACAGTCTCTGTGGCAGCTGTTTCATGAGAGGAGAGAGTGGGAGAGCATCGTGGGAAGGAAGTGGGGACGTGGGCATGACAGTTTTTTTTATTTGAGCTGTGCGCACGTTAAATGAGGCTGGCTGGCACTTTTGACTTAATCTCCATCAAAAATGATTTCGATTTGACGGTCAGATGAAATCAAGTTAATTAATTCTGAAATTGACCGGTAATTATCCCGGAAGATGTTCCGACGATCGTAGAACTTGTGTTCCATCGTATCAACGGTCAAGAATTGTCAATTTGTCCAAGGATCATCGATCTAGGAGATTTTTCTGATCGATGTAATCTCGGCCCTCAAAAATTTTGAAAATTGTATTTTGAATACAATTAAATATCTATACACCAGAATTTTGGTTTCCATGCATAGATCTTACTATCTGAAATTATTTGGACAGCTCCGCCCTGTCTCGGAGTGCATGCCGACTTTGCAATTTTTCAAACTTTGTCCATAACTTTCCGAATATGGATTGGATTGATGATCCAACTTCGATGTTGTTTATCTGGAAGTTAGGCGGACTTTTTGGTGACGCCATATGTTAATGGGCCTGTCTGGATTTGTTCAGGCCCAATAGGGGCAAAACGGTCATTTTTTCGTCCGGAGTCGGATTTTGACATTCAAGGCACCGTTGTGAAGCTCTCTGTCGAGGCAATACTGTTGACACCTTTGGTTTGGTCATTTGGGCCCACCAAGCCCAGCAAGGACCGCCTAAAAGTCCACTTTCATTGTTTTGCCCATATCTTGCCGAATACAAGTCAGATTTCTGATCTGACTTTAATGTTGCTCAATATGGAGCTTGGCGGACTTAATGATGCACCAAGATATTATCGAGCCTATCCCGAATTGTCCAAACCTACCAAGGGCGAAAGAGGTCATTTTATCGTTCGGGTACCATCCGAAATCGGATTCTGACATTCAGAGTACCGTTGCGAAACCCTCAACTGGTACAGCCCCATGGACCCACTTGTTTTGTTTTTCGGACTTGATATGCCCTTATTAAGGCCATTCGAAAATTGACTTTCAGTGTTTTCCTCATAACTTTCCAAATATGGGTCGGATTGCCGATCTGACTCTGTCATTGTTTATCTGAAAGTCAAGTAGACCTTTTGGTGGTGCCACTTTTCTTTGGACCTTCCCCAGATTGCCAGAATCCCATAAGAGCAAAACGGTCATTTTACTATCCGAAGCCAGATTTTGACATGTGAGGCGCCGTTGGAAATGTCTTGACTGGTACAGTGCTATGAGCCCACTTGTTTTGTTATTTGGGCCCATTAAGCCTACCAAAGGCCATTCGAGAGTGTTTTCACCGTTTGACCCATAACTTGTTGAATTCAAGTCGGATTTTCGATCCGACTTCGTCGTTGCTCAAGTTTGAGCTAGACGGACAAGATGGTGATGTCTGACCGTTATCAAGTCATCATCTAGCTGGTCAGGCCCAATAAGGCTTATTGGGCCCATTCGGCCTGTTGGCCCTAAATGTGATGAAAAGTGGATCACACTTGCCTGTTCAATTTTCTTTCATGTATTTTGCTCAAAACTTGTTAGTTCTGGATGTCATGACATTTTTTGGGTTCCAACAGCACCTTGTCACATTTCTTGACATTCCCACCTGTTCCGGCAATATGTTGTTTCAGCCGGAACACCCCCCCGTTCATCTCCTTCCCACACCATTTGCATTGTACCATCTTCCTGACTGGGTCTACCATGTGCCCGTGTTCCCAACCCACGTCGGAAGCACGTGCTGGTGCTGCATCACCTTGATCGGCCATTGCTTATATCTGCAAAAATTGTAAACAATGCACTAAAAATGATTAGATAACATAAAAATTGATTTAGATGCTGTTCGGGAAGCAGACAACCCAAGTAACACACCATTCAATATGTTTAAAGGGTTACGTATTTGCCGGAAATCATCGTAAATTAACGTACGGGATATCCGGAATTTTTCCCGTGCAAAATGAACTTAAACGGATAGTTCAAAACTTGGACGAACTTGTTCGGTCGGAAATCACAACGTTTAACAACGCTCGGACTCGTCGGAAACGCGTAAGAATGGACGTACGAAGTTTTCGGCGAAGAAATCTTACCAAAAACCTTAGAAAGATCGAAGAAGAGGTTGATTCGAGGCCGGTCCGAGCTTGGATCGGCGGAATCCCTTGAAGACGTTGCTTGGAATCGCCGGAATCGCCGGAATCGCCGCCGGAATCGGTGGAATCCTTGCTGGAATTGATGGAATCGGCCCGGAATCGATGCTGGCAGCTGGGATCGAGGCCGGAATCGTCGGATCGAGCTTCTGCCGCCGCGGGATCGACAGAATTGACCCCCGCTGGTCGATTCCGGCCCTTTTAGGGCCGGAATCGGTTCGATTCCCGGTCCAGAATCAAACCGGGAATCGAACCGGGAATCGAACCGGGCCGGTTGACCCGGTCCTCCGACGGAATCGGTCGGATCGACCGATTCCACAAGGAATCCGATTCCGACCGATTCCAGGCGATTCATACCGATTCCGCGGAATTCTTCCCGGAATCGGTCCTTCCGCCTCCGATCCGATTCCGGAATCGGTCGGAATCGGACTGATTCCGCCGATTCTGCAATCCATGATCCGGAGGGCAGGGTAGCAGGCAGGTGCAAACGATGGCAAGGGGCATGGTCGGGGGTCCTCGTAAGACCAAGAGGGGACAGGGAGAGGCCAAGAAGGCCTCGTATGGCTTTGCCTCGTTGTCCTCGATTGTGTTATCCTTTTTCTCCTTGATCGTTTTCGTGTCATCCAGAAGGAGGCAAAGCAAGAATGGATACCGAGGTGCTCCTAATGGCAAAGGTCCCATATTTGCTTCATGAAGATGGCACACACATGGATGGTTTGAGAAAAGGTGGTGAGGGAGGACACTGGGTGGAGATGAAAGGTGAAGGGTAGTGGGCATCCTTGTGTATGGAGGAGTGCCAGAAGGGGCTGTGGAGAGCCAACGTGGCAGGGTGGTGGTGTGCTCTAGTAGATTAGGGAGGAGGTCACGACATAGGATGGTCTCAGAGGGGCTAGAGAATGAAGTCGTTGGGAAAGAGGGAGGTCCTAGAAAGGTCGCTTGGGACTTTGGGAAATGCCTAGACTCTGAAGGAGATGCCAAGGATCACCAGATATGCCTTCGCGGTTATTATTGAGAGGTCCAACTATATTTAGATGCTTGACACAACACCACACAGTTGTTAGAAGGAGTTGCTCAAGTCCAAGAGTTGCTGAACTTGACTAGTTCGCCCAGCGTGCATGATTAGGCTGTTGGAAATGCTTTGCAGGTTGCCAAAGGTGAAGAAAGTGAGGAAGCATTAATTGATAACCAGTGAAAGGGAATGGCATGACGGCTGATGGAGGAGGAGGGGAGGAAGACAATGAAGACGGCCTCTTGTTGGGGGTGAATAAAAAATTGGCCATTGTCGGAGGTGGAAAGGGATGGGCCGGCCTCCTATCGGGGATGAGGAAGGGGACATCCATCAGGAGAGAGTGAAAATGCTACTAGAACCAAACCCTTTTATAGGAACTAATGGCCAAAGCCCTCCAATTCTTCTTATACTAGAAGCAATTTTGTCATACAAATGTCTCAAATCTAGATCCAAGTAAACACCAACTCTCATCTTATATGATTCTTTGTGAAGGAAAAATAATATTAGAATAAGTTTTCAACGAGTAGCACAAAATGAGAAATTACGTGTTGACATACTTCCAACTCATGTCTTGTCTTGCTGAGTTGTTATAAGACGATGTATCACTGATAATGTACCCTTCTTTATCTCAGCATTATTGGCTATGTTATCAAAGGTGCTCGCTTTAGGTGCCTAGGTGTTGAGGCATGGCGAGACAAAAACACTTCGTCTTAGCAAATCTTGCCTCACTTGCCTCACTTGGATTCGAACCTGCTAAGGGTTGGATCTGGTAGCTTAAATTCCTCTTTTCCCATCCTCGAAACCCCCAATTCCCAGTCTTGCATCCCAAGGCCCCAAGCAAGCCCAAGAAGTTGGTTTTTGTTTTTCTTCTTTACAAGTTTTAATGTTGTATATACTTATATATTATTAGTATATTAAAACATGCCTCTTCTCGAGCGCCCGAGACAAGGCGACATGATGGGGGTCCAGTTTGGTAGGTTTTGAGTCTTTTTACACTTAAGCCCTTAAGGGCTTGTTTGTAAATATTAAGTTCTTTTAAGTCATCTTTTGTATTTCTGTCTATAGGAGGACATGTTTGTAAAAAGTCTTTTGAAGGGCATTTTTTGCAATTAGGTATATCGACCGATACATTGGAATGAACACACAAACAACATAAGCCTTATAATACACGTACTATAAATATAAAATTGAATAGTAGCTGAGTGGTTGGTACAAGTGTACATTAAAAGTTCATAGAATTGGAATTCACTAGCTGTTATTACCATTCATTTTCAGATATTTAGTTAAAATATATGCTCTTCGCAATATGAGAGAAATTGGAGCACGTTTAGTCTTATCCACACGTAGAACATGTATAAGCCAACATCTGACAAATTTGAGAAATTGATGTTCTACCACCACAATATGTGGTTGAGGATAAAAAATATAATAGATCGTCAAAAATTATCCGAAGAAGGATTTTCAAGACATATTGGTGGAACATATCAAAGAAAGGCAAAGGCAGCAGGAGAAGAGTTATTTAGTATTAACTTGGAATACCTATTTCAAGAGGAGATCCACTTGTAGTTTGGGTGGAAGACATGGATGAGAAACCATCTCCAAATTTGAGATGATCGTGCCTGTTCTGAAAGGGAACTTAACTATGTACTTGGTGCAAATGAAGACGTTTAACACCATACAAGTTATGGTAGTTTAAACTCTAGTTCCTTCAATACGTAAAGGTACACATAGGATAAGGCTGGTTCCAACTAGTTTGGATGGTTTAAATATTTGAATGTGCACTAGCATAGGATTTGGGGCTCATTAACACATGGAAGAGGTTGCAAAGAAAAGAAAATTAGAAATAAGGAGAAGACCTGTGAGTTTAAATGAAAGTACTTGAGCACCTCTTCACCAAGTATCGTGGGATTGGGACCAGTGATCACCGATCCGATTTGGATCGGTTCAGATCGATCGATTCTCCATATGAAAGGATGATATGGGATTGGCTAATTTTTTTTAAAATCATAATTTTTTTTAAAAAATTAGAAAAACAGGAAAAATTATAAGAATGAGTAATTTTTTTTTAAAAATGAAAGTACAAACTACCACATGGGAGAGAAAAGAGAGTTAAAATAGATATTTATAAAATTTAAGTATATAACATATTTTATGATTATGAATCTTATATAAATATGTGATAGTGTAAGTGATAGTGAACTATGTTAATATGCTTACATTATCATAAATCGACACTTGAGAATTGTGGATTGACTTACGCGGTCAGGTCGTAGGGGTCAAGGGGGCACCCCTCTCCAAGAAATTTTTTTATGGTAGTATCAGAGGAGCCGAAAGGGCCAAAGGGGGGAAGGGGCCCAAAGCAAGGATGGAGGGGGGGGCCGAAAACTACCTATTTTAAGGGGGATGCCATTGGAAAGGGGGTATCGGTGGTCACCAAGGAGGATCATCCGGGGGGGGGGAGACCGCAGGGGGTTGAAGGAGAAGGGGGAGATGAGAATCAGGGTTGGGGGGAGAATGGGGTCGATCTCTCTCTTATTGGGGGGATCGATCTAGGAATCGGTCCCGGATCGACCCGATTTTGGACATTTTTAGAGTCCTATGAATCGCTCAGGTTGCCTGATCCAATTGGATCGGACCGATTCTAGGTGATCCTATCGATTCCGACCGATCTGGCTGGAATTCGGGTATGGATCGCTAGTTTTGCCCAAAATTGGATCGACTGGGGCCGATATAATCCAAGAATCAGCCGATCCCAATCCGGATTAGCCGATTTTGCAATCCATGCTCTTTATCAAGCAGTGGCTAATATTCAGTTGCAGAGACACAGCAACAAAGAGATTCAGGTGGAGGTCCAGGTGCTAGTGTAGGTACAGGTGAAGGAGGAGGTCAAGTTGGATAAGGATAATACTGAAGTCATCATTGGGCACAAACGAGATTTTATGATTACTATGCAACATACCCTTATTTAGATCCAAGTGAAGTGAAGACATTTCACCAAAAAATCTACCACTAGATGTAGATTATGAGTTTAAAGAGATGGCCTAATCGTTATTTGGATATGAATATGGGTCTATCATGACTTCTCTTTTACACGGGACATCGAAAAATTGATAAAATGATGAATCATATGAGAGTTAAATATTGATGATCTTAAGATACTACTTGTATTATATATCATTTGTTCATGCAAATTTATTGAATCATAAAATTGATATGACATATTTGTGTACTTAAATTGATACCTCTCAAATTAATGTGTATGTGTGGTTAGATGTTTGACTATTATTTTTTATGTTTTTTCTTATTTATCTTGATTTTTTGAAATAAAAAAAAACAGTTATTCGGGATTGGAAATTCTCTACATGAGTCTGCTGATTTAGCTGATCTGATCCAATTTATAGTGGAATTGGAATTGGAATTGGCACCCACCAATTTGGTGGCTGATCCTGATTCCGCGATTCTTGCATAGGGTCGAAACCCAACATACCTCTTCAAAGTACAGCCGTTATGAAAACATCAAATAAAAAAGGAATGAAGGCAGCCGAAGTGTTCTCTGAAGAATTTGATAGTGTTTCATTTTTCCACCACAGCCCAATCTTGTATCAGTTTTAGTGCCTTGAAATGCTATTTTTTAGGTGTAAGGAGTCCTCAAATTTTCTATTGTTTCTAGCCATCCAAATGCTCCAGGGAAATGTTGGGAGGAACCCTTCCCATGGGGTGCAAGTTAGCCCATTGTGGTTTCAAGGCCTCTCACCACAAAATTTCAAGTCTGGATCATGGTTGGATTGGCTGATCCAAGATCTGCCTAGCTCAGTTCTTTCATAAATAAAAAATAAGAATACATGTAAAAATTGCCCAAGATGGACCAGCAGCTGATTCCAGTCTGATGCAACCCCAATTGGAGTTGGATTGACACTGAGAGATGGCAATGTCTTCCCCATGAGGATTGGAGTTGGATTCGATCAGAATTAGCTGATCGAAGCTGATTTGGTATCTTAGAGCCTGATCAGATTGGCCTCATCCCTCGGGATCGGTTTGGCCTATGCTGATCCTGTTCTGGAGGCTGCTTCCATGGCATGTAGAAGCTTGTGTGATCTTAGAGCAAATTTGCAACATGTAATGGATCACCCTACATGACATAAGTAGATGGTCCTGGGAGAATCTGGATGGCGGCCCGTCTTCCCTTTCTGATAAGATGGGGAGGGAGGCAAGGCAGTGCCTGCACGGAGCAAGGCCATTCAGCGCCACTGCCCTCTGGCAGCTGCCTCCGTCGCTCCGGTCCTTGGGGGCATCTTCCCGACCCAGATATTGTGAGAATATTGCAAGATTTTGCTTCATCAACCATCATGAGGTGAGGTCAAGAACCAGTTGGCATTCCTTGGCTTCCACCGTGTTGTTTGATCCAAGCAATCCAGTCAGATCTGCACCAGGTGGCCAATCCAGGGTACCATTACCTGGAAATCCTTGCCATTCTTCCTTTGGAGCCTGGCAATCTAACATCATTATCTTGACTTCCTGAGATACTGGGCTGCTCGTCTCCTCGGTAATATGTATGGTATCCATCATCCAAGGAACCATCTTCTTCGGCCAATCCTGGTCCCTTCATTCCGGCAAGCTAACGAAAGGTTTGTCCAGTCAGTTATGAAGCTTGTGGAATTTATTTACCTCTCCTCAGCTCCAGTCCTTCTCAGGTTTTCCAAAACCTTATATTCTGCACTATTAACTTCATAATTTATGTAGCACTTCACCTTTCCTGTAACAGCTTTTACCTTTATCAGAAGTACAACCTTCGGTGATATTTCGATCTAATCCTTGCAGATGTTTGGCACTTCCCTGATGAGCAAGCTTTATCGACCACCGTTAGTGGTCCAAGCTTAGGTTATATGAGCACTTGAAAGGTCTCAAAATTTTCACGGTGAAGTGGGATATCCTCCAAAATATGCACCAAAGTATCCATCCTTCCATTGCATGGAAAATCACAGTTCCTTCTCCCACAGAGCATCTGAGTGTTGTTTCCTGCAGCAACCATCCAGGATTGTGCACCTTCACCAAAAAGGACCCACCAACAATCTCTGAGGTTCTAACTATATATGCTTGGCCATCTGTCTGCGAACCTGCAGCATGGTAATTTCCCAGTCATTACAAGGTCTATCAACAACTGCCACATTGTAATGATACCGGTTACCGTCATCTTTATCAATTTCTTCAGACCAGGGTATTTCCACCACTCCCGTGAAGATGCTGCCCTGCAGCTCCAAGTCTCCCTCATCCCTGTCCACCTTCACAGCTCTAGATATGATCTCTTAGCCCACCGAAACTGCCAATGCTTGCATCACTATGAACACGATGCTGCCAAGGAAATCACATAGACACCTACTACACATCACTTTCAGGTGAGGATTGAGATTGAAGCTTCTCTGGTAGACCTCAAAACCTCTGAATATTCTTAACCACTCTTCATTTCTTCCTGGCAACCTCAATCCATCCAGCTTCTGTACACTACACTCATCTTTCATCTTGTTCCTTCATACTTTCTTAGAATATGGTCACAGGAACCAAAATTTCATTAATGCAAAACATGGTACGACACAAGGTTAAAAGACTACAAGAAGAGCTGAAGTAGGTCGTCTACCAAGAGGGTAGATGGCCTACTCAAAACCACAAGAAGTAAGACCCAAGTTGCGAAAATTTGCCCTTGTAGGAAGCCTCCCCCAGATGGGAGCCAGAGTAGGCCAGACTCCAGTCCGTTACATAGCATGTCATCAAATGAATAATTGCTTTCAGATTATTAGAATGGTCTAGGCAAGTGTGGCTGGAGAGTGTGGTGGAGCAGTCATGGACAATCGTCTCAATCCTGAGCCAAGAGAAGTCTGGAATTCTAGCTTGGCCAGTTGTCAACTTGTAAGTTACAAATGTGTAGTTGCAAGAAATAAATCTTTTATTTGACCAGTTTGTTTTGTCAATATAGTTGCTATATTTTTCTAGAACCTAACTGCACCATGTTCTTATGCAGAGAGTTATACAAATCTGTCTGTGTAGCTGGTGATGATCCTAACTTAGTAGAGTCTCCTGCTGAACCAAAATGGTCTCCTGCAGGTAATAATGTTTTTGGCAATTTCATTTTGTAGATTGCAGAAATTTTTTTATGAAATATATATGTAAAACAGACACCTTTTGGAGTTGAATGAATGATTGGATCCCTCCTATCATATAGCAACAATCATCATCGTCACCAAAGCATAGTTGATGTCTTCTTAATGGAATATTACTTTTATTTTTTGTTCTAACTGATGTTACCATTGGCGCCCTACTACAATATATGGTAAGGTGACTTTCTTCCCAAGCACCTCTGGTAATTGCATTAAGTAAACATATGTGAAGAAAATTATAGAAAGGGAAATGCAACATAAGGAAGATAAAAGGTGTCTTTTACAGAGGGTTAGGAATTAGATTTGTGGCACTGGATGTATATTGATCCACATGGTGGAATTTGGAGGTGGAGGTCCTTTCTCTGTTTTGTAAGGGGGTTCATGTTCTTTTAAAAAAATTGAAAATGAGCTCAAGATCTGGCAGTTGTTTCAGCGAAGATTGTCATTCCATATCAAGATTTGTTGTACACGTGGTACAGAATCCATTGTCAATATATGTGTATAATGCTTGATAATTGTCTTGGTTTGCCAGGAAAGGCATTGGTTCATGACATGGGATGTAATATCTTGAGAATCTCTAGAAATCTTTAAAAATCTCTCTCCATGCCTCTGAGAAATGGGATCAATACGAGATCTATATAAATACTTCTAGTTTATTTTTTTTACTATATGTTGCTAACTCCAGGTTCAAAGCTCCATATCAATGCAAGTTGCCTATATCATTAATATTCTGTCTCATTTTTTCCTAACTTTAATTAAATTAGATAATTTTGTTAACTTTCCACATGTTAACAACTTTATTATTGCATCCATTTAACGCTTTATCTAGGTGTTGTTGACTTATTTTCTACTACATTTTGTAAATTAAGGTTTCCATATGACTACATATGTAAAAGTGATCCAAATTATTACACAATCTCTCAATTTTCAAGATCTGTCTTAGATCTTTTCTCTTGATATTGCTCGAGAAGAATCCTAGATCTGAGTTGGGATCTATTGATGTATCCCCTATTAGCAATGATCACCCTTCATATATTCCTCTCGTCAACTTGTCTTGGATTCTTAGTTCTTGTGTCTCTTTTTGAAGAGATTAGTTTGTCATTTTACACTAATATTTCAATTTTCAAGGTCCAATCTCCATAGATAATTCTTAGATCTCTTTGAGATCAGAGATCTCTTCTCACCAATCACTTCGAAATGAAACCGTGTTGCAGGACTACAATCCTTGGTTGATTATTAACTGATTGCTTACTTTAACCACATAGTACATAATAATTGTATATGATATATTGCCAGGTAAAGTATGTTTTTCTCAACAGTACATAGAGTTGTCTTTCTGCTGTTGAAATTAGCAGAAGTTTCAAATTTAATCCCTGGAGAAGCTAATACCGTGTTTAATGCCCTTTAAATTATCATCCCATTTCTCTTTGATTTTACAATTTTTTCATTTACAAGCACATCCTGTTACACGTGCAAGGATTTCTGCTTTTTATTTTTTATTTTTTATTACGTTTGTTTGTTTTTGGAATGATACAGGAGAATTGTTTTTCATCACTGATAGAGTACGTGGATTTTGGAACATCTACAAATGGGTAAGTGGTATTATTTTTCTTCAATAACTCTTAACTTCTTTTTACAATGCCGCGCATATCTTATATCATATCTTGATCTTTCTTTTTAGCTAGAATGATTTTCAGGTGCTATTTTGTTGTTATTAGGTTTTTGTATGTCCTCGTCCTGCCTGAGATATCCCGTTAGCCAAATAAGGAATGCTTTTACCTGATGGTTACTATAACATTGTACTAAAAAGCTGTATCATAGATCTAGATGTAATTGCAGCTAGAATCTTTTATCCATGCTTTTGTTTCCATTGGCTTGTTTTAACCCACAACCACATAGGCAAGATTCATTTTTCCTAGGAGATAAAGTATAGAATTATCTACTATTGCAGGTATCGGATTATTGCCCAACAAGACTACTGGCTGAATGTTATGCATGATTAATTGCATGTTTAATATGGAAATAAGTTAGTATTATTCACTAATTTGAACATAATGCACAAAAAGTCTCAACTAAGCGGAAGGGTAGAACCTTAACTATTGATTTCTAAAATTGTCTGGATCATCCTTCCCAGTAATTTAGTGAGAAAACATGATGTGAGTTCCTGGTTTGTCCATGCCCTTGTTTCTTGAGGCTGTTCCATTTTTCCCTTTCTTGTTCCAGTCTATATCTGGCTCATACTTATGCAAACAAAAGACATTCAACCATCAATTTGAGCACACCTTTTGGTAGTTTCATAAGCCAAATTAGCCAATCCAGATCTGAATCGGCCAATTCTGAATCTGGCTCAGCATATGCTGAACCGTGACCCAATTCACTGGGGGTCCGGTCCAAGATTGGATTTCCCTTGAATCGCCCTGAATCGGCCAATGTGGTGCCAATTTCTGTAGAATTGGCAGCAGCTGTGCCGCCCCTGCATGTTACCCTGTACCGCCCATGTGGATGCACACCCAATAGACTGAGGAAGATGCAGAGGCAGCACCATCACGTCCCTGCTGCCTATAATTTCTGCTGAACTGACCCCTATCAGTCAGACTGGACCGGAGTCAATGGAGCTTTCATCCTCTAAACTTCTTTACTTATTTTTGGAAGAGCCGATCAGCCGATCCGATCTGGCCTTCCTTGCTTATAAGGCCTGTCCACATTAATGTTATCTTTCCCTGTTATCAAATCACATGTTTAATTTATATTTCTTTATCATGCATATGCCCTTTATATGTCCCATACTTGCTTATTTGAGTATGGATTTGAATAAAAAGATGGGGATAAAAATAGCAGATTGTCATGATTGTGCTCTGAAATAATACCAGAAGAGTTGGTCAGAAACCTGTATCAGATTAAATACTTATTCCTTCATCAAGCATGCCTGGACTTGAAACTTGCTCCAGCATTGGGCCATCCTTGTCTCCCTCTCCCTGCTTTTCGCTGTCCCTGGAGCAGTGTGGCATGGGCCTCTGTGAGCCAGTTGGTCTGCCTGTTGGCCCTGACCATGTCAGGTATCACCGGTAGGGCTGTAAATGGATCCGGGTAAAATCCGAATCCGCTCCAGATTCGTATTCACTTGTACAGATAATATCATATTAAGAGATCTGTCAGAGTGGATATATGAATACAGATATTATCCAAATGTTAATTGGCGTGGACATGGAAATGTCTGATCCGCTCTGAATCAATATTTTTATGATATACATACATAATATTTAATTATATATTTAAAATTATTTTATTTTAAATATAATTAAATCTTATCTATTATACATCATTATACTTTGTTAACATTAATAAATAATTGATAAGTTTTATATTTTAAATTTTATTTTTACATATTTATATATTATTAAATATATTAATCAAATAAAATTTAAAAGTTCTGAATCGGATATTATCCGTATCCACTCGAAATCTGAAGAATATCTGACTTATAATATCGATTTGTATCCATATCCGATTCGGATCAGATATGGATTATCCATTTAGCTAAATAGAACATTAAATGGAACGAACACGGAAATGCCATATCTTCTCCTTATCTGCACCATTTACTGCCCTAAATTCACTGGAGCTCATTGCCATCCTCAACGGTGTACCTCTGAAGGAGGGATGGAAGCTGGTGGGTCCAAAAAGGAGGAATGTGTTTCCCAAGGGAGCTGTTGGGGGTTTATCGGGAGAGCTGTTTCCCTTTCCATAATCGCTGTTGGCAATGCTTGGAGGTATGTCACGTGCACTCTATTGCAGAAACAGAGTTAAATGTTTGCCGTTTAGTAGTGGGACACCAGACCTCCCAGTATTACAGTCTCTGTCGTGCTGTAGGCAGGGCAGGGTCATACCTGAAGGAATATCTATGTCCGCCTTGTCGGGGAAGTTAATGTATCAATGATGCAGTTTCTCAATCCTGTGGTGCTCCCCTGGGATCTGGTAAGTCACTGAAATACTAAGATGGCTGGAGTGCTACCTAGTGGCCGCTGTAGTGGGCGACCAAAATAAATTCTTAAGGCCAGGAAACTAAGGGATATCCTCCACAACCTTGAGAGCATATTGCAATGGGTCAGAGATGGAGAATGAGTTGTTTCTACTTAGGAATATGTCATTCCTAAGATGGCAGCAGGTGGTGAGGAACAGTGTTCCATGGTGAAGGCGACATGAAGGTTTCATTTTTTTTGATTGGGTGCTAGGTGTTGGGATTGATTTGGTAGGTAATCTGGTTGTGAGGTCATGCTGTTTGTTTGCCCTTCCTTCACATGCCTTGTCCATGGTTGCGATTAGAGCAGTGGTGAAGGTGGGGCTGATTGTCTCAGTGGATGCAGGAGCCCTCAGGGAGCCAGTTATATCACAAATCATTTGTTACGTAGTGCCAATCATCTGTAGAATTTCTTCTGAAATTTAAGGTTCGTATGGCCGACTGGAGTATTGGGTTTGATCTCCGAGTTGTCACTGGAATCTCCTGTTTGGTTGGAGTCAGGGGGTGTTAGGGAAGACTAACAGTCCAGGAGCTATACAGAAGAAATTCAAACTCTTGGCAACTGAGCTCTGCAGAGAAAGTTAGGGGCTCACTTGATGACAGAGGAATCTTCAGGAAGGTTGGTGGGAAGGTGTATTGGCTGTAGGAGAACGTGGAGTGTCTGCAATATTGACAGATTTAACAGGTGAAGAATGGGGGTTTGGGCAAAGATGTTTGGATCGTGGTCTTGGCACTCAACCAAAACCCGTTTGATTTGTTGGTCATTGGATTCGATTAATGTACCTTCTGAACTGGTACTGGAGGCGGCCAGGTCATGCAAGATGGCTTCTGACTGCACAAACTCACTTTCCCGGTCAGTCAATTTACCGGATCATCATTTGGGTCAGTGTTGGTGCCATTTTTTTTAAAGGACCAGACCAAGGACCAAGCTGGTCCAGCCCCTAATTGACCAAAAGAGAGCATAAAGGTCCACTAATTGGCCCTATTGTGCAGCCCATCAAGGAGCAAGATGGGTGGGCCACGGTCAAACCAAAGTGGCCTGGTCAATATTGCCACATCAGCTGCCACCTCATCCCATTCCATTAAACATGGGACAATGGGTAGAATAATGAGGCTTATTGGCAAAGCATTAGAGTGGCCTAAAAGAAATGGAAGGTCAAGTGAGATTTACTAGCCTAGGGGAGGGGAAGGGACATCTTACATTTAATTCTAGCCTAACCCTTCATCTCTTCCCTTCTTGTTTAAAAGAAGGCATCATTCCAAGGGAGAACAAGTTGGCTTACACCACCAGCTGCTGTCCCCTGCATGTGCCCACCTGTCAGCCCACCACGGTCAAGGAGGAAAGGAAGAAGGAGAAGAAAAAAGAGGAAGAAGGAGGGGCGGCCTCCTGCAGCCTCCCTTGATCAGGCCGGCCCATCTTGGTTCTGAAGTTTCAACAACTCCAGCCGCCATCTTCTACATCCGATGCCAAAGAAAAAAGGTAAGGTATACCTTAAAAATGTAGCCCTTTTGAGGGCACTTCTTTCCCATCTCTTCCAAACTCTTTCTCTGACCCTCTCATGGCCTAAGACAGCCTTCATTGTCATTGGTATCCCATTGCCCAATCGGATTGTACTCCTACAGTCTCCTGTTCAGCCCCTGGACCCCCAATCAGACCCCTACACAGGTCCTTTTTTGCTCCCAATCAGCCACCAAAAATCCCCAATACAAGCCCCTGTTTGGCCCACCTGAGCAACTCCTAAACAGGTCACCTTGAGACCCCCCAAAGAGACCCCGTTCAGCCCCTGTTCGGTCCCGTAAACAGGTCACACTTCAGCCCATTTTTTAGCACCTGTTCGGCCCACCTGAGCAATTCCTAAATGAGTCATTTTCAGACTCATAAACAGGTCCCATAATTATCGGCCCCCTTTAAGGTCCCAAAACAGGTCATTTTCGACCCACCTTCAGACCTTCAAAAAGGTCATTTTCCACCCCCTGTTCAGCCTACTAAAGACCCCTTCACAGTCACCTGCTAGACCTTTTAAACAGGTCATTTTCTGGCCTGGTCCAACCCCTTTACATGGTCACCTTTTGGCCCTCCAAACAGACCCCAAAACAGGTCCTGTTTAGTCCCCCAAACAGTTCACTGTTTGGCCCAATAAACAGTCCCTATACAGTCCCATTCCGGACACCAAAATGACCCCATTCAAACTTCCTTTGACAGTCTCTTTCCAATCCCTAAACAGATCCCTATTTGGCCTCCAAACTGACCCCAAAACAGGTCACCAACCAATCTCCAAAGCAAACCCTCAGTTCACTCCCTTGTAGGACCTTAGGTGAGGGTGATGACCCGGAGATTCTTGAAATCCGTCCGACAGGTCAAGTCTACTCTGGGGGCAGACTCTCAATGTCCTACCCAAAAAAATCCTTACACAGGTGCTGTGGCTTCCTTCTAAAAATCGCATTTCAGCCCCTTTGTAGCATCCAAAAAAACCCTGTTTTCTGCCCTCTGAGCAGGCCCAAACAAGCCCAAAAAATCTGCCCTTTGTGCAGTTCCCAAACCGACTCCAAAACAGGTCATTTTCGGCTCTTCTTTGGCCAACATCTCATCACCCCAGCCCCCAAAAAAAGCCCCAAAACAGGTGCTGCAGAAGCAAAAGAAAAAGAGACAGCAATCCTTTGCAATGGTCGGGTTGAAGGTGATGGCCCGACACCTCTTGGAAACCATCCGATGGGCCAAGGGCATAGACGAGTGGCCTTCAATGCCGACCCAAGCAGGGGTATTGATAGGGACCCGGTCCGGTCCATTTTGGGGTTTATTTGCATTTACGTCCATTTGGACATGTTTGTAAATATTTGAGTTTTATTTGTGATCTTTTCTTTTTATTTGGGTCCTCAAGAGGACATGTATGTAAATAGTCATTTATGATGTTTTATTTGTAATGAGCTTCTCTATTTAAGAGGGCTCACTTGTTGGAATGAAGGGAGAGTTCATTGTTCAATTTTTGGAACCCTAAAGGGGCTGCCCCTTGTGCTGGGGCGCTGCCCCTTTTCCCTTCACCCCCTCCACGATGGAGGTCGTCCAGTTCCACCTCCAGCGAAGACCGGTTTCCTTCGCGACCCTCCGGCGTGGGTGCCTTCATCCCCCTCCTCCGTCCAGCAGCCTCCGAGCCATTCTTGCCCCTTCCCCCTTCACCGGTTCGAGTTGGAACCCTGTGGACACCGTTCGCCTCCGTCTCCGTCCGTTTCGGCGTCTCCGACGACCTCGATCTCCTCCGCCCTTCCACCCCCACCTCCAGCTATCCCCGGAGTACCTCCATCGAAACCCCCCCCCCAAGTGTTGGAAAGACCCCCTTCCCGTCGGATCTGCTAAACCCCTCCGACAGACCCCTTTTCGGAAGTCGACGAGACGAGGACGGAGAAGGAAGGAGGAGAAGAAGATGAGGGAGAGATAGGGGAGGTCGGACCCCCCCTAGGGCCCCTCGGCCCCTCCCTGCTTCCTCCATGCGCCGGCGGCGGTGGTGGCCTAACCGGCTTCCGCCGGTTCCTTCCCCCCCTTCTGTGCATCGGTGGCCGGCAACCATCGAAGCACACCCCGGCTTCCCTCCTCCCGCGACGGCGTCCGGTGATGATGACGGCAGCCCCTCCGGCCTTCCCCTCTTCCTCCTTCTCCGGTGACGGCAACAGTGCGGCCGGCCCTCCTCCGCCTCCGGCCTCCCGCAGCCCTCGCGCAGTCGAAGCCACCACGGAGGCCCTCGTGAGTGGGTGCTCGCGGTCGAGACATCCCGACGGGGTACACGGCACCAAAAGCGCCGACCGTGTCTCCCCGCCCCCCGCTTAAGTCGCTGGCGAACCGGCACCGGTTCACCCCGCTCGCCCGACCGGCCCGACGATTCGCCCGGGCCGGATTCAATTCACCTCCCAGGCCGGTCCGACCGCCGGTTCAGCCCGGTTTAGGCCGGTTCAGGGCCGGTTTGGCCCGGTTCGACGGTCCAGAACCCGGTTCAGGACCTAAACCGGCCGGTTCACCCTGTTTTGGGCCGGTTCAGACCGCTTCAAGCCATTTTGAGGCCGGTTCAGGCCCGTTTTGAGTGGTTCGGGCATAATTCGACATATTTTGGGCCCATTTTGACCGGTTTAAGTTCGGTTTTGCTTATTTACTGCATTTTTAGGATATTTTGAGCCTCTTGAAGGCTTGTTGCAGTGCCACGTCGCCGGTCCGTCCCGCCTCGTCCCGCATCAGGTACCACAGCAAAGCATTAGCTTCAAAACAGGCCCTTCCGGCCCAAGGGATCCAAGATGGGCCCACCGAGCTCACGAAGACCCGAATACCTGCTAGCAAGGCCGATGGAACTAGAACCGGCCCATTGGGCCTTGACAAAAAAATTAAGTAAATCTGAAACGCGAAAAGCCGAACTAAAATAAAGGAGTAAACACCGTTTCACAGGTTCTCTACTTTGGATGGCTCCCCAAGTCCACCCCGGGATGTCATTGTGGATGACAACGCAGGCTGTTTCCTGTTGCTGGCGATCCTTCTCTTGATATGACAAGTTAAACACTTGTCATCTTGGACATGTAAACTCTATATTGGCTGGAAGTAAACTGGCATACCATCGTAATGCCGAATTTTCTTCCTGACCTTATGAAAATTTGAATCGGGAGAAGCGACACCCGGGCATTATTTTACACATACACTTGTACTCCGACTCATGGAATTAAATGATGAGTCAATGTTCAAAGAATTGACTCAAATGAATGGAACCGGGTGCCGAACTGTAGCCCGAAGAATCGAATGGGATGCAAACCCAAACCAAAATGAATAAAATCATAAATCAGCATAAAAACCACTTAAATAAATCTGAAAAGCAAAAAAATCAGATTGATAATAATCTGGAATTGCAATCAAAAGCCCGTAAATCCAATGGAACCAAATTCCCTAATCAAGTGATAAGTAAATAATATCATTCAAAAATTAACAAACAGCATAAAAACATCAAAATTAATCCTAAAACCAAAACAATCAGACTTAAAACTATCTGAAAATGCATTCGTGCAATCTGGAAATCCATTTAAAAATTACATAATCTTGCCTAATCAAATAATGATTAAATAACACCAAATGAAACTAAACGAGTAACATCCCAAACACTTAAATAACACTGAAATCAACTCCAAAACACAAAAAAATCAGATCATTAAACAATTTGAAACTTCAAAGTCGAATAAGTCAAACCAAATTCCGAAATACTTTAAATATACTAAACACACTAAAACCAAAACCAAATCATTCAACCGATTTACACTTCAAACAAATTAAAGAAAACATCAAATCAAAAAAACTTAAACCAAACAAAATTAAATCAATCAATTCAACTAAAAAGAAACCAAACTAAACCGAATTAAAATCAAATAAAGCTGAAATAAAGTCATCGGGCTTAGATGGCTGTGGCCCCCTTTCTTGACTTCCAACATGTGTGGCTACGCACGTTCTCGTAAGCAGGTTGCTATAACGTTTAATCAAGGGTGTTCGAGTGGTCGCTCGATGCAAGTTAACGGTGGACTAATACCATCCGGTGGGGAGGGGTCAAAAATAAAATTTTTACATAACCCAAACCTCAGTTCTGTACTTTTAAAATATCATTGGTCCATTTAAAACTTTTATAGGATACCACCTATTTTTCTAGATAGTCTGCGCCATGATATTTTTCTAAATTGAAATGCGAGGTTCTCACAGTCAGATAAGGGGGGATGCAGTCATATTGGCTCAAGTGCCGCCGCCATAGACTGGCTCCAAAGGAGAACTGGTCATCTAATTCGGGGCCATATGTTGTTGCAGGGTACAGCAGAAACAGTGCAAACCTTGTCAAGAGGAGCTCTGCTCCTCTGTGTCTCATGATAGATTTTGCTAGGCGAATCAAAGGGAGCTAACCAGTTGCTTCAGGAGAGCGTGAAAGGGGAAGATGCTGAGGTGCTTCAAGAATTGTTGAAGCCACTCAGGATAATTAGCAGATTTATGCACAGGACAGTTTGGTGGTGTGGCACAAGGGTGATAGTAGCGAAGTAAACAATGGTTATCAAAAGGAAGAGGGGTTTTTGCTTTCAGCCAGTACCATTGTCAATTTGGGGGAGAGGGTTGGACATTGCTTCCTGGGGAAGGAGAGGATGCTTAAAAGCTTTTTGCTGCAGTCCAAGGGCATAAACCTTGGGGACTTTAACCAAAAGAAAGTAGGAACAAGAGCCCTTCAAGAGTAGGGATGGAGGGACCTTCAGTTTTTGCTGATGAACGGTCGTATTGAGGAGACCACGAGGACATGAGGGTTGAAAGGGAATGTTATCTATTCTTAATGAAAGTTATCTGCTGGAATATCAAGGTTACTGAAGGGAAGGAAAAAGTAAGAAAACTGAAGCATATTCTTGTAAATGATAAAGATGACATTGCTGCTACTCAGGAAGCTGAATCAGAATTTCCAGACTTTTCTCTGTGGATCAACCATTGCACTGGCTGCCTGAAGGGACATGTCTTTTCTCCAGTAGTGGGTATGAGCCATGGTATATCAGTATTGTGTAATACGGAGCTTCTAGGGGCTGTACCCATCATGTGCAGTCATCACATTCTCATTGCACAGTTGCAAAAAGGAAAAAAAACACAATGGTTTTTTCTGGAGGAACTGCATAAAGCATATTTTTTGATGAGCTTCACAAAACAATGGAATGATATCAAAATGAGTTGTGTATTGTGGAGACTTCAATGATGTTTGATACCCGAGAGGAAGAGCTAATCAACAAGATGTCACTACTTAAGAATTGGGTGAATGAGAATGGGTGATCAAGCTGAATTTGCAAGGAGTAGATTTCACGTGGTGTAATTCAGCTTCAAAATTAAGTCTTGACAAATTCTTTGTTTCTTCCTAGTGAATTGATAAGTTTGGCTCTTCAGAAGCCTTTCTCATCCCAATAACTGTTACCAACCATTTTCTTATCGGTATTAATTGTGAGCAGAAAGTGTGCTATAAAAGGGTGTAGATTCAGGTATGATATAGCATGGTTCAGATACCTAGGCTTTCAAGACATGGTAAGGGTGTGGTGGAATACTCCAGACCAGATGGTGATCATTCAACCACATTGAGGTTTTTGAGGAAATCACAAAATACAAAGAATGAGTGTAAATGGTGGGATGCACTTATCTGTTGTAAGACAGCAGCAGAAATAACAACTTTGTTGGAAACAAATGAAGTGTTTGACTGTAAATGATAGGGGAACCGTCTCAGATTTAGAAAGGAAAGAATGGGCTATAGCCACGGAAGAATACAATGAATGGAGTCTTGGAGAGAAAAAATCAAATGGAAGCAAAGAGTTAATGAATCATAGTTGAAAAAAGGGTACAAAGCTCAAGGTTTCTCTACACTCAAGCCAGTTTGCATAAGAACCGAAATACTTCTCACTCTTTAATGGTTAATGGGATAGAAATGTAGGAACCATGGATATTGGTCCATCGGCAGTGGAATACTATCAGAACCTAATTGAGTTTAGAGACCTCGAATCAATGCTAATTCCTTTTGTGAACTATCTGATGTTGAAGCCAAAATTTCCTACTTGGATTGTATTGATCTCTACAAAGCACTTGAGTCATATGGTTTCTGTGTAGGTTTTTATCAACACTTTTGGGATACCATTAAAGAAGATCTAATGACATTGGTTAAGGAATTTGAAGTTGACCCTAAGAGTATCGATAGTTTAATTTTAGCACAGTGATTCTGATTCCAAAAATGAATAGAGCTATTGACATCAAAGACTACATGCTATTCAGTCTCCTCAAGTTTCAACTATGGTTATAACGTAATAACAAAAGTGTTGGCCACAAGATTGAAGGGATTCATGGGGAAATTGGTAGCAAAAATCAATATGCTTTCATCTCAGGAAGATACCTATGTTACCTGAGGCGAGGCGAGGCGAGGCAAAAACGCCTCGCCTCGGCAGATCTCGTCTCGCCCGGGTGAGGACCTTGTGAAAGTTAAATTTGGTAACTTAAATCCTCCTTCCCCACCCCGAAACCCCCAATACCCAATCTTCCACCTTGAGACTCCAATATCTTGATGCATTATAGGTCCTAGAAGTGTTTTTTTTGTATTATTTATGTTCTTCTTCAAAAGTTTCAATGTTATATGTATATTTTTTAAGAAGTTCTTCAATAAAAAAATGTCGCCTCTGGCGCCTAAGGTGCCCGTCTTAAGCACCCGAGGCGAGGCGAGCCCTCCCTCGTCTTGATCGCCTCTCGCCTCTGACTACATAGGAAGATACATTTTGGATAATTTCATGGTAACATCCAAGTGTTTCAATGAGCAGCACAACAGGAAAAGACAATATGTACTTCTCAAGCTAGATGTTGAGAAAACTTATGATACAGTGAACTAATGAATTGGCAATGCTTATTTAGAGTCCTTCAACTCTTGGGATTAAGTTGGTTGGATAAAATGGATTTAGGCTTGTACCAATATGGCAAGGTTCTCTGTGAATATCAATGGACATTTTGTTTGTATTAATGTCTTCTTTTACAGCTCAATGGGTTTCCATCAGGTCGACCTGATTTCACCTTTACTTTTTTGTTCTACTTAGGCTGGTCCTAAGAGTGATTTGGGAAAAAGCTTTATAGTAGAATTCATCGAGGGTGTTCATTTGGGAAGAAGTGTGGAACATGTTACGCGTCTCCAATTTGCCTATGACACCATCTTATTCTCATTGACTAGTGAAGAGAAATGCGTTAATTTTAAAATCATGATACACCTATTTGAAGTGGTATCGGGCCTCAAGGTATATATCAATAAGTGTGAACTCTTGGGTGTTAATGTCTTAGAGAATCATATAGATCTTTGTGAAACTTCATTTTTAAAATCAAAATTTTATGGATTTCTATTTTGGAAAACAATTTTGATTATGTTTGTCTAGCATTAACTACTATGCATAGTTGTCAATGTGCATGCCTAGGTGGCAAGGTGCTTTTCCACGGGTGCCATTTGGGGGTCCAAAAGGCACACAAGGCGCCTTGTTAGGTGCCCCAAGTCTCATTCATGAATCATTATTTTTTTTTCTTTCGGTAGCTTTACTCCCCTGATACCCCCACAAGGGACATTGCCCCCTCGACCCCTACAACTTGACTACGCAAGTCAATCCACAATTCACGGGTACCCATTTAATGATAGTGTAAAAATATTTCACTATCACTTATACTTTTACATATAGTTAAGATTAATGATTATAAATATATGTTGCATACTTAAAACTTACACAGTTATGTCTTAAACCCTCTTTTCCTTTTCACTTGAGATTATCTCTTTCCTATAAAACATATACCAATACATACATAATTTCAAAAATAAAATCGTACTTACATTTATGCACACATAAACACACAAATTCAATTATAACATACAAATCTGATTATATTTATGTGTATATAGATTTATGTATATATAAATATATATAGTATTAACATCTAATTATATATATTTGTATATATGTATATACATATATATATATAAATATTTAATGCTACCATCTTGTCGCCTAAGCGGTTTGTCACCCATTAATGCCTTGGACACCTTGTTGTCTTGACAAGTATGGATTGCCCTCTGATGTAACCTCGAATTTAACAAAAAGATTAATTCTCTTGTTTTGGAAATTCATTTTCCTCTTGAATTTGAATTAGACCTTAGCATTGACTTTGTAAGAAAATAGATGATATTTCATAAAAGTACTAACTAGAGTCGAAATTTATGTTGAGGTTGTTAGGTTCTTTGAAATTTATTTTGACCTCTCTCCGTCGGATGGTGCGAAGATCCGACGTTAATTACATCGAGACAACTCGAATACCCTTGATTATCGTCATAGCAATCCATTGAAGTAGAAGACATGTATCCACAAAAATAAGCATTCACACGTAGGAGAAAACAACCCCATGAGCTCGATAGAATGCAAGCACTTAATGTGTTTTGAATTTAGTTTGGTGTAAAATAGTTTTTAGTTGATTTTGAGTTGAATTGATGATTAATTCTGAATTGATTGATTTTAGTTTGAGTTGAATTTAATTGGTTGAATTGCTTTTGGTTTGATTTATTTAAGTTTGATCCAGTCTGGATTTGTTTGTTGACTTAGATTTGGTTTGAATTTGGGACAGTTTGCTTATTGATTAATCTTTAATTTGATTGGAGTTGAATCTGAATTTTGTTTTGATTAATTTGGATTTTATTAAGTTTGAGTTGGATTTATTTGGGAGTTGAATCAGATTTCTGGATTCAGTTTGTTTGTTTTTACTGATTTTAATTTGAGCACGTTGGGACTTGGGACAAGTTAGAAATTTGCGGATTGGGGTTTATGATTCTCCAATTTCAATTCAAGTTCTCTTTTCAGAATTTCCTGCTTGTTACCTGAGTAAAGTTCAGATTTTTATCTCTAAATGTGAAGTTCGGATTTGGAATTCAGATTCTGACCCTCCAGAAGAAATTCGGATTCTAAATCCTCAAATCCCAGAGTTTGGTGGAGTTCTCATATGTTTTAGATTCTGCGCCATTTTCAGATCTGCAAATTTTACAGATTTCAGATTTTCAGATTTGTGTATTGTTAGATTTCAGATTTGCAGGTTTTAGATTTTGGATTTTTACAGACTTCAGTTTTCTTGCGGATTCTGCACTTCAAAGGTTTTCGGACTGCAGGTCCTGATTTCTGATTTTTTTTTTTAGAATTCAGATTTTGTTTATGGATTTAATTGAGTTTGTGATTTTATGGATTGACAGATTTCAGATTTGACTTGGGTTTAATTTTATGATTTCAGTTTTTTTTGTTTCAGTTAAATTACAGATTTTACAGATTTCAATTTTTTATTGTCTTGCTTTCCAAAAGTTCATGGGGTTGTCCTCTCCTTGCAGCATCAATCTATGTACCGAACATGAATTTTCATTTGTCTTTCTCAACATGAGACATGATTTACAGCTTGAATAGCAATCCGGTCCCTTCGAGTCCTTGGTGAACATGGAACTTGTGTGATCAATTTGAGATGGAAAAACACCCGGTCTAAGATAGACTTGTGGGCATTCCTCTCACTGATTTTGAGATTGAGCATATCCCGGCCTTTGATAGGCTTGTGGGGACTCATCTCATTGTCTTGAGACTGAGCATATCCCGGTCTTGATAGACTTGTGGGAAATTAGCTCATGTCGATCTTCATGGCTCCTTCATGAGTTGATAAGCTTGTCATTTCATGGGCGGCATGTACCCGGTCTTGATAGACTCATGGGCATCCCCCACTGTTTTTGATGATTTCACTAGCATACGACCGGCATGATAGCATATTGATTATGCTCTAGCCTTGCATAACTTGATGAAAAATGGTGAGACATTGGGGTCTTTCGACCTTTGTATGTCCACCTTAAAAGATTAAGGGGAAGGTTTAGAACCAACCCACAAATTCTTTTATGTTTAGCCAAGACCATGTGGCGGGTTTTTAGCCGGCCAATGCTTGTCTCGGTTTGTGAAATTAACTCAGTGGATTTTTATTTAATTTCTGTTCATTGTTTGTTTTATTCTGATTTTTGAATTATGGGTCAAGAAGCGTGCTAAAAAGCCGGCTTATTGCTTTTCCATTTATTTTGATTCTTTTAAATTATGCCGAGACCATGTGGCGGGTTTTTAGCCGGCCAATGCTTGCCATCGGTTTGTTTAATTAGTTAGGTGCATTTTTATTTAAGTTTTCATTTGATTGTGCATTTTAAAAGAAAGATCTCTTTTTTTTTTCTGCATGCTTCAAGTTGATGGGCTCGGCCCATCTCCTCCCATTCGCACCCGCTGGCCTGTCCAGCGGGTTCTCCTTTTTTTTTTAAGCTCTTTTCATAGGTGGGCCCCACGTCTGTGTTGACCTCGGGTCAGCTCCCTGCGGCGTAGCTCCTCCCGCGCGCGCGCGCGGCTTCTGGCCGCGGCCGCGGGGGGTTTTTTTTTTTTGCTTCTTTTCTTCTCTGTGGGCCCCGCCCCTATTTTGACCTGCCGGTCAAAATCGAGTTCTCCACGGACTTGCGACCTCCCCTTCTCCTTATACATGCCAGCCTGGACATAAGTTTTGAAAAAAAAATACACTCGGCGGCCCTCTTCTCCTCCCCCCGACCAGGCAGCGACAGCGGCGGGATTCTCTGGCGGCAGCGGTTGAAGGCGGAGGCTCCGGGCTTCTCCAGCTGCAGCGGACGGCGGAGGAGGCTTTGGCAGGACCCGACGGCGGAGGAGGCCTTGGCAGGAGGTGCACCTTACCGATTTGGGATAGCTTGCGGCGGGAAGTCCCGGAGGCGCAGCTTCCGACGAGGGCCCCTTGCGGCGGGAACCTCCGGCGACGAAGGACCTCCGGCGAGGGATCTTTGCGGCAGGAACTTCCGCGACTAGAGCCTCCGGTAAGCCCTGCTCCTCTTCCTCTCTCTCTCAGTCCCTCTATCCGCCTCCTTCGGGGCTGTTTGCGCACGGCTCTGCCTTCTCTCCCTCTCTCTCTGTCCGTACACGGGGGATTCCCCTCTCTCTCTCCCGCGGGGTTTAGCAATGCTTATATAGGAACGAGCCATCTCCTTCACCCACTAGAAATCCTCCCGCGATGGGAGTTGCGGCTCCGAGAAGGACTCGGAGCAGTCCCGGATTTCATGGGATCGACACCCCCCTTCTCTCTTATCTGCCCATTGCCTTCGTGCGACAGTTTCCTACTGTCGCTGGCCACTGAATCCGGGGAGAGTCCGATGGGGAATCGATCTCCTTCCCTAATCCGACAGCTTTCCTTCATTTATTTTTCTCTCTCTCTCTCTTTTTTTTTTTTGAATGGGCCAACCAGGAGAGATGGCATCTGTGGGCTGGTTTTAGCTACATCCGTAGGTGGCTATTGGGCCATGTCCGCCAGCCCCCCCTCTTCTCCTTTCTTCTCTTTTCTTTTCTCTTTTTTTTTGTAAAAAATTGTGCGCCAACACCCTCTAATAGCAGGGAAGAGGAGGTAAGGTCGTTCCTATCCATCTATGAAAAGGATCTGTCTTCTTCTCACAAACCTGAACCTAAGTCTTCCAGAATAGCTCTTAAGATAGGCAAAATGGAGGTGAATGTTGTTCTTAATAATTTCATAATAGAAGTTGCCTTGCTGTCCAGGAAGCAGGTCATGGTCGTCTAATTTGTTGATAGCATGAGAATTCTGTACTGGAGTTTCAGAGGACGGACAAGGAGGCAGATAGTGGCTGAAACTAGAATAATGATATAGGATGAGACCTTGGATCTTGTGTATACAAGAAACCAAGATGGAGATTGGAGGTCGAGGAGGAGGAAGTGGTGATAAAAATGTGTGGCAATCAGCTACACTTTCAAGGCTGCTAACAGTAGGTTGAGGGTTTATTGGAACAACAGGAATTTGAACGCTATGAATGAATAACATGGACTCTCTTCTACCATGGTCTTTTTGGTTAGAGTTCAAACTTCAAACACCTGCAGCGGTTCTTGACTATAGTGTAGGGTCCTGTTCATAAACATTTGAAAGACTTGCTCCTAGGTGAATTGGGAGGATTGAAAGAAATGTCTTACCAGTTCGTGGGAGACATGGGGAAGATTGACTCAATCAAAGTGGAGTCAAGATATACATATTCTCAACATTTGGGTTTTTAAGTTCATCCTCATTAGTTAACCCTGACACTAGGAAATTCACTTAGGCAAATAAATTATGACAATAAAATTGACAGGATATTTTATCTTTGATGATAGTCGGCCTTCAGAAGTTGCATGCCTAGATGTCTTCTGATAACAATCTCTTATCATAATCCTATTGTTCTCAGCTCTACTTTAGGTAGTAGCAAAGGGAGCAGAATGTTTCATTTGAAATGGCATACTGAGATGAAAGGTTCTTCGAAAATGGTGGCTCGTTAATGGATTGAAGCTCCAAGGTATTACATTTTGGTACACGACTTGCATAACTTGCAGTGGGTGAGAAACAAATTGCAAAAATTGAAAACTAAATCTGAAGCTCATAAGGAGTAGGAGGATCTGCTGCAAATCCTGTTAGATTTTGAGCTTGGAAATGAAAGGGGATGTGTGCATAAGGAAGGCTTAATTTAAAACTCAGCAAGGTTAAATTTAACCTGATTATGGAGCAGGAGAAGTGGCATCAAAGTGCTAAACAACATTGAGCCGAAGAAGGGAATAAGAATACCATGTTCTTTCATGCGATGGGTAGTGAAAGAAAGTGGAGGAACTTTATTTCATGTTAAAAATCAAAAATCATGGATGGTGAAATAGAGGTGTTTCAAGGTATTCTCAATTTCTATACTAAACTATTCTAGGAAAAAGACATTTGGCACCTGTCCATTAATCTTCAGAATTTTTTTATATTTTCTGTTGAGGATAATTATTTCAGAATTTCAGATTGAGATGGTTTGAACATAATAAATGCGGACTTGAGGAAACTTCAGTTGGAAAAATAAAAAAATATCAAAATAATAGAAACAAAAAGGGTGTAGTAATTGTAAGTTGAGTTGGAGGAGTGCAATTCAATATTATTCAGATGATTTAAATATCTCTGAAGAAATAAGTCAAAATCGATGTGAGTGAAGAAAGAGAAGAGAACACATATGGCTGAACCCAAATAATTTTGGATTAAGGCTTGAGTTGAGTTGTACATGTCTAGGATCATATCCAGAGCATGTCAAGTTGATGTCACCAAATTCAGAGTCTGTTAGTCATCTCTATAGTCGTGAAAAAATACTTACAAGCTGCTGTGACATGATCGTATATGAGAGAAAGGTCCGATGGCAAGAAAAGTCTCATCGCAAGAAGAACAACAGCTAAGAATAGAAATTTCCAGCGTTCTCTTTTATCTCTGAGCAGATAACATTATTTGGTGGGTGATTTGTATGCAAAGGATGATTGGCATGAAGATCCCTGAAAGCGTTCTTTATTTTACTTTATTTTATCAGGTGCTCTGTAAAATCATGAGCTGTTTCCTTTTGTGTGGTACCTTGGTTAGTTTCTTTTTTGTTTTTTAGGGGAACTGGGTGTAGTCTTTTTTTGTTCAAGGGTAAGGTATGTGTTCTTTTTTTATGCATCAAATATTGCTGTACGTTGTAAATTTTTATTCAGATGATAAAATTTGTTACATTTTGCCTTCTGGTAAACCTGATTTTGGTTAGTTGTAAGATAACTTGGGGTTGCCAAAAAGTTTATGTAAATGCAATAAATGACCTAGCAAAAGGTGTCTAATGGTCTGATACAGGTGACAAAGTTGAAGTATAAATGGCCTAGGCAAGCGTAGTAAGGCTGGTCGAGTGCCTTAACTAGCTGCTCCCTAGGCTGGCTCTCACCCTGCATTGTAAGGAAACCTGCATTGCTTTCAAATTGAAGTGCCTTGATGATGTTGCTCTGCGGTCAATTGTTGGACACAATTTCTGTACTATTCATTACTTCTAAAAATGATTGTTTACTTAATGAAGTCATGATCATGTTAACATTGTGTTAATATTTTTCTGTGAACTTGAACATCTTTTTGTTTTGAGTATACTTTACTACACATACACATGATTTTGGCTGAGATTGTTTTGTCATGTTTGAAATTTTTTTCACGTGAATTGACAGCTCTTTCAGGCTTTCATAATGTTTTTTCCCTTAGGACAGAATGAACATCAAGATGTGGTGGACTCTGTTTATCCATTGGAAGCTGAATTCACTAGGCCATTATGGGTGTTTGGTATCAATTCTTATGATTTCATTGAAAAGGGTAGGGAAAATAATTACATTCTCTGCAGCTACAGGTTTGTGGAGTAATCATTTCAAAAACTGTACTTTGGCATTTTTGACATTGCTTTTTTAGTACTTATTTTCTTTGACATGTAGGAGGAAAGGGAAATCACACCTGGGAGTCTTGGATTGTGCGCAGTCTTCTTTACCATTGCTTGATATTCCTTTAACTGATGTCTACAATGTTGTAAGATCTATCTTTCAACTTCTAGAAGATTTCTCCTTTTCCAAAATTTATTTTATTTCTAGGACAGTTTAAGATGTTTAGGGAATTTTCTATTTTTTATAGGCTTTTCAGCACCCTTACTTATATGTCGAAGGTGCATCTCCCATTCATCCATTATTGGTGGCAAAGGTTGGACAGTTTTCTGTCAATATTTGGATTTTATTTCCATAAGATTATCATTGGACAACATTTCAAAACAATGAATCAACTTATGACATCCTTGCAGTCAATTTCATCTTTTGTACTGCTATGTTTACTGCCAGGTAGTGTTAGATGAGTCATGTATGGAGGTCACAACGTTCTCAATAATCTGGTCTTCTTCTCCGGACATCAGTAGATTTTTGCCATATTTCAGCAAACCAGAGGTTATTGAATTTCCAACCGAGCTTCCTGGGCAGAATGCTTATGCATATTTTTATTCACCAGCAAATCCCACTTATCAAGCTAGTAATGATGAGAAACCTCCCTTATTACTGAAAAGCCACGGTAAGTAGTTTCTACTGTCCATTGAAAGTCTCTTTTTTCTTTTCTTTATTTTACCTTAATTTTATTATAAGGCGATCAAGGTGGTATACCTTCTTGCTGCTTAGTCTGTACAGTTCTAGATGATGCCTCTTTGAAGACATCATAGACATTTTATGCTAGTGATTGCATAGGTTTACAACATATATTAACTTAATATTCTTATAGGTGATGGTCAGAATATATCTATATATTATATGACAAGGGAATATAAGTAAAAACCACATTGTCACATTAGTATAAAGATAAAATAATTGGAATTTGATATGTTGATTAAATATATTGCTATTAAATGTAAAAATAGGATATAAGCATGGAATATTTAAAAAATATTTGTTATGTGCAATCGTGAGGAATGTTGATATAGCTATTTGATTGATAAAAAGTAAGCATATAGATAATGGAACAATAAAACAAAGAAAACTATTTGATTAACTTGATCTATACCGTTAAATTACCAAATCTCTTAAGCTTTTATTTACAGATCATAATGCAAACACATACAATCCATGTTCAGGTAGCCTAAGCCGATATTAGGTTGTCTCAATTGCCTAAAGCACACCAGGCATGCACCTTATGAATTGCTTGTGCATGTCCCACTTTCTTTGTGTGCTAAAGAGTGCCCTGTCATCTAGGTGATGCCTTCATGATTAGGAAAGTATTTTTCACTGCCTTTTACATACCATGGTCACTGGAAATCTCAAGGCTAACTTGTGGCAGGGTCAAGTCAAGATTGGACTGGAAGATTTTTCTGTCTGGGTCTTGAATGCGGAACCAGACATCTTGATGGGAATGGGAGAGGATAAGATGAAAGGAGGACCTGATCTTTCTTTGTTAGAGATGGCTTCTGCCAACAAGTTTTTAGAAATAAACATGATGGTTCAGGTGCTTTTAGGGATTTCTGTCGGTCAATACCACATGGTTCTGTATCTATGGATGGTGAATAGGGAAAGTTTCTAGGTACTTGACAGCATTGAATGCAATCTCATGAATCTCTTACTTTATACACCCAAGAAACCAGACCAACATGATGGCAATATGTTCATACATCTAATATCTTATTTTCACCCCACCTATTATTGTAGTTCCTCGAGGGATCAAGCTTATTGATGCGGGACGGGAAGGGAGGTGCCGCCATCCCCGCGCGCGTCGGCGGGCCCGAAAGGGGATGTACCGAGCTGATGGGGTGCTGAACCGATCCTGAACCGTGCTGAATTGCTTTAAACGGAGCTGGAAACTGCTGAACCGGGCCCGAAAACCACCGAACTGGACCCCACGGCCGTTGAACCGGGCCCACAAGTGCTGAACCGGTCCGAAACGGCCCTGAACCGGCCTTAAAAGGCCTGAACCGGGGTCAAAACTCACTGAACCGGCCCTGAACCGGTCTGAACCGGGTCCAGGAAGTCCGAACCGGCCTCGAACCGGCTTCTAGGGGACGTCCGAACCGGCCTGAACCGGGCTGGAACCGGTCTGAACCGGCGCGAACCGGGATCGAACCCGGCTGGAACCGGCCGCTGGCCCGGTCTGGCTCGCGGACCGCGTATGCGCGGGCCGGCCGCGGCGAACCGGCCCGGCCGGCCGCCGCCGCGCGAGCGACTTAACCCCCGTGGGGGTCGTGGCCGCGCGGGGCTCGCCCGGCGAGGGAATCGTGGCCACGCGGTTCGGTGCCGCGTACCCCGCCTCGCGGGGCTTCGATCGAGCGCGGGCGGCCGAGCCTTCGCGTCGGGCCGAGCGGGCGGGACGGCGGAGGTTCTCCGCGGTGCGGGAGCGCCACCGCGCGCGGAAAGGGGGGGGGCCGGGAGCACCGCCGTCGACGTCGCCGGAGGGGGGCGGGCCGGCCGGGACCTTCCGCCGGCGGGGCTGCTTCGTCTCTCTTCCTCTTCCCTTCTCCTCGTCTTCGCTTCGCCGGGTCCGCAGGGGGTGTAGCCGGCAGGGAAGGGGACGGGGACGACGGCGGAAGGGGTTTTCGGGAGGCCCCGCGGGGAGGCCAAAGGACCCGCGGGAGGTGCTCGCGGGGCAGTAGGGAGCCGCACGGGGGGGGGGGTTCTCGGCGCGCGCGAGCGTCCGGAAGGTGAGGGAAGGGGGGGCGGAAAGGGGAACCCAGAGGGGGGGGGGGGTCCGGCGAGCTTCCGCAAGGGGGGGTGCCGTAGGGGTCCGGGAAGGCGAGGGGTGGGACGGAAGGCCCCAACGCCGGGGGCGGCGTCGACGGAGATGTCGACGGATCTCGAACTCGTCGGAGGCGAAGGGGAAAGCGACTCCGGGGGGGGGAGGACGCCGGACCGAGCTCCGGAGGCGAGGAGGATCACCGGAAGGGAAGGGGAGAACCGGAGCACCCGGAGGCGAGAGGAACGACGCCGACGGCCGTGAGGGCGAGAGGGGAAAACGGAGAGCTTCTTTCTTCTTCAAAACATCCATCTCTCCCTTTCATTCAAAGACTGGGCTCTTTAAATAGAGCCGAACATTACAAGATGGACCTCTAAAAACCCTAATTACATATATGTCCTCTAAAGGGACTAAAATAAAAGAGAAGGACTCAAAGGACTCTAAATACTCAAATAAAATGCATAAAAATAAAAATATAATACTACGAAATAAAAAGAAATAAATACGTCGTCTCCTCAAGACCCGAAGACGCTATCTCCAAACAAACGGACGATCCGGTCCGTACCGTCCCCATCATTCTCCCCGAAAACTCGTCCTCGAGTTTCGTAGTGCCGTACGATCACACGGTCACCATCGAAACCGAGGACGACGGTAGGGCAGCTCGGGTGATGATGAAGTCGGACCGGGGCTCCCGGGTGACCGCAGAAGGTGACCCAGACGGTCGTAAGTGCCGTCAAGCCTGTGTCCGGGTACTCTATCGAGTCAACTATGCGCGGATCCTCCGAATGTGCCCTCGGTCGCCCGCCGTCGCCTTCACAACCCGTGCCGTCAACTCGGCCAGATGGCTTCGATCGGTCTCGCCTCGGCAAGGTGTCGCTCGCTCGTCGCCCCTCACGAACACCGTAAATCGCTCGGCCGCCACCAACCTCGATGGCTCCGTTCCCTCGGCATCGATGGTGCACCGTCGTCGTACTCGCGGCAAGCTCTCGACCGGCCTCATAAGCTACCTCGATAAGCGTGTCGTCGCTCCTCAGCACAGCCACCGGGCATAAGTGTTGTCGACAGCGCATCGGCCCTCTCTCGCGTCGTACTTCGGGGCCGCAAGTGCAAGCTCTCGAGCGAATGTGTCCAAATCGCTCGCCGATCGCCCAACCACTCGAACCCGTGACGAGACAAAGGCTCGCAGGGAACCATTCGCACCCGTGCATCTTCTACGTACCGCATCGTCCATGGTCTAAGTCGGCCTCGACAATACGAGCAACCGGATGTAAGCTCGACCATCCTCGACCACCGATAATCCGAGCGATCAACTCGAAAAGAGATCGGCGAGATGACGCCGCGCGAAGAGCCGGACGAAATGCCGTGGTGTGCACCTCCACCGTAATGCGATGTCGAAGCCGAAATGTCGATGTCCCGCGCATGTAAGGATCCCGACTCGTGGAAACAAGTCGGCGCCGCTCGATACCAAACCGATGCGGGACGGGTGGAGGTGCCGCCATCCCCGCGCGCGTCGGCGGGCCCGAAAGGGGATGTACCGAGCTGACGGGTGCTGAACCGATCCCGAACCGTGCCGACCGTTTTTAAACGGAGCCGGAAACCGCCGAACCGGGCCCGAAAACCACCGACCGGGGACCCCACGGCCGTTGAACCGGGCCCACAAGTGCTGAACCGGTCCGAAACGGCCCCGAACCGGCCTTAAAAGGCCCGAACCGGGTCAAAACTCACCGAACCGCCCCGAACCGGTCCGAACCGGGTCCGAGAAGTCCGAACCGGCTCAACCGCCGAGACGTCGAACCGGCCAACCGGGCCGGAACCGGTCCGAACCGGCGCGAACCGGATCGAACCCGGCTGAACCGCCGCCGGCCCGGTCCGGCTCGTGGACCGCGTACGCGCGGGCCGGCCGCGGCGAACCGGCCGGCCGGCCGCCGCCCGCGCGAGCGACTCTAACCCCGTGGGGGTCGTGGCCGCGCGGGGGCTCGCCCGGCGAGGGAATCGTGGCCACGCGGTTCGGGTGCCGCGTACCCCGCCCTCGCGGGGCTTCGATCGAGCGCGGGCGGCCGAGCCTCGCGTCGGCTTCGAGCGGGCGGGACGGCGGGAGGTTCTCCGCGCGCGGGCGCCACCGCGCGGTGGGGGGGGGCGGGAGCACCGCCGCCGACGTCGCCGGAGGGGGCGGGCCGGCCGGGACCTTCCGCCGGCGGGCCGTTTCGTCTTCTTCTTCCTCTTCCCTTCTCCTCGTCTCGTCTTCGCCGGTCCGCAGGGGGGGGGGTGTAGGCCGGGCAGGGAAGGGGACGGGGACGACGGCGGAAGGGGTTTTCGGGAGGCCCCGCGGGAGGCCAAAGGACCCGCGGGAGGTGCCGCGGGGGCAGGGAGCCGCACGGGGGGGGGGGTTTAGGCGCGCGCGAGCGTCCGGAAGGCGAGGGAAGGGGGGCGGAAAGGGGAACCCAGGAGGGGGGTCCGGCGAGCTTCCGCAGGTGGGGGTGCCGTAGGGGTCTCGGGGAAGGTGAGGGGTGGGACGGAAGGCCCCACGAGTCAAAGGTGGCGTCGACGGAGATGTCGACGGATCTCGGAACTCGTCTGAGGTGAAGGGAAAGCGACCGGGGCGGGGGGGGGGAGGACGCCGGACCGAGCTCCGGAGGTGAGGAGGATCACCGGGAAGGGAAGGGGAGAACCGGGAGCACCCGGAGGTGAGGGAACGACGCCGACGTCGGAGGGCGAGAGGGGAAAACGGGAGAGCTTCTTTCTTCTTCAAAACATCCATCTCTCCCTTTCATTCAAAGACTTGGGCTCTTTAAATAGAGCTGAACATTACAAGATGGACCTCTAAAAACCCTAATTATATATATGTCCTCTAAAGGACTAAAATAAAAGAGAAGGACTCAAAGGACTCTAAATACTCAAATAAAATGCATAAAAATAAAAATATAATACTACGAAATAAAAGAAATAAATACGTCGTCTCCTCAAGACCCGGAAGACGCTATCTCCAAACAAACGGACGATCCGGTCCGTACCGGTCCCCATCACTTATGAGTCATACTATGAAATTGTAGGTAAGAGCTATGGAGTGAAGATTACATGATTGTACAAATATTTCAGCCAACCAACTTAGATTTATATCTGGTATATCTACAATAGAAGTTATTTTTCCTATTAGAATTTTGATAGAAAAATATTGAGATATGAGAAAGATTTACATATGATGTTTATTGATTTGGAACAAAACATATCGTAGAGTTCCAAGAAATTTTTCTAATGAGTGTTGGAGCGAAAGATTTTACCCATTAAGTATATACAAGTGATAAAAGACTTGTACGAAGTAACCACTAGTGTGCACAATTGGAGGAGAACCAAGAGATTTTTCTATCTCACTTGACTTACATCAATGGTCTACAATAAGTTCTTATCTTTTGCATTAATTATGGATGAATTAATAAAGAATATATATATAATGACATACCATGGTATTTTTGCCAACTATATTGTATTAATAGATGAGACTCAAGGAGTTATAGAAAGCTAGAATTTTGGAGAAGCAGTCTACGCTATCAGGTTTTCAAATTAAGTAGAATGAATATATGCATTGTAAATTCAATAAAAGTCAAAGAGAAGAGAGAGGAGTCAGTTTGGATGGAGTAGCATTATCTCAAAGTATGTAATTTAAATATTTTGGTTTAGTTATTCTAAAAGATGGTGAATGTGATGAGCATGTTAACCATAGGATTAAAACAAGATGGATAAAGTGGAGATTGGCTATGAGAGTTCTATATGATCATAAAATTCTACTAAAATTAAAATTGAAAGAAAAATTTTATCGTACAATTATAATACATGCAATGTTGTATGACCATGAATGTTAGAAATAAAGAAAAAACATACTTCCAAAATGAGTGTCGTTGAAATGAAGATAGATGTGTGATCATACTAGATTATATAGAGTACATAATGGATGTATTAGGGAAAATGTGTGAGTAATGGCAATTGTAGACAAATCGAAAAAAGAGAGATTGAGATAATTTGGACATATTAAATGTAAACTTATGAAAGTATGAGTTATAGAACTAGATAATATCAAAATAATTGAAACGAAAAAAATGAAGTGGTAGACCCAAGTTATCACGGAGGGGGGTAATTAAATATGATTTGGATAAGTTAAATATCTTTGAAGAATTAAGTAAAAATGACATGATTGGAGAAAGAGAATTCATATGGCTGACCCCCAATTAATTTAGGATAAAGGCTTGAGTTGATTAGTCTATTATTTTGGCTCTTTAAACTCTATTCAGGTGCAAATTGTTAAACTCATCACACGTGTTGAACAACACTGTTTCACCCATATGAGGCCTTCTTGTTCGATGTTGTCTCACTTTCCCTCTAGAGTTGGTAGTTCATCAATTTTATCATCAATTTTATAAGTGCAGCCTTCAAAAGAAGTATGTGTAGAAATACAGCCAAGATATAGTATATCAATCTTTCCAAGATTCTTAAGGGGCTTCATCATTATCACTTTTCTCTATGTCATCCAAAATGAAGTTGAGATCTAAGTTGGCTTCCCTTGATTCATCTATTGATCCTTCCACAGTTCAACTAGGTCATTGGAGATGTTGATTCCAGAGAGGGAGAGCAGGTGCAACACAATATGCAGAGAGACAGGGTCAGCTCAAAACAGAGAATAATTGGAGGTCATGGTGCATTTGTGGTTGATGGTTTCTATCTTCTGTGTTTTTGCTTCTAGTGTCATGTTTTGTGGTGTTACCTTCTGGTTTTCTGCTTATCTCCCACAATTTTGCCTTTCTTCTTGATAGATCTTTTTGTGATGTTTTTTTCAGTATTGATGAATTGTGGCCTGTTTTTTGCTCAGTTTAAAAAAAAATTATTAGTTTATCCAAATTCTGTGTGAGCATATTTGTACTTGCTAAAAAATGTTGAAGTTATCATTGAGGGCTTACCAAAAGCTTGGAATTTTACTTTCCTCTTCCAGGGGGTCCTACAGGTGAATCACGAGGTGTATTGGAACTTAGTGTTCAATATTGGACTAGCCGTGGTTGGGCATTTGTTGATGTTAACTATGGAGGAAGCACAGGTGAGACATACTGTTCTTTAGATTGTTTATAATTGCTTAATTTGTTTTCTTTCTTTCATACTTATACTTATTAGGTCAATTAGTTAGCTTGCAATTTCAACTCACATAAGTAGCATTTTAGTGTGATTGTTATTTAGTTATGTTTATTTTTCCAGCAAATAGTATATGTTGTTTCTTTATATGGTTATGGCTTAAGAAACTTGTCAGTATAAAATTACAGGTTATGGAAGAGAATTTCGAGAACGACTTCTAGGGCAATGGGGCATTGTTGATGTTAATGACTGTTGCAGTTGTGCTAGATTCCTGGTAATAGTTTTATCATGTATTGTCAGTTTTCTTATGTTCGCATAGAGAATATTACTTAAACAGATTGATGAAGTCAATATCTTTTTGTTTTTAGGTTGATAATGGAAAAGTTGATGGAAATAGACTTTGCATCACTGGGAGATCAGCTGGTGGCTACACAACTCTTGCGGCGTTAGCTTTTAAAGATTTGTTCAAGGCTGGCGCATCACTATATGGGGTAAAATTCGTAGTGTTGTAAATTGCACATTCTTGAGATGCCATTTATATTCTCTTTCGGAATAACTTTCCTTGAGTGTAAATTACACATTCCTGATTAGCTGCGTGTGACGGATTCCTCGACAACTTCACTCTCCCCGGTAGGATGGAAGGATCTCCCAATACTCGGCCACCCATCTTTCATGTAGGTAAGCTCCACCTCCAGGAGCCTCCGAGCTGGTTTCTTCTTCACCCCCTCTATAGTGGAAGCTTTATCCTTCACCTTTGGTCCATCCCCTCCCGTCCAAGAATCCAGGTTATTCTTTACCACCGGAAAATTTCTCAATTCCATCTTCTTCTCTCTTAGAGTGTTCTCTCTTCTGCAACTTTGATGCCAAGAGTTTCTTCCCGGACACATACTTCTGCCAATTGTCTCCCTCTTCTGAGCCCTCTACCCTGGTAACCTTCCAGCTTCTACTTCACCTCCGTCCAGTTTTCTAGGATCTCCTCCTCACCTCCATAATCATCTGGTTCATCTTTCTCACTTCTGCAAGACTTGGGTTTCTGGCTTTGTTCCTTCATCTCTGTAGACTCTTGCTTTCCCAGTTCTTTTTTTTTCCAAAATTTTCCTCCCGATTCTTTTTCTTCACCTCCAAAATGTCTGGCTCTTGATTTGTCACCTTCTCTATCTCCCGATCCTACCTCCTCCTGGTTCCACCTGTAGATCACACTCTGCTTTCAGAACTCTCCATTTCTTCGTCCTTGGGCATCCAAGCTTTTCCTACCAGCATGAGGTCCCATCGAAACCATTCAGTACATCGACGTGTGAGCTGAGGCGGAGTTTCTTCTGTGACGAACTCCATGGTTGGCTGCTGACCCTTCTGAAATGTCTTCTCCACCAGCACCGCAGTATAGGCCTCCCTGGTCCCGATGCCATAGCTGCTGGTTGCATCATCATTGGTGTTCCATGCCCTAGGAGTTTGGCCATCCGACATCACTCACATGATTGGCGGATCTCCTCAGCCTCCCTGGTTTCACTGCTACAGTACTGCACGAAGAAGATTTTGTGGTGCAGGTGATGGAGTTACAATGCTCCTTGCTGCCTGTTGTCCAGCGAGCCCCTTCTCACAAGCCACGATTGTCCCATCCAGCACCATGCATGTCCAAAGACACCGGGTCATTTCTCCAACCAGGTCAATCCACAGCAGAGCCTTCATGGCCAGTCACTTGGGCCTTAACTTACCAGACCAGCAGCCACACCATGCCTGTCCCTAATCACATCAGTAGTCAAGTGGCTTGGGTTGACCGTGCCTGGATTAAGCCCGCCAATTCATAGAGCTGGACTGAGTCATTGATCCACAGGCCATTGGTCCAATTTAGTCATTGAAAAGTCCAATACTATTTTATCGGTCTTCTAGTTGATATACTAGGTTTATTTTGCATGTACAAATAGTAGTTTCTCCTCCGGTTATATAGGCACTAGTGATTGTTTCATAGGACATGTCTTTTATCACTTATGCATACCTTAGCACATCATCTCTCTCCAACACTCACTACAAAATATCTCTTGAGACTATGTAAGTCTTTTCCATGTCAATAAACAATATATGTAAATCGTTTTTCGTATCTCGATATTTCTTCGTCAAGTTTCTAATAAGAAAAATGACTTCTATTGTACACCAACTAGACATAAATACAATTAGTTGGTTGAGATATTCATAATATCTCATAAGCGTCTCTTCATAACTCACATTTTCATAGTATGACTCATGATCTTGATCCTTCCATAATTTGAGCAATGTTGTGCATCTCTTTTTATCCCAAAAATGGATATATGATGACACTCTTCCTCCATTCCTTCATCATTTTCTTATAGATTATTATTTTATCAAAAAGTCGGCTTAACTATTTACCCATAAATCTTTTAAATATTTTTATACCTCAACAGAGATTCTATCAGGGCCACATGGCCTGTTTGTTTTCATTGTCTTCCATGCCTCTTAACTTTTGGAAATTTAATTCTCCTAGTATTATTCAATCATATGGTTAGTAAAGGAGGTAGACAGGTCAACCGAATGCATTGGGCATGGAATCAGAAGAATTTTCTGAAGATTCAGCTATTTCTTTGGATGTTTTTTGTAGGGAGCATGCTGGTAGTCCAGAGGGCAAAAAAAAAATTTGTAGGCTTCCTGGCATATTTAGGGAGAACACTAATAATTGATTTGAGCATTGTGGAGTTGGTCGTGTAGCGTGAACAGTTTGCTAAAAAAAAATTTGTCCAATGGAACAATGTTACTGATATAAAAGACTTCACCCCCACTTTGAAAGCAAAAGAGAATAGGCTAACCAAAGTGGATTGAAGCTCCTTTACCGGATATACAGTTGGTGATCTGAATGTGTATAAGCCTATTTATTGCTTCTTTCTGTTGGCAGCTACCTTCTTCCAGGACTAGTTGGTTACAGGAAACTGGTGGGATAAGGAGATGTGCATTAATTAATGTCTGGGACTTTCTGTAACCTTGTCGATTCTCTGCTGTATGGTGGGGCTGAATGTGTTGGTTTCTCTTTATTTTGCTTCTATCTGTGTCTTTTTTTTGTGTACTCTTTCTCTATCCTCTCGATAGAGGTTTATGCTTGTAAATCTTTCTTGTTTCAATAAACTACCATCCTTTGAAAGCTGCTTCAAAAAGAATAAAAATAGGTGGATTTGTTAATTCTGTTTGTTGGTCAGAGAAGGCTGGGTTTTCCAAGCATGCGACATAGATTTAACTGACTGGATATTTGATGAAGCTCGAAATAACGTAGAGATCTCTTCTCATTTTTTCCTTGCAATTGCTGTTTATCATTACCTTATTTTACTTATCCTCTTTGGTGTATAACCATGTTGATCTTTAGATATTGAATGTTCAAATTTGCATAAATTGTTTTACACCAATAGTTGTCATAACCATGGAAGGCCGGGTCGGCGACCCGGCCGGTTTCTAGGTCGACCGGCCCGGAAACGACCCAGCCAGGCCGACTCCAAGCCAGCCCGGCTTGGGGTTGCATGGCCCGGCTAGGGGTCGGGGGACCCGGTCGACTGGGTCGCCTGACCCAGTCCGACCCCGGGGCGATTTGACCTAATTCAAATTTGTTTTCTTTATACTAATATTACATACTTTTTTTTCTTTCGGGGGGCTTTTCCCCCCTGATACCCCCCCCAAGGGGCATGCCCCCTTGACCTCCCGCGATCTGTCTGCGCAGGTCAATCTGCGACTACTCTGCGCCACATTTAATAATAGTATAACAATACTTCACTATCACTTATACTATCACATATATATAAGATTTATAATCATAAATGTGTTATATACTTAAATTTTATAAAGATCTATTTTAACTCTATTCTCTTTCACACACACATCAAGTTTGTCAAGAATAATTATTTTTTTGAGCGTTCCATTTATTGACAGTACAACAATATTTTGCTATCATTTGTATTATTACGTATGGTTAAAATTTATGATTACAAATATATGATACATTGTAAAATTTATAAAATTGTTTTTTAACTATCTTTACCTTCTCACTTGAGATTAACTTTTTCCCAACATATACTAATACAACATAATCACAAAAAAATCATATTTACTTGTATACATAGATAGACACTCATATTCAATTATAATATAATTATATTTATATTTATGTATACATAAATATATAATATAATTATAGTATTTTATTTTTCTTATTTTTATATATTTTATAATAAAATAAATAAAATCTGACCCTGTCCGACTATGTTAGTTTTGGGGCCGACCGACCCGGGCCGACCCCAACCCTACCTTCCTTGGTCATAACCTAACCGAAACCAACTTTCCAAGTGGATTACTTGGTTACTTTGAAATATTTGGGGTTAATGCCATGAACAAAAGAATGGTCTCTTATACAATGTTTGGATACAGTTTTTTGGCTATTTTCTATCTTAAAAATCAAGAGAGATCGATGCATAGATATGTGTTTGACAACTTTTTTCTATTTTTAAAAGTGACATCATTCCTAATGTTAATCTCTTCCAAAATAAAAACAACACTTCACCTATTTTGTTTTCAAGATAGACACAGAGGGAGGTGAAGAGTGGGGAAACTGAAAAGGTGGAAATCTTTTTCTCTCACTCACTCACGCACGTCCCTTCCAAAAGATGGAAATATTTCTCTTACATCCCTTCCATTGAATAAATAGATAAATAAATATATAGATAAATAGACGAATGGATTACAAATAGATAAGTAAAAAATAAGTAAATAAATATTTTGACATTTTATATAACTATTGCGTTGATATACAACGCCTTGTTAATATACATAGATTTTGATATATATTTTAATTTAAAATTGCTACCAAACACCACTCTAAATTTTAGAAGTTGTGTTTATGTAATTTTAAATTTGACACTACGATACCAAATGATCTTTAGTTTAAAAATAAGATTACCCAAATAAAAAAGAGCTACCAAACACCCTATTAACATCTTTTAAGACTTGGATATGAACAATAAATACCCTGTGGCATCTGGTTGATGTTAGTTACATATTCAAGGTACCAGTGGTTACAAGATTGGAATTTGGACCCATATTGGTCGATCTCGATCCGATCCAGATCGAGATCGGATTGGTCCATCCGGCCGATCTTTTGGAAAGAAAACCAATCCAGATTAGTTGGATTGGCTATTTTTAATTAAAAATCATAAAAAATTGAAGTAAATTATAAAAAATTGGTAGATGTGTAGAAAAAAATGTTACATAAACATTTTACCGCATAAACACCTATAAATGATGCTTAATACAAATTATACTATATATTATTAATATATATGTGTTGGCGTCTGTTTTTTACAAAAAGAAAACAGCAAATAAGAGAAGGGGAGAAGACCAGACCAAAATCAGACAGGTCCAGCCCTCAGTTGGGTCAAATCAGGTCCAATCAGACCCAAACAGGTCCTAGATTGGGCCCATTGGCACAAATTCCAGCTGGCCTAGACCCAGTCCCACATGATTTAATTAACTGATTTTCAGCTCTTGAGGCCCATCAAGTGGGCCGCGGTCAGCCAAACAGGGCCCAATCCAGTCCACGTCAGCATCCACCTCAGCTGCCATGTCATCTTTGACCCATTTATGACATGGGGGAAGCCAAAGGTCTGGCCAACATGGGAGAACTCAAAAGGCAGGTCAAACTAATTAAAATCCTAGGAGAACTCAAAATTTTAAATGAAATCAATTGCCTAGGACAAGCCAACAGCCATCTGTACGTACTCCATCCAAGGATCGCCGGATCGGGATCGGACCCTGGATCGGTGGGGTCCGATCCGATCCGGATCGGATCGGATCGGACCGATCCAGGCCGATTCCAATGGAGCCAGACCGATCCAGAATCGGTCTGGATCGGTTTTTTTTTTTTTTTGGCTTTTCGAAAAAATATGGAAAAATCGCCAAAAAATCAATAAAAATACATAGAACTCAGGAAAAATGTGAAAAAAAATATAGGGAACACTCATTCATATAACAAATTAACAATCAATCATATAGAACACATATCAGCCCCAATCACACAATAGAACACATCATGCATCAAATAAGATACATGTTTTTACCAAACAAACAATCATACCCAACTCCACAAATTGTACAACACATTCTTCTTACCACTCATATTACATTGCGTGAAATAAACAAAGAAATACATTATACATACGCATCACCACCAACTACGGTAACGTCGGAGTAGGATGGATCCGGACCGGATCTCCGTCTTGGTCATTTTGATTTTTCGCAAATCTCCATTGATTAGGTCACTATAATCGTGGCCCGTATCCATAAGAAAATAAAGACGCCATGTCGGTAAACTCATAAACTCCCCGATCGGTAGGAGGTGGAGGTAAAAAAGATGGTGGATGTGGATAGCCGGGGCTCACCGTCCGAGGCGGAGCTCGGATAGGGAAGATGCAAACTCGTCAAAAGCATTCAACCTCGTCCACCGTCCGGCCGCCCGCCACTCGAATACGTGAGTGTCTTTTATTACTCGAATCATCCGGACTGCCCACTCGTCCGAGCACTACTAGTAGAGCCACCCTCGCCTCCGCCACCCCCACCTCCACCTCCACCCCCTCGTACGGCCCCATTGTTGTGTGGGTGGCACAAATTCTTCTTCATCCTCGTCGATGAAGGTGGGCCGAGTGGTCTCGGTGTCAAGGAGATGATGTCGCCGTTTTCGATACTTATCTTCTTCCTCTTCAATGTAGTACCTCCTCGACTTGCTTCTTTGTGAAGGTAAGCATGCTTTCTTTAAAGCCCTAAATAATCCACCCGCCTTCTTGGTGGTGGTGGTGGTAAGGACCCGAACCGGAATCCGAGCAGGAGCCGGTATGGGCCGGGGGCGGAGCCGGATGTCTCTGGAGAAGGCCGTAGTCCGGGTGGATCGGGAAGTGGAGCCGTGCACGGAACTTGACTTTCTTCAACTTCCCTGCATGTCTTCATCCTCACCAACGCCGCTGTCAAGCTGTCCTTCGGCCCATGAGCTGTCGTTCGGGTCGAACTCTGGCTCTCCCTCAGCATCCTTGTGTTCCAGCCATGCTGCAAGTGGATGTTCTTCTTGGAATAGATATTCCAAGTGCACATCCTTTGGGACAAACTCCCCGAGTAGCTTGGGCCTCGCGCTTTCTTCGGTACAATCCACCCGCAACCGCGCAAATCTCTCGCTCCGATGTCTTCTCGCCTATCTTTGATATTCTTTATCCTCGGCCCTCATTGTAATGGCAAGTAGACAAGCTTCTCCGATCTTTCTCGTCTTCAACCTATTTCTCCTCTTCGTATGAATAAGGTTGAAGGTGCTCCAATTCTCTCGCATCTGGGATGACGATGTGCTCGACTTAGCACCCGAATTGCAACGGCGGCCGAGTGGATTCCATCCGATTACGTTTGTACCATAATCCACCACTCGACCGTAATTGTAAAGAAGACGATTACATGTACATCGCATAACGTAATGTAAAAAAAAATCAATTAACGAAAGAGTCATTAATTCGGGTAAGCGTATTACTAGGGGGACCCTATCGTATGCTGAGTACCGCAACGGATCCCCGTACACCCCAATCTTCGCGCTCTGTACGAAGTCATCTCGAAAACACAAACTAAAACAATTATCTTCTCTCGAGATAAAGTTAAAAGTTTAATTAATATGAAACGTATTACTTACTTCAACCTACGCGCACGTTCGTCTTCGGGTCTTACATAGTCGTTTAATTACGGATAGTGTGCCCGATAATACTTCACCATCATTACATACTTGCCACCATCTTGTATCCTTAGGTTGAAGAAGTACCTCGTAACAACATTATTACTCCATTAGTTTAAAGACAGAGGTAATACACAAAATATAACTTGTAATCATTAGCATATTACACTACTAAATTATACTCGCAAGATGAATGTCGTGGTGTAGGGTTTTGTCCCATCCGTTGTCAATCACCTTCCACCACTTCGTAACCCTCGGGATGCTTCTCTTTAATTTTCAACTTAGCTTTATCCATAGCATCATACAGTAATCTATCCGATTTTGTCATTTCGAATCCACCAACCTTTAAGTACCCGCACCAAAAGGTTCTATAATGACAAATAATCTGCACCTTCTCCCACCACCTCGTTATCTTCTATCACCGCTCCATCTTTGCAAGTATCCTATACGATCCAAGGAGCTCCCGTACGTATCCATATACTCCCCAATAAGCGGTGGAGAGAATGAACCTTTTAAACTAGTCTTGTACTTTGTATAGGCTCTCTAATGCGATAAAATGGGTGGCAAATCTTGTGGGACCCGGCTCGATCAAATCGCGCGACCATCGGTGTCCGCCTACGATATGTAAAAGTCGTGGATGGCCATAGATAAACGAGGTGATAAGTTGTCTTGGTCGACCAAGGACTTGACATTAGATCCCTACCAATATCTTCTAACATCGTGTCAATAGAATGTGCCGCGGGGCACCCAAAATAAGCGAGGTCGAGCCTCCATTTAGCTTCTTTCCGTGACCTTATATGAGGCCTCATTGCTGACACCGCACAATGTCAGCCTCCCTATCTCATCCACCACATTGTTCTAAATCGAAGCCGAATAGTAATCTGCATTTTTCACTCCGGCACGAGGCATCAACCGACTTCGAAATACGGTGCCCTCGTAACAATACACAAGGAAGTTTATAAGTGACCTCCTTGTGATTCCGGTCATCCATCGCACATTACGCGTTGCACCCCTCTCCTTCCGGATGGTTTGAATCCATCTATCCATGAGGTCAACTCATCGACCTCCTCATCCAAGCCTCGTTTCATATATATATAATTTGATGTCGGGTTTTCAACCTGTGCCCGGCCTCACCAATCGCATCAACCATAGTACGGAAATACGGATCGGTGTTGCCGTATGTGCCGGGACACCTACAAATTCAAAAACAAGATAAGGGAAAAGAGAGGGTTGTTAATAATAGCTAACTTTAATAAGAAATTCATATCGACAAGCAAATGCTAACCACAACTTCAACAAATCTTTCCCTGCATGTAGAAAGCACTTGACCATATGCTTAAGGGCTTTCTTTGCTGCCCAAGTCGATGCCTTCACCCCTTTAAATGCTTGTCTTATACCCCTCTGACCTCTACCACCCTCCCTATACATGGCGTGTCTCTTTGTCGGCATCGGTCGAACGCGAATGTGTCCTCCGAATTTCGAGGCTCTGAATGTGCCTTGTCCCCGCCCCCACATCGGATCGTCTAGAAGCCGAACCTCCTTGCTCCTCGTCTTCGTTCCTCGTCCTCACGGGCGGCACGAGCCACTACTCACGTGAGCAGCTCTCCTAACACTGGGCATCTTCCTCATCCGGTGAAGATGGAGAATCAACTTGGACCCTTTCGTATGCCGGCCCTTTCCCTTTCTTGCCCTTTCCGGCCATAAGATCGGCGTCTCTCCGACCTAGCAACTCGTCGTGTAGGTCTTGTCTCGACCAAATTCTCACCTCCCTCTGATGCCCTTCCGGTTATATAAGCCCTCATCTCCTCCCTCGGCTCGGCCGGTACTTTATCACACTTCTTTACATTGCCACCCGTCCCGGCTATGTGTTGCTCGAGCCGATACACACCTCCATTCATCTCTTTTTGGCACCACTGCGTATCCGACTCTCTTCTTATCTCAATCAAGGAGATGGCCATGTTGCCATCCAATGTCACGAAATTCTGCGGGTCCGGTGCCATGCTTCTCGTCCGACATCTTATCTACAACACAAAACCATACCAATATTAGGCCAAGCAATTCCAGCTCCCCCCCACCTAGGGGGGGGGGACTGTAAAAAACAGTCACCCCTTCGGGGGTGCAATTCCACCCCCCATTGGGGGTGAAATAATCCCCCCGATGGGGAGATTTTATGCTGCAGCCCCCCCCCACCTAGGGGGGATCAGAAATGCAGTCACCCCTTCGGGTGATCGTTGAACACCCCCGAAGGGGTGCTCATCACCCCTTCGGGGGTGCAATTCCACCCCCATTGGGGGGTGAAATAATCCCCCCAACGGGGGGATTTTATCTTGCAGCCCCCCCCCACCTAGGGGGACTGTAAACAGTCACCCCCTTCGGGGTGACGTCGAACACCCCGAAGGGGTGCTAATCACCCCTTCGGGGTGCAATTCCACCCCCCATTGGGGGTGAAATAATCCCCCAACGGGGGGATTTTATCTGCAGCCCCCTCCCACCTAGGGGGACTGTAAAAACAGTCACCCCCTTCGGGGGTGACTGTTGAACACCCCCGAAGGGGTGCTAATCACCCCTTCGGGGGTGCAATTCCACCCCCCATTGGGGGTGAAATAATCCCCCCCAACGGGGGGATTTTATGCTGCAACCCCCCCACCTAGGGGGGGACTGTAAAAAATAGTCACCCCCAAAGGAGGTGACTGTTGAACACCCCCGAAGGGGTGCTAATCACCCCTTCGGGGGTGAAATAATCCCCCCCAATGGGGGATCCCATGCTGCAGGCTGCAGCCGGCCAGGGGCCAAGGCCCGGGGGGGGGGGGGAGAGAGATCGAAAACCCCCCTCTTACAAACCTTGTGTACTTTAGGGTGGATCGCCCCTCCCCCGAGTTGGATCGCCCCCCCCAAAAGCTGGATCGCCGGATGCTGAAGCCCTAGATCTCCAAGGTGCCTTGGGGGGAAGGAGAACAAGCCGAAGGGGGCAAGTGGGGGGGAGAATCGGTCCGGATCGACCCCAAATAGGGGGTGATCGGACTTGAAAACAGTACCGGATCGATCCCGGAATCGGTTCGATTCCGGGTCTTCCGGTTTTCCGGCGAATCGGTCCGGATCGACCGATTTTGGGATCGATCCGGGTGGATCGGTCCGGGATCGACCGATCCTATCGATTCCGGCCGATCCAGCCGGGACTCCCGGCTGGATCGCTAATTCCGATAGGAATCGGATCGGTAGGTACCGATCCGATCCAAGAATCGGTCGATCCCGATCCGGATCGACCGATTCTGCAATCCATGACTCCATCAGCTGCCCCTTCATATCCCCCCATCTTCTATAAAAGGAGGAGGGCGCCCAAGAGAAAAGGAGGCTGCTGAAGACACCGTCAGGCTGCTGGACTGCTGCCCCTCTGCCTGCTGCTGACTGCTGTACGTCTGCACCTACTCCAAGCCCTGCTAGCAGCCAAGGGAAGAAGAGAAGAAGAAGAAGAGGAGGAGGAGGAGAACAGGGGGGGACCCCCCTTGCGGCCTCCTCTTGGCACCAATCTCTCTTGGAGGGGAGATCCATTCGGCATCATTCTTTATCCTCTCCAACATCCGAAGTAAAAAAGGTGGGGAGATACACATATTAACTATGTAGCCCTCTAAGGGCACCCCTTCTACCTCTTCCAACTATCTCTTTTCAACCCCTCTCATGGCCTAAACTGGCCTTCATCGACATCGGCAACCTATGGCCTTAATTAAAGCTCCTTGCCAACCTCATTTCAGCCAGCCAAAATACTCCTAAATAGTCCCTGTTCCGACCCTTTGTGCACGTCACTGAACAGGCCAAAAACTCCTGTTCATCCCTTGTTCAGTTTACCTGAAGGCCCTTTAAACAGGCCCCATTTAGATTCATTTTCGGTTTGCCAGGAGACCCCACACCAGGTCCCTGTTCAGCTCCAAAACAGGTCCAAATCAGACTCCTACACAGGTCCTGTCCGGTTCCCTAATCAGACCCTGCAGGTCCATTTTCAGTCCAGCCAAACGCCCCTTGTGCAGGCCCATTTCAGTCTACTTAAAGCCACCTGAGCAGACCTCCCTAAACAGGTCTGAAGCTGCCCTTGTTCGGCCCATGTTCAGACCCCAAAACCGGTTCCAAATCAGACCCTTTCCAGCCCCCTCGTTGGTCAACCGATTAGACCCATAAGCTGGTCCCTACTCAGCCTATTTCGGCCACCTGTCAGCCCACCTAAAGGCACCCAAAAACAGACCCCAATCATGTCCCCATTTCGGTCCAGCCAGGTCCCCCTTTGTGCAGGCCCGTTCTGGCCCATCTAGTCCACCCGAACAGCCCCTTTGTGGCAAAACCAAACAGCCCCCGTGTGGCAAAACTGAGCAGCCCTCTAACAGGACCTGTTCACCCCCCTTAAAAAAAGAGAATCGAGGTCCCCTTTGATAGTCCCCATTGCAGCCTTCAAAAGAGGACAGCAGCAACTCCTATTCAAGCAAAGAGAAAAGGGTAGCAAAGCGGTGCAGCACAGCTCAACAGAAATGAAGAAGACTCGCCACTTCCAGCATTGGTGGGTAGGGGTGATGTCCCGGACCCTTTCAGAATCCGTACGACGGGCCAATCGTTTGTCCGGGCGGGCCTTTACCCTACCATCAAGACCAAATGAGGGCGCACAAGCATAAAAGACAGCAGGCCCTTCCGGCCCAAAACAGTCCAAGATGGGCTCTTCCGGCCCAAGAAGATTGAAGCCCGGCTTTGAATGCCGTTGGAACTCAAAACCGGCCTAAATGGCCTTGAATAAAAAAATACAAATAACAAAATCAGAAATGTGAAATGTCAAAATAAATTAAGGAGTGAAACACTCATCCCGGGTACTCCACTTGGACAACTCCCCCAGGTACGTCCCGGAATGTCGATCCGGACGTCGGCGCGGGCACGCTCCCGTATGCCGATGATCCTTCCCCCAACGTGGCTATGTCAAGGCTGGCCATATTGGATAGGTAAACTTCACCAAGTTAGAAAATGATCGGCATGTCGTCGTAATGTCAAAATTTTTCTAAGTTGGTGGAGAATCTATGTTGGGGGAAGGATCACCTACCATTTACACCAATGTACTCTATCTTCAATGAAATGGACTAGACTTTGATGTCAACTTGAGATGCATGAAACCGGGCACCGAATAGTAGCCCGATGGGCCGGATGTGATGCAATGCAAACCGCGAAAACCAAAAGGCAACAACAACAAATAACATAACGATTAACAAAACAACATAAACAAATCTGAAAGTTCAATAAAAAAAAATCAGAATCTGAAAATTTAAACTTAAAATCACCCCAATTTAATAAACAACCGAACCATAATAAAGACATTGAAAACTGATCCTAAACCAAGACAAAAAATCAGATTTCAATCAATCCGAAAACACATAAAAAATCAGATTTAAGCAAATCTATGAACTCAACAAAAATCAAAATTGTTAAATCTGAAAATTCATTTAAAAGGCACCGCACCTTACCAGACAACAAATGCTTAATTTCAAAAGAAACTAAATAAATAACATTCCTAAACATACCAAAACCAACTTAAAACAAAAAAATCAGATTGCTAACCAAATCTGAAAACTCAAAAGAACCAATCAAACCAAAATCTCACAATGTTTAAAACATTTCAAACTCATCAAAAATTGAAATCAAAACAACTTGAACTAGTCGAACCAAACCTAAAACAAATCAAAAATAAAACCGAAATCAAATAAAAAATAAACCAAACAAACTCAAACCCATAAAACCGACTTTTAAGTCAATCAAAAATCAAGCAACAAACAAATGAATTCAACTCCAAACATTGGTTTGCATTTCATCGGGCCCAAAATGCCACTGTCTTTTTGAGTTCATTTTATTTTATGGATGTGCACGCTCTTCAAAAATAGGTTGTTACGACGATTAATCAAGGGCATTCGAGCTGTTGCTCGATGTAAGTTAACATCGGATATTCGCACCATCCGGTGGAGAAGGGTCAAAAAAATCAAATTTTCAAAGAACCCGAATTTCAGTTCTTATACTTTTAAACTATCACCAGACTATCTAATATTTTTAGGATATCACCTGTTTTTTTAGATAAGTCCGGGGTATCGACAAAAGTCTTTCTTTCTCGAGAACAAACGTAAAAAAGAGGTTCACACAATATGATATTGGTTATGAGACTCTTCGTTATTTGACCTCTCCGAAGACCATTGTTATTGATAAGTCATGGCTAACCCGTATTCATAACAAGATAATGGTTGGGTTATCTCACTAAAATCATACGGGTCATCTAGTGCTGGTCTAGTTGGGTGGGCATTTGTAATATATGGCTAAAAATATTCTGCTTTTGGGGGTTCTGAATAAGATTGTGTTGTGTACTAATCAAAGAACCCCAATTGTGTCCAACACTAAAATGCATTGGTGCATACACTTGTATCAGATCCTCCTCCTCCACATCCACATGAATCTCTTGCGTGTTATTGTTGAGTTGGTGGAATGAAATCTTTCTCACTCTCATATGTATTTGTGCAAGGATTTCCAATTGATCCATCCTGTTATGCAAGTTAGCCAAATACATGATGCACTCTTCTGAATGTGTAAACCAAACCAATACATGTCTATGTTAGTGCAAGCTCTCCAATGCAATGAAGTGTATAACAAATCTGATTGGTCTAGACCTAAGATCGTGCCCCTCAGTATATTCTCTCATTATGTGAAGCAAACGCATATGAGAATATACAAAGGATGTGATCAATTCTACTTGGTTGACAAGTGTAGAAATGAAAGCCTCGATATCTTTCAACACGAGGTTAATAGTGTACTGCACATAAAACTCAATAAATGTGATCTTTTCTTCATCAACTTCTTTCATGCTACCTTGTAGGAAGGCTTGTTATCTGTTACAAACTGCACAATATTCTTCTTTTTAATCTCATCTACAATGACATCCATCAATGAAAATTTCTACATTTTTTATTTGTCCCGATGCATCAATAGACTTTAAAAAGATTGTGCCCTCAAACTAATAGATAAGAAAGTTTATCGTGCTTCTCTTGGCTATGTGTGCATCCATCGCACATGAATGTACATCGTCTCTCCTTTTAGACCAATTTAAATTTCTTATCAAGAATTTCAGCTCATCAACCTCTTCATCTAGTCCTACATTGTAAATATAGCTAGAGGTTGGGACTTATAATTTTGGTCTAGCCTCCCTAATCGCATCGATCATATTCCGGAAGTGCAGTCTAATGGCAACATGTGCTGGAATGCCTACATTAAGTTAACATGAGAAAATATGTAATTGTCAAACTCGAGAAATAGAGATAATACATATGTCTGAGATGACTAATTTAATATTGTTATTTGTATATAAAAATCTTTTGCAAATATGTTTAACTATTCACTTTATAGGTAAAGTGGTAGTCTTCACTCTTTTAAATGTCTATTTAATTGTTATTTGAGAATTGTTATGTTGCATGAACAAGGCACTTTAAGTTGAATGTGATCGATGAAATCTCACCTCTCTTGATCTTGTATCATTAGTGAATCAGCTCGATTGGAATTGACGAAATGTCAAATCCCCGGTTCCAGAGCCTCATGCTTCATTCTCTCTTCATATTCTTGTTGTGACACTTATACTACCATACATAGCTCTTTTTAACCCTTCATCTTCTTCATTATAAGATGTGGATGTATCATGTTCATCTTGTGTTTTCCCTGTCTTTTTTGTTCGACTTTGTATTTCTTCTTTTTTAAGTTCCGAGTACAAGTCTTCTCACTAGTCAATTTGGATTTTCCTTTGTGATGCTCTTCCTATGAGATAAGCCCTCGTAACTTCTACTTTCCATTGATACAATTTTTTACATTTTCATCTACCTACCTATATATTGTTGCAAACTGAATACTTCACCATTCATTTATTTTTCTCACCACTTATATAGTTATATTGTACTATTTTCTTTTCCGCATCCATCAAAGTGCCATGTTCCCACCCAATGTCACGGGGAGCAAATGTACTATCAACGTTATGCTCATGGTCGGTCATTGCTCTAAACTTTGCAGCATTTTAAAAAAAGTATCAATTTAATCAATCAATCACAAAATTACCGGTTAATCGATTAAGAGGTGGTCGCAGGGAGGTACAGCCCCCCCCCATGAGGGGCTGAATGGCTGATAGTCACCCACGGGTGACTGTTGAAAGGGGGGGTGAAACCGCCCTTTAATTGAGCTACTTGGGTGACTGTTAAAAGCCCACACAATCACCCCTCAGGTGACTGTTAAAACGGGGGTTGGGGGACAGCTCCTTAAGGGGACTGTTAAGGCCTTAAGGGGAGGCTGCCAGTAATCCAGGCGGTTGCAGAGGGGAGGGGGTTAAGCGGGATTCCAATTCTTACCAGATGGGGGAGGATTGGCGGTGGGAGGAGGGGGCAGGGGGGTCCAAGGAGTAGCTGACAGCCCCTTAAGGGGACTGTTAAGGGGAGGCCGCCGGTAATCTAGGGGGTTCTGGAGGGTAGGGGGTCAAGGGGGTTCCAATTCTTATCAGAGACTGGTTGAAGGGGGATGCCAACGGGGGAGCCCTAGTATCGCTAGAGGAGGGAGCTGGAGAAGGGCTATCGCCACCGCCGCCGTGGGATCACCAAAAAATCTCCTTAGAATCGCTGAATTCGCCCAAGGGAGAGCCATTGAAGGGGAATCGGTCAAGGGTTGGGGGAATCGGGGGTGGGAGGCCAATATCACCTGGGTGATATTGGATCGGAATCCAGCCCGAGGTTTGATTCTAGGAGATTTGTGGGACTTAAGAGGTCCCAGCAGGATTGACCAATTTTAATCCGATCCTGCAGAAGTGGATCCAGACTGATTCCACTGATCCAGACCGATTTCAGTAGGGATCTAGTTTGAGTCGGTTTTCCAAGCCAAAATTGGATCGAGACCAACCAATCCAATTTGGGAATCGACTGATCTTGATCCGATCTGACTGATTCTGCAATCAATGCAAGGTACACTTGCAATGCACCCAGAACTGAGCTATTTGATGTGTGAATCTGATGTGTTGAAAGTTCTACTTATTTCTCCAGCTTAGAATGGTTCAGCCTTGGAGGCAAAATTCACATTTTTCTATGATATTTTATTACGTAGTAGAGGTGCCTATGCTTTGTCAGATTGGTGCATTATATCCACTCTTATAATGTAGAAATTTATCTAGGAACTGCTTAGCATGAAATTGGCTGATATCCCTGATGACAAAATCCAGGTTGCTGATCTGTCCTTGATGAAAGAAGAAACTCATAAGTTTGAGTCCCATTATATAGATAACCTTGTCGGTATGTACTATCTTGATGACCATTTTAAACTAGAAGACAATTTGAATTTCTCTGATGGGATGAATTTGCAGGATCTGAACGTGAATTCTATGCAAGGTCTCCAATTAACTTCGTTGACAAATTTACATGTCCAGTGATCCTATTCCAGGGTCTGGATGACAAGGTCTGTGCTTGACGTTCTTGCCCTTTAACTCCCCATGATCTAGTGTAAGGGTTAAAGTTGTCACCTCAGTTGAAGAAGCAAAATTCTAACAGGGAGCTCTGCTAACTCAATATTAAAGATAAATCAATTATATTCCATATATTTTTTTCTCCTGCTAAATCCGTTCTAGTTGAATGGCTTAAATACCTTCAAGTATATTTTAGAGATATCTACCTTGGGGTCCCTTTGAATGATATGTTCTTAGACATGGTTTTGGTCATGGACACTTTCGGATAGAAGGCAGGAGACAGACATAAAACAGCTAAAAAGATGTGTATTAGATGAACTGTTCCAATATTTCTTTTAGATATGTTGCTCCCTTCGAATCACTTAATGTCCTTTTTTTGCGCTCATTGAAAACTTCATCATTATCGTCCTATTATTCACAATACATCACAAAGTCATGCTATGACTTGTTTCAGTGTGCATTTGATTTAACGTTCCGATTAGTGGAACAACTGGATTGCATTTCCGGAGTGCATAATGTGAATGGGAGTGTTGATTGACATAATAATCAATGTCTTGAAGTGAAATCTGAGATTTACTTGCTTGAGTTCTCATTTTGGTTGCTCTATTATTTGTCATCAATTAAATGTTTTTCTACTGTGATTCTTACGTTAAGTAGCTATTGTAATCCTGTTTTCTCATCAAAATTTATTTAGTCAAACCCAAGGAAGGTGGGGTCAGGGGTCGGGAGCAGGTCGGCTGGGTCCAAACCAATCCGGGTCGGCCAAGGTCGGGATCCGGGTCGGAATAAAAAATAAAAATTTAAAAACATGTATGGGGTCGGGATCTTAGGGTCGGGATCGGGTCGGTTGGCCCAAAAACCAACTGGGTCGGGCCCAGGTTGGCATTCTATGGTCAAACCTATCATGATATGAGCCACATTCTGTAGGTGATGGAAGACTGATTTTCTTACCCCATTTATGAATTAACTACTTGTGATGTTTCCTAGTGGCTATGTAAATTTTTTTGATTATTTTTTTTTGAAACACGGAGATGCAATGAAAGATGGAGTCTTGGTGGTTCACACTTCACATAATTAGATTAGATCTTCTATAAAGCAAGAAATACGTGCAAAGTTCTATATTGATCTCTAGAACATGACAAAATGTTTTTCGCTGGAAATCTTCTTTGGTTTGAATTCTCATCTGATGTTTTTTAATTTCCATCTTTTTTAGGACATAAGGTTGTGCATAACTCTAGATGCTAAAAATAAGAGGAAAAATTGTCTTGACTGTTGTCATAAAGGCTTCATTAGTTTTGCCAATGTTTTCATACAACCCCTGTGCGAAAATGCCTGTTGATTTTGGAAGCTTTCTCTTCTTCTCATGAGTTGTATAGTCGGTTTTCATCTATCTTGGTCTCCCTTACTGTCGATGTGAGCTGGTAGGAGAGCACTTTCTAGCCTTACCAATGGATATACCAGGCTCAGCTCTGTCTACTCCACTCATCTGTTCCGTCTTACACCAGCAAGAACTTAACATTTGTTTTCAGTAATTATAGACATTAGTGAACCTTAAAACACATTCAAGTGCTTTATAATGTATCAAGCCCCGTTAGTTAAGTGACCTGCTCACCATCACATGCTATTTTATTTTGTGGATGACTATTCTTGCAATTTACGTGTGGAAAAAGAAAACTTGTAGGAGGTAACTGTTTCATGGCTCTCTCATTTTTACATAATGACTATGATTAATGGATCTTTCTCTAGTTTATTGGAGTGTTCTTGATGCAGGAAAAAAGTGAAGACGCCATCTATGTAATGTGAAAACAGGCTCAAAAGTATCACCCGATAGCTGACATATACCTGATCAGACTGAGTGAGGGCAAACCAGAAACCAGACTGAAAAGCAGCTGAGCTTAGCTGAAAACCCACTGAACCAGTCTGACATGGCCTGTACCAGCCCTAAATCAAGCTGAACCGGGTTGGAGAAGCCTTGAACCAGTCTGAACCTGAACCAGGCATGAAGGGTGCTGAACTGGGCTGAACCACTGAACCGGGCTGAAATCTGTTGAACCAGCCTTGAATCACCTTGAACTGGGCTAAGGAAGACTGGATTGGTTGGAAACCGGCTAAACCATAGTGAACCAGGAGTTGACTGGACTAGAGGTGTCTGAAGCCGGTTGGACTGGTTCTCACTTAAACTCTGGGAGGGGGGAGGGGGGGCGCTCACACCAGTGTTGTGGAGGCCGAAGACATGCCCAAGGGTGTGTGAGACAGCAGGTTGCAACAACCCGTCAGATGTTGGCTCCTTCTGTCTTCGTCTCTTTCGTGTGTCCTGATGGCAGGTGGGCACAGGCGAGCAGTGTTGAAGTGACGACATCTTCTTCGATCGTCTTTTCCTTTGTCATTGTTGTACAGTGGAGAAGATGGCATGGGAGTAGGAACAAAGGAGGCTAGAATTTGCTGGGAAATGGGTCAACGATGTCGGGGAGCACAGGGTACCAAACCAGGAAACCTGGAAGGTTCCTTCAACCGATGACGTTCTGATGAATCCCGATAGATCAGGTGAAGACTGGTATGCCGGAAAGTCTGCCATAGAAGAGAAGGTGCCATAAATGTCCTATGGCGAAAAAGGAGAGGACCGATGGCAGAGAAGGACCTGCTGGGTTCTGGAGATGACCGTGGTTGAACCACGACACCAGTGCAGTGATCTCAGAGCATGGGGATTGCCGGGATCACTCCGGAAGGTGTCAATGATCTCTTCAAAGCCACTGCTGAATGAAACACGGGCGATGGGCAAGAGCTCTCAGAGGAGAGCGCATTGCTGTTGAACTATCCAAACCAGGAAGGGGGGAAATGGGAAGGGGAACCATTGAGGCAGATAGGGGAAGGGGAGGAAAAAGCTGGAGCCTGCCTCCTGCCAAGGGTGGAATGGATGCCAGCCGGTGCTGGAGGTGAAGGTGGAGACCTCCCAATGGAGGGGTGAAGGAGCTACCAACGGGCCCAAGCCCCTGCACAGAATCTGTGGGTATTCCCAAAATTGACTTAATCATCAATTAACTAAACATGAAAATTTGCAGAAAAATAAATCTATCTTTATTGATTATTTAAGACAAAATATCTTGATGTCTCTAAACTCGAATGGTAACATGCACCTTTTCGTCTGTCGAATCTGATTCAGTCCTCGTCATTTCTTTGTTTAGTGGCTTCTTCTAAAGAGAAACTCCAATTCATACACCAGAGCAAACGTGTATTTTTATTGGTATTATTTACGTGTATTTCTTACTTTGCAAGTGAAGAAACTCCAGGGAAGAGGAAGAAAATAAAGGGATACTAGAAGAGAGGTCTAGTTAAGAGTCTTTGGGATGTCCTCTACTCTCTCACACAGCCTCCCATTATGTTTTTTATCGGAGCAGCAGTCTACATTGTCATTTACGCATACCCCTGCTTGGTTAACAATGCCGGGAACAGATGAGAAGCCCATCTAATAGTACAAATAATAATATAATATCTGGGAACAAAGGCAGGGAACATAACGTAATTACTGGTCTATTCTGATCTATTACTTTTTGAAATTGCAACCACCCCTAGAGAAATTTTCTTTTTCAGTACACCAGAGTTGCTTAGATGACTGCCTACTATTTTAAGCTCCCATCAAGCCTAGTCAAATATCTGAACTTTTCTGCAAAAATTTTGAATTACGTAAGGTTTGTTTATAAATCGGATGTATGATGCAGATAGTGCCACCGGATCAAGCTAGGAAAATATATCTTGCTCTAAAAGAGAAAGGGCTGCCTGTTGCCTTGGTAGAATTTGAAGGAGAAAAGCACGGCTTCCGTAAGGTAATCTCTGGACCTTACTTTTTGTGCCAAAAATGATTCTGATAAATATACCTCTGACGGAAGACTTCTTGTAGGCTGAGAACATTAAGTTCACGCTGGAGCAACAGATGGTGTTTTTTGCACGTTTGGTGGGCAAGTTTGACATAGCTGATGAAATTTCTCCAATCAAAATTGATAATTTCGATTAGGCTGAATTTGCAATTGTTGCCGGTCTCCCAATCTTCTGGTTTTTTTTAAATAGGTGATTTGATCTAGTGTTTAGAACTATGTACTAGATTGTATACGGCATTTTAGTTTGTATTAACGTTGATAGCAAGGTTTTCATGATGCGAGGACCAAACCGCCTGCGTGCACTTGCACTGTTTATGTTTGCATTCAAGATGTAGTTTGATGATCGAGTGACCATAATTTTATCCTCCTTGCCGGCCTCTGATCCTCCTTTTCGGCCGCCAATGAATTTGACGACTGTGTACCTTACCTTGCTGGTTACATGTTGTATTCTCATAATAATATCTTTGATGATTGAAGTCGAGACTGGAAGAAAATGAGTTTTGAGATACCATAATAATCTTTGATGATTGAAGTCGGCCGTCAATAATATAATCTCTGATGTGTGGTGATTCAGCTCATGTTGTAACATTGAAATCTCTAACAGAGAAACATGACGGGGTTGTCTTAGGTTCCTCTCATTAAGGTCTGGACCATTGCCTGTTCTTTAACGTGGAGAGCTCAACGCATCATTATGGAGAGGATAGGATGGCTAAATTTCAACACCACAAATGTGGATGATAACAAGTCGGGCATAGCAACAGCATACAAGTCCGCCAAGCAAACATATGATCGTCCGTCGATTATTTGGATGTGATTGGAAGTGTCTTTAAGCAAATCGTTTTAAACATTCATATGGACCATAGCTCGAATAATTTAAAGTTGATAGTTGAGAAAGGGCCATCCGATAATCATGCAATTAATTAAAAAAGTTACCGAAAAGTGGGCTACTGACCACCAACCATTGACGTCCAGAGTAAGGAGCGTATGCGTGTCTAAAGCTAACGTTTACGAGCAATGTCAGAAGACTACATGTGCGGGCAGTTTTAAGGGTTGGGAAAAGTCCCCCCCCCCCCTGCAGATCTCCCAAATCTATGTACGAACATATGAAATCAAAATCATGCACGATAATCACAAGACCATGTCAATACGATGTACAAGATCCTAACTAAATGCTGTCAGTACTTACAACCGGTATCATCCCCTGCATGATCATTTTTCTTCGTCGTCATCTCCGGCGCTTGCTGAGAAATCAGGTTCATCTGGTTTCAACAGCTTGGGCATTTTTAGGCTCGCAGCGGTGAGATTATTGTTCTTCATCTTCCCCCTTTTGGTGTTCTTGGCAAACCTGGAAGCTAAAATTGTAGCCCCAAGATGCTGAATATTTGCATTATCCACTGACGGGTCACAGGTATTGGCGGCGTAATCTGCTACGGATGGCTCGTCGCTGAACTGGACCCCCAGGCTGGAGTCCACAAGAGGGGCATAGAAGAGGCTTTCCTGTCGAGCCAACTCTTTGGCCATTTTTCTCTTTTTGTAACGTCTCCATGCAGCTTGAATGAAGCAGGCTCCCCATGTTCTCCATTGATGTGAGTAGAATCGGAAAGCATGCTGGAGCTTCTTGCTATGCAGGCGCTTGAATTGATTGGCCACGAACTTCAGCTCTTCAGCTCCAAGGGCAAATGCTTCAACTTCCCCGATAGCTCGCACGGTTCTTGTAGATGTTGGAAAGTTCGCACTTGGGTTTGGTATCAATGCCCATGTTAGCAATTCTTCTCCACAAAAATCTCCAGGCCCCAGGGTGATGGAATTGAAGAACCCACTTCTACCACCATTAGTGGTGGAACTCTCTAGCTGACCCCTGATGACGAACAGCATCTCGTTTACTGGATCACCTTCCCTAGCTATACAGGTGCCTGGTGTGCTCAAGGATGACACTAGACGCTCGCAAATGGCATCCAGAAGCTGATCATCCATTTGTGAAAAAAAGGGAACCTGTATAACAGGGAGATATTAGATATGCATGTTTTAAAGAACAAAATAGAAGAGAACCATAAAAGGATATCACTGTTTCCCCATTACAAACATGAAACAATAAGATAACGTAAGAAAACTAGCATAAGACTATTTACGCCGTTGCAAAATAAGAAACAAGGTAGCATTTTACCTTTTTTCTAGAAAGTAGTTCTTCCATGAACAGTCATGGATTCTGGTTCTTATCATTTTGATAGCAAAGAAGAGCTGCAAGGCTTGACTAAGTCTTCAGAAAGCTAGACTATTTTAGGAGCTATGGTTCTTTACTAAATTTTACATGGAAGAATTTGCTTAGAAATATCGCTTATGGCAAATAAGCGCATTAGACATTAGGTTAGAAACCGGAGCTACTTGCCCGGGCAGATGCATGCTGCCTACTACCCCTTTATCTAATTTTTGTCACAGCATCATCACCATTCTCATGCTTTGGATCACCGAATCTCCCTTTCACTGTCCATCCAGCATGCTTTCTAGCTGCTAACATCAACCTCTCTGTTTCTTCCACGTTTGACCCATGCAAGCAGTGAAATCAGATATTGTCGCTAGTTCCAATCAGTTGCAATTATTTGAGTTAAGATCCATGGATGACTAGTAGGACCAACCTGACGGCATAGTCCTGGCAGTGTGGCTTCCAACTCATAATGGGATACAAGATTTAACATTTTCAATCAGAATAAAAGTATATTTAACAAGGTTAATTCCTCAACTCTAAGATCCAGTATACACGAGATGTGTGTAATGATGCTAAAATCATTATAAGATCAACGTAATACAGCATCTATGCTTTATAGCATACAACAAGATAAAGTGGAGGCTAAGTTAGAAACAAGATATTACTCAATCTTTTTATATTTGTACTCAAATACTACTCTGTTTTATCTTATAGTTTTGTTTATAATCAAATGTAATCATTAAAAATAAGACAAGGAAAATATGTAAATTTAGATTTCATGAGACAAAATTGTTCATGGTGAGCACAAATGTTTTTTCCTCAAATTCAAGCATAATCATTTAATCTTTTAAAAGAGTTATTTTTAATTACCAACAGTGATACTTTTCAAGTTAATGACAGGAATGGATGTAATTCTCTAACATCAGTTATTGTCATACTTCTGAATTGCATGAACACTAGAAGTTTGAAACCATGCCGCATAGATGTAATTGCAATGGCATACCTTTTGAATATGTATTTTGTTTACTGCCCTTATAAGTAATATCAATCAGTTGATGTAGTCATGACATTAACATTTAGGGTAATGAACTTAAAATGATTTTTTTAAGTGTCGTGCACTTTTTAGGCATTCTTAGGAACTCTTGGGTATAACGGAAAGGTTGGACTTAAATAAATCCTGTCTGACCCTGATTCACGAACCAAGGAAGGCCAGGTCGGCGGCCGGCCCCAAAACCGACCTAGTCAGACCAGGTCGCGACCCGGGTCATACAAGGTGGGATGAGGTTGGATTTATTTATGTTTTTAACAAATTGTAAAAATATATAAAAATTGCATAAAGATAAAAAATAGAAAAAATATTGGTATACTATATATTTAGGTATACAGAAAAAATATGTAAATATAATTATATTTTTGTGCTATAATTAAATATGAGTGTTTATCTATGAATATAAGTAAATTTGTTTTTTTGTGATTATGTTGTATTAGTATATGTTGGGAAAGAGTTAATCTCAAATGGGAGAGTAAAAATGGTTAAAAAATAATTTTATAAATTTTAATTATGTGTCATATATTTATAATCACAAATTTTAACTATATGTAATAGTATAAGTGATAATAAAATATTGTTATACTATTAATAAATGGGACACAGAGTATTCACGGGTCAGGTTGCGGGGCTCAAGGGGGCAGTGCCCCTTGTGGGGGGTACCAAGGGGTAACGCCCCCCGAAGAATTTTTTTTTAAAAAAAATATAAGTTAACAAAAATATAGCGACCCGGTCGGACTGGGTCGGGCTACCCTACCGACCGGGTCGCCCAACCCCTAGCCAGGCCGCCGCGGAGTCGGCCCGGTCGGGTTGGGGCCGGGCCGGTCGGCCTGGAAACCGGCCAGGTCGGGCGACCCCCAAGCGACCCGGCCTTCCATGTCATGAACCTCCTTGACCAAGTCTTCTATAAAATTCGAACACATTCAATCAATAATAAGAAAGAAATTGAAACTTGGGTGATTCCATGCTTTATCAAAAAAAATCCAGTGGTGAAATCTTGACATCATCTCGAATACCACAAGATCTTAACCCTAACAACATCCTATTCCTAAATTCCAGATCAAGAATGTACAAAAACAGGCATAGGGAAATAAACTCAGTACAATGAAATACCAGAACCAATTTTAGATGCTTCAAGGAAAGAGATTTCAGATACTAACATCACAACTAATGTCAAGGAAAGGATATACATATACTCATTTCACATAACTTTCTTGCGTTAGAATGGAAATAAAATAGCATATAAAATATAAGAGATGAAAATAAACAAGCATCTTAAAAATGGTCCACACCACCTCTACCTTGCTGCAGGAAAGACAAGAAGATAAAAAACCAACTAAGCAAAAAGCGTAGAAGCATTCAAAAATTATGCATGATACAAAAGAAATTGACAAGAGAAATTTATCCCTCTGAAATACTTGTGTAAAAAATAAATAAGTAATAGAATGAGCAATTTGTATATGCATATATCAAACGGTAAGTAATTTCTAATGTAATGGAGTAACAACTACATTTTCCTCATAAAATAAGTGAGGCTATAAAAAACACAAAAGTACAATTTTTCAATAATAGGAAGATAAGACTAAACTTACACGACGAACAAGATCAAGACATAGATGCCGCTGGATATCACGGCGGAGGTCCAAAGGTAAAGAACGAAGAATGGATTCTTCATCAACACCTCTAGTAGCAAGCCACTTAAACTGAACAAACCGCCGAACACGTTCCTGCAAGTCTGGAGGTAGCTGGCGATGCCTCATCCACTCCTCAGTGTCTCTTCTTTTAACACGCCATTCCTCAAGCCTCACGGTAATTGATTGTAAATATGTCTACAGATAAAAAAAGGTGCAAAAGTATATTATTGTTACTTTATTACCGAAGGAAAGCAGGATAATAGGGTAGAAAAGTGATGTGTATCATTTCCTAATCACACTATCCTTTTGGAGTCAGTTGCAGCAGGGTTTGTTCATCAATGATGATACATAACATACAAGAGGATGTAACGAAGGAAAATTACCAAGACTGTAACAGCCATGGAAGGCTGGGTCACCCCAGGTTGGACCGGGTCCAGTGACCCAGCCAGTTTCCGGGCCGACTGGCCTGGCCCCGACCTGGCTGGGGTGACCCTTTGGCAGCCCTGTGTGGGGTCGCATGGGCCATCACCGGGTCGGGCAGGTCGCCTGACCTAGTCTAACCCCGGGGCGACCTGGCCAAAGTCAATTCTTTTTCCCAATATATATCACTTATACTATTACATACTTAAAAAAATTTTCTTTCGGGGGACTTTACCCTCCTGATACCCCCCACAAGGGGTGCTACCCCTTGACCCCCACGACTTAACCACGTAAGTCGATCCACGACTACTCTACGTCACAGTTAATAATGGTATAACAATATTTCAATATCACTTATCCTATCACATATATAAGATTTATAATCATAAATATATGTTATATACTAAATTTTATAAAGATATATTTTAATTCTCTTCTCTTTCACACACACACCAAGTTTCTCAAGATTAATTGTTTTTTAGCACCCCATTTATTGATAGTACAACAATATTTTGCTATCACTTCTATTATTACATATAGTTAAAATTTATGATTATAAATAAATGATACATCTTAAATTTTATAAAATTATTTCTTAATTGTCTTTACCTTCTTACTTAAGATTAGCTCTTTCCTAACATATACTAATACAACATAACCAGAAAAAAAATCAGATTTACTTGAATACATAGATAAACACTCATATTCAATTATAACATAAAAATAAATTTATATTTATGTAAATATTTTTATGTATACATACATATATTATATAAAAAAATTTTATTTCTATTTATTTCTTATTTTTATATAATTTTTATATTTTATATTTTTATAATAAAATAAATAAAATCCAACTTCATCCGACCCGGGGTTGTGATTCCGTCTGACTAGGTCGGCTTTGGGGCTGACTGACCCCGGGCCGACCCTCGACCCGGCCTTCCTTGGTAACAACTACAATCAAAATAAAACATAATATGTGGAGAGAAGAAAGAAAGGCAATTCTCCAGAGAGAGAAGCACAAGTTCTTCATGATACCCCATGATGGATGATACCGACAAATAGTTGCATTTTGCTTGGGGACTTTCTTGGCATCAATTAAAAACCAAGATGGCACTGTAGCAGGAAAGGAGAACAGGAGAAGTGATGGGAAGATTAGGTTCAATATAAGGCCCTTGGGGCCTTTCTTTCACCCCAACTCAAGTTCTCATAAATCTCTCTTTTCACTCTCTCCAAAACTCTCAAGCTTCTCTCTCTCATCTCAAGCCCTCGATTGCTTACAAAACTTTCTCATTTGAGTCAAATTTAATAGTTACTATTTTTATTTATTTTTATTTTTATTTTTAGTTTAAATATATTAAATTATTGATTCCTTTATTTTCAACTTCCAAATTATCTCAATTTACTTTATCCATTTTTTATTAACTTAAACAGTTACACTTCAATTTTTGAAGTTGAATTATTTTCATATTTTTTTAAAATGCCGTTGGGATCATAGTGATCCAAAAGTAACCTGCTGTGGACCTGTGCATCCTTATTAACATGAAATAAAGGAAAGTTTAATGTTGGGACAGTAAGAAAGTAATGTTCGGCAGGGTCTCCTAATTGAAATAAGATACAGCACCAGAAGAAAGACAACATAGCTCCATGCAACAGCACTCCACTTAGGTAAAAACTCAAATTTGCACGTAAAATTGTAGAATAGGACAAGGTAGAAGATACAACACAAGGTAGGAGGATCGTGATCGACTTGCCTATTATCAAGCTTAAACAAGTTTTAAAAATCTATAGATACATCTGGCAAGGTAAGGAATACAAAACAATTGTTTAAGTTAATTGATGGGGTAATTGATAAGATAAGAAACAACTAGGCCACATTATTACAGAATGTCATATCACATAAAGCTATTAGGCAACTGTTAATGGATAAGAGAGAGAGAGAGAGAGAGCCTTATTGAGCTCTTTGCTCTACTCATTCAATAAACTTAATTTTAGAAGATACATGAATCAGATAATAGATAATGCAGTAAAAACAACATACTTTAAAACTTACTTTATTTACAACTATAGCCATCTTGAGTATAATAAGGAAGCAAATACATCTCCCTAGAAACTCCATCATTCCAACAATATTCTCTTCTTTAGATGATATCATCATCAATACAATCAAACTAGATGAGTAAAGCTAGTGCAAGTGACAAGACGAAGCGTGAAAGTAAAAAAATTGTTAGGAAGTGGAGACTTTTGAGAAACTGTGGAAATGTATTTAATTGTTATGGAGCCAATTGTGAAGATATTAAAGATTGTAGATGGAGATAAGAAGACATATGAACTACCTATATGATAACATTGATCGTGTAAAGTAGAGATAAATAAATAAATATGACAACTACGCTATGAGGATATTGACTGCCATCAAGAAAACATATTTCACCGAGCTTCAAGTTGTGTGTAATCATGTTCACTTAAATTAAATTATGATCATCATAACACATGAACCAAGATATTTTGCATAGGGATCAGCCTGGATCAGCTAGGGTTGATCCAATCAGATCAGCTAATCTGCTAGAAGCTCAGCTAACCTAGCCCACCTAGGCCCAACTCGGCCATGAATCGGTCTGATTGGCCCAAGTCAGGCTGGAATCGGTCAATTCAGCTGATTACAAGACAAATCAGCCAATATAGGTCCAAAACTGGCTAATCCAGGTCGATCTCAGCTGAAGATTGGACATGGATTAACCTCACTGTTCCCAGAATGGGACTGATGGGAGGGTGTTGATCTCGATCCGGATCGATATATCCTGTAAAGTGTAAACCATTGCTGTCTCAACTTTGTTGTATCATTGTATGGGATATCTTGTCAACACTCAATATGCATGTAATTCATCATCCGACATAGTAGAAGAGATAGTCAGGGACTCGGGGATGAAGAATGTCATTAGAATGATGATTGTTTAAGTATAACATACAACAAGCTAATAAACTGCCAAGAAATTCTGAGTTGGGATTGTCCACGACCTATCTTGACCCAGATCAGTATTGAGCAAGAATCCAAGATCAGCCAAGTGTAGACCGATCCTAGCATGACCTGGGATTTCAAGAGTATTTGCTTTTGCAGAGGTTCCAGTATTGAATGCAGTCCTCCATTCCAACCAAACCTATAATACCTACCACTCTACCAGTCTTATCTACACTTCATTCATAGACTCTATGATGGGGACATTTTTGAGTTTGTTTTTTTAATTAAGTCCTTAAATGGACTAGTTTGTAAATAGTCTTAATAGGGAGTCCTTTTTTGTTAATTGTTCTCCTCTCCCTCTATAAGAGGAGGACCCATGTACATACGAGAGAGAATCAATAGTGGAATTTTTGGAAGCCCACGCTGGTGTCTCGCGTAGGGGGGCTGCAGCCCCCGTCTCCTCCAACCCCGGCGTAGGTTCGCCACTTCTTCCCCTCATCCCGGCCATGGAGGGCCGCCGTTCTCTTTTCCCACCTCCGGCAGTGAGGCCGGTTCTCCTCTTTCTCTCTTCCGGCGAGGTGCGCCGATTCTTCTCCAACCCCTCCGGTAGCTAGCCGGTTCCTCCTTCGTCTCTCTTTCCCTCCGGCCTCCGCGCCGTTCTTCCAACTCTCCCCTTCTCGGTTCCACTACGGCGATGGCAGATTGACAACGAACCGGCTTCAAGTTGCTGTTGCCTCCTGCGACGCCGGCAGATCTGCTCGGGTGCATTTCCAGCTCCGTTCGCACGAAGACGGTGAAGGAAGAAGAAGAAGGAGAAGAAGAAGGGTTGCGGGAGGGGCAGATCCGGCGATCCCCGGATCTGTGTCCCTCCCTCCGCGGCTCTATTTCCCTGCTCTGCGGCCTCCTCTCACGGCGACGGCGGCTCCGGATCCTCCGCCGGCTGGACGACGCCGAGGCGTCGCCTCCATCGCCGGCGCCCTTTTCCCCCTGCCCCGCTCCGCCTGCGCCTGCCGGACGGCGACGCCGGCCGGACAATGTCGTGGCTGCGGGGGACCTTCGCCTGCCCCCTCCTGCTCCGCGCCCCTGCGGCTCCCTCCACCGGACGACGACCACGATGGCGTCTGCGCGCGGCACCGTCCGAATGGCGACGACGACGCGAACGGCGTCCGGACGAGAGAGACGACGATGCGAAGCCGTTCGCCCTCGCCCGCGGGCGAGGCGTTTTGTCGCGGCCCGCGGCCCCCCCTGGCGTCTCACGCGATGCCTCCACGCGTCCGGACAGCCCCCCTGGCGTCTCACGCGATGCCTCCACGCGTCCGGACAGCGACGGCCAGCAACCCGCCACGCGACCATCCGGGAGAAGCCGAACGCCGCCACGACCCCCCCACCCCGGGTTACGCTCGCGCCCGCGAGCGTGGTCAACCGCGCGGCCGGCGCCGGTTCAGACCCAGCCGGTCCGCGGCCCAGACCGGCGGTTCAGCCGGTTCGACCGGTTCTGACCCGGTTCACCCCCGGTTCAGGCCGGTTCAGTGCCTGAACCGGCCGGTTCAGCCCGGTTCAGGGCATTTTGAGCCGGTTCAGGGTGTTGTGGGCCCGGTTCGGTCCTGTCTTGAGCGGTTCGGGCCAATTTGGGCCTATTTTGGGTTCGTTAGGTTCGTTTAGCGGCGATTAGCGCCGGTTTATTTCGTTTTTCGTTCGGTTTAGCCCGGATTAGCCGGTTTGTCCCGCATCACTCTAGCTATTGCATCCATTCTTGGTGTGACAATGCCCTAGGTGCTAGGGCTATACATTAGCCAACCTAGGAACATCATCCAACGAATACTTGAATGTGATCAATATGCTGAAAACTACAACAAATACTAGGACAAAATGGCTTTGGCCAAATATATACAGGATGTAGACATGACAAAATGTAATATATCAAGGGTTAATTTGTTTAACATGGTAATATATAAGTTTTGTATTTCCATTATTTTTATTTTTTATGATTTTTTGCGTGGATAATTCCTTTTTAAAAATCAAATCCAGCATTAGCTGTGTCAGACTGTATCAGTCGGGAGTAGACTGATCTGTTCCAAATATCCTTATCTCCTTACTCCTTTGAAAATGAAACTGGAAATTTGTTAATTTACGATGGGGAAGAAATAGTCAAAAGCAAGTATTTTAGGCTCATTCAAGGGTGGATTGACCACTCTTTCTCTGTTAATTGGAGCTCAAAACTCTTGAGAGACATTTTTAGCTTGGTTGACATTAGGAAACATGCATCTTCTATTTGTGTTGGAAATGGTATGAGGACCTTATTCTGGTTGGATGCTTGGATGGAAAGAGACTACTGAAGGGCAGATTTCCTTCTCTTTTAAATGTAGCAGTGAAGACCAGTTGCATGCTAGCAGACTATAATCTTTTTTACTTCTCCCACACCTCCCTGGAATGTCCCCTTAATCTATAGACGTTTATTGAGTGAAAATGAATATCTAAAACTTGTGGAACACGTTGCAAAATCAACCTCACAACTCATGCTGCAGACATTGAAGTCTGGATTTGGAGCAAGAATGACACTTCTAGAACCAAATTGTTCTATATGCACTGTTTTCAAAGTGTCTCCAAGGCAGGGATCACCTCACAAGTTGAGGAGACACCTGGGCGAGCAGCCTATAGGCACATGTCGTGCTCTTGCCTATTACTAACAGTTAATACCAATGTATTAATACTAAATTGAGAACTTCTGATTAAGTGTTAAATTACAAAACATTTATTTACTAATAGTTAATTCTGATTACAAATAGATATACTGATGAAGCATTACTTTTGATCAAATTTCATGGAAAAGTTCCTAACAGTTAATAATAATGAAGAATTAAAACTTGATTGAGTATTCCTGATTAGATATTAATACTGTTTCATTTACTTAATTGGGCACTTATACATTATCAATTGGCTCACATGTTGGCATATTTATTTAATACATTCTATAAGAATTATCCACTCACGTATTTATTTAATACATTCTATGAAAAAAGGTGTAGCATAGCACCTTGCTTTATTTCCTAAACAGCAAGGTGATACTTAGTTGCGTTGGCCGCATTCATCACTTTAAAAACAATGCATATATGTTAATCAGCACAGAATGCAAAGTTAATTGGAAGAGGAACATATGGAATAATAATTGCCCTTAAAAATCTAAATATTTCTTTGGAAGTTTGCTAGGAAACAGCAAGAAGACTAGTGTAGATTTTACCAACTGAAGAAAAATGTGTGCTTCATGTGGCTTGTTTGAAGAAGATCAAGATCACTTTTCCAATCACTGTGGCACCATTTGAGTTATTTGGCATGCTCTGTCCAGGAGTTTGGCTTGCCTTTGAACAGTGGGACAGTAAAGAGCTCTTAAGCCTAATCAAGTGGAGTGTACTGCCAGTAAGGTGTGCCTCCCAGCCATAGTTGTCAAGGCGGGCACCTAGGCACCAAGGAATTTTTACCAGAGCACCATGCCTGGGAGTTTTTGGAGGAGCCCAAAGGTGCCCAAGGCGTCCACCTAGGCTCCTAGGCAAGGCGCCCTAGGTCTTTTTACATGATTAAATTTTTTATTTCAGAGGTTTTGTCCCCATGATACACCCCACAAGAGGCACCCATTTAATGATAGTGTGACTATCACTTATACTATCACATACATTTAAGCTTTATAATTATAATTATATATTATAGAGTTAAAATTTATAGAGTTCTCTCTTAACTATCTTTTCTTTTCCTCTCACCTTCCCCAATAATATGTACCCCACATTCATAATTACATATAAAAAATCACATTCATAATTACACATTTGTCAGATAGTCTCTGAAGCCTATTCTCAGTTTGTTATCATATTAGATTGTCCTTGTTTCTGAGATGCCTCGTCTCTCTTGATCCCCCCTCTGTAATTTTTTCTTTGTACTTAAATCTTTGCATGTTTATAAATGCAACACATGTTTTGGATGTCCTTAAAAGAAGTGAAATAGCAAATCAAAAGCATCAATTATCATCCAAGAACCACTGGTAAGAGACGTTGATAGAAAATCCATCAATCAGTTGATTGACATGAATCATGTAGAAAATAAATAAAAACATTCTGCCGGTTGCTTATTGTAACCTTTGTTTCTGAAATTGGCAAAATCATACTGTTTATTGGTTGCATCAACAAATGTTCTTCAACAATCACAGGTTTTAGTAGAAAGCACAAAAATTCACTTCCCATCTTCTAATGTGTAAAATATATACAAACTTAAAGCAGAAAAGAAATTAATACCTGCATGTTACCTATCAGCTGTGAGAAAAGAACAAGACCCACAATACATATAAGAATGCTGAACAATGTTTCACCAACATATGTGCTCGTTACAAGGTTTTGCCCGTATGAACTGCATTGGATGTAAAAAGAAAGAGGTCAGTTTCTTTTTTAAAGGCAATTCCAAAAGGCTTGCAAATCATTGATACTAAAAAAGAGAAGTCCAAAGGAGAACAAAACAATGAAAGCCAAAAGACATAAGGAAGCGGCTAGGCTGCATCACCAGGAGGAGAGAGATGGTATGTTGGGAAGGGGGAAGAGGGTAGACATGATCAGGATACTAAGCCAGGCCAACCTTGTAGCTCCAGTCACCTTTGCTGGCTACTCTCCTGTCCTGCCTGAGCTGAAGGATGCTGGCAGACGGTCACACATTGACATAAGCAGCAAAATCGCAAACCATCGTACCCCTCTGCTCTCTTCCATCTGGCAAAGGCATGCTTGGCAGCTTCTGGCCAATTGATGAACTCACTGTCTAGATGTTGGCCTGCAGGCAGCAGTTTGTAGAAACATGTGTTGAAGGCGATGCTCTGGGCTGGGACACAGAGGGTGGGAGTTTTGGTCAAGGGTTTCTGTTGACCATGCATTGCTGGAGAGGCTTCTCGATCACATGCCTGAGGTGAATACCATGCAGTGCAGGTGTGGGAAAAGTTATCAAGGCAACAAGGCACCCAACGCATTAAAGGTTGCTAAATCAACTTAGGCGACAATGAGGCAGCTTAGGTGTTGCCTAGGCCAAGGATTGCCATCTCGGATCTCGGCTTCGTCTCGGGGGGGTGAAAGAGAAGAGATCTCGGAGAGATCTCGAAAAAATCTCGGGAGATTGGATCTCGGATTCTCATATCAAAATATATATATGTATGAAACATAACATAATATCTTATAAAAATAGGAGTACATAAATGAATTTACATGAAAATATATAACACATTTTGTACATCAACTACGTGAATGAACAATTACAAGCACTTTTAATACCAAAAAGATAATTTTTGTGCTTCTAAAAGATTTAAATTTGTATGTAATCTTATTTAAATACTAATATGGTATTAAACTTGTAACACATTTTTATGTAATAGTATAAGTGATAGTGAAATATATTAAATGTGTTTACACTATCATAAACGGGGCGCAGAGTAGTCGCGGATCGACCTGCGCGGTCAGGTCGCGGGGATCAAGGGGGTAGCGCCCCTTGTGGGGGGTATCAAGGGGGCAAAGCCCCCGAAGAAAATTTTTTTATGGACCAGTCTACATGGGACGAGATCTCGGCGATCTCGTTTCTCGGCCTCCTTGGCGAGACCGAGATCTCGCGAGATCTCGGCGAGATCTCGCGAGATGGCATTCCATGGCCTAGGCACTAGGCAGTCAGGGCAATATATATACAAATATATATACGTATATATATATATGTATGCATGTATATAATTAGATGTTAATACTATATATATTTATGTATACATACAAACATATATACATAAATACAATTATATCCATATGTTATAATTGAGTGTGCATGTTTTTGTGTGCAAACTTGTAAGTTTTAACTTCTAAGTATACAACATATACTTGTGATCACAAAACTTAACCATATATACTAGTAAATAATAGTGAAATATGTTTACATTATCATTAAATGGGTGTCCACGGATCGCAGATCGAAGAGATAGAGCACCATCAGAGTGAGAGAATCGAGTCTGGGCCCAGGGAAGAGGAAGTAGCAAAGATAGCACACCTGCATGTGAATAGCAGAGGACGATAACACCTTGTTTACCCATGATGCATGCAGGAACGATGAAGAAAGAGATGTTCATGAATGAACATTTATAGAGGCAAGATGCATAGCTGAGTTCTGCGTGTTGGAGAATTCAGTGCTAGGGTATCCTAATGCTGAACCATTCAAACAATTAACTGCCAGAAGAATAATTGTTCAGATCTTAAAATTTAAAAGTTTTCAGTCTGAACTCTGAATGATAGAAGGTCTGACCAAATTAGACTTCAGGGGGTATGAAGCCCAATCATGCAGGCCCTAAGTCTGTCCCAAGATCATAAAGCCATAAAAAATAACCTGATGTTCTCAAAAACACATCTAACTACCATAAGTTGCATTCAAACAACACTGTTCAGATATAAACATTTTAGATTAACTGAAACTGAAAATTTATAATAAACTGAAATACAAAAACATTTGCAACTAAAACCTCAGAAGCGCAAAGGTACAAGTGCAATCTAATCACCCAAAACACTTAGAACGTATGATTTGAATATTTGGAACTTACTGAATTACTATTCATGGATAAAGGTTGATATGAGCAATGTGTAATTTTCCAAACCTAAAATCAAGTATTTTATGGATACAGTTAGGGAAATCTCTTGCAGCAGCTGAGCTTACAGGCCAAAGTAATGTCAATCATGATTGGCAGGAAGAGGTAAATGAACAAAGGACAAAGTCCAATGGGACCAGAATAAAGCAAAAGCATCTAATTTATGACAAGTTCAGGTTCTCAAACATTAATAGTCTATCTAAAATGAGATGTATGTGATTGTGCTGGGTACATATAAACAATCAGAAACATATGCCAAACACACCATTCAGTAGTCACTAAACCAAATAATAAGAACATGAATCTTGCAGAACATACCTTAAATTTCTCAAACCCCACCAAAGGCAGTAAAGGTATTTCTCAAGGAATGCTGATGAAGCAACTCGAGTTGTAAAAGCCTCTGCAAACATCCCCATGTTAAAGTTGACAGAGCTATTAGCGGGATCACATTTCTTGAGTATTTGTGATTCGTTCAGCCATGACTTTCGATCAGGATGTTCTAACGTACTACAATCTAAAAAGGCGAGACTACAAATAAGCCCTTCTATGTGCTCGTGTCTACACTCAGCTACCCAGCAAGAAGTTTGTCGTTCCATTGACAAAAGAAACCATAAAGCTCCAAGAACCTGCAATAAAAAAGGAAAGCCATAACACTGTCTTGTTTTCCTAGATAAATTACCACAAATATATTAAAAGTCAACAGTGTAACTAAGTGGTTGAAAAAAAATTTGAAGTGGTACGTACTTTGTAGTTTGTACTACAATTCATTAACACAAAATATATGCATACAAAAGAGGGGCAATCGATATCACATCATCGAGAGAACAAATAAAAAAAGGCTTTATCATTGAGATCGGGTAAAGTTATGGGACCTCCAAAAATAGAAAAAATTGTCATTCCTACACAATTGAGGGGCCTTAACCACCACACTCATTATATAGTTGACAAAGGAAAGGTTCAGAATGCCTCCCATCTTTTATCGCCATAACACCCAATGTAAGAAGTTACCATAAAGAGCAGGGCAAAATGAATGCACATATCTCCAAAACTTACTTGGCAAAGAGATACTAGATGAATAAATAATCAAGTGCTCCCTCTTCCTTGGCACAAAAACAGCAGCGAATATCCTCAATATGCAGAAAATGTCACTTTGGTCACAATAATCTGCCATGAGAGATCTTGACTTAAAGAGAAGATAAGAGGCATTCCAAACTAACTTGACAAAGGAAAAAACACAGCCAACATTTAGTGCCTTGAAACTTCATATAAAAATGATCATGTTTACCCAACTCCAAATTTTCACATATTAACACTCTAAAGAAGGGGTAACCTAATGAATTAATGACATCATGTCCACCAGCCGAGAAATCTCAATCCTTTGGAGGTTCCTTCTAAATGTATGGCACTGTAAGCCTCCAATGCCACCAAGGCTCCAACAGTCAGCAACAGTGCAATTGTCATCCATTGCAATCAAGAATAATGATGAGAAGTCAGCTCATATAGAAACTTCCCCACACCAAACATCCTTCGAAAGGAGTCTCTCATTGACAATGATGATCTTTATACCAACTTTCATGTATTGCACAGCGGCCAAGATAATCTTCTAAAGTGATAATCATGATAATGCCCCCCCCATCCAACTCAATTTTTTAACATCATATTTAACCAAAAAAATTGTTCTCCTCTCCCACTTCCAAATTCTGCAATATTCCACATTTTAAACCGTTGAACCTAAATGAAGAAGACCACTCAACTTCACAAATGTAACCTCCTTGACAAGGTGCAAATTTCTAAAAAAAGTTTAAATCTTAGAAGGGGACTTCAAAGGAACAATTCTAAATCTGATTTATCTTTCTTCATTTCATGTATAGGAACCAGTTTCTAAGTGGTGCATTGTTCAGCAATACAACCTCCCAAAATCTAGCACTTATGCCTAGTCTATAAGCACAACTGAAGAGCACTTGGAGAAATCGCAACTTTGCATAATGTCTTTCCAAATTATAGATATAAAGTCTCTTATGGGGTGTTTGGTTGCATGATAAATTGAGTTTTTGTTACAATTTTATGTTTATGTAAGGAAACTTGTTAAAAGAGGTGTTTGACAATCATTACAAATTTATGTTTTTAAAGTGATTTCTTTCTTAGACCAAAAAAATAGTATCACACTTCTTTTTTTATCTTGTGATCCCCCACCTTGTTTCGTCATATATGGTACTAATTTTTTTGTTAACACATCCCTCAAAACATAACAATTTATGTCATTGGTTAGTTCACCTTTTATTTTAATACAACTTTTTATCATGACCATGCATAAAAATTTATTGTGCAGCCAAACAACCTATTGGCCTTACATCCACTTGACATTAATATAAATGTTTTTACCTCTAACCACTCTTACCCAAAGAGAAGTTTGGCTCCTTTCCGCATGCCATATCCATTTCAACAACAACACTTTATTCATGTAAATCAACACCCCCTTCCTCTCTTGATTTGCAAACTCAACTCCATTTGACAAGGTGAAGACCTCTTTTCTTATGATAACCAAGTTACCAAAAAGTTGTGCTTAGATAGCTTCAATTTTCCATTAGACTGATTTTGTGATTTTGGGTATAGACAAATGAAATACTACCAGGCTGAACAAAACCATTTTTTATGATATCCATCTGATCACCTGAATTTAACAGCATACTTTTCAATCCATGAAGTGTCCTATCAAATTTGATTAGAGAGTATCCCAAATAGCACAGGACAAGGCCCTTGAATATAAAGGTAAACCAAGGTATACAATGGGAAAAAAACTCCAGCTTGTAGCCAAGATGGCAGAAACATCGGCTCTCCTATAATTGAGACCATTCCAACCGACTAAATTACAAATATGAGGGCAAATCGTTAACCCTATAGCTGCTTCAGGGAGGTACAATAAAATCTTCAGATTTCTCACCTTGTCTACATTAGAAGTTGAGAAGAACTGTACAACACATCATCTGGCACGTCCATTGCTAGTGTACATCAGAAGTTGAGAAGCGAAGTGTACAATTCTCTAGTCCACCATCTGGCATGTCCATTCCCCAAGGAAGATTGGAAAAGCACTATGTTGACTCCACGGAGTATAAAGAAGTGGTCCACATTTTCCTGATGATGTGCCCAACATAGACATTTGTCATCACATATATTTAAGGATAAAATGCAGAATTGGCCGGATCAAATCAGAATCAGCCGATTCCTAAATTGGATCAGTCGGTCTCGATCCGATTCCGACCCAAAGAATCGATTCCAACTGAAATTCTTGAGGAATTGAAATGAATCATTTGAATCGGCTTGGATCAGTCCGATTCAACGATTTTGACTTGGAGTTGGTCAAGCCCGTCAAGATAACTTAAGCCCCTATGGCAGATCGATATTGGGCCCAATATAGACCCAATATCGGTTTGATATCAACCATTTAAGGCGGATATCGGCCCTAAATGGCCAATTCCTGCATCTCCACCCTTAAGACTCCTGCTTCTAGGCAATTCTAACACTGAGCAAGTGATTCCGACAGTGATCCACACAATTCCAACGGCAATCCAATGATTCGGCAACGATCCAGGCGATTCCAGTGATCCAACAGTTACGGTTCTGGTGGCAATTCCGGTGATCTGGGATGTCTTCGGCGGCAATTCTTCCTTGGCAATCCTTCATTTCAAGTTATTTGTGAGTTTTCTTCTAATGAAACCCCTTTAAAATGTGTTCACAATCCCCTACCCCTTTCCCGCCCTCCCTTTCACTTTGCCCTAAGGCCGAATAGCCCCTTAAGGGGCTGTTCTCTTCCCAAACAACCCATTAAGGGGCTGGTTTAGTCCTGACCACTCCTGCAAGCTGAACAACCCTCTTCCATCGACTCCGTAAACAGCCTGAACAACCCTATTCCTCTTTAATTTGATTATTTAATTCTTGTAGTTACAATTAATGCCTGATCACTAGGGGTGTAAACGGTTCGGTTTGGTCACTTTTTTACCAAACCGAAACCGAACCGATAAGGCGAAGCGAACCGAACATAACCGGTTCAGTGAGCCCTGAACCGATTGTGGTTCGGTTCAGTTCAATTCGGTTCGGTTCGGTTCATCGGTTTAATGTATATTTAAATAAATAAAAATAAAAATAAAATAAAATATACATTATAATAATTATTTAAGATTAATATAAAGACTAATACTTTATTTATAATATATAATTTTATATTTATACTAATTAACTTAAATTTATAATAATACATATTTAAAATTTATATAATATATATTTAAATGTAATATAATATGTAAATAAAGTGGGTCAAACTTTATCAAACCGGGTCAACCGGTTTACCGGTTTGGTTCGGTTTGGGGAGGTGCCGAACCGAACCGAACCGATAAGAAATTATCGGTTCGGTTCGGTTCAAAAAACCGAATGCATAGCCTATCAAACCGAACCGAACCGAACGGTTTTACATGAACACCTTACTAATCATAGTGAAGGTGATGTACCGCAGTGCATGATATTAGATGAGAACATGGATATATTGTGGATGCAACCAAGAAAATGGTCAAATGTAAGTGGTGTGAGAAGAAAATGAATAGAGAAATGTACCAACTAAAGCAATACATTGCCGGGATTGATGACAATGTTAAAAAATATGACAAAATATCTAACAAGATTAGTGAAGATATTAGAGGCTACCTCATAAGAAAAGCCTCACAAAGGGAGATTGAGATCAAATAAAGAAGAGATTTGTATGATGAGTTTCTAGTGAGAAGAGAAGAGGTTCCAACTTCTAAAAGGAAAGGGAAGACAATAGCTGAAGTTGAACTTGACTGTGAATATTCATCTACATACTCTAAACTCAAGAGAGATAGGTATACAAGCAAACATGCACAAAGAGATGATGAGGAGAGAAGGGGAGCAGAAGGGTCCGGAGTTGACCTTGCCTTTCGTCAATCACAGTCGACATGACCTACACCGAGTGAGGGTATGGGTATGAGAGCAAGAAAGGAGACACATCATCGATCTTCTTCAACATGCCCAACCCTCACACCAGTAAGAGGAGATGAGCATTTGTATGAAAAATAGAGTGCTTCACAAAAAATCATTGAACAATTAATGAAAAGAGTCAAGACAACATGAACAGTTGTAAAGAGAGCAATGAGACATATTGTAAAATAATTTTTATATGTAGGTATGAATATTAAATTTGTTCTATATTTCATTTGATTTTAATTATTTATTGGCGAAGGTAATAACATTTTTCTATCTACCTTAATATAGGCATCTTACCACATATAGCTAGTAGTCCATGGTATCATACTATAGTTGATGTCATTGCTGAGGTCGATCCAGGAATGTAAGTCCCAACTAGAACGCTTATTTATGTTAGTGGCTTGGATGTGGAGGTGGAGGAGTTGAAGACAGATAGAGGGGTTCAAGTTGATATGGAGGGAGAGAGGCTGCACAGTTATGCGTGATGTGTGAACAGACATCACCAAGAGGAGTATGATCAACTTTTTAATGTATTGTTGAGATGACACTTTCTTGAAATTAAATGATGTTTCGGATCTGATTAAGAATGCCGACAACATCTTTTCCTTGATAGATGTTGTAGAGAATATTGATGAAGAAAATGTTGTTCAATTTGTGACTAACAATGAACCATCCTACAAAGCAGCATAAAGGAACTTAATGGGAAAGAAACATCATCTCTTCTAGGTACATTGTGCAAGCAGCACATTCTATTGAACTTATGTTGGAGGATATAGGCAAAGAGACTTCAGTCTCTACCCTAGTTACGCATGCCTAGGTGATCACATTATTTATCTATTCACATCCTCATTTATTACACATCATGAGAGAACATACTGAGAGGCACAATCTGATCAGGCCTGGTTCTACTAAGTTTGCTACAAATTTTATTGCATTTGAGAGTTTGCATCAACATAAACATGCAATGGTCAGGTTCATGAATGTAAAAGCATACTAAAATAATATGGTTAACAACTTGCATAACAAGAAGGATCAATTGAAAATTCTTATGAACATGAAACATTTGATTATGGACAAGCAATTTTGAGAGAGGATTGCACATTATTTATCCATTATTAAGCTATTTGTAGTTGTCTTAATGTTAGTTTACTCAGATGACAGGAACCAAATGAAGACTCTTTATGACGTAATAGACCGTGCAAAATTGAAAATCAATGAGAAGAATCCCAGAGGATACAAAAATTAAAAGAAAATAATTGATAAAAGATGTCATAGGACATTGCATCATGATATACACGCAACAGGTATTTAAGTGTGTTTGTGATTATTTTATTTTATTTAAGCATTATATGCGATATTGACTTATGGTTGAATGATTGCAAGATATTTCTTAAACCCCCAGCATCCAATATAGAGGACAAGTGTCCAATGACAATGAAGTGTTGCAGGGTACTCTATCAGTCATACAATGTTTGTCTAGATCTTAGTAGGATAGAACAAAAGTTGAGTTGGAAGTAAGTAAAACTTGTATTTGTAAATGTTTTTAATATTTAATTAAGAACATAAATCGTTTCATATTTATCAATTTTTAAATGCAACAGAATGAGAGTTTGAGTGCATAGATCTAAACCTAAGATATTCTTATGATAAGGTGTCTCTTGGTATATTTAATATGATATTTGATATTATTGTTGGACAAGTTCTCAACCTAAAGACTAATCTTTTTCCATTGATTATTTTTTTCAGGTAAGCGGTGGGTTCAAGTGAACGCAAGAAGTGAATGGAATTCACTTGCATGTATTGCCATCAGGATTTTGAACCAAAGCACCAATTCCTCTCATTGTGAGAGAAACTAAAATATGTTCGACTTGATACACACTTAGAGGAGGAATAGGCTGACATCTGATAGGCTAAAGAAGTTAGTTTTTTGTCATTATAACATGAAACTGCGCATAAGAAATATCAAACACGGCCAAAAGTTGTCAGAGGAGAAATTTAGGTGACGTATATAAAGAAAGACAGAACACAGGAACCACTTACTAAAGAGGTTGACATTGATTACATTTTTCAGAAGGAGCACTCACTTGCTGCTTGGATGGAGGAGAAGACGAGCAGGGACCACCCACCTAAGTTTGATCCTGAAGAACATGTATAGGTAGAAGGAGAACAAGATGACATTGAGGTTAAAAGCATGGAAGAAAAAGTTTCTGCTACTCAACCAGTCCCATCTTCTGTCTCACCAACCCTAGTCCTAGCTCCAGCCCCACCCCTAACTACACAATCAAATCCTAGCCCAGTGAGGACAAAACCAATAGCAAGAAAAATGAGATGATTTGCACAGTTGAAAAAAAGCATGAGACTTGGAAATTCATTACATTGCACAGTAGAAAAAACTAAGAAAAAATGTTGGATATCAAGCAAAGTCTTGAGTCCAACAAATAGTACATAGTCACCCTCACACTCCTTAGATGATGAGGAGGAGGAAAAGTTCATATCACCCACCCAACCAGGTGGACGAGATGGAGGCTCTTCTACTAGTAGGCCATAATTGTCAAGGCGACAAGGCTCCCAAGGCGTTGAAGGGTACCGATTCTGCTTAGGCGACAAGGAGGTCGCTTAGGCGTCGCCTAGGCGGTCAAGGCGGTATTCAAGGAATGCTGAGTCGGGAGGTTGTTATATATAAAAATAAGCATAAATATACTTATATTTTTTATATTATAATTGAATATAAGTGTTTTATCAATGCACATAAGTAAATATGATGTGTGTGTGAAAGAGAAGAAAGTTAAATAAATTTTTATAAAATTTAAGTATATAACTCATTTATGATTATAAAATTTATATATGTGCAATAGTATAAGTGATGGTAAAATATTGTTATAATATTATTAAATAGGGGAAGCGCAGAATAGTCGTGGATCGACCTGCGTGGTCAAGTCGCGAGGGTCAGGGGGCAGCGCCCCTTGTGGGGGGTTGTTAGGGGGCGAAGCCCCCCGAACCCAAAAAAGTATGTAATAGTATAAGTGAGATAGAGAGAGAGTGAAGAAAGAGATGAAAAGAAACTTAATTAAGTATATAATATATGTTTATAATCATAAATCTTAAATATGTATGATAGTATAAGTGATAATGTAATATATTAATATATTCAAACTATCATTAAATAAGTGTCCCTTGTGAGAGGTATCAAGGGGGGAAAACCCCTCAAATTTATTTTTTTAATGATGTAAAAATACCCAAGGCGTCTTGTCTGGGCACCTTGGGCGCCTAGGCTGGCACCTTGGACGCCTTGGGCGCCTTTTTGCCCCCAGACAAGGCGCCTGTTGGCGTACATTTTTTTCAAAAAAAAAGAGAAAAGAGGACAACATATGGGCTGGCTTAGAAGCTGGGCCAACAGCCCATAAGAACAGCCACAATTGGGCCCAATTGGTCACCCCAGCAGGAGCCCTATTTACCTGGCCCATAATTGATATATTTCGGCCAAATTCAGGCCTTGTGCGCAGCCCATAGAAGGGCTTGGGCCGCAGCCTCCTGCTGGCCCAGAAACCAGGCCCAAGTTGGGCCAGGCCCACTTCAATTCCAATGAGAACAAGCCCAGCCGCACCCACCTGCCACCTCAGCATCTTTGTGTGCACCCATCTGCCACCTCAGCCTCCCAACAGTCAGTTGAAGGAGGGGGAAGATGAAGGGACAGCCACTCAATCAATAGGATTAAATGGAGTAACTCCCATGGGGGAGGCCAAGGGACACCAGCGTACATACACCTGCTGGCTATTCATCTGCCCCCCACTCTCTATAAAAGGAGGAGGGGCGCACCAGCCAGAGGAGAGGCTGCTGAAGACGCCGGGAGGCTGCTGGATTGCGCCCTGCTCCTACTGCCTGTGCCCTGCCCCTGCTGCTGCTGCTACCAAGGAACTGCCGCCTGCACCTGCTGCTAAGTTGCGCCCCTGCACCTGCTGCCTGTGGCCAAGGAGGAGAAGAGAAGAAGATCAGGTAGGGGAGAGCAGTATACCTTAGCCATGTAGCCCTTTAAGGGCTTGTTCTTTTCTATTTCTGGCTGTCTCCCTCGCCCCTTTCTATCCCTCCAGAAAGAACCTATTTCGGCCCACTTATAGCCATCAAGAAGCAGGCCTATCCAGACCCTCTGCTCGGCCCATACCTAGCCCCATGCTGGCCCATCTTCAGGTCTTTATGCAGACCCTTTCAGCCCCCTCTGCGGCCTACCAAGACAGCCGTTGTGCAGGTCCAAAATAGACCCTGTCTGACCCCTGATTCAGGCCAATTTTGATCCAATAAAGCCCACCATCGCAGTCCTCTGCAGGGCCTCAAAAAAAAAACAGATTCTGCATTAACCGAATGCCCTGGACAGACCCTGTCCGGCCCCTTGTGCAGGCCCAATCAGTCCCCCAGAACAGGCCTCAGATTCCCCCTTGTGCAGACCCATATGCTGGCCCTTGTTCAGCTCACCATGGCCACCTGTCGGCCCACCTAAAGACACCCAAAACAGACCCCAACCCAGTCCATTTCCAGCCCATGTTCGGCACCCAATCCAGGCCTTCAAAAAAGTCCACTTTTCGGCTCCTTTGCAGCCAGAAAACAGGTTCAATCTCAGCTCCCATGCAGCCGGGCGCCAGCCCCCTTTGCGGTTCAACCCAATGGCCCTTTCACGGGTCCAATCCGCTTCCCAAGAAGCCCTACAGCAGCTCCCTTGCAGCAGAAAATAAAAGAAGAGGTTGCAGCAGCCCCCTTGTGGCATGTACCGGCAAAGTGAGGGATGAACCTCAACGGCCCTTTCACGGGTCCGGTTCTCCCCCAACGCATCAAGTGAGGGATGAACCTCAACGGCCCTTTCACAGGTCCGGTTCTCCTCCCAACACATCAAAGGAGGAGAGAGCCTCAACGGCCCTTTCACGGGTCCGGCTTTCCCTCCTAGAAGCTGTCCTCCCAAATTCAAGCAAGAATTGAAGCCTGGCTTTGAACGCCGAAGGAATGGACCGGCCCAAAGTGGCCTTCAGAAAATTAACAAATAAAAAATCAGAAATGCGAAAGCTACATTAAATTAAGGGAGATTCACCCCTAGCGGGGAACTCCACCTTGGGCGGAGGCGCGGGCATGCATCCCGTAGCCGGCGACCCGGACGGAGGCGCGGGCATGAATCCCGTAGCCGGCGATCCTTCCCCCAATATGGCTAAGCTAAGGTTGGCTATTTTGGATGGGTAAATTTTCACTAAGTTGGGAAAATAGCCGGCATGCCGTCGTAATGCCAAAAATTTTCCAAACTAGTGAAGATAAACCTATATTGGGGGAAGGATCAATCACATTGTACACCGATGTACTTCACCCCATCTTTCAATGAAATGAAGTTCGATGTCAATTTGGAATGCATGAAACCGGGCACCCAATGGCAGTCCGATGGGTCGGAGACGATGCAAACCGCCAAACAAAAAATAAAACCATTTCAAAATAAATCTGGAAATTCAAACAGAAAAATAAAAAACAGAAAATCAAATCTGAAAGTCATAAAATCAGAACTAAACAAAAATCTGAAATTCAACTTATCCCTGTTCAACCAATAACCGATCTTCAACAAGATTGAAACGGTTTTGAAACAAATCAAACCGAAATCAGATTTCAAACAAAAAATCTGCTAAAACAAAATCAGATTTCAACTAAATCTGTCAACATAAAAAGAAATCAGATAACCTGCCAAAAATCAGATTCTGAACCGTACTGAACATCAAAAATCAGGTTTACAATAAAAATCTGTCTACCACAAAAAACCAGATTCCAATTAAATCTGCAACCAAAAAAACAGATTTGAACAATCCTTCAAAACAGATTCTAACCGACTTCAAAAAATCTGGTTTTAGCAATCTGAAAATTAATTTGAAATCTACCGAACCTTGTTCAAATAAATGACATAAATCAACCTTTTCAAAAGAAACCAATCAAACAACTTCAAACACCCAAAATGGATCAAAAAACCAACTCAAAACCAAAAAATCCAAAATCTGAAAACTCCTAAATCAAACCAAATAAAATCCAAACATGCTTAAAACACTTCAAACTCATCAAAAATCAAAACCAAAACAGATTCAAACCAAAACAACTTGAATCAACCAAATTCAATCCAAAACAAATCAACAACAAAACCAAATCAATCAAAACAAATTGATTCAAACTCCAAAACTCAAAACCGACTTTCAAGTCAATCCAAAAATCAACCAACAAACAAATAAAACAAACCCGAACCAAATCGGTTTGCATCTCATCGGACCCAAAAGGCCGCTGCCCTTTTGAGTTCTTTACTTTTTGTGGATGTGCATGTCTCCAAAAACAAGTTGCCGCGACGGTTAATCAAAGGCGTTCGAGCCGTTGCTCAATGTAAGCTAACGCCGGATACTCGCACCATCCGGCGGAGAAGGGTCAAAAATGAAATTTTCAAAGAACCCGAACCTCGGTTCTAATATTTTTAAAACTATCACCGGACTACCTAATATTTTTAGGATATCACCTATTTTCCTAGAAAATTCCGGAGATGTCTTTCTTTCTAAAGAACAGACGCCTAAAAAAAGAGGTTCACACAGCGCCCTAGCAAGGCGCCCTTGGAAAAGCGCATTGCCGCCTAGGCGGGCGCCTTGACAACTATGTAGTAGGCAAAAACAAATGATTTAACCTTGATGCAATACTCCAGTAAAAGAAACCAAAGATGGAATGAAGATTTTTTTAATGAGTATGCAGTAGCTCATTATCTAAAGCCAACTTCTCTAAATAATTTTCAATTATTCTATCTAGCTATATCACCAATGTATGTGCATGACACTGTATATGATTTTAGTAAGATAACCAATTCACTTTTTTTATATGGATACAAACCAATAATGACAAGCATGTCTCATTAGAGTAGCCAAGAGACTCAAGAACAAGATGATAAAAGTCAATTTCATAGATATTGGTAAAAAAATGTATAAAATTGCATTTTATGTCAATGACTCTCGATTTTATCATGTAATATATGTTAAATGAAAGTATCTTGCAATGTTAAAAGCTATTTTTATTTTTATATTTTTTGGGTGAGTTTCCTGTTTTTATGAAAATTTTCCTGATTGTTATGATATTACAAGTGGAAAAAAATGATTGAGGCCGATTCCAAATCAGTTTTCCTTTGGAGGAGTCAGTCGGAATCGGTCAATCTGAACCTATTCGAATCGGTCGGTACTGACCCATTCGATCTCCAATTCTAGAATCCTTGCATATATTCATCCATTTGACCTATTTCTAGTGGACAGCCTCCTCCACAATTTTTCCACAGAAATATCCTTAACCTTAAGACATAGATATTGCTAAAGACGTGCCTGTCCAGTAGAACTTTCCATTTCCTCATCCTTAGGTTTATTCCAGATTGCACATTCCAAATCCTTTTCCCACCCATCCATTCCATCACCCAGTTGATCCTTTTATTTATATCCATAGATAGGATGTGGACACTAGAAGAGCCAACCTCATACCTCAACAAATAATGCAGTCTGGGATGCTGCCGTGGTGTGCCATGGCCTCTGGTAGGCTTTGCTGGTCCTGGTAGCCTCTGGCGTCACCCAATACCCCCAGTGTTTCTGAAGACAGCCAGCTGCTTCTTGGACGTGCTAGTATCTCCAAGACCCAAGACCACTAGCTGCCCCTCAGACATCATCTGAGAGGTGGCCAAGGTAACTTCGGTGTCCATGGCGGTGGCAGCCGTAACCACCATGGCATTGTGGGTTGAGTAAAGGCGAGGAAGGGCTGTCTCAACTTGCCTTCTCACCTAGGCAGTCACCTCAACTGCCTTAGAATATATAGTTGTATGCTGTGAGGAGATATGGTCGGTGAACAAGACAAATTGTCAATGGGCAATGAGCAGGTTTCTCTTGGAAACCAAGATGGCATCTAATAGCAAACTAAACCGGCCAACCCGCTGGGAGAGGTGTCCCCACAAGCAGTCTAGGCAACTGCTTTGTCAGACCTGCACACCTATGCGCACAGCTAGTAAACTTTACTAAGGGTCGGTAAACCAGGTTCTGCTTGAGCCCTCAAAACTGCTTTGCTGCTTAGATGGATGCCTAGTTGACTAGAGTTGTTCACCTCCTTAAAATTGGTTTACCTTCAATTTTATGTACAACAAAATTGAGTCATTGTTTGGGCTTCTTGTAGAAAAGAATATGTTCCTCTTTACATTGCGATAGGCCATCCAGAGTGCGAGAAACTAGATGTGGCCCGATTAGTAATTTATTCAGATGGATAGAGCTATTTTAAGAGACTGGGCTCAGAGTTTTGGAGGTCTGACTTGAGCCCTGCTTCAGTAGTTATCATATTTCCTTTTATCTAATTGTATTTATTTCGATGTTTTGCTTGGTGATTGGAGCTTGTAACAGGTCTTCGGTTCTCTCCTTCCCATTTTGTGGGTCTTTCCCTATCTTCTCAAGAGTTGTTGGTTGTCTTATTTTCCTTTCTCTTTGTACTTTTTATTTCATATTGCAACCAATTGTGGCCTTCTTTTTAATCATCGAATAAGCTCCATACTTAACAGACTAGAACCCAAGTTATACTGAAAATATCCCAGTTCATTCAACTGACACAATGTTACAGCATCCAAAACATTATTCCAAGAAAGAAAAAAATAGTATATAAATGTAAAGAAAGAATCTAATAGACGGAGAACACATGCTTTTCTGGGGCTTTAGCTGTTCACTGTTCATAGTTATTGTTACATGACTAGAATGATAATCATATTTTCAATGTAAAGAAAGGATCTGATAAATGGAAAATACATGCTTTTCTGGTGTTTTAGCTGTTCATTGTATTTGTTACATGACTAGAATGATTATCATATGCTTAGCAGGCTAGATTCCAAGTTATACTAGAAATATCCAGTTCGTTCAACTGACACAAATTTACAGCATCCAAAACATTATTCCAAGAAAGAAGAAAATAACATGTAAATGTAAAGAAAGGATCTAATAGATGAAGAATACATGGTATTCTGGCGTTTTAGCTGTTCATTGTAATTGTTACACAACTAGAATGATTATCATATTTTAGAAAGTTAGAAAATAGGCATCCAAGCTTAAGACAGAAACATACACTCAAAATCTAATATATGACCTGAAAAGAAAATTAGGTAATCAAAACGTACATGACTGGCTAACATATAGAGAAGTAGGTTATACGCAGCTCCAGACCAGGCAGTTTTTGCAACTTCACCAGTTGCTTTGACAATCCTTGCATTCAAAGGGAAAATAAGGAACAATCTGGGGACATATTGAATAAGAACAATCAGAGCAAGTGTATGGTTAGTGTGAGCCTTGGAGCCATTAACTGCTGGTATGATAAACCAAACTATAATCTGCAAAAGAAGAACAATGTAAGTTATTAGAAAAGTATGCACCACAATAATAATTAGACCAAGAAATAATTATTAAACAGTGACAAAGGCAGATGTATTTTAGATAGGAACACAATAATCGAACAAGCAAAGCAGCTGTTTCTTCATATCTTTAGCTAAAAAATTAGAATCAAACAGCCATGCTATCATAGGAGTTCTATAGGACCCATACTCCCGAGGATTTCCACCATAGATGATAGAACATGCATCCTTTGCTTGAGGATGTTTTAAACTGTATTGTTCTATAATTTGTAGGGTTATACCCCAACCACCTTCCACAAAAAAAGCACACTGTTCTTTGGGGGGGAAAGATCTATTCCACAGATCTTTCCAGCAATCTTGCCTCCATCTTACTTCTGGCAAGTAAACTTCAACTTAGAAGCTAATTTATGCTCCCAACTGCAAGTTTTTTGTCCGAAGTACCAGTTTCTACTCTCGTGTGAAGAAGTAGCAACATCTCTTGCTTGTTTATATTACTGAAGAGCATTGTGCTTTACATCTAACCTTGCCCAAATACCAAGGCATATTACACTTAATAAGATGAGAAATAGGTTTACTTCACAATCTTATATCATGGAACAAATCCGAGAAAAAAAATGCTATTCCTTCTTCCTGTTCATGTAGTTTTGCTGTGGTCTCCGTATCCATGCAACATTTACAAGAATTTCTATTTTTCTTGGGAGTGTATCATCATTACTATGTCATCCAGAAAAATATTTATATTCCAAGCATTCTCCTTTGTGAATACGAACAACAAAGATATGGCAAGTATAGCACCTTCATTTTCACACATTTTTTATCACCAAGTTTTTTTTTTTAAACATAACATCGTTGCCCGTCTCTAACACGCCCATGACTATGCCCATGCAGCACCGAATATACTGGAGCATTCTAACAACCAAACCAAATTTTCCACTTCCAAGGCGGTCACCACTACCTGTTACGTGCTTGAACTTTCTGCTAGGGGAACAGATTGTAGACTAGATGGTAAGATACAATAGAGGGGGAAGGCATGCTCATCAAGAGTGAAAATTGGTGGCGTGGAGGTTACTACGCCAATTTTGGCATTTGATCCCCCTCATGGAGCTACGGCTACATGCTGCTTAGGAAATTTTGGCATGACAGGAGACAATTTTCAATTTATCATTGTCAGTTTAATGGAAAGTAATGCCATTCTCTGTTCTGCTCGTGCAGGCCTTGAAGACGAGTGACAAAGAGACCTTACCTGCGGAATGGGAAGCATGGCCACGAGATCAATGAAGAAATCCGATTTGAGGTAGCGAAGCGCAATTTGAGTCGGATCCGTGACAAGTTCCCCTCGCCCAAACACCCTGGAACTCGGCGACACGAACGCAGTACGGAATTTGAGGATCATGTGGGCGAGGTAGAAGAGGTCAGCGACGGTGCGGAAAAATGTGACGATGATGCCGAGATTAATGTCGATGTCGACGCAGGCGGGGCCGCCGCTCGACTGCAGGTAAAAGTAGAGGGGATCGAGGAAGAGGGCGACGAGGCAGGACACCAGGAAGATGCGGTTCCACTGGAGGACTGCATCGCTGCGCGGGTCGAGAATGCGGCGGGGCTGCCACGGGCGCTTGCGGTGGAGGAAGGCGGATACGGCAGAAGAGGCAGCGGCGGACGAGGAGGTGGGAGGGCGGGGCGGCCTGAAGAAGGGGAGGAGGCGAGAGACCGAGGAGGAAGGGAAGGGCGTCTCGTCGATTCTACCCTTCTTCCTCATCGTCCATGGCGGAGGAGGAGGATCATCTGCCTGAGGGCGTGGCGACGGCGGCAGAAGAGGGAGGGTGGGGCGGCGGCCATGGGGGCGGAGCGGCTTTAAGACGGCCTGGAATGGTTGAGAGGTCCCCCGGGGAACCGGAGGAGACGCTGAGATTGCGGGGCTCCGCCATGGCGCTCTCGCCCTCCCGGCGCCACCCAGACCGCAGACGGGAACATTTCCAAAAGCGGAAGTATCATATTATACATACCCGTCTTCTTCCTTCCGATGCAAAAAAATATATATTTATGTAACGAATTTCTTCCTTTTTTTCGTAAATTTAAAATTCACATTAATTATATTTAAATATTCAATCCCATTTATTTTATTTTCTAAAAATATTAGTATCAAAAGTGTTGACTTGTGTGCTTGCTCGCCTGAGCGCGCGCGATGCTGTCGTCGCGGCATCATGTCCTCCGCCCCTTCCCCACGCCGGCAGATGGAGGCCGCCGGTTCCCGGCAAGCGCCCACCCTCGCGTTGATGCCCGGGGGAGAAGAGTCCCCGGGAGCGGCGGCACCTTTCTGAGCGCCGAAGAACAGCCATCCTTGGACGCCGTCGCCTCGTGTCCCGTTCCCTCGGCGGTCGATCTTGGCAGCATCATATCGAGCCCGTCCAATTCTTTCGTCAAGCACTGCGTCAAGCTCCGGCGGAGCGCCACCTACAGGCGGTCTCGTGGCTGCGTTATCGTCGTCGGGATCACGCCCATAAGGTATTTGTAGAAATGTCCCGCAGAAAAGAGAACCCTGCTTCTTCGTTGACGATCGCAATGTGCAGGGAAATATTCCGTCGGTACCGAGAATCTAGTGCCGGCAAGGGGTCCGACGACCGGGGACATTGGTTTGAGCGCTTGATCATTCTGGATGGTGAAGCAGCGTCCGGTGCTACTGCGCTTCTTGAGGAGTTGGGAATCGGGGGACACGAGGACGCCGGCGACGGAAAACGTGTAGTGCGCGTGAGCTCCACGGTGATGAAGAAACTTACTGGCTTGGAGTCGGCCGATTCTACGGAGTTGGTAGCCGTGATGAGGATTCCGAAGAGCTTTCGTGATGTCTGCGACGAGCCAGGGGAAGCACCCTCCTGCAGCAGCAGCTACTTCTCCTCCCCGCCTCGTCGCTTATTGGTCCTTGATGGGATACAGGTGGGCTAATTTTTTGTTTCCTGCTAATCTTCTTATAGTTCGGAACCATGGTTTGCCGTCTGTTTTGCTGATTCTGGGTCTGCTAAAAAAAATATAGATTAGTATGAAGCCGCTTTGGCTTCCATATTTTTCATACCTAATAGAATAATTATGGCTGCTTACCATTAGTTATTGTTGTTGCAGGAGTCAACCATCTCCATTCAGGAAACCACTTTTATCTAAATTCTGGAAATTTTACTTCGTTGCTACGGGCTTCCAATAAAAAAGTTCGCTGAAAATTGTAATACAGAAAACAGTTTCAATTCAACAAAGGGAACTTTAACAACTTGGCCTTATTATATCGAAGCCCCTTTTTTTTCTTTCAAGGGTACTGAAGACAATTAAGTTGAGCCCAGTAGAATGAGAAAATTGCTTATGAAGAGGTGGGCAATATGTCACTATTATTTATTAGATAAAATGAGTAACAACAAATAATAACTGAGGCTGAGACATTTACTTGACATTTTGTTTGGACATATCTGTTCCACAATAATCTCTAGAAGTTCACCAGTTGGGAGTTCCTACAAATAATTTTGACACCACCTGACATATTCGTTTTGAGTCTGTCTCTTCTCTCCGCAAAAATCCCCCTCGTTCTCTTCTTTGCACGCAAGTCTAACAGGCACGAAGTCCAATGTGGTTGGCCTCATCATTTGTCATACACTTTTCTTATAGTTATCTCTCTTCACATCATTCCCAGATACCAACTTAGTGTGGTTCTAAGCTCTCGATATCAAGGAGGGTAGGGTCGGGGGTCGCGACCGGGTCGCGGGACCCCCAGGCCGACCCGGTCGCGACCGGGTCGCGACCCGGGTCGAGACCCTATTATTTAAATATTTTTTTTTTTTGAAAAATTCAAAAAAATAAGAAAAATGCGAAAAAAATCTGAAAAAATACAGAAAAATTGGATAAATTAAATGACATGATTTAGATGAATAATGCATCAATTTTATTCCAACATGATGTGTTGTACACTTTGTAGGTAGTTGATATACTCTCCCCATGTCATTTGGGTTGAGTACGAAACGATACGTGTACACGTAGACGATCGTATTCGTACGGCTCCTCGGGAAACTATCCTAAGACTTGATCCAAAGGAGTCACCGTAACTATAGGTCGATTGGATCGAAGTATCCGATGAAACTCACGTAATTCATTCCACGGTACTGCGATCGTATGTAGGGAACCGAGAGCCTTGGGATGAATCGTACACATAGTCGGGGGCATCGTGGTATTCGCAACTTACCGTGGCTACGATGACCTCCTCTACCTTGTGGCGACCTTCTACCGCTGATCGGTATCTTGGGTCGCATGAGTATATTGCTCCTCGCCGCAAAACGTAGCGACGTGGTAGGAGATATGGGAGGATACGAGGGTCCCTTGTACTTGTAAAGTGTCCGTGCCCCCGTATCGAGCACCGTCATCGGCTGCTACTCTTTGACGACGAATCCTCGGACGTACGATGCTTGCACTCGGATGTTCGGCTCGGCGTATCTTCTCGATCGTCTTCGGCCGTATCGGCATCCGATATCGAAAAGGATCGGTCGTAACTTGTTTACCTTTTCGCCTACTTTGCGTACCTTGGCTAGTTCCTTCTCGGTCCTCTGGCGCTTTGCTTGGTGAGGGAGGGATCCGGAATTCTTCGGCTAAAGGGACATCGTCGAGCACTCATCGGCCCATTGTCGGTCTTGGGGGTTGAACTCCGGTTCTCCCGACCCTTCTCGGTCGTTTACCCAAGCTTGAGTTCTTCTCGTAGAATATTTGATCGAAATCGATATCCTCCTCTTGATTGGCGGCTCGTCCACCGAACGTCCTTGCGCTGTGCTATCCACGACTCTTTTGTTCGTACGGTTGCAGCCGTTCTATCCAAATTTCTCGACTTTAACCTCGTATTGTAGTGACGATACACGAGGTCTTCGAAGCCTCTTGATGTCAACCTATTTCTCTGCTTTGTGTGAATCGAACGAATGTAGACGATTTCGCTCGCGGCCGAAGCCGATGTGGTTTGACTTAGGACACACGATGGCTACGTCCGCCAAGTCCTCGTACCCTGGTACTTTACCACGCGAATCCGTCCACCAATCAGTGCATAAATTGAATGTCGTAGATTATTATCTAAGTAAGCTTTGATTAATTAAGTGATGAAAAACATTTCTACGTACCCGGACTTAGTATCATCACGGCTCGTTCAACTCTGCTCGTTCGAAAGTGATAACTCCGCGTTACGTAATCATACATCTTGTTGCGAGCGATAATAGCCCGGTCGTCGTCACTAAGCAACCGTCGGATGACGCTCTTCGCGTCATCTAATAGCTCGTTCGTCGCCTTGAATTGTGGACTATAATTATCTTGGGTTGAAAAAGTAACCTACTTAAACAAATAGTATTAGTAAACATGTTATACGCAACTTTGATTAATAAAAAAGATTAGTAAATGTTTAAGAAAATATACCTATTGCGTGTATGGGTTGATGTAATGTACGCTACGGCGACGATCTATAATATCCCACCACTTGGCGAAGTCCGACACGGTCTTGGACATTTCTTCCTTCGCTCTCTCGCGCGTCGAATAAATACCCCGTATGCTTTTCTATCTCCGTCAACTATCCTTAGTACCTTCACTATGGGTTGGACGATGTCTAACGTCTTCTTACAACTTTCGAAAATCTCCACTCTCTATCGTCTCTTCTACTTTTCTCCCATTTCTCTTATCCGATGGGTTACATCTAGCCATCCAACTACCCCAACCCGGTGAAATGACCATTTGAGTTAGAGCTCTCCTTTGACTCGATAAACTTTCTAAGGAAATATAGTGGGAGGCGAACCGGGTTGCCTTAGGGCCGTAACAACTCTCGCCTGGTGTGTTCCCTCGCTAAGTGCGCAAGGACAAAGTTGTGGTTATAAATAAATGAAGAAATAAAGCGGGCTAGCTTAACTGCAATACATTTGAGGATCCTTGCATATATCCTCCAACATCAAGTCTAAAGAGTGGGCGGAGCAGGGTGTCCAATACAACTTTGGTCTTTTGACCGTAAGCGTCTGACCGGCCGCTTTGTATGCGGCCGCATTGTCTGTGATTACTTGAACCACCGGCTCTCTCCTATTTCTTCTATCACTCCATCTATCAATTGGTAAAGATACTGCGCATTCTTTACCGTCCCGACGCGTCGACCGACTTCCGAAAAGGCAGTGCGGCTGTAATACACTAGAAATTGATCATAGTCTTCCTAGTAATACCGTTAAGTATAAGATGATAAATAAGTTATACCAAAAGAATGTTAATACATCAATATGAATGAGTAAAGAAAATTTAATTACCGGTCCATCCGTCGGTCATTAACGTGCAACCTCGTTCCTCCCGGATGCGTTCGAAATGATCGCACGTACTTCTTTGTTTCTTGCCCTCCATGGAAGATATACATTGTATATCTCCTTTGAGGTTTGGACCAGGCACTCCCCTCCCGACGTGCGATCGTGTCGATCGTATTCTCGTAGTATGGTCCCTTCGCGGCATTTGCGAATCCGTGGTGAAAGAACCACCTTGACGTTGCCGGCCAATCCTATCCTTACATAATTTGAGGTTCTTCGTCGCCGTCGTGATTGTTGTTTGACGTTGTCGTGGTGCAGTGATTACGGGATCCACGGGACCCTCTTGCCGGGTCGTCGTCTTGTGTGAGATCATGAACCCGATCTTGCGGTTGGTTGTTGGATCCTCTTCCGCTACCTCGACCACTCCCGCACGGACACCTCGACCCGTCATTCGGCCGGTATGCATAGAAGTCTTCCTCGGCGAATGATCTTCGACTTGCTTCCATCCTCGTGAGAGTTCATCTTTTTAAACAACATTTAAGTATCAAGGCTACTTAATTATCCTTTAAAATAGAATAATGAACAACGTTTATGAGTAACACCTCCCATACCTTCGTACTCTTCGTCTCAAAAATATCCGGCCTCTCTTGTCCGGTTAGTAAATGTGTACGGATCGTCTCCCCGGTTGTTGCGCAATTCTTCTCGGACGGTCTCTTTATGTCTTTTGCTAGTTCCCTTCGTTTGCTCCATCGCTTGTAGGTGCCTACGAAATTGAGCTACGACCTCCGGCGGAGTCCGTGTGCGGAAGAACATTTCCCTTCACTGCAGAGATGAAATTTTAAACGATAAATACCGCCGAATATTACTTTGTCGCAATATTTACATTGCACTTTTCTCTCCGCCATGGAGATCAAATTGCAATGCAACGAAGCCGGATCACTCCGGGGTCGCGCCGGTAGTTTGGGTTGTTTGGCTTGGAAGACATTTTTTAACTAAATAATTACTTAAGTAAGTAATTAACTATTTAAAAAACTAATGACGTTAATTAGTCACTACTAATCTAAGTAAACTTTTAATTATGTTAAATAAATGACTAACTAATTATATAATTAAGTAAGTAATTAACTATACCTTCCAACTAATGATGTGTTAAGTAACTACTAAACTAAATATCTAACTAATCTTCTAGCTAACTAACTATGCAAGTAAGCAAATAAATATTAAAAAGAATAAACTACTTAACCCACTAATCAATGGAACTAATATTAAATAAATATACTAAATGAACTAATCCCATGCTTGATGAAATAATTAAGTAAATGAGACAAAAAATTTGAGCAATGAGAGCAATGAGAGCACAAATGAGAGGTTGAGAGTGAGAGTGGGGGGGTGGGAATAAGGAGAGCCCGCAGGGGCTTTAAATACCCCCGAGGGGCTGAAGGGGCGCGCCGCGCCCCCCCAAGACCGTTGGCAACGGTCTTGAGACCGTTGCCAACGGTCTGGCAACGGTCACATGACCGTTGCCAGACCGGGTCGCGCGACTCGCGCGACCCGGCCACGACTCCGCGACCCGGCCGGGGGAGTCGCCCCGACCGGGTCGCGACCGAGCCGGTCGGGCCTAAACCCGACCGGGTCGGGGCCGGGTCGCGACCCGGCATACCATGCTCGATATCACGTGCTTGGATGCCTTATGATCATATTATTGGCATTAAGCGCAGTCCATGATCTGGAGTAGTGGGTTTATCTTTTTTACAGCAGTTTTGAGATTATTCCTTGTCATGACATATATACTTGAAGATGTTCATGCACCTTGTAATCATATTTTTTTGCACACAGGATCCAGGAAACCTTGGCACGTTGTTGAGATCAGCTATGGCCTTCAAATGGGTAGGTTGTGCTAACTGGTGAAATCATACATTTCTGAAATTGGTAGTCCTTGATAAATGCTCTATTTTTCCTGCATTTTCTTTACAATCTAACTCGCTCTCTCGTTCGTGCCTTCCCCCCAAGGGTGGCCAATTGTCACCCATAAAAGATACTTTTATGGTCAATTAATTTTGGTGCATGTTCATCTATAATAAATCTTTGTTTTTTCATGTTATTTTTTATGTGAAGCAGTCAGCAGCTAAAAGAAACATCTCAAAAGCTGCAGTTCTTGATGCAAATCTGTGTATGGCTAGAAAATAACGCTAATGGTAAAGTAGCAATCCAGGACTACCGTACTCTATTGCATTATCAGTGATCTATTTTGGATGTATTTTCAACCATTTTATCTGTTCAGTGTAATGCTTTTTGATAAATGAATTCATCATCTTAAAATATGAGTAACTAGGTTAGATAAAGAGTAACAGTAGACAGAGAGTAACAGTGATTCAGAACATTTTGAGCTACCTAGCATGCCCAAATGATGTGCTTGATTTCCTGGATAAGTGCCTTAAGTTTCTTTGTCCGATGAATAGTGGTCTAGTGCCTCCAGGGCTAATGGGGTGTTTGGTTGCACAATAACTTTGCACGCACTTTCATGAAAAAAAATATTTTAAAATAAAATCCAAGATGGTTATAGACAAAATTATCATGTTTGGTGAGATGAGATATGATAACAAAAGGAGTGAGAGCCATGCATAACCATTAAAGTGGGGGATCTGGATAAGAAAAAGGTCTCCTCTTTTTTCTGTGCAAAAAAGAATCTTCTATAATATCATATTTTTAATGATTGAAAAACATTCATTTAAAATTTTTTGTTACAAAACACACTTTTTTAACAAAAACTCAATTTGTCAATCAACCATGGAATGTGGGGTTGCAACCCTGGCCCGACCCGGTCGATTTTTGGGCCGACCGACCCGGTCCTAACCCCACAACCCTGACCCAATGGATGTTTTAAAGTATTTTTTTATTTTTTTATTGCAACCCCGGCCGACCTTGATCTGACCCGGGTCTCGACCCCGGCCGACCAGGGTCGGTTTGGGCCCAACCAACCCGGTCTCAACCCCCGACCCCACCTACCTTGCAATCAACCAAACACCTTATAATGGTTTGCTGGTCAGAAGGGTGAACAATTAACTGCAGGGCTGGAAGGCTAATCTACTTTCAACTGGGGGGCAAGTGGCTGTTGACTTCCCTTGTGTTTTCCAGCTTTCAAGTAGTCTTCAAAAGCTAACGAGTTTATTATTTCTCTTTCTGCAATGCTCTATGGCACTCTCTAGTTCAACCTTGAAGGAGGGCACTTCTTCATTTTTTATGTGCCAAGCATGTTTAATATTCTCATCTCGGTAACCACCACGGTTGTGTAATCCATCATCATATTACATAAAAGAGATGCACTTTTCATGGAATTCTTTGTCTCATTGAACAGGATGGCATTTTCCTGCTTCCTAGCTGCTGTGATCCATTCAACGATAAAGCAGTCCGGGCAGCACGGGGGGCTTCTTTCCATCTGACAATCATCGCGGGTGACTGGGTTCATCTGAAGGACCTGAAGGAGAAATTTCGGATGAAGATGCTTGCAGCCCATCCGGGGATTATGAACGAAGAACAAAGTGGACAGTCTTCTCTTCCCCTGTCTCCAGAGCTGGCTGAATCTCTCAAGAGCACTCCTCTCTGTCTGATACTGGGCAGTGAAGGAAATGGTCTTTCCCAGCAGACACTGCATTCATCTGAGCTTCTCCATATTCCGATGGTAGGAAATTTCGAGTCCCTGAATGTTGCTGTTGCTGGTGGAATTCTGATGTTTGCATTTCAGTGTCAGCATGGTACAGAGTGCTAATGTCTTGGAGCAAGGCTCTTAATTTTCGATGCATCTACGTGGTTGGTTCTTGGGCAATTTTCTGCTTGGTAACAAATTAAACATGCAGGTACGAATTACGATCCTCTTGTAGTTTAAGTGCATAACATAGTTTAAATTCATGCAAATGAATTGGAAAATTTGTGATTTGACGACATAATAGTGTCATCCGGTACATCATTTCTCCAAGGAATACCACAAAAAATAGAGAAATCGGCAACTGATTGAAACAGTCATGATGATATTCATGAATCAGTTATTGAACTTTGTTTTTGGTGGAAGTCATGCCTCAGGCGCGAGAGTAAAGACCATCTAAAAATGAATTATTTTTGTAACTCATTTTCACATGAGTGTCAGGAGAGTATTTTTAACAGCTGTTTAGTGCCATGCCTGCTTATAGTATTTAAAATGATATTATATCAACTTAGAAATTGATATTTCTAGAGGCACTTGTTTTACAATTGATGTCTTGTTTACCATGCAAATTTTAAAATTGACGTTAATAGCCAAACCAACATTTTGTGATGGTTTATTTCAATACCCATTACAATACCCATTACAAAATTGATGGTGATAGCGGTGTTTAGTTTAATATTGTTTCCAAACATGCTTCAAAAAAAAGAGGCATGGGCTGAGGTGTGGAACAGCATGTAAGGATAAATATCTATCAAGTGAAATTGATTTCAAGAGTCAGAAAAAGAAGAAGAAAAAGATTTCAAGAGAGGCCTAAATGAAATGTTGATGATATGGTAAATTAACTGTTTCATAAATTTTACTCATGCAACAAATAATTAGTTCTAAATCTATGTTTTTATGCCATAACGAAAAAGAGAAATTGACAAGTAAACCATATATATATATATATATAGAGAGAGAGAGAGAGAGAGAGAGAGAGAGAGAGAGACTCAACAAGTCTTGTGGGGGTGTTTGGTTGCACGATCAATTGAGCTTTTGTTACACAACATATTCTTACTACGAACTTGTTAAAGAAGGTGTTTGGCGATCATTACAAAATTATATTTATAATAAAAAAGAAGCTATATTTTGTAATAAAAAGGATTCTTAGGCCAAAAAGATGAAATTTTTCCTTGTGATCTAGTTATACACGATTTCTACTCTTTTTTATCAACATGTCTCACCCACCATGATAATGTTATATTTTAGCTATTTTAAATTTTATTTTAATATAAAATTTTATTATGAAATATAAAAAATATTTGTGTAACAGGATACTCTATTGGTTTATTTTTTACGATCAGGCAGGCACTTCCACCGCTTCCTTTCGGTTGCAAGAAGTGTTGCCTCCTCACACCACATGCTCTAACACGGGTGTTTGCCAATCGAGATGTCAACGGGTCAGATGATAGTATTATTCGTATCCGTATCCTATAAGCAAAATATGTATCAGTAGACCGTCAACTATTGAGAACGAGTGTATCTACTAACCAATTTTTACTATCCGCTAAGAAGTAGTTCGAGAGTCTAATAAAACTTAAATACACAAGTATTCCAATAGATAAAATTATCCTTTTATTGTAATGTACGCTATTTCTACATCAAATAAATTTAAACAGTTAAAAATAATTACCTTTTTATTCAAGGTAGAAGATTGAATTGGATGGATCAACTCGTCCACGTTGATTTCTGCTACCGGTCGTGATCCAATCATGATCTGAGATGAGTTTGATTGGTTTACCAAGTAAATCAGAGTTGGCTTGTATTGCCCCCGGATTGATTAATATCTGTCCGAACGGGTTTGGATTAGGGGTGGCAATGGGTCTGGCCGGCCCATGGGTTCGTGGGCCGGGTCGACTGCGGGTTATTTTACGAGTCAAAGATTTTGACTCGCGGGTTTTAGTCGGGCCGACATACGGGCCGAAGAGGACTGAGCAGGCTAAAACGGGTCAAATAACTTTCAATTTTTTACGTCAAAAACATCATTTTTACTTATTAAAAATATATTTTAATTAAATTATTATTAATTTTATAATGTTTTCTTAAATAATTAAATTTATCATATTTAATAAATATTTATTTATAAAATATATAGTTGGGCCCGGCCGGGTCAGGTCGGGCTAAGTCAATAATTTTTGCGGGCCGAGTCGGGTCGGGCCAACAATGTAGTGCGGGTCGGGTTGGGCTGGACCAATATATTTTGGATCGGGCCCTAACCGGGTCGGGCCGGGCCAACAATGTAGTGCGGGTCGGGTTGGGCTGGACCAATATATTTTGGACCGGGCCGGCCCACTGACACCTCTAGTTTGGATATGCAAATGTTAATGTCAATCAAACAAAAAACTTTATACAAGACACATCCAAAGGTATTATGTAGACTTATTATACTCAAGCTAAAGGAAAGGAGTCCAAGATACAAGTATAAGACTTGGGAGGGGAACTGTGTTGGGTGTTGAGAGAGTTGGACAAATTGAAGATAGTGCAATTTTGTGATGGGAGCATATATCTAATTGTCTTACAATGTCAACTATTGAATTATGTATTGATTAACGGATAAATTTATGACGTATCGCGGATCTCTTAAAATAACATATAATTCGTTATTGAAATTAGAGGTTTTAAATTATCATTTAACCATTAGTTAACCTAACGAATGAGTCGGATAATAGGATAATCGGTAACTATTGACATTTTTGGTTCACGGAAAAAAAATTCATCGAAATATTTTAAAATCTTGAGTCAATTTTGATAAAAGTCAATAGATGTGGACTTTGCTGTTGTATACTACAGAGTATGAGAATGAGAATTAGATATTTCAATAATTCATCGAAATCAAAATTAGACATCCCGATGAAATAAGAAATAGTTGGTCCTCTTTCAATTTATCCGATTTTGATAAAAAAACAAGTATATATAAATTAATTAATTAAAATAAAATTACATAATTGATGAAATACGATATATAAAAATAAAAATTTAAAAATATTATATCAAATTCAGGATATACGATTTATAAATTTATTTTTAACGATATGTATCTCCAAAACCGTAGAATTCGTCTTTCCATCGGAGAACGAGTCGAGCCGAGTAATATGGTGTTCAAACTCGGCTGGTTTATTTTACGGGAGCTCGAGTTTCAACGAGCGTGTTGAACCGTTGTTCAGACTTGGTTCGTTTATCAATCGAGCCGAACCGTGTTCGAACTCGAGCAGTAGTCGGACTAAAATTCAATTCACATCCGAACTTAAGTTATATACAAATTCGTTTATAAAACTCAAAATCAATATAAAAATATACGCGAAACTTTACATTTAACTTGTTTACGAAATTCAATCTAAATCTAAACCCAAATTTTAAATTATTTGATATATGTAATCGACAATATATAGTTATTACTATTTTTAATTTAATTTTTAGAAGTAAATATATGATAAAATATTTAATCGAGCTGTTCGCGAGTTTATCGAGCCGAATAAGAGTCCGTTCAAGTTCTACCTATTTGACGAGTCGAGTTTATTCTTTTCGAATAAAATTTCAAACTATTGACCGAGCGTATTGATTCCTTTGCCCACCCCTATTTTCCATTCCGATATCAAACCCCCCCCCCCAGGTCAGAACGGGGTGTTTGACTTCTTACTGGCTGCCCCCCGCACCTCCATCATCGCAGCAGCCCCACCGCCATCTGCGGCTTTGACTTATTGCTGGCTGTCGTGTTTCTTGACTCCGACCAATCGGATGCGACGGGTTTTTCTCCCGCCGGCACAGTCAACGAACATGCAGTTTTAATTTATCTGGTCAGCAGCTGTTGGGCCCTTCTTCCTTACCGAAGAAGACTTAGATGTATCGTATAGGTGTGTGTGTATATATATATATATATATACAGAGAGAGGAAATCATGATAATATAGTAATGTGGCCCTTCTTCCTCATATTATATCAATGTTTCTACGGACACTGTTAATTATCAACCTTCTCGGGAAATCATGCATTCTCCGTCTGCTGTCGACTTTAGCATGTTTAGTTTACGAGTTTTTTTAACTCGGCATCCAAAATCTGGGTAGTCGGAGTTGTTGGTAGTCGACGGATCTAACATCTTAATTAAGATATCCATAAATTGAAATGTCATGATTTACCTTTTCCGAAGACTCGACATCTTGGTCAAGATCACGTGCACATCGTACATTTATATTCGGGTGAGTCACGACGAATCTTTCGGTCGAGTCAGATCCGATGCGTATGTAGCGGCTAAATCAACTTACTGATCCAACAATCATATTAATTAGTAGTTTTCTCGGTATGTCACACATCCTCGACCTACTTTCAATATAGCGCGTTTAACTTTAGTCGACGACGGATTTGAAGTCTCGACGTATTCAATGTGTTGCAATGCTTCGCATCCCCCCTCCCCGAGTCATGTACAAATAATGTCACTATAAGTTGACACCACTAGGGTTCATTTGGTGGGAGTCTTGTGTTAGAGATTTCTCTTAAGAACTCCAAAAGTAGGCAATTATGAAATTTGAGAGATTTTTTTTGACCAAAAAATTTGTGTTGATCCCTCTTTGATTCTTAAAATTTTCATTCCTGTTCTTTCTTAGAGCACGGAAGTCGGTACAAATCTATCATATTTAGTTGGAATTTTGAGTGTCAAAGATTTTTAACCAGAATCATAATCAATAGCGACCCATTTGGAGATGCAATGCATAAAATCTTGGTTAGTGCTAGAATTGTGTTTGAAATGGTAACCAGACATGTAGGAGATTATTTTTAATCAAAATGTCATCTTATTCTTATTTATTATTCTTGGGCGGGGTGATAAATATAAAACATAAAGGTGAAACTTGTCGTTTTATTCTTGGATCATGATGTTTTCTTCTTCCCATTTTTCGAAGATTTTTTTATTATGTCTATTTATCTCATTATTTTATTTTTTTTTAAAATTCCTACCAAGAGGCACGCAGGTCAAAGCTGACGTGGAAATTCAAGATTTAAAAAATAAATAAATAAGGAAACCGACGAAAATGACGCAACGACGTGATACGGCGCGCCGTGATTGGCTGCCACCGAATCTAACGTTGAAAGCTGAACGGCCCCCGAACGGAGAAGATGACCGACCAGGCAGCCGGGAAATTCCGAGCAAGACAAGCCGGTCGGGCCGCTCGGACGGAAAAGGATCAGACGCTCGCCGTTGACCGACGCCCACCGATTGATTCGATCTCTGTTCTTCGGAAAGTTACAATTTTTGCGTGTTTTGCGTGATCAAATGAAGCACATCCGCAGGTGTGTTGACGTCGACGGCGTGCTAGGGAGGAGGGCGGCGGCGGAGGACGGAGGACGGAGAATCCTCCCGCTCTCCGCCGTCAGGGGCGGCCGCGAGAGATGGACGAGAATTCCCTGGCCAGCCCGTTAATGGCGGGGTTGAATCCCAGGCAGCCGAACAACCCCTGTGTGTAAGGCAGCATCGTCTTCCTCCTCATCTCCTCCGCCGCCGCCCGGCTCGCCGCCGCGTAGTGCCGCCCGTGCGACGAGCCACCCGCCGCTGCGCCGGCGGCGGCGCCCCTCCTCGAGCTGCCCCCCACGGACCCGCCGTCCGACGACCGGACGCTCCCATTCCTGCTCCCCTCCCCGTCTCCGCCGCCGCCCACCGACGAGGAGACGGAGGCGGCGCTGCCCTTCCTCGACAATACCGCCGCCGAGGACGGCGACAGCACGGTGTACCTTCTCAACGGGTCCTTCTTCCCACCGCCCGTCGCCCGCCCCTCCGAGGCGCTCCTGAAAAGCAGCAGGTCTCTCAGCCGCCACCTCTTGCTCCACCTGGTACCGTTCACGGCGGAGCCGCCGGGAACCGCCGCCTCGGCGGCTGTGCTCCCGACGGCGGCCGAAGGGGCGGCGTCGACCACGGAGCTGGTGGAGGAGGGAGACTTGCCGCGGAAGGTGAAGACACCTCGCAGGGGGGACACGGAGCGCGCCGCCCTCCTGGTCGTCCTACCGGCGGGCTTGTTCTCTGGAGTAGCGCGACCACGGCCGCCGGCGGTCTCCGTGTCGTCCGGCTTGATCCACGGTCGCAGGAAGGATTTCGACCTCGGAGACTTGGGGGACCTGGGTGACCTCGGCGAGACGGCGGCGGCGGCGGCGGCACCCACGGGAGGCGCATACTGCAGCCGAGGCGGGGCCGGCTTCAGGGCTCGTATCATGCCGCCGTCGAATAGCTCGTCGGCCGTGAGCGGCGATCCGCTCCCCATCTCCAGCTGCCCGCTGAACTCGAACGCGAAATCGACCCCTGCCTCGTCTGCGTCGCGCTCTTCTCGCCGCTCTTCCCACGCGAAGGGGGTCACAGAAGAGCGGTGGGAGGAGGAGGAGGAGGGGGACCGGGGGCCGGGGAGGCCCTCGGCGATAGCGGCGGCGGCGGCGACGTCGCGGAAGATGGCGGCGGCGCGGGTGGGGCTGGCGGGAGCGCTGGTGTAGTAGCGGCGAGCGGATGGCCAGTCGGCGCCGAACGCCGGCCCGGGGCTCGACGGCGCGCTGACGTAGGGGGTAGTGCAGGCGCTGTCGAGGAAGCAGTCCGTCGCGGCTGCCGGCGCCACCACCACCTCCATCGCGCCGCCTCCGCTCTCTGCCTCCCGCCGCCCCTCCTGCCCTCTCCGCATCCCGATGGGAGCGGGCAGCGATGGCGAACAGGGGGGTCTTATGCCGGCGGGAGGGGAGGGGGGCGGAGATGAGAGGACGGAAAAGGGAAGACAGGCACGGCAGGCGGCGTTGACGAGAACGCCGCCCGCCGCCGTGCGGCAGTCGATTCTCCAGTTAGCGGCGGGGGAAAACCGCCGCCATTTCATACTTTTCGCAGCGGTTCGTTTTCCGTCGCCTCTGTTGCGGCGGTGGATCCTGTAAAGAAAGACGACTGGTTTTGTTTTGTTTTTTATTTCGATTCTGATAATTTCTATTTTAAATTAAAACGATTTGATAGACATAAAAAATTATGAATATTTTATATAAGAATTCTGATAATTTCTATTTTTATTGTCACCTGACATGCCTTAATTGTTATAACATGTCTAATTTTACCTTATTATCATATTGATTTTTAGATATGAAAATTCACCTAGGAATATTAATTCACCGCAAATAACAGCCCATGGTTTATTTTAGTTTTTCTAGATTTATCTGATTTAACTAAAATCTCGGTAACAAATTCGGAATCCGGCCAAAATTGAAATCAAAACTCTGAGACCAATCAAAATCGAAATTGATTTGTTGGGCCATTTAATGCGAGGATGACGCATATGACATGTAATTATGTCTGAAAGGAGCTAAACGGTTCGGACATATTCAAATGTTGGGACTCTCCTAGAAGAGGAGGAATATAAATATAAATAAATATACGCATAAATTTATGAATCTAGGACACGTTTGGCTTTGACTGTGATCAAGAGATTTTTGCAGAAATTTTAAAAACTCATGTTCACCAACTTTGCTACATTTTTCTTACAATATTCTTTGGGTGTATGATCTCTAACTTTCATAGTCTCTCGTCTACTTTTAGGCTCATGAGTCCAAAAAAAAAAGATTTGATGCATTTGGTTAGGGGTGTTTGGTTGCATGATAATAGAGATATTTATTTTAATTTTTAAAAATTTTAAGAAAACTTGTTAAAAGAAGTATTTGACAATTATGACGATTTTATATTTTGAAAGTGATTTTCTTCTTAAACAAAAAAAAGTGGATCTCACCTCTTTCTTTTTTCTTGTTTGGTCATGTATGATAGTTACTCTTTCTTTGTTATCACATCTCTCCATACATGATAATTTTATGTCATGAGTTGGTTCACTTTTTATTTTAACACAATTTTTTATCATGAAAGTGTGTAAAAAATTATCATGCAACCAAACACCCCATTAGGCTTCTAACCTGTTTGAGATCATTGACATGAATCTCTTAGTACTCAAAAGTCCAACCAAACACGAATCTCTTAGCACTCATTTTAATACTCAGACGTCACTAAGATTTTTTTATTAGAGGTTATATTAAATGTGTGGATAAATAACATCTAGTTATGCCTTTTGAATTTAAAAAGAATTTTCGATTCAGCATTTCAATGTTCAATTATACATGGAAATGTTAGGAGGCGGAGAGATTTAGATGCAAATGCATTGCTCTTGAATGCTACCTAGACACAAAACCTCGAGCATCATTCATCTTGATGAACTTGGCATGCTCACTCTTTTAGTTGATAAACTATAGTATGGAAGGAAGGGTCGCGACCGGGTCGGTACGCCAGGCATAGTTGTCCGACCAGATCAAATTTTCTTGCGATCGAACCGGTCATGTCCGCCGGTCTGTGTGAGGTCGCACAACCCAGAGACTTGGTCGGTGACCCGACTCCTGACTCATTTCCTACTCACATGGAAGGCTTCCCACCCACTTCCCACGCCCATGATAAGCGCAAATTTTGTCGTTGCTTTTATTTTTAATATTTATTCAATTATTTATTGCATATTAATGATAAATTTAATTTAAAATGTTTTAATTATTTAAATAATTAAATTTAATTATAAAAATAAAAAAACAATACTTTTTAATCAATTTTATGACTTTTTATGATTTTAAATAATAAAAAATAATCGATCCAACCCTGGTCCCGACCTCGTCGGATTTGGTCGCAACCCTTTGAACTATGCAACATTTCGTCCACATTACATGTTTTAAGCACAGATAACATAAAAAATATAGAAAATTTATATTATTTTCATTAATGGATGATTATCACATGATCTCGTTTATGGCAACTATTTTGGATAAGAAGATTCCATTATTTTTGGGTATGTGACGTAATGATGGATGACCGTACTAAAGAATATATTGTGTGTACATATATATATATATATATATATTACATGGTCAGGTGATGAAGTAGGTCCGAAAGTCTCGGTCTACCTCAATGTCCAAATTATATTAGGAAGTATATTCATGGTGCAAAAATGAAGAGAAAATATAATAGTAATTCAGGTTTTTTACATAGTCCATGACGTCTTCGACAAATATGTAAAACTTTGTAATGCAATTCAAAGACACCTTAAGACCCTTTAATTAACCGGTTCATACATGCATATATCTAGCTGGTTGGGTATTTTTGTAAAGCTTTGAAATCAAAACTGTTTGAAAAATACTAATGTATTTAAAAAACTTTAGACATTAATCTTAACACGAAGAAAGTTCTCTCTGTGACTTTAAATATACCAAGTTAAAAGTATATAAAATCAGCTTGATGAAATAAACATTGTGTTGTTCTTAATATTTGAAATTAGTCAACGGAAATTAGATTGAATCGTAGTGTTGCAATAATTTTTTTCTTAAATCATAAATAATCATTTGTAAGGATTTTTTTTAAGTGTAGGTTTTCTTAGTCAGCTTTATACAGTAAAATGAGATGGGACACAAAGGTCTGATAAATTGCAATTCTTGTTGGGGGAGAAGCAGAGCTTTCTTGCATTGTTTTACAGTGAATTTTAATATATGCATACTCTAGAGATCTTCATTTCTACATGCACTATAAGATATGGGTATTGCATTCAGCATTGTTATAGAATTACCAAAGAAATACATTTTCTATAGATATTTATATGTTGTTGGCATTTTTTTTTTGAAAAAAAAATGTGAGGTTGACCAAGTTCTTGCAAGAAAAAAAATCTGAGGTACTTATGAAATTATTCTTTTTGCCAACTTTTATTGATGAGAAAATAATTAATATGCCTATCAGTGTTGTAATGGAGAATATCTGCCAGCTCAGTAGGGAAATATTCATGGAGCTCCCACCCTTAGTCCAGCTCTGACCAGAAGAACACCCTTAATTATTAAACAAAGATAATCTAGTGGATCTGGCGCAAATAGAATTAATTAACCAAACTTTCCATGCATATCTAAAAATAGTTGTATCATAAAATATACCAGTCTTTCGCTGGAATAATAAAGCTGGAGCTGGATATATCCAGATGTTATGAGAGCACAAAGATGAGTACACTTGGAATGAGTTACTCCCATTCATGCATCATGAAAATAGCATTTTCTGTTCAATGGTTCTTATCTACTTAAGAATCGACCCTTATAAGGTGTTTGATTGTGAAATAAATTAAAAAGAGTTTTGGCTATATAAAATATTTTTAAAAAAATAATTTGTTAAAAAAACTATTTTTTAACAAACTAACTAAAAAATTATAAAAAAAACTTCTTCTCACAGACAAAAAAGAGGTGATTCATATTTTTCTTTCTTTCTTGTGGCTCCTTATCTTTTTGGTCATCTATTTTCTCCACACTGTTTTGTTATCGTATCTCACCAAACGCAATATTTGCACTTTTTAACTATCTTAAATTATAATTTAAGATATAATTGTATCATAAATGTATAAACATTATCTTGTGACCAAACACTTCGGCCTATTAGCATTTTGGTCTTGGGTACATGCAGATAGCTGACAGCAGTATTTGTCATCAAGGATATTGTTAAGAGAAACATGCATGCTTAGGTAGAATAATTAAGGTAGATTCAGTCTTCACAGTATTTTCTCTTTGCACACAATTATGACGTAGCGTTTGGTTTACACAATATTTTTTATACACTTTTATGGTAAATATTTATATTGAAATGAGATATAAGATAGCTAAAGACATAAAACTCTCATATTTGGTGATGTATGATAACAAAAGGAGTGGGGGGTCAGTCATATATAACCGAAAAAGATTGAGTTGCAAGGGTAAAAAAGATCCGACATCTTTTTGTTCAAGAAAGAATTAGCAATAAAACATAATTTTTGTGATGATTGTCAAAAATTATTTTTAATAAATTTTGTCATAAAAATATATTTTGTAACAAAAACTCGAATTCTCATCCTTTAACACCCCATAAAAAACTAGTGATGCGATATTCAGCTGCTGTCACAGGCTCTGCTAATCATGTTATAATTGTGGACTTAAGAAATAATTTGACAACCCATGCTTGTTAATTAAACACAGATATATATATATAACTCTAAATATTATAACTATAACTTTGCATAATACATCTAATCTACATGCTGCGTTTTGCATATGTTTCCTTGGGTGCTTAATTTTAATCTTTTTGGTACTGGAAGGAACATCATGACTTATGAATTACAGATCGCGCGACAAGCTAGCCATCCAATCACCAATTATATATTTCAAAAGACTATCAAAAGGGGTGCACAAACAACAAGAAAAGAAAAAGAAAGAAAGAAAACTGCAATATGGGCTCCGAAGGAATTAATCATGTCAAAACAAGGATTTTAGGGGGGTAGAAAATAAAATGTGACTATGATTTTCTCCATCATTGATTGATTAAAATCCTCTCAAAGCCCACAATTAATAGCTGGATTTGGTGAGATCAACGAGATGTAATCAATCTGCCCCCCCCCCCTCCCCATGAACACACACATGCAAATTGGGGACAGGCTGCTGGGGATCAATCTCCCATAAAACTCCATTTAAAAGAGATTTTACTCCATTAAAAGAGATCTTTGCTTACTCCAACACAGTGGATGGGTGATCATATATGCAGTACAATCAATCTCCTCCTCTCACCACTGTAGTAACTCTCTCCCTCTCTCTCCCTCCTCCTCCTCCTCTTTGTAGCCAAGCAGTGCAGTAAATCCCTCTCTCTCTCTCTCTCTTCCTCCTCTTGATGGCCAACCTGCTGTGTAGTAAATCCCCCCCCCTCTCTATCTCTCTCTTCCCAAATGTAGTATAAAAGAGGATGTAAGAACAACCTTCTATAAGCGCAGGAGGTGTGGACAGCCATGTCGAGGAAGAAGGTGAAGCTGCAATGGATAGCAAACGATGCTGCGCGGAGGGCGACCTTCAAGAAGAGGAGGAGGGGTCTCATGAAGAAGGTGCAGGAGCTGAGCGTCCTGTGCAACATCAGGGCCTGCGCCGTCGTCTACGGCCCCTACGAGCCGCAGCCGGAGGTGTGGCCGGGCCCCGACGAGGCGGCGGCGCTCCTCCGCGGCTTCCGCGGCATGCCCGAGCACGAGCAGGGCCGGCGGCGGATGGACCAGGAGGGCTTCCTCCGGCAGCGGACGGAGAAGCTGAGGGAGCAGATCGAGAAGGAGAAGAAGGCGGCGAGGGAGATCCGGGTGGAGCTCCTCATGTCCGACTGCCTCAAGGGGGCGGCGAGGGTCGACGACCTCGGCATGGAGGAGACCACCACGCTCGGCTGCCTGGTGGAGATGAAGCTCAAGGAGGTGCAGGCGAGGATCGAATTCCTCCGCGGGGACCACCAGATCATAAACACCGCCGACGTGGTCGGCGCCGCCGCCGCGATGGGGGTGATCTCCCCTCCCCTGCCGGCGTTCAATTTCAAGCATGATTCGCCGCCGCCGCCGCCGCTCGTGCTCCCCAATTTCCCGCCGCCGCCGCAGCCGGCAATGCAGCAGTATCAGCTCCCAGCTTCCTACTTGCTGCAACTGCCGCCGGTGCAGGCACCTCCGATGGAGGTCGCGGCCAGCCACAAGCTGCCGGATCAGCTCCATGCCCCGACCACCACCGCCGCCGCCGGCGGCGGGAGAGCAGCAGCACAGAGCATGAATTTCGCAGATCAGACGACGGCGGCGGCGGAGGGGATCGGCAGGACGGACTGGTTCATGGAGATGATGGGGCCGTATAGCCACTTGCTCTACGAGGGAGACCAGATTCTGGCGCCGCCGCCATTGATGGATGAAGCTCGGAATCCATGGATGATGGATCCCTACTTCTCCTTCAACTAGAAGGACAAATTCCCTTCCGCCTCCGCCCATCATCTTCTTCTCTGTTCTTGCTGTTCGTAGGCTGCTGCTTCATCTAGGGTTTTGCTTGGCCATGATCATGGTCCTGCGGTGATCGATGTCCATCTACAGTTTTTTTTCTCACTCTATATATATAAAAAACTCTTTTTTGTGGACTAAATATAAACATATATATTAGTTAATAGAAGTTTGTACGAATCAAAATATTGATACCCCATTGCGTAATATATATATACAAACTTATAGAAATTGTTGCAAAAGGAGTTCATCATCCTTCTCTGTGTGTGTATATATATATTCATCTAAGATACAAGTAATAGTATATAAGTTTTGATATATTATATTTTTAGAGGATAGAGTATTAATAACAAAACTGACAGTGTCAAATTCGTTAAGATGTTTGGTAACATTATATGATCAATATCAAAATTAATATTAGATGTTTTGGTGATTCTAGAGAATGAAAATTAACACCATACTAATATCAAAATATTATAAACTAGAGAGAGAGAGAGAGAGAGAGAGAGAGAGGCGAAGAGAAGATTCGAATTGTCTTTCTACTAATAATTTAGAAGTTGAAATGGGTTATGTAAACACCTATTGTTGATCTGTACCAATAATTATATCAAAAGTAATATTAATAGAGCTGTATAAAATAGTGTCCAAACACCCCTAAACTCTTTCTCGTGGCCTACTATATATTCATAATTTATAGAAGCTTACAAGGATATCAAAATATTGATGATTCTATGGTATATATACATATAGTGCTGTGTACATGTCAAGCTTAATTATCATGTACATAAACTATGCTTTTATATGATGTAAATGAATTGCACACTTGTGATTGATGAGCATGTCCTAATTGAAGTTTATGAATGTAGATAATGACCCATACCCCTATCTGCACTTAGTCCATGTTTCATGGATTTTTGAGTGCTTGGAGGAGCAAGTGCAAATAGGGGTATTATCTACATTCATGTATTTTCTTCTACAAAGCCGACCAGTCATGCATGTATTTTCTTCTAAGTGTTTAGTTATAGCATAAATTTGTGGACATGTTGGTGATAAAAATGTATTTAGATAAATTTTAAAGTAGCTAAAAACGTAAAATTCTGATGTTTGATTAGAAAATAATATCTTGATGAGAATCATGTATAACGAAAGGAATGTGGAGGCCACTGAGGAAAAAAAAAGAAAAAGAGAGAGGTAACATCTTTTTTAGTCAAGTAACTCTAATTATATTTTGATCATGATTGTCAAACACCTTCTTTGACTGTTTCAGTCAGAATTATATATATTTGTAGATAAAATTCAAACCAGACACTTTTTATAGCCTAGCTATAGTATATATGACTATGAACTATATATATATTTTATTTCTTTTATGCATATGTATGTAGAATCAAGTAGGAGTTATTCTTCAATACGATGGTGTCTGATCCACTATGCCAAGTTCCCAAGAACAAAGTTTAAACAAGAATATCAAGAAATATGATAAAAATATGATTTTACAATCATGGGTATAAACTGAACATGCAACAAGAAGAAGGCTGCCGTCAACAGTGTGTGGTACCAGAAGATCCTAAGGGCCTGTTTGATTAGATATCCTATCAACATCTATATCAATATTAAATTTAACACTTTGATTGTCATTTTTAATATTGACGTCTCAGAGTTTGATGTCAAAGTGATACCTATCGGATTTGATATGTAATCAAACATACTCTAAAGTTTCAATGAAATTGAGCATTGTTCTATGTCTATATGTCTCCCCATGTTCAACCTATCTTCTACTAATTAAGGGCAGCCACCTTCCTAGATCATGCACAATAATAATTTATTCGTCTAGTGCACGTGCAATGAGAAACTTTGTTAGTGCATGATTGCCACACCTTCCTCCAATACATACAAAATAAATAAATAAAATCTTACATCTGAGTGCACCCTTAATTCTCTCTCTCTCTCTCTCTCTCTCTCTCATCCTCAGTGAACCTCCACATGTAGGGTATGAGAACCTCTTGTTTTCTTGGGTCTAGTGAAATTACCCATCTGGGCCGGATTATGTACTATGCAGTTAGATGAACTATAATTGAAATTATTGGAACTACATATTCAAATTTCTTCATCACAAAAATAGTTGATATCTAACAATATGTATAGGTTCTCTGATTCAACTTAGACTAGGTTCATATATCTTTCCACCATTGTAAGGCATCTCATTTTAAAAAAGCCATCCAACCTACTACTTATGATAACGGTCCAACAAAGACTATATATCTTCAAGAAGGTGTTGTGTAGGTCTGAAATTTGGCAGTCTATCCACAATGAGCTTGTTAGCACCAAAGAAAATTTAATTGGTTGATACTCTAGCACACTACATGTGCACCAATTGAAAATTTTGACAGAATCTCCTTTCATCTAGATACAGGATACATAGATAGACTCATAATATATCCCGAAGAATTAGGGCCGCAAATGGGTTAATTGGTTGATTCATAGTATCACCCATTTTTTATTTCGATCCCACTAGTGTTAAGTGATTCCGATTTTGATTCCGATTAAATTAGAGCTTTGATATTTTCATTCCGTTCAAATTTCAATTCTGAATCGAAGTAGTCTTATGCTTTTTAAGATATACATGATATTTATCATTCTTATTAAAAATCAGTAAAAATTCTTATTTCATTATTTTTTTGATATAATGTCTAAGATTTTACTTTTCCTTTATAAGAATGTGCATATCATAATTTTAATAATTTTTTATTATAATACTATGTTTTACATGTATAAATATATATTAAATTTTTATCGAAATCGGTTAAACAAATACTCTATTTCAATTCTAATTAACTATTGGAATATATGAATCTCATTATAATAACGCATAGGATGAAATAAAACACATGCTCAGAATCTGTTGAATTTTATCAGAATCCAACGACAATGTCAAATTCAGTTAGCACCCTTCCAAGAACTAGAATAAAATAGAGAACAACATATATGGGGTGTTTGGTTGCATGATAATTTTTTGTACACTTTCATGATAAAAAATTATATTAAAATAAAAAGTGAAGTAACTCATGACATAAAATTATCATGTTTGGAGGGATGTGATAACAAAAAAAAGTAACCATCGCACATGATCAAACAAAGTGGGGGGACCACAAGAAAAAACAAAAGAGGTGAGACTCTCTTTTTTTGTTTAAGAAGAAAATCACTTTTAAAATATAAAATTGTCAAGGTTGTCAAACCTCTCTTTTAACGAGTTTTCTTACAATTTTTAAAATTTAAAATAAAAACTTCCATTATCCTACAACCAAACACCCCATATGCCTGTAGCTCCGGACAGGGCGTGGATCTGCTATCTGCCCGTCTGAAAAGCTCGTTCTGATCCTCACAGCAACCTGTCTCCTCTTCTGGATTCGAAGGATCTTAGCAACTAAATTAAGCCCATCAATCGTTCAAACTGAATCAAACAAAACTAAATTGCTAATTTAATTTTTCCGGTTGAAGCTAACACTCCTAATTCTACCGGTGAAAAGATTTCTTTTCATTTTTTTTCCGCTTCTCGAGCTCGCGCTCACACCCACGATGCATCCTGATCGGGGCATCGTTATCATCCACCGGAAGAGGACGGAGACAGGGTTTTTGGTTTCGTGCATAATAGTTCTTCTCCCCACGCCCCTTCCGTAGATTTCTGTTTATCCCCGCCTGGGACGAGCTTGATCTTCTTCGGTTCATCCTTCCTCCCCCAGCTCATCACGCGTAAATTTAATCGACCGCCCCATGGGGTATGTCGAGGTGGAAGTCTCCGTGCGAGATTCATGATGGCGATGATCGGGTCCTCACGAAGCAGCGCGATAGAAAGATCCGATCTTTCAGTCTCCCATCCCCGTCTTGAGGGTGAAAGGGGGAGGGAATTAGGACTAACTGGTTCTGATCAAATCATCAGCAGTCTAGATCATTGTTTGGTAAAGAGAGATACAATTTTTCCTCCTCCCAGTGCGGTGAACAGCACGTTGACCTCCAAAGATTGGAGCTTTGCAGCGTTCGGCGTGGCCCACCGCTCGTTGCACAGGTAGCTGCGGTCGTCCAGACTGTGCCAGCGGCGGAAAACGACGCGTGGATCTTCTCTTTGGCTGAGGCGGCACAGCAGGACAAGAAGGAAGCCCCTTACGCCGTTAATGACATCCATATACGATTCCCGCCCTTGTCGTTAGCCGCTCCGCTCCCTGGAGCGGAGGGGGTAATGCCTCATCTTAAACAGCTAAGTTCGCGGCGGCGATCAAAAGCTCCTGCAGGGTGAAAGGGAGAATCCGGGAGGGATGCGCCAACGCTCTCAAGGCGGAGACGAAAGGGTTCTTCTTGATTTCTCAAATGGGAAGACATGGCGGTTCTGAGGGGGACCATATCGTCTTTTTCCTTTGTCTTTCTTGAGAGAGCCCCACATCTCTTAGCAAGCACCAGCACCTTCTTTCTCTGCCTCTTCTGCTTTTATAAAACTGAAGAAGAAGAAGCCAGAGAAGAAGAGAAGAAGAAGAAGAAGAAGAAGAAGAAGAAGAAGAAGAAGAGGGGAGTTGCTGCTCACCCTGCTTGCTCGTGTAAAAGGAAGGAGGTGGAAGAAGCCACCTTCTACCACCTTCAATTCTCTCTGTCTCGCTCTCTTCAAAGTTGTTTCTTTTCCTTTCTGTAAGGTGCAGGAGGTGGAAGAAGTCACCTTCTACTCTCTCTCTCTCTCTCTCTCTCTCTCTCTCTCTCTCTCTCTCTCTCTCTCTCTCTCTCTCTCTCTCTCTCTCTCTCTCTTCTGACCATGCTACCTGGTTATAGGAAGGATGGTGTCTGAAGATATGAAGCTTTTTCCTTCTCTGTATTATCAATCTCTATACAAAATTAAAGCGTTCTGCTCTTTCTCTCCTTGGTAGATGACCGTCATCCACTGTCTCCTTTCTCGTTGTATTGCAGGCAACCTTAAAAAATTCTTCGGCGGTGCTGGCGGCGGGATCGGCAGACATGTTGGTCATTCATGTTGTGCGGATATCACGGCAGAGGGAGACGGTGAAGAAGAACACAAAGATCCGGACGGCGCTGCAGGGCATGGAGGCACCACCCAAGCAACTCCAGCATGGCCCCCAAGCCAAGGTAAGCTCTAAGGCTTCTCTTTGTTCTTTCCATCCTTCTTTCCGTGTCTTGTGCTCTTGATTGAAGGAGAAAAAGGATAAAGGAAGATCTGCCATTAATTCAGGATTAGAGGCCAGTGATTCTTTTCTACCCATGAAAGCTCAAAAACTGGCCTTCTGTAGCCAAAATCATAACTGGGTTGCATTCATCTCTCTTTTCTTTTCAATGGAAATTCGTGTTCATGGGGAGATGCAAGTGACCGTGATGGGAAATCCTGTTGGTCTCGGGTTTTTAATTCACAAGCAAAGAAAATAGATGGTTTACTTTCTAACCATTTGAATCTATATCATGAGGTTACATATTTTTATGTTGGTTGTCACCTATTGCAACTCTCTACCTTTCTCATCCATGCTTGGGGCTGATCATGGCCTAGATCTATGATTCCTTTGGTTTGAAGATTCGAATAATCATCGAACTACAGGGAGCTACAGCATTGAAAAGCACATCCTTGTTTATTTCTTTCTATTGTATTGCTACTGAGTAAGACTCTCATTCATTCCTTCTCTTCCATTGTCTTGCTGCTTTCCTTTGATTAGAATAAGGAGAAGGGCAAGATGGTGATGACCCAGGCAAGTGGAAGGCAGGCAGATACTGAGAAGACACCAGGGAGCTGTCGGAACAGGAGGGAGAGGAAGATTGCACTGAAGCAAGATGCATGTTTTCTTCCTGTTTATGTATTTTTAATATCTAATCTGTCATTTTAATTGAACTTTGTTCTTCTACTTTTAAATTTGGCAGGTCGACAAGCTGAAGAAGAAGCTCAGGCATGAGGAGAATGTCCACCGAGCCCTAGAGAGAGCCTTCACTAGGCCATTGGGTGCTCTACCTCGGCTTCCACCCTATCTACCCTCCAATGTAACCATGCCCGTGCCTCATTCTTTTCTGATTCCTCAGTTTAAGCTGGAATATTCAAGTGTGAATAAAACAGTGCAATTGGTATCATTCTTTTCAGACATTGGTGCTCCTTGCTGAAGTTGCTATTCTGGAAGAAGAAGTTGCTCGACTGGAAGAGCAGGTTGTCAATTTCAGTCATGGGCTCTATAAGGAAGCCCTTGCTGGGAAAAAGCCCGATCTGTACCTTGCTCAAAATGTTAGCAAGCATGGGCAAACCAAATCATCTTTATGGTCTGCCAAATCGGATCCTACCATAGGCAGTGAAAGTTCTTCAGCTTCCTCAAATTCTCACTCAGACAAGGATCATAATGGACATTCCGCTGCACCATGTGTCAACATGAAGAGAGTATTGAAGTAACAAAATACATCTTCAATGAGCTCAGATGACCCTCATGGCTGAGAAAATTGTATCTCTAATTCTCCAGTTAAAAACAGTAAGAATCATCAAAGAAAGTTCCTCCACCTCGACCTAATGCACCTTCAGAAAAGCATGCTAGTTCTCACCTCTCGGTGACATCGGGCAGATAAAATTGAAATTCTCAACTTCAATATTTCATACTTTTCCCTTGCCTGTTTACATTTTCCCATATTGGCTGGAATTTAACAACATTATTAGTAAAAAAATGTGCAAAAACAATATCTAAAATTTCATCTCATTCAATGGTGGCAGATGAAGTAAGATTTCAGAAGACCGTCTGCCATGCCTTGTAGACATCTTCACTGCAATAAATTTGTTAGATAGCTTGGCAGCAAAGCCATATATGATTCCCCTTACTTCAGGACCAATAATAGCTCAGAAGTTATGCCTTTTCAAAATCCGTAAGGACTGTTTGAGTTTTGAACCAAGGGATATTGGACCTTATAAGCAATTTCAATCAGTTGAAGGGAATTTGGTTGTCCTAACCTTACTACATGCTCCAGTGAGTTTGTCATTCTCTGCTAACCTTATTCTTTTTCTGCTTACAACATATATGAGATGTTCTTTTGCTTTGTATATTTCATTTTAGATGTCCAGAGTCCAAACTACTGCTAAGAAGCTTGCAATGGTAGATTTGCAAGGGCTAACACATCTGTCGAAGCTTGCATTCAGGATCATTACCTGTAATTCACGCATGATCAGTATATGCACACTTAACCGGATTAATGATGTTCCTGTTTGATATTGTCATGATTCTGAGTTATGGCTATTTATCTTGTTGATATTGGTAGATTGTATGGCATGAGATTTTGCTCTTTACTAGTTTGTTGCATTGACAATGTCAAGGGCATATATGGATAGAACCAAGGAGGATCGGGGTGGATCTTGACCAATCTAGATTGGGTTGGGTTGGCTGACCTGATCAGCACAGGTAGGCCAAGATCAGATCCAGTTAAAAGAATTAATGTTAAACATTATAAAGAAATGTTAAAATAAAAATAAAAATTGCTATAAATTAAACATTTTGCTTGGATAGTTAAGATATGTATTTTATACTTTTTTATAATAAATATCAATTAAATTTTAAAATTTTAAAAATGAATGTCGAGACAGTGAAAACCAAGCGGTGGATGGTGTCTCTAGATTTTACTAGTATTTTGTGGCATCTTTTTAGTATTTTGTATGTATCATTTGATATAAATATTCTGATATATTTTGGATTTTATGTAAAGGTATATGCCATGTAGCCGTTTCTTCAACATCTTCTAAATTTGTTGGGTGTTACCACTTATTTTTATGAAACTTTCCAGCCTTTTATGAAACTAGTTTTCTTCTCTTCATCCATGTATTCTCCACTTGTGGGTTTTTTACTCATTTACCTTCCCCTCCGGGGGGGAGTTGGACTCCAACGGCCCTCAAATCCAACTTTCTGGTGTTAGATATGTTTAACACGGCAAGAACAACGGAGACATGTCTCTGTCTGTTCCCACTCTCAGCAGTCGGATCTTCACTTTCCACATGGTTTGATCCGTCGGTGCCCTGTGCTGTCCCTACCCTGCTTGTTTATTAAGGTTAGAGAGTGGGGTGCCCCCCCCCCCGGCGCGGCGCGAGGTCGGCCTAATTAAGTAGGGGTGCTCACTATTCGGTTCGACCCAGAGAATCAAATCAAATCATTAGTTCGGAACGGTTTGATCTCTAACCTGCACAATTTGTTAAACTTGGATTAGAGAAAGCAAAAAAAAAAACTTTGTTAAACTTGGCCTTGTATTCCATAGGGGTGCAAACTAACTAAGACACTCACAAGCAGTAAAAGAAATTAGACTCAACTCATTTATTATGTTAAGCAAACATGTTTTAATAAGAAAAAAAATTATTCAACAAGATTTACGAGTAATTCGATTAAATATTTATTTTAAAATATGTCGTAAAAATTTATAATTATATTACGTCAAATAATCTATTAAATAAATTAAAAATCGAATCGATTTTGAGTTCAAAGTTAGATCGAGCTTTCAGTAAACAAGATCAGATTCCAGTTTCATGAATATGAAATAAATTAAAAATCAAATCTATGCTGGACTTGAGTTTTGAGTTTTGTAAACGAGATCATATCATCCGAGTTTGAACCCAGTGCAAGTCAAACTCTTTCTTGAGCTCGAGCTCCAACTTGATTACATAAGAGCTCCTCAAGACTCTGAACCTGATCTCTAGTAGAGATAAACAAGTAAAATTTTGAACAACATATTACTCGGCTCAGCTCGATCGCACCACTAGTTATCCATCTCAAAACGATAAAATGTGAGCGAAGTAAACGCTTTCCTTGAATTTTTTACAAGATTTTCTGTAACATCCGATGAGATGTTTCTATCAGACCCTCTCACCAGCATGATGATTTCTTTTCCACTAGTTCACGTATAAACATCTAATAGGGTTACATACAAAATCTGACTCTATTATTATGCTAAATTTATTGTGCCATCCAACTCGACTCTTTAAGACTACAAGTGAACTACTAAACACATTTACTATATTTTGTAATCACTTTCCTAATAGCTGATAGGAGATATTTCTAACACAGTTGACAACGTTACCAGTATCACCACTCATAGGACCTTCAGACAGGTGAACTGTAACTGACCTCAACGCTCCAGAGTAGAGCTTTGTGTTTAAACACTTTCACAATCTAGAATTTAAACGAAGGGTAAGTAAGACCCTGTCTAAGCTGAGCGTTAGCACTTGGCAGCTCAAAGTTACTCTAGAGTCTGGATCCCATGCTGGCTTGCAGCAAAACATTTCAGGAGACCTGCAGAACCTCGATGAATGTAAGTTACCGAAGGGAGAAATCTTGTCTGCTATCACAGGCTGCAGACTGATTTTTCTTGCCTGAGCTTCAAGGAGACAGCACAGAGGAGAGGTTGGTCTCACTTGAAGAAACAGTGGACAGGCAGCAAATCCATCAAAGGCAAGAAGTTGGAAGATGCGCAAGATGATGATGCTGCGTATGCTATCTGAATTAGATGATGAGTAACTTCTATTTAACCATCTCACAGAGCATACTTTACATCATAGGATCGCTCAGGGGTTGGGGATGCAGGTTCCGATGATAACAACGTCATGAGGGTTTGAGGATCCATAGCGAAGAAACTTCGTGAATCACCTTCAGATGCATCAGTTTTCCCCGGACAGCACTCCATTGTTCTCTGCAACAAGTGATCACAAAAATGGTTGCCCCATATGTTGTAGACGAATTCCTCTCCGAAAGTGGGACCTTCATCTGTCGTTGCTGATTTCTCCATGCCGAGTTTAGACCCAGGAGCCCGAGCATGAAGAGCTAAAGGGGTAGATAAACTGGAGATAGAAGCAGCACCGGCAGCACACGGTGTGCGCCGACCGGCACCGGGAAAGCTGGCAGAAGGCAGTAGAACAGGCCTAACAGAATGTTTTCTAGGTAAAGGTGAATCACAAGCAGGGAACTTGGCAGAACTTTCACAATTCACCAAAAGATCAGTCACATGAACTTTTGGGGAGTCGGGAGATATGTCAGCATTCCCATGATTAGGCTCTGCTTTCCCGGAAAATGAATGATCAAAAGCCTGTGGAGACGAAGGCCAAACTTGTCTTGGGGTGCAATCTCCAGGTGATAGTGGTGAAGATGGTGTGGAGTTTCCACTTTGACTACTTGATACTTCAAGTTTAGCTGCTAATGCTGCACCTGCTCCACCAGCCCTTCTTTTCTTTCTTCTGCTCTTCTCCTTTATGACCCTGATACTGAGATTATCTGTTTGGGTTTTCTCTGCGGTTGAACAAGAGCCCACATTCTTCTCAGTCCTCATCGTCATTGATGAAGATGATAACAGTTTCTTGTCTTGATGACCGAAGAACTGCTTTCCCTGAGACTTCATGCAATTATCTTGAATCCCACGTTTGCAATCTGGATATCTGCTGATGGCAATCATTTCTGGCATATGATCTTCATAGAATGCACTGATAATATTAAGAATATGCACAGTTAAATAAAAAGGGCAACACAAGTAGGAAGAGTCCTACGCAGATAGATACAGACCTGTGGTGATGTGTGTTCCGATGAAGACATGAAATCTCTCGAATGCTGCATACCCTTGTAGTGTCCTTATTTTTCTTGAAAAATAAGTTGCCCGAAACAACAGAATAAACATGTGAAAAACTGCATAATAGTAGGAGTGTCATCAAGGTAAGAAGTACAAGAAAGAGCTTCTTCGACTGTGTCCAGGGGACAGTTTTCCTACAAAATTTAAGCATGTTGGTCGACAGACTTGCTTTCATTGGGACCACAAGGATACCTGTGGGCAAAACAAACTCAAGATCCCGATGAATAACTGCAGAAGAAAAGTCTGGTTGGAATGAGATTAAAAGCCTGGTTGACTCGCCAGGTTCTAGTGTAAAACCTTTAGAACTATGTAACACAAATCCATTAATCCCACGACTAGTTCCAGTAATGTCAAGTTTAATAACTTGAAGAGGAAATTCACCAGCATTTTTAGCAAATAGCTCTTTAGCCACGAGACAGGCACAAGAAGCACCTTCCTTAAACTCTATGGACGAAGCATTAAAATTTCTCTGTAAATCGAGGTCAAATATTAACTTTTGCACTGGCTTAGAGTCATCAAGCAGGGTGAGAAACTGAAAACCACCCATTCCTTGAAGAGACAGCCACTCTACACCTGAAAGGTTATTCCTTATAAAAGCCGAACTCCTCCACACGCATCGTCTAGAAGGATGAAAAACAATAGGTCCAATTTCAGCCGTTCCAAAAGGATAGACAAAGGCCTCAACTGTTGCTATCTCTGCTATCGAAAACCCGTACATGTTTTCTGTGGAGTGCATATGCAAAGACATGGTAAGAAACGATTGTTCTGATAAGGCATCAGTTTTGCATTGGTCCACTATTACTGCTGAATTCAGCACCAGTTGTACTATAATGGGTTTTGGGCTAACGTTTCTGACTCTAATCCACTTAGAGTGCTGATTTCCAACCTGGACCAATGGGAAATGCACTTCATGGTCCTCAATGATAGACATGTTGGGCATAGAACCCTGAGATCTCCAGTTTCCCAGTATCAACTCATCTACTTCCTGGAGTTCTGAGAACTTCAGCTGAAAATTTCAGGAAGGTGAATGAATAAGCTGTAGCATGTGAAAAGATAAGGGACAAAACCACACTGTTAAGAAATAATAGGTACTATTAGATTAATCCCTATTGAAAAAAGCTGGCGAAAGATGTGTTTCAATACACAAACAAAACTTATGACAGGAATATTGGAACCAAATCAATCAGTTATGAACAAGATCGAAACCTTGTAAGAGTAGTAAAAATGTCTTGTTTCATAAATTTGACCGTGCTTACTTTTGAAAAGACTAGATCATTTTATCAGAACTATTTCAGGATTCCACTCAATAGAACATGCATATGGGTGAAGATAAGAATATTCATCACAATATCCTCATTCCACAGCTGCTTGTCATGCTATGCACTGCCACTGGGAACTCAATGATATCACTTATTTATGTAAAGAATGGTTGACTCAAGGGGGATGGGGGGAGGATGAAAGGAGTTAAATAGATTCAGACTTGGTTACTGATCGCCAGTTAATCGATTCGTGGATCAGAGCTAGTTGTGGACCACCATATCCAAAACCACTTTAAGCGATAAAGTGCTCGCTTGGGCCATTTACCGCATAAGTAGTTCAAGTGACCATTTTATTGTGTCTGCATAAAGTGGGTGGCTGCTTTGCCTGCTGTGGAGTGCTTAAGCACTTAAGAGCCACTTAAGCGGGCGCTTCGACAACCATGTTTACAATACAAATGTGGCCATCAGCTGGACATTTGATTGATTGACATTTCTTTTTATTTTATTTACCACCTCTCATAAGAACAAAAAGGGATGATAGAAAATGGAATTCGTGAAACGGCAGATTTTTCACCAGAGTTTTATATGTAAAATGCTTAGACAAGGAGGAGTGAGGTAGAATAGGTATAGAGATTGGAATAAAAAGTTTCCCTTCAAAATTTAGATATTCTTACGTTATAGACTTTATAGGGCAGACTTCCCATGGCAACAAAAAAAAAAGGATACAATGAGGCGGCTAGAAATGATTCAAATTCCGCGGGATGTTCCATGAAGATCAGTTTTTCAGCTGTGGCATAATCATGGTCATTTGGTAAATTCTCTCAAGGATCTTGGAGTAGACGTGGACGGTGGAGAAGATGTGGTGAGGGTGCAGATTGATGAGCTAGGAGCAAGCCAACGCGGGCTGCACCTGCACCTGCTGGCAACTATGTTGTGGACTGTCTGGAAATCCAGGAATAACAGGCTGTTTTGGGATTCCTTCAGCCAATTCACAATAGTCTCCTCTATACAGCTTCTCTTCTTCAAGATTGGTCTATTGTTTGCGATTGATTTGTCCATGATGTTGTATTAGTTGTAACCTCTCTGAGATGGGGCCTGGGGGACCAGGATGTTAATGGGATCTTGCTTTTCTTTCTTGACAAATTATCTTCTAGATAGTTAGCTACTTGTATGGTTGTACCAATCTCTAGCTTTTTATTTCTGATTGAATGACCTGTCCCTCGTTTTGGTGGCCACCTTCTAAAAATTCAGCAGGCTGGTCAGCCTGAAATCCTAGATGTCCACTACAATCTGCCATACGGAGATCAAGGTGATGGAAGTGGCATTGGGATGACAACGTCTTCCTTCTTCCGCCTGGGAATCCGGAGGAAGCGGTAGAGTGATGACCAGCCAAAGTTGGCCTTGAGCTGATGCCACCATGTCCTTGCCCTGTCTCTCGCAGTCCCAGCTTTGATACACCAATCAGTACTGCCCTCTCCCTTAGGCCCGGCTAAAACCTGTCACCACCACCTCACTATACCTATTCAAAATTTTAGTTCCACTCCATCATCTCCTCCTATGGTCATTGTGCCCCCATTTTACCTTCAGCTTCCACCGTCAACCTAATTTTAGCCAGAAGAGTGGAGCCATCCAGCTCCACCAGGAATCTTGGTTGGGTGAGATTCATGACTCTCGCAAGTCACAATCATCCTATCCACCTGCTTCAGACTCCCTACCCTTGCCACCATGCTCCAGAAGGTAGCCACTGCCACAGGTGCGCCTCTAAACAACACTGCATCTGCATCACCAGGTGATCCTTAGCCATGGAAATAACTGCTCCCAGAATCCACTTGGCGAATGGGTACTGGCATCCCCGTAGACCGCCAAAACTTGTCCTACCACTGTGTTCCTCCACTGTGCAAGTCAGAACTCAAGCCAAGAAAATGCTTACATATTTTCTACCCACCATTTCTATAAATAGTAAATTAATGTATAACTATTAAAATAATTATTTACTGGAAACTAAGCACTAGTATGAACTATATTTTAATGTACGTATGATTAATTATAAATATTACTAAATATCAATACTATAGCAAGTATAAACTGTAATGATATTATAAACTTTTACATTATCATATTATAAGTAAAATAATATATATTATTGTATCGTATAAACTTTTATACTATTAAAAAAATAATATTTTTAAAACATATACTAAATATAAACTTAATAATATGTAAAGCAAATTGTGTATAAATATAAACAAAACAATACAAAATGATATGTCATATAATGCATAACATAATTATATATAAGTAACATAAAGTACAATTATATTATACATACATCAAGGGTCTACAATAAATCTTTTCCATTTTACATTCGTTATGAACGAATTAACAAAGAATATATAAGACGATATATTATGGTGCATAACTTTTGCAGACGATGTCACACAAGAAGTGAATAGAAAGTCAGAATGGTGGAACACTTCAGAGTTTAAGAATTTCAAGAGAAGTATAATAAAGATAAAATATATGCATTATAAATTTAATAAAAACTAAAAATAAGAAGATGAGAGCTAGTTTGTAAGAAATAATATAATCTAAAAATATTCAACTTAAACATTTTATTTTAATTATTCAAAAATACGAAAAATGTGATGAAGATGTTAACTATTGATTAAAGCACAAGGAAATTAGCTACGGAGTCTCTATGTGATCGTAAGATTTTACTAAAGTTGAAAGAAAATTTTTATCGTATAGTGATAAGATTATTTTATGTTAGTGAATGTTGAACGATAAAAAAATTATACCTCCAAATTAATGTTGCTAAAATGAGACCGTTAAAATAGATGTGTAAGTATACTAGATTAGATAGAATACACAATAAATATATTAGAGAAAATGTGAAAGTAGAGGTAATCGTAGACAAATTGAAAGGAGGATTGAGACGTTAAAATAGATGTGCAAGTATACTAGATTAGATAGAATACACAATAAATATATTAGGAAAAATGTGAAAGTAGAGGTAATCGTACACAAATTGAAAGGAGGATTGAGATGGTTTGGACATAGTAACGTAGATCTAAAGAAGCACCCATTAAAATAGTTAAAAATATCAAAACAATGGAAACAAAATAAGAACATGATAGACCTAAGTTAACTTGGATAAGGACAATTCAATATGATTTGAATTATTTATATATCGCTGAAGAAAACTCAAAATCAACGTGAGTGAAAAAAGAGAATCTATATGGCTGAACCAAATAATTTGGGATTAAGACTTGAGTTGACTTGAGCATACATATAAACAAAATATTATCTACCAAACATCAATCAGATAGCAGGGCCCTTACCCTCAAACCTTCAATAGCTCCTGGGAATGCACTCTATAGTCTATCATGACTACAAGGTAATCTTCAAACCATGGCCCCTGCACTCTCTGAAGCTCAAGGTACATTATACGGCCCCTTGATTTGAAGGCTGTCAACTTGCCTTTGAAGGCTCCTTCCCATGGCTTCCAGTAGAATGAGGGTTTACGTCTGAACCATTGTGGTTGATAACCCATCATCCTTCCTGCCACCTGATTGATGGACCATGTGAAACTGGTTATTTCATTCAACACAAATACATGTGTTCATATTATGAAAGATGTTTTGAAGTGTATTGTGATTATAGATTCATTCTTAATCTCATTTAACAATTAACATCAAATAGATTATTGTTTAATCATCACCCCAATGGGATTACATGTGTATGCACTTACATATACATAAGTATGTATACGTACATATATATTGTGTTTGACACAACCAACTGGGAACTCGAACATAAGGAGATAAACCCCTGTTGAGCCCTCAAGAGACCGCAATGACCTTCTAGAGGTATGATCACGAGAGGATAAACCCCTGTTGAGCTCTCAAGAGATGAAAAATGACATTCTAGAGGCTTGATCCCGAAACGATAAATCCCAATGAGCCCCTCCAGGGATAAAAAATTGACATTCTAGAGGTCTGATCTTGAGAAGATAAACCCCTGTTAAGCCCTTCAAGAGGCGACAATGATCTTCTAGAGGCTTAATCCTGAGAGGATTAAGCCCCTATTGTATCTTTTAAAAAGAAAGCTCCGACATTCTGCTTCAAAAAATCCGAACCTATAAACATTAAGGACTGGCACTGAAAGTAGGTGCTTGTATGATCTCAGCAGCTGCATCCCAAATAATGGAGTCACCACATTGCTTCTCTACAACCAGAGAGGGGAAACATAAGCCAAAGAAGGGGAGGTCGAGTCTATTGTCACTGTCCCCACCGAATATCGTCGTTGAAAGAGGCCAAACCTATTATCACCAATAAAGAACGAAGAGGGTGGAGGAGGAGACATTGTCGAAGGAGCTGGTCGTCTTCATTAACTGTTATCATTGGAGGATGCCACTGCGACAGGAGTCTCCAAAAGCCCTCATTGCTGCCACCGCCTTTGGAAGTGGGCTCTCTTGCCATATCAGTTGTCAATGCCACCATCCCCACGGTCATCTGCGGCTGCCGCCCTCGTCTCCACTAACAATTGTGATTGTCATCGCCTCTGTTGACGTGAGAAGGAGATGATGTCATTGGAAGGACCATCATCTGCTGTTTAGACCCGATGCCTCTTCCAAAAGCCATCATCGTCACTAACCCCTCCCAGACCAATGCTCTAACCATCGAGGTGAACAAGGTGCAGCAACACTGCCGAAAGCGGAGAAGGATAGGTGTGAGGCAAGTGCCACTACCATCTCCACTAGAACCACCGTCTCCCCCACAAGCCACCACCATTGCCGCCGGGAGGAGGAGACTCCGCCGCCGTCAACAGGAAAACCATCATAGGAGAGGCTCATGTGATCCCAATCTCACAAAGAAGCCATCGTGAAGGAGAAGTTCGCAAGGGGCTCCTATCATGGCCATCAGAGAAGAAGGAGAAGAAGACCCCAAGGGCCAAGGGGGGGTTTGGGATTTGCTCCGTCACAGTCTCCACCAATAACCGCCACCATCGCCTCCACTGCTAGCCAATGTCGCCGCCAAAAAAAGACATCGTGAGAATTAATCACCGGAAGAGGATCCCCCACGGGACTTCTACTTGCGCCATTGTTTACGGAATCGGTGGAATCGGACCGATTCCGACTGATTCCGGAATCGGATCGGTGGATTCCGATCCGATTTCATGCAGAAGGACCGATTCCGGCATGAATTCCGCGGAATCGGTCGGAATCGGTAGGAATCGGTCGAAATCGGTCCGGAATCGGCCGGAATCGATCCGGAATCGGAATCGGAATCGGATCGTTTTTTTTCTTTTTTTGCTATTCCAGTCGAATCGGTCCGAATCGGCCGGAATCGGCTGGAATCGGTCCGGAATCGGATCGGAATCGGAATCGGATCGGTTTTTTTTTTTTTGCTTTTTTTTCTTACCGATTCTAGATCGATTTTCTTCCATTGAATCGGTCGGAATCGGTCCGATACGATCCGATCCGGATCGGATCGGTACCCACCGATCCCGATTCCGATTCCGATCCCGCGATCCTTGACTTGCGCAGCTGCCAATGTTGTTACTACCAACGTCATCATCTTCAACCGTAGCTACTACCAGAAAGGACGCAACCAAAAGCCCACTAGAAAGTGGGGCTCGCGAGGACCCACTAGAAACAGGCCCGCAGTCAAACCCAAAAAAAAAGAGAAGGACCGGGTCAAAGCCCGACACTTGACGCCGTACAACCACCCGAGGGTGTCGGACGCACATGCCCACACGTGTGGGTACATAACCAAGACCTAGTCAACCTACGAGTCCAGTCACCGCGGTGACCTTACCACCCAAGTTTGACAGTCAATCAAACAGAACCGAACAAAATAAAAAAATGGAAAAAGTGGTGAGCACACCTCATGCGCACTTCTCCGCCCACTTACACAAAAATGAGGATAGTGGGGGTGATATTTGGGACAAAAATGCCCCCCCCAAATCCTCTATAAAAAAACCCCAAGTGGTCTTCCATAAAGAGGTTAGCTCATTTGGCAATGACAAGAGTAAGAGGAGGAGAGAAAAGTTCTAAAAACCCATGATTTTGCTCTACATTTTTCCAAAATGGGAACCAAATAACTTGCATATAGGTGCAAATTACGTTATTTCGGATATATAGAGCCAATCACATTAGGTCCATCCAAAGTGCTGCCAAAATTCTGATTTTACTTCACCTTTCCATAAAAATGGACCAAATTGACTTGCATGAAAATACAAATCATGCTATTTTAAATATATGCAGTCGATCTCATTCGGTCCAGCTGAAGTGTTGCCATAATTTAGGTTTTACTCTACCTCACCAAAAAAGGGACAAATAACTTGCATGCAAATACAAATCATTCTATTTTGGATATAAACATTTAGTACAGCCAAAGTGCTACCGAAATTTGATCGACCCAAATAGTTGCATATGATATGCAAGCAAAGCTATTTTGGACATAAATAGCTAATCTAACTTGGTCTAATCAGAGAGCTGTCGAACTTTCAAAATACCATGTTTGCATATAAATATGCAGAGAAATAGAGTAATACATAATAAATATCCATACAAACTCTATGACACTTTAGTGACAGAAATCAATTCCACTTACTGAGAAACATGACTTTTATGCCCCCTAACTTATGTAGTCCCATGTATTATATATTGAAGTTGAAATGAAATAAATTCAGGTTCAGTTGATATGATTGGTTGTTACAAAAATGACATCAAATCCCCATGAACTTCAATGAGATAGATGAAGACAAATAAGTTACATAAATGACTTAAAACTTAGCTAAACAAACATAATTAAACCCAAACTAAATAATAACTTAAACATTAGTAAAATGAGAATATAATCAAACCAACCCCATCCCATAAACCAAACATAAAAAATAACCACCAAAGTTACAAAATATGCTAAGTTAAACCTAACTTAACCGTGAAATTAAGTGGGTAATGCTACTTAATTAAAAAATCATAATAAAACATAAATCAAACAACAACTTAAACATTGACAAATGTCAACATAATAAAATTGAAATCCTTTCGTAAAATAATACATAAATAACGTCTACAAAAGACTACAAAACATGTTGAGTCAAACCAAACTTAACCATTAAATTAAGTGAATAATGTTAATAAGAACAAATCTTAATAACAAAAAGCACTTAAATCATGGCAAAACAACATTAAAGCACACAAAAAGAAAGATAATTCCTATAAAAAGACTAAAAAATGAAAGATAAAACAAAAAAATGAAATCTGATACAATGTAAAAGGTTACCAGATAAACAAAAAGATTGATAACAAACAAATCAAACAATCACAAAATGTCAAATCAAATTGTGTATGTCAATGAATGACAAATGACACTAACAAAAAAAACAACAAATCAAATGAACAAATCAAACAAAATTCTCTAAACCGAATAAACTCCATAATCAAACACTCAGTAAAAGCATGTAAGTGACATCTTAATAATTTAATTATGATAATCTCCAAAAAATTAAAACAAACCAAACAAAATGCAATCTCATAAGGTCATGTGGATATGTCTTCCGGTCTTAATGTTTTGTGTGGATGAATGACTTCCAATCAATGCGTTATTGTGACGGTTAATTAAGAGTGTTTGAATAGTTGCTCAATATAATTAATACCAGAATATCAAATTTGTTGGGGAGAGGTCAAATTTATTTTCAAAGAACCCAGATAACCTCAATATAAAATGTGATTCAGATTGTCTAAATGATAAGTAATTCTCAAATCAACACTTAGGATATCTGCAGAACTATCTGTGTTCTTATATATAAATACCACATAAAATTAGCCTATACTTCTATGAATGTGATACATTTTCATGATAGTCAATGCTAAAATTAAAATCCAAACAAAGAAACTTTTCTCATAAAAGTTTTTCTTTAAAATTTAAAAATTTTTAGGTTTCAATGGATACAACCACCTGCAGTCTTCCCATCAAATAAAGCAGAGTCAGTATCACCTACAAACCTACAAATCCTTGACCCATGACCAGATACACAAGGATTCGGTGCAGTTCCTACATGCTGTTGACCAGTGCCCACTTCTCTAGGCATCTGAGATGCAAGTAGCAACAGTCCTTGCCCAACAGCAGAACACAAGCCCAACCCTTGACGCCGTGGAACCACCAGAGGGTGTCGGGCACACATGCCCACACGTGTGAGTACATAACCAGGACCCAGTCAAACAATGAGTCCAGTCACCGCGGTTACCTTACCACCCAAGTTTGACCGTCAGTCAAATAGAACCGAACAAAATTAAAAAAAATGGGAAAAGGGGGTGAGCTCACCTCATGTGCACTTCTCTGCCCACTTACACAAAAATGAGGGTAGTGGGGGTGATTTTTGGGACAAAAATGCCCTCCAAAATCCTCTATAAATAAACCCAAGTGGTCTTACATAAAGAGGTTAGCTCATTTGGCAATGAGGAAAGTAGGAAGAAGAGAAAGAAGTTCAAGAAACTCTAATTCCTTTAAGGCTCTTCTGCCTGTTAGAAAGAAGATATGTCTTGGACTAATGGTGAAGTTAGCCCATAATTTTGCTCTACATTTTTCCGAAATGGAGACCAAATAACTTGCATATACATGCAAATTATGTTATTTCGGATATATAGAGCCAATCACATTCGGACTCGGTCCAACTAAAGTGCTGCCAAAATTCCGATTTTACTCTTTCCATAAAAATGGACCAAAGTAACTTGCATTGTGAAAATGCAAATCATGCTATTTTGGATATATACAACCAATCTCATTCGGTTCAGCTGAAGTGTTGTCATAATTTTGGTTTCACTCTACCTCACCAAAAAAAGGGACAAATAGCTTGCATGCAAATACAAATCATTCTATTTTGGATATAAACATTTAGTACAGCCAAAGTGCTACCGAAATTTGATCGACCCAAATAGTTGCATATGATATGCAAGCAAAGCTATTTTGGACATAAACAGCTAATCTAACTTGGTCTAATCAGAGAGCTGTCGAACTTTCAAAATAGCATGTTTGCATATAAATATGCAGAGAAACAAAGTAATGCATAATAAATATCCATACAAACTCTATAAACCTTAGTGACAGAAATCAATTCCACTTATTGAGAAACATGACTTTTATGCCCCCTCACTTATGTACTCCCATGTATGATATATTCAAGTTGAAATGAAATAAATTCAGGTTCGGTTGACATGATGTGTTGTTACAAAAATGACATCAAATCCCCATGAACTTTAACGAGATGGATGAAGACAAATAAGTCACATAAATGACTTAAACTTAACTAAACAAACATAATTAAACCCAAACTAAATGATAACTCAAACATTAATAAAATGAGAAGATAATCAAACCAACCCCATCCCATAAAACAATACATAAAAAATAACCACCAAAAGTTACAAAATATGTTAAGTTAAACCTAACTTAACCATGAAATTAAGTGGGTAATGCTACTTAATTAAAAAAGCATAATAAAACATAAATCAAACAACAACTTAAACAATGACAAAATGTCAACATAATAAAATTGAAATCCTTTCATAAAATAATACATAAATAATGTCTACAAAGGACTACAAAACATGTTGAGTCAAACCAAACTTAACCATTAAATTAAGTGAATAATGTTAATAAGAACAAATCTTAATAACAAAAAACACTTAAATCGCGGAGAAAACATTAAAACATACGAAAAGAAAGATAATTTCTATAAAAAGACTAACAAATGAAAGATAAAACAAAACAATGGAATATGATAACATATAAAAGGTTAACAGATAAACAAAAAGATTGGTAACAAACAAATCAAACAATCACAAAATATCAAACCAAATTGGGTATGTCAATGAATGACAAATGACACTAACTAAAACAACAACAAATCAAATGAACAAATCAAACAAAATTCTCTAAACCAAACAAACCCCATTATCAAACACTTAGTAAAAGCATGTAAATAAAATCTTAATAATTTAATCAAGATAATCTCCAAAAATTTAAAACAAACCAAACAAAATCCAATCTCATAAGACCATGTGGATATGTCTTCTAGTCTTTATATTTTGTGTAGATGAATGACTTCCAATCAATGTGTTATTGTGACAGTTAATTAAGAGTGTTTGAATAGTTGCTTGATATAATTAACACTAGAATATCAAATTTGGTGGGGAGAGATAAAATTTATTTTCAAAGAAACCAGATAACGTCAATATACAATGTGATTTAGATTGTCTAAGTGATGGGCAATTCTCAAATCAACACTTGGGATATCTGCCAAACTATCTGTGTTCTTATATATAAATACCACATAAAATTAGCCGATACTTCTATGAATATCATATATTTTCATGGTAGTCAATGCTAAAATCAAAATCAAAACAAAAAAAACTTTTCTCATAAAAGTTTTCTTTAAAATTTAAAATTTGTGAGGTTTCAATGGATACAACCACCTGCAGTCCGCCCATCAAATAAAGCAGAGTCAGTATCACCTGCAAACCTACAAATCCTTGACCCATGACCAGATACACGAGGATTCGGTGCAGTTCCTAGATGATGTTGACCAGTGCCCACTTCTCTAGGCATATGATGTGCAAGTAGCAACAGTCCTTGCCCAACAGCAGAACACAAGCCCCTTGTAATGGCCAAGAGGGAAGTCCAGCTCACCCACTTGCAATGGGCAGCACTTGCCCCCATGTTCTCCATGATGACATAAATCAGAGGCTGACAACCAATTAAGCAATAAGGCTTTACACACATGCACACACACATAAGGTGTTGCTTTTTGCATATACATGATGGTCAAATATATATGTATGCACACACTCACACACAAAAACACATATATAAGTATATAGCTAGATAGATAGTTATTAGTTAAGTGTTGATTTCTACACATGCATGATAGTCAGCTTGCAAATATTTGACATTCTCAATAAACTTTTGAACAGGTATGAACACAAAGGTAAAAATTCTTCTACCGACATAATTACTAATGACTGCTTATTTGCAAAATACCCAGCTAAACACGTACCAAGTTTTCAATGGAAACAATTCGAAGGACATTACTCAAAGAAGTCCCACCTATACAAGCTGATTATTGATATTGCTCCAGTACAATGTATTGTGCATAGAAAATATCCTATGATTTCTCTCAAAAGTGGATGATAACAACAACATTGTACAGTCCAAACATTTGATTCTCCAAGAAATATCATACCTTAAGGAATGATGATTTTTCACCTCCATCTTCTAGTAAGATAGTTCTTGCATCAGTCTGCTCCTGCTGAAACTTGAAACTAGTGTATGGAAAAGCATCTGATGTTGGCAAATCTGATGCTATTTTTTCTCTCAGACATCGGTCTACTATGTCCTTACAAGGAATTTCAATTTGTGGGCTGACTGAATCATTTGTCACTATGGCTACTTTACAATCTAAAGTAATAGATGACATAAAAGAAGATAACTCTGTTGAAGTACTATAAGAAGAATAAAAAACCAGTGCAACATGGGTAACTGTCACAGGATACAATAGCAATCCGTCCACATATTTTACCTCAAAAAGCTTCATGGTATCTGTGATCTCAACAACTTTCACCAAGCTCAATAGATAGGATGCACTGTTTATCACGTAGAGCGAAAACAATGGATTCCCACTTTGGCATGGTAACACAGGCTCAAGAAATACAGAAACAGATTTGCCAGAAGCATGGACACCTCTCATATCCTTGATAGCCGCTTCAAGTGGAACTACTATCGAATTTTGTTCACCATGTAAAGTACGCTTAAATTTCATGCAAATGGCTCCAGAGAAATCTCTTTCCTTATCTGTGAATAAATTTATGTCCACAATGTGCTCAGTCTCATGAGGATGAAGCTCCAACAATTTATGAAGCCTTACTCCAACAAATGATGGACCAAACTTATTGTGTTCCAGAGGGAACCAGATGTTACTATTTGACAACACATTGAAGTCATCTGAAGGCTGATTAGACGGGTCTCTTCGACAAACTACACTTGTCATGTATGATCTATTCCCATAAAAGAAAGACACCAAAAGACTTACTTCATCAATATACAAAATGTCATTCGATGGGTTGTACATGGACAACGACTTACTCATTCTCTCATCAGTTGCCATATCAAAACCCATCAAAGACTGTATCCTATAGGGAGAATCAACAGCAGTCCCTTTAGCATTTACTATGAAACCACCAAAATTTGTTTGCAATACTAGATGAGCTGATGATGAACCCAAAAGTTTGGGGAGGAAAACAAAATTGAGTGATGTGGTCTTGCCAGGTGCCAGAGATAGTTGCTTGAATTCATGTACATAGTACTGTGTGTCGGTACTAAATGGCCTGTAAATGTGTAGAATGCTCTCATTATGAGCATTTGACACAGTCAGGAGAATCTTAGAAGGGAAGTATAAGTGAGTAATACCCCAATCTAAAAATGGTGGGTTTATGTTGACATACGAAAACAATGAGTCATCCGGAAACCTTGATCTAGACTGTTTAGATGTCCCGTCAGAAAGAAAATCCAGACTATTTGGTTCGTGCATTGAAGCATCAGAGATCGCAGATCTTTCGGAGTAACTGATATAATCACGAGGACAATTCTCCTGTCCAGAAGATAAGCCTTCGTCTCCATCAACATGGTCATCTACCCGAAAGCATGAGACTTTTGTCCCTCCCAACAACTCACCTAATGGGTTATGTGATTCACTTCTAGGATGGGCAGTGTTTTTCAAGGGAGAACCCTGGCAATCCTCACCCCCAACAAGAAAATTAGCCAGCATAGACAAGAAAGATAAAGACTTTGGACGAAGAAACACATTTCTAACACCACCACAATCCAGTGACCTCTTGTGACCATACGCTGCACTTGGTCCACCATCTTCGTATGGACGGCAATCCACACCATCGTCATCATAGACCAGAGAGCCCTGTGGCGCATTCAAACAGGAAACCAGATCGCAGTGCCCAGCTGATGCATACCAGCGCAGCAGAAACGAGAGCAAAATACAAGCAAGAAACGATGCTCGGCAGCTCCTGTTCAACATGACACGAAGCAAAGGTTAACCTGGTAAGCGTCAAACAAGCAGGACCAAAACAAAAACAATAAAAAGAAAGAAAAAAGAGTAGCATCGGAGAAGGTAAACATCTCTATCCGGATAATAGGATATCTAACAAAGAGCATAAGATAGCATCCCCCTTCTTCTATATCTTCCCCACGTCTTTGCCTCCCAGCTTCCACAAAACTGCCACGCACCGAAGTTTCCGACTGAAAGGACCTCTAACCAGGTAGAAACTCTTGTAAGCACTACAACATACGCATTTAACGCAAAGGGGCCGCAACCATCAGCCTTCACACATAACGTGAAGACTCAAGGCAGTGATACAGTAGCGACATCATAGTCAATGCAACAGCACCCATAACCGCCAGCATAACCACGACACCCAATAAAGGAACCATCTTTGAATAGAAAACTACCCCTCTTAGCAGCTACCGGCGCACGAAGAAAGACGGATAACAAAGATAGAAAGTAAAACTGTAAAACAGATGAAAAGATAGACGCATGTAGGGAGAAAGAGAGAGATGGGGCCAATACAAATGGTGATTGGGGATGGCGGAGGTAGGGAGTCCGGGGGCCATAGATGCCGCCGTCGTCATCACCCGCAGCTCAGCCTGCCGTGCGGGGGCGGACTGGTGGTTGCCCGGTGCTCAGGCCTCCTCTGCACAAGCCATTCGCCCTATCCCCGGCGGCTGACAACAGGCGGAAACCCCGGAGAGAGAGCCAGATAGAGAAAACTACACGAAGAAATGGGAGAGGAGAGAGCGAGAGAGAGAGGGTGGGAGAATGGTAGACGAAGCGGAAGCCGAGAAATCTTCTTCTTCTTCTTCTTTTCTCTTTTTTGCAGGTATCAACGTATTTAATATTAATATAAGAAGTGACATGGTTGCACCTGAAATTTAATAAAGAAGTTATCTTTATTTTTTATTTTTTATGATATTGGTTAAGTTTTTTCGGATTTAATTTCAATTAAATCGGAATCACTGTATTTTGATTTTGACTGTAGAATCAGAACTGAACTTATTAATTTCATATACAAATAATATTATTTTTTTAAAAATTAACAAACAAATCATGTATTTTATTAAATTTTGATATTACCAATTGAGTTCTTGTGTGTTCACCTTTATTATTACTTTAAAATCATGTTTTTATGTATTATTTTATTTTTGTTTTAACAGGTATTATTTTTATATATACTAAAGTCTCTGTGATTGAAAAAAAAACAAAAACAGTATCAGCTGATTCTGATTTTCTACTCCGCCAGGTGTTCCAAACACTTTTATTCTGAATCATATATTTAATTATATCGAATAAATAAACTCAAATAAAGACTGGAGTTTGGTTCATTAATGAATGGATGTTGAAAACATTTAAGATCAATTTATTCGTGTGCATGCATGCCCCTGGTAATTAAGCGCTATAGTAAGTTCCATGGTTCGCTGGGTCGGTGACCCGGTCGGCCGGGTCGCCCGACCCGGTCACTTTTTGGGCCTACCAACTCCGACCCGGCCCCGACTTGGTTATTATTTTAAAATAAATTTTTTTTTTCCGACCCCGACCTGACCTGGGTCGCGACCCCAACCAACCCAGGTCAGTTTTGGAGCCGACCAACCCAGAGCCAACCCCCGACATTTCCTTCCTTGGTAAGTTCTTTGCTAACTACTCAACCGAATATTTTATGTAAATATTTATGCAAAAATAATTACATTTTAAACACCGGGGCGGCAATATAATGTCAATTAAAATATTAAATACGTTAAATCAAGCTTAATCTAAACTCAAGAACTCTAAGAACAGAAGTTCGTTCAAATTCCAACTTCACAACCAAACTTAGATTTCATATATATATATATATAAAGAGAACGGCTCCCTCAAGGTGAGCACCTAAATAGAGTCTCTCGGCCATTTCACCGGGAGTTGAGGTGACATCAAATCATTATCACCTCAATCTCTTTGTGAGAGGAGCTGAGGGACTCTCGTCAATTCTCACGTGATGAGAGTCGCGTTTGTTAAATTACATCACATTAGACACATAATTTCTGTAATTACATTGTTTTAGACCTTCTAGAAGGATCGGGGGTCTTGGCTGTATCTGCCTCCCACTTTTTCTTTTTTCCTTCTTCCCCTGTCCTGTACGCAGCCTTTCCACCGTTGCCTCTGATCCTGCAGGGTAATTATTCCCCACTACACAGGACCATGCAATTGTATACGATTATAAATACAACGGGTGCTCACATTGTTGAGCACTACCCGAGCATTGCTCATACTGTGCGTCTGCCTCCTCCTCCTATTCTGTGCGCGCTTCCTCTCTGCTACATTCCTGCGGAGCTCCTGCAGAAGCTTCTACCTCGGAATTCTTCTTGGTATCAGAGCGGGACTTCACCGACCTCATGGAAGGATCCACCTCCGCTGCACAAGGAGAAGTCGATGCTGGCAATATCAACACCAACATGGAGAACCCATATTTCTTGCAGCAGTCCGATAACCTGTGTATTATCCTGGTTTCGTTCGCTTTACCGGGGATAACTATATCCCATGGCAGAGGGCTATGACTATAGCACTTCGGCCAAGAACAAATTAATGTTTGTCAATGGAAGCGTTGTCAAACCCATTTCCACATCCGACATATAGTATATGGGAGAGAATCAACAACATGGTTCTCTCATGGTTGCCGAACTCTATTCACAAGGACATTGTGACCACCGTCTTGTACTTAGAGACAGCCTATGATGTCTCGGAATGACTTGAAGGAAAGGTATTCGCCTGCTCTTGGGCCGAGGATTTACAATCTTGAAAGGAGTATTACATTAACTAGACAAGGAACTGATTCAGTCACCAAATATTACAATACCATGAAAGCACTTTGGGATGAACTGGGGCAAATAGATCCGGATGAAGAAAATCACAATAGAAAGAGACAACTTATGCAATTTCTTATGGGGCGAACGAAAGTTAGCGGTTGTAAGAAGCACTATCCCGCCGATGGACCCATTACCCGTCACTAGCCGCGCCTATGCGTTGGTATTACAAGATGAATCACAAAAACAAGTTCAAATCAATCCTACGACGGATGCCTCGCTATGATGGTAAGGAACAATCAACCTCGCCAGAATGCAAATAACAAAGGAAATGATAGAAGGCCTTGGTGCAACCACTGCAATATAGCCGGACACTACAAGAGTCAATGCTATAAGTTAAATGCACCACGCTGCAACTACTGTAATGTGGTTGGTCACATTAAAGAGGTATGCTACAAATTGAATGGATACCCCGATAAGAACACCAAGAAACCAGTAGAAAGAAAGGCAACAGATCATGGTCTCTTCCGAAGAACAATTTGCCAATCTAGCTAGAATGTTGGGATTCAACTCGCAATGAGAAGGCTATGCAGTGCCAATGCCGTCCTAAATTCGTACAAAGGAGCATGGGTCTTGGACTCCGGGGCAACAGCCCACATATCTTCTAGCTATCCTAATCGGCCAAAGACACAACAAGGGCATACCGGGCAGTATTAAGTTACCAAATGGCGAGACTATTAAGGTGTCAGATATTGGCTCTACACAAATAAACAAGGACATTTGCTTACGTAATGTGTATTACACTCCTTCCTTTAGTCACACCGCTCTCGCTAGCCAATTAACTAAGGCTTGTGATTGTTGTGTCACCTTCTATTCCGACCACCGCATTATTCTCAGAGCTAGGTTCGAAGAAGAAGATTGGAGTGGGCACTGAATCCACCGGTCTATCCTACATCAACCAGGAGATTTTTTGCATGGCAACCCAATGCTTGGATCACTACTTATGGCATCAAAGGCTTGGACACCGCTCAATGATGAAGCTGCAACGGATTTGCAAGGAGCTTAATATAGGAGAACCTCTTCTTTCGATCGCTATACTTGCCCTCTTTCCAAACAAACTAGACTCCCATTTCCCAAGTAGTAGCCGTAGCAAAGAAGCTTTTGACTTACTTCTTTGTGATGGTTGGGGGCCTTATCATGTTATGGCCAAAACAGAGCTAGATTTTTTCTTACCATTGTGGACGATCATACACGTTTTGTTTGGATATATATGTTGAAACTAAAATCCGAAGTGGCTGGTTATATGAAATTCTTTATCAATTATGTTTCTAGAACCTTTGGTAAGAATGTTCAAAAAATGCGAAGTGATAATGGTGCTGAATTTTGTAATAAAGAACTTGATGGCTACCTCATTGAAAATGGGATCATTCATGAGAGAACTCGCGTTTATACGTCCCAAAGAAATGGCATAGCAGAACGGAAACATAGACACCTTCTACAAAGGTTGCTCGGGGATTAAGAATTCAGTCCCAATGTACCCGCTGATTTATGGAATGAATGTGTGCTCACCGTGACACACCTCATCAACCGCCCGCTCTTCTAAGAAGATAGGAGACAAAACTCCATATGAGATGTTGCTTTGAAGAAGAAACCAGATTACTCTCTCCTTAAAAATTTGTCGCCTTTGCTTTGCTTCCACTTCACACTTAAATCCGGACAAAATGGAACCAAGAGCCGAATGTGTGTCTTCTTAGGATATCCACCATGCCAAAAGGGGTACAAAGTTATGGATTTAGAAACAAAAACCACATTTGTCAGCCGTGATGTGGTGTTCCATGAAAAGCATTTCCCACTCCTCACTAAAGATACCCAGGTCAAACATGTCACATCTCACACTAACGTACCTACTCCTTTTCCTGCAGCTGATGCACCAAGTGAAGGCACAAATCAAGAGAGAATTGATGAACATGAGGGCGTAGAGCAAATTGAAGATAATGAACAAAGTGGAGATGAAGCAATCAGAGAACAGAGACCTTTGAGAACCCGAAAGCCTCCAAGATATCTGGAAGACTATGTCATGAACTTCAATGACAAATCAACATATCCAAGTAAGGAATATTCTCTTGAGAAATTCATTAGTCGACCAAACTACTCTACTGCACATAGAGCATTCTTGAGCAATTCATCAAGGAAAGAATCCAAATACTTACCATGAAGCTAAGTCCATTCCTTCTTGGGTCGATGCCATGAAAACTGAACTTAAGGCTTTGGAAGATAATGGAACCTGGAGACTTATGCAGTTACCACAAAACAAGAGAGCCATAGATTGCAGATGGGTTTATAAAATTAAATACAACTGTGATGGGACTATATCTAGATACAAAGCTAGATTAGTTGCCAAGGGTTATACCCAATTGGAAGGGTTAGACTATCATGACACATATGCCCCGGTAGCAAAACTAACTACTCTTAGATGCATTTTTTCCATGGCCACTGTTATGAAATGAGAGATGCACCACTTCGACGTAGAAATAGCCTTCCTCCACGGGGACCTTTCGCAAGAAATATATATGAAGTTGCCACCGGTTACAAAACAACTACAAATAAGAATTGTGTGTGCAGATTGGAGAAATCTTTGTATGGCTTAAAACAGGCCTCACGGAATTGGTTTTCCAAGCTTACTAACACTCTATGTTCACAAGGTTATGTCCAAAGCAAGTCTGATTATTCTCTATTTATCCATAAGAGAGAATGCAAAACTGTTATACTTGGTTTATGTAGACGACATCCTTATAGCTGGAGATGATCAACCACAGATTGATACCATAATTTTGGAATTAAGCAAGGCATTCAGGATCAAAACTCTGGGAAGACCCAAATATTTTCTGGGAATAGAAGTAGCCCGATCCAGTTCAGGAATGTTTTTGAACCAAAGAAAATATGCAATTGATATCATTCAAGACTGTGGTCTTTGGGATGCAAAACCCCTTGCGATTCCTATAGAGCAGAAACACAATTTGTTTGCTAACAGTTCCAATATGATAACCGGGAAAATTCAGGAGATTGGTGGGCAGACTCCTTTATTTAACAGTCACACGACCGGACATCCTCTTTGTTGTCAATCTACTAACGCAGTTTATGACAGATCCTAAGGAGATTCACATGACCGCAGCTACAATGTAGTCGATATATAAAATCCGGCTGACAATGTGCATATTCTTCAACTCCCAATCATCCTTAAATACCGAATGTATATGCTTCGATGCGGATCTGGGGTCTTGCCCAATTACCCGAAGATCAACAACCGGGATATATAGCATTCATGGGAGAAAATCCGCATCTTGGAAAACAAAAAAGCAATACACGCTTTCTAGATCATCCAGCTGAAAGGTAGCAGTACGTCAATGGCTAGTGCACAACAGAAATTCAATGGCTTTCATACTTGTTCGAAGATTTGAATGTCAAACCGCATACCGCATACTTATTTTGTGACAATAAGGCAGCTCTTCATATTGCCTCAAATCCGGTTTATCATGAACGAACCAAACACATCGAAATAGACTGCCACTTCATTAGAGAAAGAATTAAAGCCGGTTTGATTGAAACAAAGCATGTACATACAAAGGAGCAGGTAGCAGATTTATTCACTAAGGCTCTTCACAAAGACCAATACAAGTATTTGATTTCCAAGTTCGTGAGGAAGTTAGACTCACCAACTTGAGGGGGGATGTTAAATTACATCACATTAGACACATAATTTCTGTAATTACATTGTTTTAGACCTTCTAGAAGGATCGGGGGTCTTGGCTGTATCTGCCTCCCACTTTTTCTTTTTTCCTTCTTCCCCTGTCCTGTACGCAGCCTTTCCACCGTTGCCTCTGATCCTGCAGGGTAATTATTCCCCACTACACAGGACCATGCAATTGTATACGATTATAAATACAACGGGTGCTCACATTGTTGAGCACTACCCGAGCATTGCTCATACTGTGCGTCTGCCTCCTCCTCCTATTCTGTGCGCGCTTCCTCTCTGCTACATTCCTGCGGAGCTCCTGCAGAAGCTTCTACCTCGGAATTCTTCTGCGTTCATATATACTTTTTGTGAGAGGGATCGAGGAACTCTTCTCAATGCTCACATGTGGAGAGCAGGGTTCATATATATATATATATATATATATATAAAGGATCTCTCTGAGAACCATAATTTTGACGTCGTCGACCCCCGGCCTGGTGCCATCTTTGGAGAGCCACCCGTGCACTGTGAGGTCATCATTTTCATTTTTTACCTCCTATTCTGAGCATACAAAACTAGGAGCTCGTGGGACCCACTTAATTTCGTTGACCGGATCAGCCGGGTGTTAAAGATCATTTTTGTAATAGTGTGACGACCTTAGTCTATTTTTACCCCTAATATAGAAAGAAAATATTGACCTCATATTATTCCCGGGAAATGGCCGATGTGCTTTCCTCGTGGACTCTTGTTTTATTTTAAATTAATCTAATCATGCGATCTTTGTTCTAACAAGCTCGTATAATTAAGCTCACGTGATAATTTTTAAAGTCGACACGGATATAAATCATTCGAATAGGTTTCGTCCATGGTATCAATTTTGAAATTTATAGTACAGGTAAAATTGTTTATGGATGTTCTCTAACCGGCAAGGATACCGATATAAAAATTGATACGACATTAACGATGATGCATTGGATATGTGTTAACAAAATTTAGTTGTATTATTTTATGTGTCACATTCTTGTTTTAATTTATATGCTGGCCGCTTTGGTTCTCGTTATAACTTCGTCAACATCTAGTTTTATATGCAAGTTCAAATGGCCGAAAATGTTTTAAAAAGTCAATTTACAGATAAACAAGTGATGATTAATTAAAATAAAACATAAGATAACTAAACCGATAACATATATTTATGTTGGATGAGGTATGATAACAAAAAGTGCGGGAACGGGCATAAATAAAATAAAAGGTGGGGGAACACAACACACTCTTTTTCTTTTTTCCTTCGAGAACAAACTCTCTAAAAAAGCATATTTTTACCAAGATCACCAAATACTCGTTTTTTTTTAAAAAATAATTATAAAATAAAATCTCGTAGAGAAAATCTATTTTTGGATGCAACCAACACCCTACATAGTGCTAGTTTTTGAATGCCAATAGAGATTCACTACCACTAGAGTAGTAGGCATGTCTGTGTTTGACCCATTTAGGAGTTTTGGCCCAATTTTTTATTGGGCCTATAGTGACTGGGCTTGGCCCATTATTCCAGACGTTAGAGTAACAAGAGATACACGGCAAATTGACAAAAATATCCTTAAGCATACCTTCTTTATTACGAATGTAATTAGTAAAAGTACTCTGTCTCTCTACAAATACTAATACCAAAATATAGAGTCCACAACCTCTAATGGGGTGTTTGGTTGCATGATAATTTTTTGTACACTTTCATGATAAAAAATATATTAAAATAAAAAGTGAACCAACTCACGACATAAAATTAACATGTTTGGAGGGATGTAATAACAAAAAAGAGTTACCATCATTCATGAACAAAACAAAGTGGGGGACCACAAGAAAAATGAAAGAGGTGAGACCCTCTTTTTTATTTAAGAAGAAAATCACTTTCAAAACATAAAATTGCCAAGATTGTCAAACATCTCTTTCAACAAATTTTCTTACAATTTTTAAAAATTAAAATAAAAACTTCCATTATCACACAACCAAACACCCCCATAAACTTTTTCAGAAAGCCACTAATGTGGTTACATGATGAAAGTAAAATAAACTAAATATTGAAAAAAGAGAGAGAAAGAAAGCCAATCTTTTGAGGTCTTTCGTTGTAGGAGTGACCATTATTCTTATCACAAATAAGGTAGTTGATTGTCATTATAATGTAATTAATAAAGTATTTTATTTTTGCGCAGGCACCTCTAAGAGTAACCAAGATTTGGGTACGTACCCTTTTTCATCACTCATTACATTCTATATCAACACATTTAAAATGTTACAGCTGGGACCTTAACTTGACCTTTTCATCTCTCTCTCTCTCTCTCTCTCTCTCTCTCTCTCTCTATATATATATATATATATATATATATATATTCAAGTTTTACATCTCATATACTCCCCTCTGAAAATGATGATAAAGTCACAAATGCAACAGTTACAGATGTTAAGGATATCCTGTACATGCCTTTGTAGAAGGAGTATATATACATGCAAATATGAATAGTTTTTGGGTATGTATACAGAAAGCCTTAAAAGAAGTTGTTCAGCATTTCATTGATTACACATCTTTCTGAAGGGACTAGAGCCAAGAACATTACTGGAATAAAATAAAGATGAGATTAGTTGATCCTATATATTCACAATCATCCAACACAAATACACATCTAATTTGTGTACATCATTTGAATTCAACAGGATAACATTGTAAATTCCTAACCAAATAAAATAATATCTAATTGGAAAAAAGTATTTATACCTCGTATTATATATTTGGATTAGATATATATAATACTGGTCATTATCTTTTATACATAAAATCAAACAGTTGGGTGTTTACTTGTAATTAATGACTGAAGCTTTGGTAAGGAGCTGTGGTAGGAGCGGATAAGAGGCATACAATTGTGGGCAACGTTTAAGACCACCACCATCACTAAGCTTAAATCCATGTTAGAAAGAGGGGATATATATTTTCTCTCCACCCTGCTGAGACAGCATATCTCTCAATATATATAGTGTTGGTTCTTAATTAACTAATAGACAGAAGTGTTGCATGCATACAGGCACAAGTCTCTTCCTACGTCCATGGGTGTCGGTTGAAAGGTTTTATCCCATATTAGTCACCAGAGAAATATTCCATGCCTTTATCATAGCCTGGACCTGGGTCTTCTCAGTGCACGTGTGTTTTTGAAATTTCACATGGTATCAGAGTCAAGGGCTGTAGACTCTCCTCCATCGATCGTCACCCGTAAATAGTGTACACGTGTAAAAACTAGAAGAGCTTGCACGTGAGGGGGCGAGTTAGAATAGTGTCATATTGTCTAGGTAGGGAAGGTACCCATGCTTATAAGTATGGGCTACTATAACTCAGAGTCACGATTTTGGGTTGGTTAATATAGTATTAGAGTTGGTCAGGCTGTAGGCTCTGTCCTCCGGTGGATTTGCTCCTATTTCGCTCGGCCCTGCCTCTTGTATTCTTATCGTGGCTCTGATGGTGGTGGCTGGCTGAGAGGAGAATGTTGAAGAGTTATATCTTATATTGGCCACCAGAAGAGTATTCCATGCCTTTATCATATAGCCTGGACCTAGGTCTCCTCAGCGCACGTGAGTTTTTGAAATTTCACAGTGTCTTGACATGCAAAGAGAGAAGAATGGAAGAGAAGAAAGATGTGCACCTATTGGTCAAGCCTCATGTAATTAATGCTTGGTATTTTAAGAGAATAAACTTGCTGTCAGCATTGCCATTGCATATATGTCTGTTGACATCTTAGTTGTTTTTACTTACTTTCATCTTTGTTGTCCTTGGTAGCATATATTATGATGTGTATAGATATGTTGGGTGATCATACTTTAATTATTCATATTTATTCATATGCCATAAATATATTTCTTAAAAATGATTTGATTAGAAAGATAAAAGTTCAAATAATATAGTTTTGTTTTGAGTTCATATAAGTAAAATGAGATAGGTTACATAGAAAAATGACATACTCTTGTAGGTTGTCTATTTGGATTTCATTGTTTTGTTTATGGTTAGGATCACCGCACATTTATGAATGCTCCATAATTATATAGTGTCAATTAAACTGAAATTGAAGTAAATTTGAATTTATAAAGTCAAGTTTAAATGTATCTCAAAGTTGAATTTCATAAATGTGCTTAAATCAAATGAGGTTTAAAGTCAAGTAAGTTCTTTGATGGCCCTTAATTACTTGGGCTAGTATATAAGGTGGACACTTGTTTTGACTTAAGCTGAAAATTCAAACGGTTAGTTTTAATCTCTATAACTTGTGGTAAAATAAGTACTTAATTTGATTGGTATATGCATATATTAATTAATTTAGTATTGACTCGAAGATATATCAAATATGTTGCTTCTATATCCTAGATTATGTCTAAAATAAAAAGTTAAACCATACAACTTATTTTTAAGAGATTATTAAAAGAAATAATATTTATCTAAAGAATAATTGAGACAAGATCAAACATTCTAAACACATAAAAGATCAAATCAGAGACCATAGGTGTGTTTAGAGTAATAAAATGGCTGCCAAAATGTGAACTTATTTTAGGTTCTCCAAGCAATTAAGTACTGTATATTTGTACTTTTTATTATTGTTACCAAACATGTTGCATGGTTAATTAAGCACTAAATTATACCATGCAAGGTTCCATTTACAATTATTAATTTAAGAAAACGACTTCATATATAAGTTTCGGTACAAAATAATTTTATTTCTTTTTTTGAGAAAATTATACAGTACAATAAAATGTATGATAGCTCTGGACATAAAACTATCATGCATGTATGTTTGGTGAGAAATGATAACAAAGGAGTGAGATTAATTATGTATAACTAAAAAAAAAGTGAGGGACCAAAAAAGGAAGATTTCATCTCTTTTTTATTCATGGAAAATTTTCTACAAAATTATAATTTTATCATATATGAATTGCAAACACCACCCGTTTTAACATGTCAATTTAATTACAAAAATCTTATTTTTTTTATGCAACCAAAAGCATGTTGCAGCTGGGTGCCTTACTATATATGTTGCAATGCTCAAGCTGCATGATAGTCACAGGGCATGCAGTAGTGCCTTCTTAAGAAGCCCATAATCTCTCCTCTCCTCGCACACCATGCATTTATATATATACGCACATATAATAATAAAAATTTATTTTTTTCAAACAAATCAAATGAAAATATCATTTTTTTCAAGATATGAAAATAAATTGAGATCTAGAAGCAGTTGCTAGCTAGATGAAACAACAATAATATGTATACAAGCTTCTGTTCCAGAAGAATAAGAGAGCACACAGGAGAGGCCAGGGGAGCAGGAGGGGACCAATCATACATGGAAAAACTTGGAACTACACAGAGGCCGCCGGCCGCCTTCTCCGGCGAGCTGGCTAGTGGCCGACGCCGGGGCTATGGCCCGGTTCCGTCGGCCTGAAGTCCTTCTCTTCGCCATTGCCGTCTGCCGAGTGACCCACGCCGGGGCTGTGCCCGGGCATCGTCGGCCGGAAGCCTTGCCCGTCGGAGGAGAGGGTGCGGCCGGAATCGCCGTACTGGTTCTTCCGGTCGAGCGGGTCGCCGCCGACGGGGGGGTCGTGCGCCGGCGAGGTCGGCCGGGAGCCGGGTGCCGCGGGGGGGATGCTGACCGCGGCGGTGTCCTTGCGGGCGGAGTCGGCCGTGAAGGAGTGGCCGACGCCGGGGCTGTGCCCCGGCGCGGTCGGGCGGAAGGCCTGGCTGTCCTCAATGGACAGCGTGCGGCGGGCACCGCCGCCGCCGGGGACGGAGGCGGCGGGGTGGTCAGCCGCCTCATGTCTGCCAGCAGCTCGCACTGCGCTCGTCTTGCAGGCCTCATCTTTGCCGCCGGGTACCCCTCTTGCCCGGACATGGCGGCCGTCGTCGGAGAGCGACAGCAATGCCAGGAAGAGAATGGCGCAGGCAGGCAGGGGTTTCGCGGCGGCCATTGCCGGCGGGGAAGGTGAGAGGAGAGCGCCGCAGGGGGGGCGGCGGAGCCGGCCGGAGAGGGTTGAGGATGGCTCGGAAGGGGTGTTTGGTGATGAAGGCGGAGGGACTGAGCAGGGGTATTTATAGAGATTAGGGGCGACATACCCTTCAATTTATAAATTAAAATTGCATGCCCCCATGAGTACCCTTCAGTCGATAAATTTTAAGTTCGTTACCGGCCACATTTTGTTGTAAACTCTCTTACATTACATTCAGTGCCCTCTATTCTCTTCTAACTAACTTCGCGAAGCTAGATCTACCAAATGTCATATGGATGAAATGAACCGTGTCCTTTGTTTCATAGTCGTCCTATCTCTAAGAGGTCGTTATCGTGAGAATCACATGTCGGTTACAATAAAATCCCCTTATGTCATACTCAGTGCCAGCATGCATGTTCTGAAGATAAATCTGGTTAATTAATCTCCTAAATGACAACAAATAGAGTTTATCTCCAAATTAATCTTCTACCCTTTAATTGGTTTTAAAAATCACAGGCTTCAACTAACTTCTTGCTCTATTTATTTTATTTTATTGAGTGTACGTATGAATTATATGCATGATACACTATCTCTCATTCGAAATGTATTTGCAGGGTTTATATGCCTTGAAATGATGTAAGAATATTATCGCATGTACAATGAATTGTCCATGGTTGTATATATATGTTCATGATTAATTCAAATGGTTCACCTATTATTTGGATGGTCTCACCGGCCTCTAGCTAGCTCGTTACAGATCTTGAATTTAGCTAGAATGATAATACTAAAATGTGTTTTAACGATATATATGTTAATGACTTAAATCTTTTTCATAATCCTAGCCAAATGCCAATGTGAACTTAAAAACCCCATTGGCAATTTTTAATATTTTGTTTTATTTATCATCTCTCTCCCTCTCTCTCTCATCACCAAGACATTCTCCTGTGGGGGTTGAGCTCCTTAGTATTTTTGTCTTGCCATCCTGCCCCATCTCCTGTCATCACATGGGAGGAGGGGGGATAGTGGTAGACAGAGAGATCCTTGTACGACCAGAATATTCTTCTCATCCGAATGAATCAGACAACTATGAAACAAGGAGAATATATTTGGCCAATATTCTTAAATTACTTGTGAAATATTGTAAAGATAATCTTACCTGCCCTAATTAAGAAAACTCTCTTTCTAGGTTACATGTAGGATGGTTATTTATTTACTTCTCGATCAGTTAACACACAGTACATATATATATATATACAAACATATCCATTAATTATAAAAGCTCTCTCTCTCTCTCTCTCCTATGAAGATATATAGCCCAACCTTTGACATGCAAAGAGATAGGACTAGGGAGAGTACGAACGTACCCTTCTATCAGAGACAAATTACATATGAGACTTTTAGACATAATAAATGTAATTCATCCATATATGTGATGAACCACTGATGGATGGCCAAGGAAATTGGGTTAGGACAGTCTATTCCGATTTGACTCAACCCAATCTGGCCCCCATTGATTCAACTGTGATCGGATGGACCGATTTAGTTAGTCATTAAGTCGGGTTAGAGTGGGCCAAGTTGGGATGGATACCCTGGTCGACTCGACCAAGATCACCCCCTAATTTCAAATTCTATCCACTATGTGTAAAACATCGAGAAACTTAGGTATTGGGGTAATCAAGATCAAGTTGGGTAAGCATGTGACTATTCTCTCTAATATTTAATGTGAAACTAAGTCACTTAATATTTTCCCTCTTGGTCAATCACAATCCGAGTCACGATTGAAATACACACAGAACAGTACCAAGCAAATATAGGAGTGAGATCAAAGGGACAAAGTTCAAAAAACACACATGCCTGCCTGATATTAGGGCTGTCAGTGGGTCGGGTGGGCCCGCGGGCCCTCGGGCCGGGCCAACGTTGGGTGAAACTTCGGGCCAGCAAGATAGGCCCGCGGGTTTAAAGTGGGCTGCTGTTCGGGCTGGGAGGAAGCCCGTTGAGGGCGGTGAATACGCAGTGACCAACGTCGGGAGGGTGACTGCATGGTGCGGGTGATGCAGGGGCGCAGCGCGACGTGGCCATGGTGCGACGGCGACTGGTTGGGTGCATGGAAAGGAGGTGCTGGGAAAAGGGGGTGTAACGCGGCACACGCATGCGCAGCAGCGGCGACACTGGTTGGCGGTTGGGTGAGAAGGAAAGAGATGTGGCGTTGGATAAAAATTTCAGAGGAGAGAAAAAGTATAAAGAGGGCGAGGGGTGGACATGTTTATTTGTACCATCAGTTTTTCTCACAAAAAAATATTAAACGTATATTAAATATATGATTTAATGATCATATTTATTAAAAATATATGTTATAAAAATATGTAGAAATAAATTTTAAAACATAAAATTTATGATATATTTATTTTTCAACTGAATTTCATAAGAAAAAGTAATAAAATAAAATATGTGTTGTCATCCAACTCAGATGTAGAAATGTTGGTTTATCTTTGGTAGAAGTTTAATTTTGGTATCATATTTATATATATTTTTTTAAATTTATACATTTTTTATATTGAAAAGATCGGGCCGGGCCGGGTCGGGCCGGGCCAAATTTAAATTTTAAGCGGGCCGGGCCGGGCCGGGCCAGAAATACAATGCGGGCCGGGCCGGGCCGGCCCGTTCTATTTTGAGCTGGGCCTATATCGGGCCCTTTTCGGGCCGGGCCGGGCCCGGCCCATTGACACCCCTACCTGATATCAAGTGAAAAACCTTAAACCTAATCTTTATAATAGTCTGAAGTTTGGTCTCCTTGGCATGCACACATTATTGGAATTTCTCACGCTCCTGCATCGGATCCTATCATTCTTAGCTTGGTGCCCTACCATACAAAACCCTAATACAATAGAAGTTCAACCAGCAAAGAACTTTTTTTCTTTCTTTTCTCTCTCTACACTGTGTAGAAAGGTGAGAGATAGATAGATAAAGATAAATGCAGTCTACACTAACTGAAAATCAGACAAAAATATTTACCGATGATCTTCGGATCGTATATCGCCACTGTAGTAACTGTGTTGTTAAATGAAATCCCGAAGGAATCTGTGCTTCGTTGGCAAGATAACTTAACTATATATATATATATGTATGCTTCTCTCTCTCTCTCTCTCTCTCTGCATGTGCCTTCTCAGGAGAGTATATTCCTTGGTGTCTGGACAAAGGGATCTGAAGGCAGTCCCTCGGCCGTGTATGTATTAACAAAGATAGTTAAGATTCATATACCCGTCTTTAGGACCGCATATAGTTCTTTGCTTTATATATACTCAACATGGAGATGGAGGATATTGCAGGCTTGCAGCAGGCCAACTACTGCTCCTGAGTATCCATATCGTCCACTGTTATGTTCAATATATATATAGATAGATATGCATATATAGTGCGTACGTAGAAAGGCAGGCATGCAGCGCCCTCTTCGCCGCCATGATTGCAGAAGGAAGCTCCACCATTAATTCTCTGAGCTTATATGCCCCTCCTCATCACAGGATATATATATATATATATATATATATATATATATATATTGTTAGTAACATCACTCGGTTAGTAATATATATTGCAATAATGATACTAACCAAAGAAAACCTTACATGGAAAGAGAGGTTCAGTTTGAGGCAATCCGGTCCCCTTGCTAATTAATGAGCTGATCCAGTGTTTCACACACTGCAGCAGAAGATGAGAATTTTAATGAAGTCCCCATGTATAGATAAAGATAGCTAGGTAATTATTCTCTCCCTTTCACTCTCCCTCTCTCTCTCTCTCTATATGTATGTATGTATGTTCTTAATTACCAGTATAGTGCCAACCCTAATTAGTACATGCATCCAGATATGTACACACAATGAGAGATCTATCACAGTAGGGTTTCATGCTTACTTGCAATTGCTTCAGTTTTGAATCCTCATCTCTGTTAATTACTTAACACATGCATGTTGGGTTGATTAATGTCTAGTGGAAAGGAACAGTTTGATCCTGATAGGCATTGAAAAATTAGGGTTGATTTGGGAACCTAGCTAGGCACACAGTTCTAACGTAACAAGAGTTTTAGTGCCGGATAACTTTGTACTTGAGTTGTTTTTAGGTACTGTGGTTTATTCGAGATGTCGGGTGATTGAGAGAGTCATCGTGGTAGGATCGTGTAAATTTAGATAAATTAAATTTAGTTTCTCATGAACTCTCATTATCTGCTGATTGCCTTATTAATCAAAGAAGATGGAAATGAGGGCATGTGCTAACACACCCACTATTTTCACCCTCCTACGTACGTACTCCTACGAATAAATTACTCAATGAGTACCTAAATTCCCTCACTCCTAAACTCTCTCAATAAGAATGGAGTTCACAAGTTTTTTGTTCCCTTTTTGATGGTGTGCTAGCTGATGGAAGAGACTAGATTCTACTATATTATAGGATCATCTTATCTCTAGAAAACTCTATATCAGTAGAAGTGCAGCGGTAAAAAAATTTAGTTCTAACTACTACTTACCTTAAGATTAGCCATGATTAATTATTTTATTTTTATTTAACATTATTTTTATTTTATTTTTTATACATAATATATATGATAATTTACAATGCTTGTCAAGTCTTGTGGCGGACTTTTGTCAAAGTCTCATGAGATATAAACATCAAAACTTATTAAGATGTAAACTTAAATTTAAATAAAAATAGATAATCCACCGACATTTAAATAAAAATTGTGCAATCCACCAAACATCTAAACAACTAATATAAAAATAAAAAAATACAACCAACGATTGATTGTTCAAACTTATATATTGTATCAATAAACAAAGTTAGATTAATACTTTAAGAGTATAAAAGAGTAAATTTTGTTGCAATATTACAATATATTCAGTACTTGTAATTTTCATTTATATGTATAAACGTATTGAATTGAAAAAAGAAAATCCACAGATTCAACAAGACACTCATAAAAACATGCATGCATGTGCTCTTTCTCGAAGGAGAGAAAAGATGGTATAAAAGCACACTTGACAAGAAAGACGATGAATTTTCAGGCTTCAGTGTCTAGAGAAAGAAGTAAATATCAAGTTTTGCCAACAAGATATTATTATGTATCACCAAGGATGTGTAAAGGGCATAAAATTCAGTGTCTCAAGGTGTGGCGTCCTTTTAAATAATAGAACGGATCACCTCAATTCTGGGGTGGAGGGAGTACTTTCAGTCCCCAATAAAAATCGGCCACGACCCCAGATCACTTAAGTGCGGTGAATCGCTACCGAAAAGAGCTGAACTGCTACTGACGCCTTACTAACTCACTACCCATCGGTAGCGAGTTGTATTAGCTCGGTAGCAAGTTTGTAAGACGTTGGTTGCGGTTCAATAAGAGTTCATTGACTTGTTAACCCGCTATCGACGGGGGTTGAACCGCTATCGACGTCTTACAACTCACTATTCATCACTTAAGTGACCGGTATTGTGACCTTTTTTCATTGGAGACTGACGGTACTCCCTCCGCTCGGGAACTGAGGTGATCCGCTCTCTTTAAATAATAGTGTGAATCAACAATAATGGAATTAAAAAACTGCCTACATTACCGGTATATGCGAGGAGATACATATATTTATATGATCCCCAAGCACGTACACGCACAACCACCATTCAGAAGCACCAAAGCCTGGGATTCCCTTTGTCCTCTCCCTTCCATCCTCCCTTCTCCACTGTAATGCTCTTAAACAAACGGCTTGCATCTCCTCCATGGACGGTCGGAGAGAGAGAGAGAGAGAGAGAGAGAGAGAGAGAAGGGGGGAGACAAGACCAGCTTTTCTCCCATGAGCTCCCGGCCGTTCTCTCCCTTCCATCCTCCCTTCTCCACTATAATGCTCTTAAACAAACGGCTTGCATCTCCTCCATGGACGGTCGGAGAGAGAGAGGGAGATAGAGAGATAGAGAGATGGAGAGAGAGAGAGGGGGGGGGGAGACAATTAAGACCAGCTTTTCTCCCATGAGCTCCCCGGTGGCAATGGAGAAGAGAGGGGCAGAGGCCGCTCTTCTTTGCAGTGCAGTCGGAACGTTTTGTTTGGACCCGCGTCGCGTTGATAAACTACTTTGTTTAACATGATCGTGAGAGCCACAAAGGGTGTATGTACGTGAACCCTTTTGAAGGCCCAAGATTCCGCATGCCTTGCAGAAATTACCAAGGGGAAGGGGGAGGCTACCCATATGATCTTGACTGATCCAGCCAGCTGATCCGGCCGGTTGTCTGGGCAAGAGAGAATCGGCCGGTTAGTACGTAAGTGCAACCTAGCTAGCTAGCTTAATTGCTATGTTAATAAATTAATTAGCTGTTCTCTTCCGCCTTTTAGTTAGCTAAATGGGGAGGAGTATCTAGCTAGCTAGCTAGCTAGGGGTGTTCACCCTCTAATCTCAATTAAAATCACAAGCCCGTGTAATGTATATATATAAGCGCGGAATTATGGAAGTTGGACAAATTAACCCTATCGGACTTATTTTAACGTAAGTGTGTATACGAGATATATCACTTTCCCGATAGTGTGTTAATTTTTAAACAAAATGTGGGCACTAGTACAGTCTTGTAATATTAAAAACATTGTGTTAATTGATTAAAAAAAAACTATGTGTTCACTATTTGTTTTGACCCGGCCAGGAATCAGTTGAAACTAAACCAGTATACCAAATAACCCTAATACGCTCTCACCTAGTTAGCGATACAACCTAGCTACTCAAATATTTAATGTTATGATACTCTTTTCAAGATCAATGGAGTACTCTACGTATACACAGTGGTCGCCATGGCGTTATATTTAAGTTTAAAATTCGAACATTGTTAACAACGGGGGTGTTTGGTTGAATGATAATAGAGATTTTTATTTTAATTTTTAAAAATGATAAGAAAACTTGTTAAAAGAGGTGTTCGGCAACCATGACATTGGTTCACTTTTTATTTTAATATAATTTTTTATCATAAAAATGTACAGAGAACTGTTATGCAACCAAACACCCCGTAGTAGTGTGTGGTTCCGTTTGGTTTGGGTTGAATCACTGGTCAGTTTAGTTTGATTTTCAATTTTTTTCAAATCAGACCAGATGGGTTTGTAATATCCTTTTATCTTTTTGTGTAAAAATAAATAATTTAAGAACTTTTAAGATGAAATTAATTATATTTATATATACATAATGATATACCCAATACATTTGAGTCAAATATGATTTAATCAAAACGAACCAAATTAATGATCAAACTATATGATCTAGACATGAGTAATGTATATATATACCATGATAATATATATATAGTTGGAACAAGCTCTTTAATTTGATTTAATTTGGTTTGAGACTAATGTTTTTCGTTAATTGAAGAGCATTAATCCTAAAGAAGCAAATCAAATCAAACCATGTATTCGAACACTACCATCTATCTATCTATCTATCTATCTATCTATCTATATATATATATATATATATATAAATTGAGGGCGTTAACTTGAGCCTGAAGCACAGTAGCCACTCAGTGTAGGACTTTTGGAATCTGGTGGAAAGGGTAGGTCACAACTTATTTAATTAATCTCAGAATTCACCCCCACCACATCTTGATTAATTAATTAATTATATTCAATTAACTCTGGCTTTTCTGGTAAACGACACCCATATAATGACAACATATACGGTGTAAACGATAAAGCTGGGTATGGCTCTTTTTTTGGCACAAAGTATGATAGAAAATATCCACGTGGCATTATAAGTACATACACTCGTACTTTACTTTACTAATCTGATGATTATTATTCTATGATATCGCCGTTAAAAGGGTACTACTGTTAGGTTTTAGGAGATGCTGCACGTCCACTACCTAGCTATCACTATATATATATATATATATAGAAGTTAGGGTTTTTGCCAGAGATTGGCCTCACCAGAGGGGGTGTTGTTTAATCAGTTTGATTAGTCTCCGGAGGAGATCTAACCAGATATATACAGCCAGAGAGGGGGGTGTTCATGGGGGTAAAATATTCTACTCCCCCCCCCCCAACCCCAAGATCTCCTTTTGTAGGACTGTGCAGAAGAACCAATACACTTTGACAACCAACTTTGTAAATAAAAGAAATTTGAGTCCACTTGTTTATTATGTTGAGCCAATAAATTTGAACAAAAAATTAAACTTGATTCAGTAACTAGTCGAGTTTGGAGAGATCCCTACTCCGGTGCGATAAAAACACCTAATAGCTTGATCTAAAAGTCGACTAACTATATATTTAATTATTTTATTCAAAACATAAATTATATTATAAATATTTGTAGTTATAATAATACTATTCGAATATATTAGTCAAGTAAGTCGAAGCATAAGTTAATTCGAGTTTATCAAATTTAGATCAAACTCCGTAGGTGAGTTTAAATTTGAGTTCCTTAAACAAGTTTAGTTCGAGAGTTGTATAAGCGAGCTCACATCGAACTAAAACTCTGGTTTGGGTCGCATCTCTAAGTCAAGTTTCTATTAAAGCTTGAGCTCTAACTTCATTAAGTAATGAGTCGAACTTAAACATAAGCCAAAATTTTAAAGCTCCGAGCTCAAGCTTGAACGGGATGAAGACAAAAAAAAGAGTAGGGCTTAATCACTTAGTTTTTCACCCTAACCCATTTGTTAAACATGATCTATATTTCTCTATCAAGTATCCGCAAAACTTTTCCAGAGAGGTCACCTATCTTGAAACTACTCTCAAAGAACAATATTTAACTTTAAAGTTCTTTCGACTCTACCTCCAAAATTGGATAATCAAAGTTATTGAGTGTCCACCGATTTAATTTCTTAACATATATATTGGTGTGTTATAATTTACCTCCATCAAGATTCGATGAACTTGTCATGATCACACACATCATGTATCACATACCCGTATGGGTCACCAAGAGTTTTTCGATTGGGCCATACTCTGATACCATATATATATATAATGCTTGAATCAACTAAATAACTCAATAACCATGTTACTTAGTTAATAGTGTTACGACAAGGTCACCTACCACGAGACTACACCAACAAAAAGCACATTTATTCGACTTCGAATTTACAGTTCTTTTGACTCAACTTTCGAAAAAAAAAATAGTCAATTAAAATTGCTGGTGGTCTATTCTGAAAAAAAATTTGTTGGTAGTCAATTAAAAAAGGTCCATCCAAGATTTTATGAGGATTTTGAGATGATCTAACTTTAAAGTTGTTATGATAAGAGAGTGTCTCCACCGATTCCATTCATAAAAATAAGAAAGTGGTCTCTTTTTTCAATCCTGCCCCAACGGTCAGCATGCCATATATGCATGGTTGGTACCGAGAGAGAGAGAGAGAGAGAGAGGGGTAGCAGCTGCAGCTGGGAGTGGGAGAGTACTGCAAAGCACGCGCGCACGAGGGGGGGGGGGGGGTTCTTGGCAAGCAAGCTAGAGCTGGCGGCCGACGGAGAGATGAGCGGGAATGTCCTGTCGCCGGCGTGGTGCGGAGGATTCCCTACCGGCAGAGAGAAGATTCTCTCGTCCTCCGGCACGCTTGCCGGAGGAGAGGACAGGGAATATCCTCGAAAGGACCGTCGACGATCCTCCGACATGTGACCCGAGAGCAACGTATAAAGGCAGTCCCCACCTCCTCCTCCTTCGACGGCGGCGGCGGCGGCGGCGGCGGCTGCTAAATAAACTGGAGTCGCGGGAGCTCACAGCTCATACCAGCACACAGCTGCAGGCAGAGCAGCACGGACCGGCGGCGCCTTCCTCCTCCGGCGGATCATGTGAGAAGATCTTATCACCAGCTGGAGATCATAGGCTTTTCATTCCCGACGAGGAGCATATGCTTGGGATCGATCACACCACCGGAGGGCTTGGGATATCTTCTTTTGAGTCTCTCTCTCTCTCATGCATGGAGATCGAGCTAGGTTGATTGGTTTAGAGCCAAATTAATTACAGAGTGAATATATATACTAGCTAGCTAGCTAGTTGTGACCGTTTAATTTGTGGTTAATGAGAGGACAAACTCATTTCTATTTTCTCACCAACTCTGACCTCTCTGTCACACTCGGCCCCATCTTGAAGCCCTAATTAAGTAGGGGTGCAGTGCAAGCTAGTTAATTCGAATCTGATCGGGTCGACAAAAACTAGATTCAAGTCATCTTATTAGGTCGAAAAGAACAAGTTCGAACAAAAATATGAAATTTGATTTGTTAACCGGCTACAATATTAATAGTTATTTGATTCGTTCACTAGATGCGTTAAGTTTGAATAGATCTCTACTCGATCCGATAAGGTCGCGATGTGATGTGTGATGTGTGCATGATGTTAACGAGAACGTCAAATCTTCGAGAGGATGGATTGAAATACTCTAGTTTGTGAATAAGTTAAGAGATTAAATCAGTAGACTATCAACGACACCGATTGATCATTTTCCAGAGATTGAGTTGAAAAAATTTTAAAGTTGAACGAGCTCTTTTAGGAGTAAGTTGGGAAAGTGTGACTTCCTAGAAAGACTACTAATTTGAATCGTTGTTGGGTCGGTCAATCCATTTAATCGTAATGAAAATAAATTTAGTCGCTTAAGCCCACCGGTTTGTCCGTTTGGTTTGATTTTCGATTGGTTTTCAACCACTAATAAGATAATGGTTCGGTTCGAATCGAGAAAATAAACGATCAAAATCAAATCGAACCAAGCAATTTTGTTCGGTTCAGCTGGATTTACCGCGATTTTGCTCATTTGGGTGAGCACTCCTCAAGAAGGGACACCCACGCATGTTTAATTTCCCTTATAAAAATTATATGTGAAGTGCAAACAAAATTGCTCTGCACCATCAACGTGTGACCTCTTGATCAGATCATGAGAAAATAAACAAATAAAGAAAGATTAAAGTTATCAAAAGGATCGATTAGGTAGCATTTTTTTGGTCTTAACACACCCCTGACCTCTAGTTAATTTGGTGAGGGATTTAGAGATTGTTTGATTTAACTTTTTTTAATTAGCCTCTTAACCCATCACTTATATCTTAATAAATCTTTTTATCAAGGACGGATGGAGCATATAATATATATATTTAAGTAAAAAAAATAAATTGATTAATGTGCGCACATCTTGACCCGCTACATATACTTTTGTACCGTAAACTATGAAATTAGCTATGAAATTTAAAGCATATCTAATTAGGTTAAATCAAGCACCACGTTAAAGCATCAACAATTTATAGGCTTTTTATGATATAATAATTTCAGGGGGGTTTTATTTATTAAAACGCCTTAATTTAACAGATTTAACTAAGCGTATGACAGAACCTACATTTAGATATTTTTTTCCGTTATCTTATTTGGTTGTAGAATACTTTTTTCATTTTTACTATAAAATTTGTACATTAACGTAAAATATACCATAGTTTAAAGATCAATTATCAAGTTCAGAGAGAGAGAGAGAGAGAGAGAGATGCTAGTAAAAAGAGCATGTATAACTAAACAAAAAGTGAAAGATCGCAAAAAAAAAAAGAACAACACCCTTCTTTTTCGTCCGAATTTTCTTACAAGCATATTGTTGTGATGAAATGCATAAAATTTATTATCGTATTATATTCCCAACCTTGAATTAAACACATGTAACACCTACCCAGTGTAGCAAGTGAATCATATTTTTTTCTCCCTAATTAATGCCCTGTTTGGTTAGAGTTTCATTTTTGATATTATATCAATATTGATATTAATATTTTTAAATGTTAGAATATCAATATCAAAAATAATACAAGTTGACACTTATATTATATAACGCATCTTGTTTACATTACTTAAAATTGATATAATTAATCAAACATTTCTTAATAATTTCTGTCAAAATCAATTTTAAAATTGATAGTGATAGAGATACCTAATAGTGTTACCAAACAAGACGTAAGCCTTAATAAGTACGAACATAGCATCGATTTTGTTTTTTTTTTCATCAAATACTTTGTTGATACAAAATATGGAACCGAAAATAAGCGAAGTACAATACAGTAAATTTCAATTTCCAGAAGTAAAAGCATAAAGACATATATATGTGTGTGTGTGTGTGCATATACGTGAATTGACAAAACATGGCAATTAACATAGAGAAGTTCATTAAGAGCTTCATCATAATCCCAAAATATTTATTTTAGCCCAACCGTTCTGACTCTTTTCAAAACTGGGTCAACCATGAATAGATCTGCATCTCGGCTAAATGCAATCACCTTGCTGGTTTTGCTTCCTAGCGCACTCAACAGAGATTGACGACCAGCGGGGGCAGCAACGCGGGACTCGAGAAAGTTATCCATAGATTTAACTTTTAATAGAAAATTCTATCACAAAAAATATATAAAGATTGCATCTTGCAACCAAATATTTTGAAAGGAAGAAGCAAATCCATGACAGAATATGAGCGGATGTGGAAGCCAGCACCTAACATAACAATCCAACTCTTCTCTCCTGCTCATGAAGAAGCTCAATCCAAGAAGTACATCCAACTTTCTAAACTGTGAAAAAAAATAATAACAAGACCTGCCCAAGAATGCCAGAATTTTCACAGCAACAGATACAAGAAACTAAAACTGACTTCAAAAGCTGCCAAAACTAAAACTGACTTCAAAAGCTGCAGGGCAGAGCTCGAAAGTGCCACTCAACCAAAAAGGCTTGCATAATTATAGCTGTGTTATTACATAGTCTGATGTTCAGGCCTCGGGCAATCAGAAGTGCACTCGACCAGAAGTTGGAAGGAGTCTTTGATGGGTATGTGTTTATGTCTGGTTCCCCTGACTATTGGGTAATCAGAGCCGACCAGAAATTACTTAAGATGCAAGCAATTGATTAGACATCTGGTTTGGAGTTACAAGATCTGCTCCGGACGTGAGATGCAGCATTGTTAGGAAAGGCGGTCAGCTTCTGCTAATTGGCTAAATTATTGTTACATCAGGTTAGAAAGTAGAAAATATCAAAATAATAGTAACAATAAAAGACATGATAGATGTAAGTTGATCTAGAAAAAAAATAATTCAATATGATTTGTATTGAGTTAACTATGTCTAAGGAAATAACTCAAAATCAATGTGAGTGGAGTAAGAGACTTCAAATGGCTGGAAACTAATTTGGGATTGAAGCCTAAGTTGAGTTGAGAATGTTAACATCACATGGTCGGTGGAGTTGTAAAGCCATAGACATAGGTGAAGTGAGACATATATACTTGGTGGGTTAGTATCGGATGCCACTGCTGGACACTGCAGTGGATCTCAGTCACTCATCCGTATGGAGGGTGCTTGTGTAAAAAGCTCCTAGGCAAGAGTAATTACAGCTGATAGTCGGCACTCAGAAAGCCTCTGTATTTTGTTCCATTTATAGCACCAACGATGGCACTCCAATTTTCAATCTGCTCAGATAGTGGCCTTGTGTGGATCTTCACTTGCCGGCTGACTAACTTCCTGAAAGGCACCCCAAGGAACTCCTGTACATCTGCTAGTTTCTGCAGATGGTAATGATTCACAGCAGAGTTGTGAAATTATTGGCACCAGAAGAGCGAGATAAAAGTGCTCTATGATAATAGTAATTCTTACCGTGCGATTTTGGACTACATCCTCATAGTAGAGAATGATGTGTCTGGTACCTCTGAAATACTCCAGAGCATCAGCAACCCATTTCTCTGTCCGCTTCAAATCAGATAACAGGTCTGTTGTATTAATTGTAGGCTTATATCTAGCAAGAATGTCTGCCTGCAAAAATCACAAAAGTCCTAATTGAGTCATGTTATGATGGTATGGGAATTTCTTTTTATCATTCATTATGTTAAAGGAATGTGACCTCATCCTTAGAATGTACATGTGATTTATGAGTCCCATTTAATCCCTTGGCAAAGCGATCATGAGAATTAGCAATCACTGAGACCATCCGGCGCAGGAGATTTTTTCTGAACAAGAATATTACAGAGACACCTCTCCTGTTGAAATATTTGACCACTTCCTCGTGGTACTGAATAACACCCTGAAAGAAACGTGTGTCAACATTGATCATCACTAGATAAGCAAAAGATTTGTTTCTAACCTATACATCTTCGGATCTTCCCATGATATAGGAGAGCATACAGACGCTCATAAAAATGACTAAAATGACATAAATTACATGTACTTCAGTATCTATCTGCTCTATGTTACCTAGCATCTCTCTCACAGAAAGACCCACTCCAGGAATTCTGGGTCAAGGTAAGACTGAGATCAGCCATGAACCAGCCTGAGCAGGCTGGAACCAGACGATTGAAAGCTAGGATCTACCAATCCTGGCCCAAGATCAGACAATCTGTGCTGATCTCATCTCAGCCAAGCCGGATCGACCTGATCAGCAGATCCGCAAGATCCACATTCTGAGCTCAGACTGGGATCAGATCAACTGGTGCCATTCTCTATCCAGGATCAACCCATCCCAATTTGGATCGGCCGATCCTGCAAACCACAGGCACACCTTGTGGCTACTAACATTAGGTTTCTTCAACTAAAACTTCATGAGTGAACATGAAAAATAAAGATTACTATTATTTTTTAACTTACTGCTTATACAACCAGACAAGATGCACGATCATCAAGAGGTTGAACATCCAACTTGTTTCAGAAAAATGTGCCCTTCTCTAGTCAGACCAATAAGAATCTTCTCAAACTTTTTGTTTAAAGAAAAAAAGGTATCTCTCTTATTCCTAGTCCATTAAGGTGATTTTCGTTTTGGCATGTAAGGTACAGCTTAGTCCGTGTAACTATTCATGTTCGATAAAATTATTTTTCATATTTTCCCTCAAATAAAATAACACATTTAGTTGCCATACTATAAATGATCTTCACAAAGTAGACATGCCTATACATGAATGAACAGTAGTTGTAAACCAATGCTATTTAGGATAAATGATGACCAACATTAATATTTGATGTTTGATAGCAATCATAGTTGTCAAGGTGACATTGACAAGGCACTTTGGTATGCCATTTCAGCTTTGGCGACAAGGATGCATATGCTAATACTACAAATACATACATAAAAAAGAAACTTTTAAACAATCATATACATATTTGTACATTATAATTGAATATGTGCATTATGTGTATGCACTTAAATGTGTTTTATGTATGTAATTATGTGTGTGTGCCTGTGTGGGTATACATTTTTGGAAAAGAGATAATCTTGACAAACTAAGTGAGAGGTAATTTTTAAATTATATATATTTATAATTAAAAATCTTATTTAATAGTATAAGTGATGTTGACAGATTTTAACATGATTTCTCCATCATTAAATGGGGGCCACAATTTGCACAATGCCCCTTATGGGGGATATCCAGGTGGAAGAAAACAATTATAGTCATTTAGAAGGGAATGGCCCACGTAGGCATGCACCTTAGGTACCTAGGCGGACATCTTGGGCACCTTGTGGGCTCCAAGAAAGGTGCCCTAGCACTTTGGCCCTGCAAAGGCGTCTTGACAACTATGATAGCAATATGACATGAAACATTGTGTTCATTGAAAGATGAGAAGCATTATGTCTGCTGCAATCAGGGCAACAAATGGGTGCATATGAGGTGCCCCCTGCACTGCACACTGTAGGCTCAATCCATATGGAAGCCACACTTAATTAGATGCCCCCAGTTATGCTTCACTGCCGGGGGTGATGAAAATTTCAACATGATTTTGCTATTTCCAAGTGAGGTCTTCTGGATTGCACGAAGGCTGATTTGCACCTATATGCCACCTTAAAAACTATGGTTGTCTATAGTTTCAGGTTGAAACTATTGAGGAAAACAACTTAAGAAATTTAGTATGATGAGTTGAGATACTTTCACACGTCTTGCATCCTTGATATGGGATTACTGATTAACACGGCTTATCATGCACATTGGTTTCAGCCCCGTCTCATGCATCAAAAATGTGTGTACATGTATGGCTCAGATTAACTATGGGCTACATTACAACTAAAAACTCAATGCTCATTGTTCAAGGATCAAGGTTCATGAGCATCGTGCAAACCATGTTTTGTCCAGAAGCTTAAAAAATACTACTAAATAGTGCCAAACTTTGATGTTCGCAAGAGATACACCAAGCTTAACTAATGGAACTTGAACAAAGCTACCAAAGTCCTGAATTAGATTCCACAATTCTCATCTCATTATGAAGTAAAATAGCAAGAGAATGCTGGCTTTATCAAGCTAAAAGTTTGGAGAGTTCTGTTACAGAAAAAAATTAATTTTATTTGTGTGAACAGGAAAAATTGCAATGCACACTTTTTCCTCTGTTCAAGAAAATAAGGGCATCAAAATAAAAAGGAAAAGATCTACAATTATTACTTTGACCACACAAATCTAGGAAAAACTGCCAAATTCCCCATAAGAGTGGCTTGAAGAGAAGGAAGAATCATGAAGCAAGGACTCCTCAAGTTGGATGAATTCATTTAGTTAGCATTTAGGATGCCAGCTGCCAGTTCCCATGCAAGCATTTCAAGAGAATAAAATAGAAGACCTTTTAGACAATTTTGCATGGGATACACCATTGTTCAAATTAAGGAAGTCCAAGTAAGAAATAAGTAAGCAGGATCAGCCAGTCTTGGGCTAACGTGGATCAGGCTGGGTAACCAATCTTCATCCACAACCAATTTCCAAATAAAAATAAACAAGAGAAGGTCATCCTCTGTAGAGCTGGCTGATCCAGGCCTATCCACGTCAATTCTCAACTGATTTGAACTGACTGAACCAAGCCTGGATAACCTGTGTTTTATCCTGCTCAGGACAGGATTAGACCTCCCCAGAAATCAGATCGTATTGTCATTACATGGCAATATTACCATTTCAGTATCAGAATTTTGCTTACTATCTGAAAATCATTTTGCTAGTGTCCACTCTGGAGAGAAATAAACATCATCCATCCAAGGGTAGTCAACTATGAGCATTTCTAATAGGAAATAGAAAGCATGGTATGCAAGGAAGTGATCAAATTGGCCAGTTTCAGGCAGATCCGGTTTCATCTGGCAGGAGCCAATCTGCTCCCAAGACAAACTGGTCGATTCCTCACAGAGGAGGTGGGCAGAGACCATGTCATGGATGGGCCTCTCAGATTGGGCCAGTATCTGCTGACCTGGAATTTCTTCTTTTTCTTATTTTTGTTTAAATTTTTCTTAGTTTTCATATAAATATTGCCTTAAGAAAATATATACTTGTAATTCTCTTCTTTTCCAAAACAGTTTAAATTAATTTAAAAGACTATGAGATAAAATATAAAATATTTAATAAATGTTAAAAACTTTTAAAAAATATAAATCAATAATGTACAGAATACATTAAGATACAACTCACCATGCCTTTTTTCCATTCTATCTCCTATCAAACTGAGTAAATTAGAATGTTTTTTTCCCTCAATCTATAATATACAGATATTACACAACTTGTATCATTTTAATTTTTTGTTTATAAATGATAACAAATAAGTTTCCAATTTTTTACTATTTTCGATACTGATGTAACCTCAAAAATCTAAAGATTCTTGTTTTGGAAACTCATTTTCCTTTTTGGATTTGGATTAGACCTTAGCATTGACTTTGTAGGAAAATAGATGATATTTTATAAAAGTACTAACTAGGGTCAAAATTATATGTTGAGGTTGTTAGGTTCTTTGAAAATTTGTTTTAACCTCTCCCCGTCGGATGGTGCGAAGATCCGACATTAATTACATCGAGATTACTCGAATACCCTTGATTAAGCGTCATAGCAATCCATTGGAACAGAAAATATACATCCACAAAAATAAACATTCACACATATGGACATAGGAAAACAACCCCATGAGTTTGATAGAATGCAAGGACTTAATGTGTTTGAATTTAGTTTGGTTTTGATTAAAATTGATTTGAGTTGATTTGAGTTGAATTGATTAATTCTGAATTGATTGATTTTAGCTTGAATTGAAGTTGATTGATTAAACTTAATTTATGAATTGCTTTTTGGTTGAAGTTATTTGAATTGCTTATTGTTTTTAGTTTGATTAAATTTGAATTTGTTGATTGATTTTAAACTTGATTTGGGTTTAAGACAGTTTGTTTATGGATTGATTTCTAATGGGATTTGGGCTTAACTTATGGAATATGGTTTGCTGGAATGGGTTTAACTTGAGAAATTTGGGTTATATTGGATTTGGTTTGATTTGAGTTAGTTTCATTGAATTTGTTAGGATTCAGTTGAATTTGTTTGATTTGGAGAATTCAGTTTGAATTGGGTTGATTAATTTGAGTTAAAAGATTTGTTTGGTTAAAGTTGATTTGTTTTGAGGTTTGATTTAAGAAGTTGATTTGGATTGAGTGAAACTAATTTAAATTTGTTCAAGTCAGATTTGGCTTGAAATGAAGTTTGTTTGGATTAGTTTTGTTTGAGCTTAATTTAAGAGTTGGATTTGAATTGAATTTGGTTGGTGTTTGCGAATTTTAGATTTTTTTTACTTAGAATTCTGCAGATCTACAGTTTTCGGTTTCTTGTCTAGAAGTGAGGTTCAAGTTTTAATTTAATTCAAACAGGCTTATCTTGACTGAGTTTAATTTGAACATGTTGGGATTTTTTTATGTTCAGTGAATTAATTCATTATTTTCAGATTTCTGCAAAAACTGGCAGATTCCGCTCGGTGTATGTATTTTCTGATTTAGATTACAAGTTTCAGATTTAAGTGATCTGATTTTGAATTTCAGACCTGGAAGACCTTAGATTTCAAATTCTGCAGATTCTTAAATTTTTCCAGATCTCAGCTTCTGCAGGTTCTGGATTCTGCAATTTTTACAGGTTTCGGCTTGTTATCTTCAAGTTTGTTCAAATTTCAGATTTCAGATTTACAAGTTGGCTTGGATTTCAGATTTTGGAGTTCAGATTCTGCACTTCCCACTTTTTTAGATTTGGAGTTTCCAGATTTGTTCGAATCTCGGACCTCAGTTGCAAGTTCAGATTTTTAGGTCTCTTACAAATTTCTGATTTTCGGCTGCAGGCTTTATGAGCCTCAAACCTTCAGATTTCTTTTATTTACAGACTTCAGATTGCTGATTTCAAATTTCAGATTTTAAATTCCTTGCAGATTCTGCATTTTTAATTGATTTCCAGATTGCAGGTTTTTAGATGGGTTAAATTCAGATTTCAAATTTTATGGTGCATTCAGATTTTCAATTTCCAGATGTTTCAATTGCAGATTTTACGTTTCAAAATTTCAGTTTCCAGACTCCAGATTTTAGGCTTTTGAATTTCAGATGTGATTTCAGATTTTTCAGATTTTGTTTTAAATTCCAGTTTCAAGTTTTAGACCTCTGGTTTTGTAATTCTGCATACTCAACAGATTTCGGATTTTACAGGTTCAGAATTTTGTTGGGTCTGATCTGAATTAATCGGTTCTGATTTGAGCCAAATTTGTCTTGATTTCCGTTGATGGATCATGCTACAGGTTGAATAAGAAAATAGGATTTTGGAAAAAAAACTTGATCTCTGGCGATTAAGCTTGCTGCAAAACTTACCTCCAGATTGATTAAACTTGGGATTTAACTTTAAATCTCTTTGATCGGACAGCATGTCCTCAGCATTTGATTCTTAGCAGGATTTCAGATTTCTTAAATGTCTTGTTTTTTATTGAAATTTCATATTTATGTTCAGTTTTCAATGTGCTTGCATTCACTCGTTCCGGCAGGGATTGTTTACTCCTTGCACTGAACATTGAATTCTTCATTGCTTGAAATTCACACAAGTTCTCCTGCTCCTTTTCTTTTACAAGAAAACTGTGATATCCCCTCAATCCGGGATCAAGTATGTGCCAGTCTTGAATGTTGTCTTGAACAAGTTTCAGCCTTTGATAGGCATCTGAAAATCTGTCCTGTCATTTCAGCGGTTTGAGCATGGTCCTGCCTTTGATAGGCACTGAAATCTTCTCCCAACCGGTTCAAGGTTGAGCACACCCAGCTTTTGATAAGCTTGTGGGCACTCATCCCATGTGATGGGAACCGAATCGGGACACAAAAACCGATTCATGTTAATAATTGAATTGGGATGCAAGAACCGATTATTGATTTTCAAATCTCATGTAATTTTGATTTTTAGCTCAATAATGGGTCCATTTAGATAATTTCCTATTTTTAGGATTTTTAATTGATTCATTTGAGCATTTTTCCAATTTGTTAGCATTTTCAACCCCTTTTTTCTGATTTTGATCCTATAAATAGGATCCACACCCTCTATGTAGATAGGAGATGCTGAATACAATTTGATACATTGTGCGGTTTCCGGTTTTGCCCCTCTCCTCACTTAAACCCCGCGGCGGGTCTTCTCTCTCCCCGATGGCTATTCGGCACTGAGCTTCCTCCCTCCCCTTCGCGATGGCGTAACCCTAGCGACGGCTTCTCCTCTTCGATCCGCCTCCTCCCGCGGTGATCTCAGCAAGCAACTGAAGACAAATCTCCTCCCCTCGTCCTCCTCTAGCGGAGTTTCTTCAGTCCGGTCGGCGATTGAGCCTTCTACGGCCGTCCCCTCCCTCGGATCAGCTCGATCCCTTTCTTCCGGTGGTTGTTCCGACGAGCTCCTGTGGGGTACTTTCTCCACTCGATTGGACCTTCCTCCCGTCCCGACTGTGCTGCTGGAGCTTCCGAGGCTCCGTGCCCCTCTATTGCTGCTATCGGTGCTCATTAATAGTCCTCCCGGAGACAGTCACTACTCCGTAAGCTCCGTGCCCCTCTGTTGCTGCTATCGGTGATCAATATTGGTCCTCCCGGAGATGGTCCCTGTTCCGTAAGGTCATTGCTTTTCCTCCGAGCACTGTGGATTCCATTGCGGGTTCCTCTAGCTGTCCCTCCCACTCCAAGAAGGTTTGCGGAATGTCTTACCTCCCAAGGCACAGGTGATATCCGACCCTCCCATACTTTATTCCTCCCTATGAGCTGCTGTGGCTATGGGTTCGGTTTGGTTCTCTAAAGGCCTATTGGTATATTTCCTGTCTTGGTTCTTTCGACAAGATTGAATGGCTCCAATTATCAAGCTGATGCTCCTATTGATGCTATTAGAAATGGATATATATAACTTCTGAGCTGGTTGTTCCTGTTTTAATCCTGTTTGGATTTCGGTATTCAAGACTGGTCCTCTCCAGTCAGTTTGATTCTGGCTGTCGTTGTTCTGTGACACTATCTTGATTTCCGACTAAATACTAGTCTGATTTTCTACACATACTTTGATTGATTGGAGCCTACAGTAAATGGCATCTTTCAGATTTTGCCTACATTTCTGAATGGGGAAGAATAATTCTGAGCTGTAAGCTGTGTGAACCTCTTTTTTCTGCGTCTGTTCTTTAGAAAGAAAGACATCTCCGGACTTTTCTAGGAAAATATGTGATATCCTAAAAATATTATGTAGTCCGGTGATAGTTTTAAAAATATTAGAACCGAGGTTCGGGTTCTTTGAAAATTTCATTTTTGACCCTTCTCCGCCGGATGGTGCGAGTATCCGGCGTTAACTTACATCGAGCAACGGCTCGAACGCCTTTGATTAACCGTCGCGGCAACCTCGTTTTGAGATACGCACATCCACAAAAAGTAAAGAACTCAAAAGGGCAGCGGCCTTTTGGGTCCGATCAGATGCAAACCGATTTGTTCGGGTTGATTTTGTTTGTTGGTTGATTTTGGGTCGACTTGAAAGTCGGTTTTAAGTTTTGGAGTTTGAATCAATTTGTTTGATTGATTTGTTTTTTTTATTTGTTTTGGATTGAATTTGGTTGATTCAAGTTTTTATTTTGATTCTGTTTTGGTTTTGATTTTGGACTTGATTGGTTCAAGTTTTTTGTTTTGATTTCAGTTTTGATGTGCTTAAAGTTTTAAGCATGTTTGGATTTTTGATTTGGTTGATTTTGATTTTTCTGATTTTTTGAATTTTCTGGTTTTGATTTGATTTTTCTTTTAGGTGGATTTTGATCCATGTTTTGAGATGTCGAAACATTGCTTATTTAGTTTCTTTTTGGGATTGATCTTTTGTTCGGTTGAAGGTTTGATTGAATGAATTTTCCAGATTATTGAAATCTGATTTTTTTTGAGTTGACAGATTTGATTTAAATCTGAATTTTGTTTTGGCAGATTTTGTGTTTGAAATCTGATTTCGGTTTGATTTGCTTCAAAAACCGGTTCAATCTTGTCGAAGATCGGTTGTGAGTTCAAGTTTGAATTTCAGATTTATTTTAATTCTGATTTTTTATTGTTTTGATTTTTAGATTTGATTTAATTCTGTTTTTGTTTGAATTGTTAGGTTTGATTTTCTGTTTTTTGATTTTCTGTTTGAATTTCCAGATTGATTCTTGAAATGGTTTTATTTTTGTTTGGCGGTTTGCATAGCCTCCGACCCATCGGGTCGCTTTGAATGCCCGATTTCATGCATCGATATGGACATCAAAGCTTCATTTCATTGAAAGATGGGGTGAAGTACATCGGTGTACAATATGGTTGATCCTTCCCCCAATATAGGTTTATCTCCACTACTTTGGAAAAATTTTGGCATTACGACGGCATGCCGGCTATTTTTCCAACTTAGTGAAAATTTACCCATCCAAAATAGCCAGCCTTAGCTTAGCCATATTGGGAGAAGGAACCGCTGGCTACGGGAGCATGCCCGCGCCACCGTCCGGATCGACATTCCGAGGCGGACCCGGGGGGAGTCGTCCAAAGTTGGAGTCCCCGCAAAGGGTAGATCTCCTTAATTTAATATAGCTTTCGCATTCTGAATTTTATTTTTTGTTCATTTCTTGAAACATAAGCCATGGAGGCCGGTTCTCTTCCATCGGCGTTCCGAGCCGGTCTTCAATCTTCATAGGCCGGCCGGGCCTATCTTGGGCTGTCCTTGGGCCGGAAGGGCCTGCTTGGAAGCTGCTGCTCTGCTGGCCCTGCTTGGCTGGACCGGCTTGGAAGGCCACCCGGCTATGCCCTTGGCCCGTCGGACGGTTTCCAAGGGGTGCCGGGCCGTCACCTTCAAGTCGGCCCACCTTCTGGCTGCTGTCCTCCTGTTTGGAGTTTCCTGGACTGCTGTCCTCTCAGTAGGCCACAAAGGGGCTGTTTTGGTTTGGTTTTGGGTGGGCCGAAATGGGCCTGCACAAAGGGCATTTCAGGCTCTGATTTGGGACCTGATTGGTGGGCTAAACAGGCCTGCACAAAGGGCAATGTGGCCGGACCTGGGTCTGATTTCTGGAGACCGATCAGGGGGCTGTGAGGGGTCTGTTTAATGGGCCGCAAGGAGGGCCAGGACAGCAGGCTGCAAGAAGGCCGATTGGGGACCTGTTTCTGGGCCTGGATTGGGGGCCGGATTTGGACTAGCAATGGGCCTGGATTGGGGTCAGTTTGAGGCTGAGGATGGACCTGTTTGGGGACCGGAACCGGGTCACAAGGGGACCTGTTTTGGGCCTGGATTGGGGTGCGCAGAGAGCTAGGAAATGACCTGTTAAAGGGGGGTGCTCAATGGGCCAAAACAGGTGCAGCTCGGGGAGGATTTGAGTGGGCTGCAAGAGGGCTGAAGATGGGCCAGGATGAGGCTTGTTTCAGGCCTATAGAGTGTGTTCAGTTAGGCCACATGGGGGGGCTTGAGTTTGGCTGCGAGGAGGGCAGGCAAATGGGCAGGCTTAGGGGCTCTTTTGGGCCTGCGTAGGGGGGTTACTAGGTGGGCTGCAAATGGCCTATGCTGGGGGTCGGACAAGGCTAGGATTGGACCAGCAGATGGCCTGCTTTAGGGGCCTGAACATGGGCTGATTATGGGCCTGAACAGGGGTCAGGCCATGGGCTCGCAGGAGGGCCTGTACATGGGCCTGATCATGGGTCGGCCATGAGCTGGAATAGGCCTGCGCAAGGGAGTTTTCAGAGGGTTTGATCTGGGTCCGAACATGGGCTATACAGGCTGATCCCTACAGGCCTACGAAGGGCAGGAGATGGGCCTGGAATAAGCAAAAAGAAGGCCCCTTCAAGGGGCTGTATGGGCGCACCCAGCAGTTCTCTTTACCTTTTTTTTCTTTCCTTCTTCTCCTTCCTTCCCTCTGGCGGCAGCAGCAGGTGCAGTGGGCAGCAGGTGCACAGTGGGCAGCAGGCGCAGTGGGCAGCAGGTGCACAGTGGGCAGCAGGTGCAGTGGACAAACTGGCAGCCTATCGGCGTCTGAAGCCGCCCCTCTGATTTGTGCGCACCCCTCTTCCTTTTATAGAGGCTGGAGGGGGCAGATGAAGAGCCAGCAGGTGTGTGTACGTAGGTGACCCTTGGCCTCCCCAACTCTTTGAATTCCCACCAGTCTTCAATATTGGACTGACCCTTGGTATCTCCCACGTAGGCTGGCCTCATTGGCTTCCCCCCTCCAATTAATAGGTCAAGGAGGAGGTGGCAGGTTATGTGCGTACAAGGCTTGCTGAGGTGGCAAAACTGGGCCTGTTTTTTCAATGGCTGCGGCCCACTTCTTCCCTCTCTTATGGGCCTGTACGTAGGTGAGTTATAGGAGCTGGAATTCAGTTAATTAAATTAAGAAAGACTGGGCCAGCTGGAATTTGTGCCAATGGGCCCAATTCAGGACCTGTTTTGGGTCCTGATTTGACCCAATTGAGGGTCGGTCCAGCCAGAAATTGGCCTGAACCTATTCTTTTTTTTTTGCTGCCCCCCTCCTGTTTTTTTTTCTGAAAATTCTGACGCCAACATAAGCGTACTGTGCTGATCAGATCCGGTTGTAGACGACGGAATAAGATCCGTAACTCCCAGATCAGCATATCAATAAACTCGATCAGGGATGAGTTCATATCTGAGATCGAGTTAGGGCTATGATGATTCATACTATGTATTTCTGAGCCCTTGTCCCTTCCAAAGGTTACCAAATTGCTGCTGCGACTATTTCATTTGTTGAGCTGCATAATTTTCCTGAATTTCAGCATTTTGGGTTTATTGTGGACATATACTGCTGATGCCTGTTAGTTTTAACACCTGTTGGTATTTTGGAATTATCGCTGGATTTCTGCTCCTGTTTGGCAATTTATCTGCTGGTTATATCTGGGTTATTATTTTTTTGTCTGAATCCCTGAAATCATGGGACCCCCGGTCCCGTCCCGCATCACCATGGTTGGTCTTCCTCATTAGCTCATAGTTTTTGCATATTGGCATGTTGATCATGCACAGCCTCTCCATGGCATAATGGGCAAAACAACTCTCTTTTGGGGCATGGTAAGACATTGGGGTCTTTTAACTAGACATTTGTATGTCCACCTTAAAGGGTCAAGGGGCGTGCTTAAAGTCGGCCCATTGCTTTCCCTATTTTGTTTTGAATTCTTTTAAATTAAGCCAAGACCATGAGACGGATTTTTAGCCGGCCGGATGTTCGTCTCGGTTTGTTGATTAAAGTAGATTGTTATTTAATTTCTGTTTATTGTTTATTTTATTTTATTTTTTTAATTATGGGTCAAGAGGCGTGCCAAAAGCCGGCCTATTGCTTTCCCATTTATTTTTATTCTTTTAAGTTATGCCGAGACCATGAGGCGGGTTTTTAGCCAGCCGGATGCTCGCCTCAGTTTGTTTAATTAATTAGGTGCATTTTTATTTAATTTCTATCAAGGATATCTTTTAAGAAAAAAAATTAATCTTCTTTGACCCTCTTCGGACCAAGGAAGGAATAGTCGGGGGTCGGCCCCGGGTCGGTCGGCCCCAAAACTGACCCGGGTCGGTTGGGGTCGCGACCCGGGTCGGGTCGGGGTCGGGTCGGGGTCGGGAAAAAATATAATAAAAAATTAAATTTAAAATAATAACCGGGTCGGGGGGTCGGGGCCGGGTCGGGGTCGGTCGGCCCAAAAAGCGACCGGGTCACCGACCCGGCGAACCATGCTTCGGACCCCTGCTTCACAAGGCCTGGTGGGCCTTCTGCCTCCACGAGATTTCATTTGGGCCAGCCTTCCTTTTCCTTTTTTTTTTTGACAGCCTCTTTCGGGTGGGCCCCACACACAGTTGACCGGCTGGTCAACTGGTCCTTCCCGCGGCTTCTCGCGCGCGCGGCATGCGGCCGAGGCGAGAGATTTTTTTTTTTTTAAACCTCCCTTCCTGGTGGGGCCCGCGCTTATTTTGACCCGCGGGTCAAAATCGGACCCCGTCGCCGCTCGCGCCTCCCCTTCTCCTGATATATGCCAGCTGGATGTAAGTTGGCAAAAAATAAATCCGGCGGCTCTTCTCTCCTTACGACCAGACGACGGCAGTGGCAGCTTCTCAGGCGGAAGCGGGCGAAGGCATTGGATGCTCCAGGCTTCTCCGGCGGTGGCAGAGGGTGACCAAGACCTCGACGGCGGTGCTAGACCTTACCGGTGGATGTTTGCACGCTCGACGGACTCCGGAGACGCTTCCGGCGGGCCAGCGATCAGGTCGACTCCAAGGACTCCTCCGGCGGGCTTCCGGCGATCGTGACACCTAAGGGAGGGGCTTCCAGCGGCTGCGACTTTGGACAGACAAGCTTGAAGTGGCTTCGAGCGACGGTGGGGGGAGACGACTCCGGTAAGCCCTGCTTCTCTTCTCCTTCTCTCGGTCTCTCGATGGCTCTCCTTGGGGTGTATTCATGCGGGGTGCAGCCGACGGATTGCTGGGTTTTTTATAGGCCTCGGTAGTCTTCCTCCCCCGCTGGGAAACCTCCCGAAACAGGAGTTGCGGCTCCGAGAAGGACTCGGGACCATCCCGAAGCATACGGGATCGATTTGTTGCTAAGTCTTTCCCTCTTTGTAGGATTTCCAACGTCGAAAGACTCCCACATTGCGGGGGATCCGACTGAGGATTGATTATGTTACCGCCCCTTCCATTTTTTTACTCTGCTTTCGACGGCCTCATCCTTCCTCCGACAACCTGTTGTCTTCTCGTAACAGTATCAGACGAGGTGCAGGAACCGGTGAGTGGTCGGTTCTGCCACCGAAGCCTTCTAAAAAACAAGTATTTTTTTCTGCTCGGTTTTTTTTGTTTGCCATTTCATAACTACTATGAGACTTCCGACCCGCTCCACTTTGTAGACACCCCAATTGATTTTCACGGGAGCCCTCCTCTTATTTTGCTGCTGGGACTGTGGGCCGAGTCAGCCATTTCTTCCTACCGACTCTTTTTTTTTTCATAAAAGCTTGATGCCCTTATTTAATTCTGACCATATTTTTCATGCATGTCCTCATTCAGATCTTGCTTATCCTGCATTTTTATCCCTTTTCAATTCAGATTTATAAGGTCATTCACTTTGAAAATATGAGTGCCAACAGATACTTTTATTTTCCCATTACAAATGAATTATTTAAAATCAGATCCTGTATCAGACCTGTATCAGTTGGGAGCAGGCTGATCCACTTCCAGTACTCGATACTTCCTTCATAGGAAGCACACTCTTCTAGGAAAAAGTAATAATGCTTTAAGTTGTTTACTTTGTCATCATTTGGACAACCATAGAAACCCTGTTATTCTGGTCATATTGCAAACAAAGGATTAAAGCTAAAGAGATAAATTTGAAATATGAGTTAAACCACATTACTTATCATACTCATAATTGACATTTTAATTCATGAAAAAGATAATTTTAGATAAGCAGAATAATTTGAAAATGCACCAATGCACCTAGAAAGAAATTGTAGTTAATCCCTTTCTTGTTCATAACTGAGCCAATTTGCTTTTTTTCTTCAGTTCAAGTGATTTACAATTAGAAAAGATTGATCACGTTGTATGAATAAAAAAATAAATCAAATAAAAAGCTCTTTTTCCACCCAAAGTTCTCCCAAGTACATGCCAGCTAGGCTATCAAGGCACCTAAGCAATAGGAGGCACCCATTTGCTGCCTCACTCCATCCAAGTTTGTCCCAAGTGCCTTTATGGGCATTTTTCCCTCACCAAAAAGTAAAGGTGGCTAATTATTATCTGATATTTTAATATACTGAATGTTTAAATGATTCGGGAGCAAGAAATCAGTGAAATTGGTCAATTCAGCCTTATCATCCCGTAATTTATCATGCTTACTGTCACAATTAAACTTTTTGTAAATCATTTCTAACAAAAAGCATGGATTGCCTGATGCACTTGAAGCAAAGTGGCCCCCTTCATACCTTAAGCAACTTTCACCTCTGACAGCATGGCATATAGAATATATTAATAGCAAAATAAAATTAGGAGTTGTCCTTCATAATAGTCAATATCAATGTTTATATAAGAGATTGGTATTTCCATTTAAATGATGACGCTCTATGATGAACAAAAAGATTAACCCAAAATGTCGCCATAAAAGTCCTGTCTGTTTTAGGAAGATGACATTTTTATCAGGTGAGAAAGAAAACTAATGCTGGTATAATAGTGAATCAGATCAAAATCAGAACACAATAAGCCATATGATATTCATCATTAAATCACCATAAATAGATGAATTAGTTTGCATCAGACAAGAAGCAAAACGTGCAACAGGTTTTTTGTTTCCATACCAAAACTTATCTCCCTTTGCCCAATTAAATTGAGCATCCAAGTGAGGATCCTAATCCCCCCAAGCCAGTAGCTTTAGTTGGTATTAATTCCTATAGAATGCCAGAAGAATAGTATAGTAATTGTTGGCGTACATTTTTTTCAAAAAAAAAGGGGAAGAAAAGAGGAGAACAGATGGGCAAACTTGGGAGCTGGGCTAACGGCCCACAAATCAACCACAATTGAACCTAATTGTACACCCCAATAGGGGCCTTGATTAGCTGGCCCATAATTGAGCCAATTCAGCCCCTAATCAGGCTCTGCGTACAGCCCACACTAGGCTTGGGACGCAGCCTCCTGCTGGCCCAGAGACCAGGCCCACCCGAAGTCTCCTTCTGGCCCAGGAAACCAGGCCCACCTGCGGCCAAGTGTGAACAGCACCTGCCACGTCAGCACCTGCCACATCAGCATCTGCCATGTCAACACTGCCACGTCAGCATCTGCCACGTCAGCATCTGCCATGCCAACACCTGCCATGTCAGCATTGCCACTTCAGCATCTGCCACATCAGCACCTGCCAGTTCACCTCCATCTTAAGCACAACCTACTGCCACATCATCCCATCGGTCAGGTCAAGGCTGGGGGAAGGCCAAGGGACAGCCAATCAATAAATTTAGTTTAATGGTGTAACCTCCGAAGGGAGGCCAAGAGACCTGCGTACAAGCCCACTTGTTGGCTTTTCATCTCCCCTCCACTCTCTATAAGAGGAGGGGTGCGCACCAGCCAGAGAGAGGCTGCTGAAGATGCCGCCAGGCTGCTGGTTTGAGCCCCCATCCTGCTGCCACCTGCTGCCTGCGACCAGGAAGGAGAAGAAGAGAAGAAGAAGAAGAGAAGAAGAAAAGGTAAAGGCTAGTTGGTGCGCCCATGTAGCCCTTCAAAGGGCCTTCTTTTCTACCTGTTCTAGGGTCCATCTCCAACCCCTGGTCGGTCTGCAGAAAATCATCTTCTATTGCCCATGTTCGGACCCAAACCAGGCCCCTAAAAGCCCCTCTGCGCAGGCCTATTTCAGTCCAACTGAACACCCCAAATCCGGCCCCAACATGGTCTGCCAATCAACCCTCCTGCGGCCCATTTAGCAGGCCCACCTGCAGGTCCACTTGGCCCAGCCGAACACTCCCACCCACAGCAGGAGAAAACTCCCTATTGCAGGCCCATAGCCTGACCCCTATTCAGAATCTCAGATCCATAGCCGGCCCATTCCCTGGTCTCTACCCAGGCCCATAGCCGGCCCACAACCAGTCCATGATCAGGCCCCTTGTAGCCCATTCAAGAAAAAACCCCCGAACTGCACCTGTTTTAATTCAAAAAAACAGGCTCATGCGCAGCCACCTGCAACAACCCAAAACCTGGCCCTTGCCCAGTCCAATTCAGGACCTGTTCAGCCCATCCAACAGACTTTCAAACCGGCTATAAACAGCCCCTTTGTGGCACCTATTAGAGCCCTAGGTGAGGGTGGATGACCCGGAGATTCTTGGAGACCTTTCGACGGGCCAAATCTACTCCGGGCGGATCCTCATTTCTCCTACTCAAAACAGCCCCTTTGTGGCTATCCTTGCTATCCTATGTTGGTTCCTTTTGGAGCATCTTCAAATCTCCCATGTTCCATTGCCCCTTGAGCAAGTCAAAACAGGTCCGAAGCTGCCCCTTTGAACAGTCCCAAAACAGGTCATTTTCAGCCTCCTTTCCCCACACTCCATGCCGCTGCAGCGGGGGAGAGAACTCCCAAAACAGGGTTCTGCAGAGGTGAAGTGAAGCAGTGGACAGCAGTTTGAATGTGGGCCGGCTTGAAGGTGACGGCCCGGCACCCCTGGGAAACCGTCCGACGGGCCAAGGGCATAGCCGGGTGGCCTTCCAAGTCGGTCCTATCCAGCAGCTCCAGCAGTGCGGCAGCTCTTCAAACAGGCCCTTCCGGCCCAAAACAGTCCAAGACAGGCCCGGTGGGCCTACGAAGATTGAAGGCCGGCTCGGAACACCGATGAAATTGAACCGGCCTCCATGACCTTGTTCCAAAAAATGAACAAATAAAAATTCAGAATGCGAAAGCAATATTAAATTAAGGAGATCCACCCTTCGCGGGGACTCCAACCTTGGACGACTCCCCCCGGGTCCGCCCCGGAATGTCGATCCGGACGGTGGCGCGGGCCTGCTCCCGTAGCCAGCGGTTCCTTCTCCCAATATGGCTAAGCTAAGGCTGACTATTTTGGATGGGTAAATTTTCACTAAGTTGGAAAAATAGCCGGCATGCCGTCGTAATGCCAAAATTTTTCCAAAGTAGTGGAGATAAACCTATATTGGGGGAAGGACCAATCACATTGTACACCGATGTACTTCACCCCATCTTTCAATGAAATGCAGCTTTGATGTTCACATTGATGCATGAAACCGGGCATTCAAAGTGACCCGATGGGTCGGAGGTGATGCAAACCGCCAAATAAAATAAAACCATTTCAAAATGAATCTGGAAATTCAAACAGAAAATAAAAAACAGAAAATCAAATCTGAAAGTCATAATAAAAAAATCAGAATTGAAGTAAGCTTAAAGCAAGCAAACCGGTTTTTCAAACAAATCTGGAAATAAACAAAGCAAATCAGGTTCTGAAATGGGATTCCCCTGCCACATTTGCAGACCTTCACGTAGGTCCCTTCCCCCTTCAATTCAGGCTTGCTCGGTTCATATGTAGACATCCTACAACCGGTCCATGTTCAGCCCACATCCAGGCTCATTTTCAGCCACCTGCAGCCCACCTGCAGGTGCCCATAGCCGGCCCCCCTGTTCAGACCCACAACCGGCCCAGGAGCAGTCCTAAACCAGGCCCACAAACAGGCCCATTTCCAGGTCCTCATCCAAGCCCGCAAACAGGTCCATTTGAGACCCAATTCCAGCCCACTTGCAGGCCCACTAAGCAGACCCAAAAACCTGCTCCTAAAACCTGCAGCAAGTAGCCCCTCTGCGCCCCCATTCAGCACAGCCCTCTGCTGGTCTCAAAAAAATGATGCAATCTGTCCCGGTTGAAATGCACCTTGTGCAGGCCTGAGCTGGCCCATTTCAGCCCGAGATGGGATTCTATCTTGGGTCCGGGAGAATAGCCTAGTCAGGTCTGTTTTCATCCCATCCAAACTCCCTCAAGCAAGCCCCTTTGTGGCCAGCTTCCTTGCCCTCTTTGGCAATCACACTCTAGCCCCTTTGTGGCTCGGTGGAATCCCAAATCAGTCCTTAAGTAAAAATCAGATTTTTACCAAACCGAAAACACAAGGAAATCAGATTTCAATAAAAAATTTGCAACCAAAAAATTCAGATTTGAACAATCTACTAAAATAAATTCTAACTGACTTCAAAAATCTGATTTTTGGCAATCTGAAAATCCATTTAAAACCTACTAAACTTCTCCCAAAAGAAATCAAATAAACAACTCCAAACACCTAAAATGGATCAAAAAACCAACTCAAAACAAAAATCCAGAATTTGAAAATTCAACAAACCAATCAAGCAACAAAATACCAAAATTGCTTAAAACACTTTAAGCACATCAAAATCAAAATCAAAACAGGTTCAAAACAACCCAAACTGGTCAAACCAAATCAAAAAAATTAAATCAAACAAACTTAGAAATCAACAAAACCGACTTTCAAGTCGACCCAACAAACAAATAAAACAAACCCGAACAAATCGGTTTGCATCTGATCGGACCCAAAAGGCCGCTGCCCTTTTGAGTTCTTTACTTTATTTTGTGGATGTGCATGTCTCCAAAAACAGGTTGCCGCGACGGTTAATCAAAGACGTTTGAGCCGTTGCTCGATGTAAGTTAACGCCGGATACTCGGTCAAAAAATGAAATTTTCAAAGAACCCGAACCTCGGTTCTAATATTTTTAAACTATCACCGGACTACTTAGTATTTTTAGGATATCACATATTTTCCTAGAAAAGTCCGGAGATGTCTTTCTTTCTAAAGAACAGACGCAGAAAAAAGAAGTTCACACAGTAATCATGTAACTTTAGAACATTGAATGGTTTGCCTTGAAGAAAGACCAATATGTACAACTTACATGCAGAACTATCACATCTACCACCGGCCATAATGTATACACTCCCTTCAACCTCCATAGGACATGTACAAAAAAGGTGCAATTTTTGTACCAAGGATTGAACTTCCAGATGAATAAGATCATCATATAGGAAGAATCCAAAAAGTAGTCAATGGTTCATCTAATAAGAATACAACCAACCGATTCATTATGAGATTAATGGGGATTGGGGCCTGCACAAAAACTGCCTTTAGAGTTTAGACAGCATTAATAGATTTCAATGGACAGATGCATGACCACATACTAATTAATGATATCAAATGACAGAGATTCAATAAATTAACTTCTCTATTAATGTTAAGTGCTGCAAAATATGATTAACCCTTAATTGTTGGCTTGAAACCAGATTCATTCTGCAGATTATGAAGGCTTTCCTCAATGCCTAGACATATTTTTAGTTAGTATGCTCTCTGTTAATAGATGTCAAAGAACAGCTCCATCTTTCGGAACATTATCGAAATAGATGTTAACATGTTCATGTCATTGCAGCATGCCACAAAATGCACTCACCAGCTGAGGTGGGCACATCAGGAATTCAGTATTAGGTACACAGGATCCTTTACTGCCTTATTCTATGAACTACACTACTAACCAAAACCATGAGCATGGATCATCCAAGGGTTCACAATTCACATTATAGTATGCTAAAATGCATCGGAAACTTGATTAATCGAATCATAAGCTAATAGCACCATGATATTATGCTTATGAGAAGAAAGGAATGATGATATTTTCCTTTTATCATTAAAACCCGATTAAACTGAGCTAATTACTAAATAAAATTTCATTTTAGTGATTCGAAGAAAAAGACTTTGGTGAGAAGATAACAAATATATGCAGAAAAGCATCATTAGACTACTCACTCATACAGTCATACCTGATTAAGCATCCACTTGAGTCCTACAGAAGCAGTGCATTCATTTTTAGCAGCACTATTCAACCAATCAAGATTGTATACTTTATCCAGGGTAGCTGCAATAGCTGTCATATTACTCCTCCTCTCTTTCACTGAGAAGATTTCACCATTTGAGCTGATGTTGATGTGGCTATTTAACAATGTCTCAAACCACCCGCTTCCAGACCTCTGCATTGACAATATAGCAAAGAAATGGACTGGGTTGCATGCACATTCATTCCTGCCATAAACCAAAATCCTTAATGCCTACCAACCTCTAGATAAAAAAGACTCAAAAATGCTCAGTAATACCTGCTGTAAGTTAAGGGCACAGGATAGTGCACAAATGGAATCTCACTTGATAGGATTCTGGGATTATGGCAACTTTGCTTTACTATTTCCACCTTGGTTAGTTTGAATCTATCATGGATGACTGATTGTTTTAAGCAAATTGTGCAGATAAAGATGCCGAATACCATGGAAAATGCCAGCACAACCATCCGAAGAACAAGTGGCGACTTTTTCGGAGGCCTAATGGCGAGCGTGTCCTGGGAGAATAAAATTTAGAGAACAATTAATAGGAGGAAGAACACACAGTCTAACAATCTGATCAAAATACGAGCTACCTTCCTAAAATTATACAAAGATCGATAAAAAACTTATAGAAATCAAGAAATCATCATATCGGGAGAATCACAGCGGAACAACAACTGTGAAGAGACAAAAGTTTCAAGAGAAACAAGAAAATAAAAACCCATCGAAGGTGAGTAGAGATCGAATGGATGGAGAAGAATCCTTTCTGAGAAACATGCATTCGGATGTTGAATAACATAAAGAGACACGACGAAACTAGAATTTTGTCTCTCTAACAAGATGGTTTTCTTTATTTTCTCCACAATCACTGGAGAAAGGGAAACACAAAAGTGGGAAACATCGCAGAAGAGGCAATAAAACAACCATAATAGCATGGAGAAGCATGTAAAGAGTAGGAGAGAGCACCTTCGCAAAGAGGTAGAGATCTTCTGTCATCCCTTCACTTTTGCCCTTTTCCTCCAGCTTTTCCTCAGGACAACCCATAGAAAGAAGAGATTTACACAATCCGCCTCCTTGTAAGTCCCCCCTTTTCCTCTCTCACCTCCCAAAGCTCTCAGCTTTCCCCCGCCCCTACCCTCACTATTCACCAACCTGACAATGCGCTTACAACCAAAGAGCACCAAGCACCCCCTCTCACCCTCTGGCTCTCCCCTCCTTTTGAGCTGCGAAGCTTCATAAAACTCCTTGACGCCGGAGAAAAGGATAGGATCAAATGGGTCCGCCGGGATTCAATGCAAGACTCAAAGCTTCCCTCAGCCCACAACAAACGAAGCCTTTTCCCGTATTAATGATGATGGAGGTGGCGAGGGGTTCTGGGACCGGAGAAGAACCCTGCACCGCGCTGCCAGGTGAATGATTCTCATGAGCGAGAAAGCGCCGGCAGTGGCGAGCGTCCTGCACGCTTCGGCCCCCCACAACCTCCTTGCTCCTTACTCCGTTCGCGCCTTCTGCGCCGGAAAGGAGAGTCTTTTCGCTGTTCCGCCTCTCATCTTGCTCCTGTTCTTCCTCTCTCGTCCGGTCCCCACCGATTACTGTTCTGCATCTCGCCTCCCCCCCCCAGCTGGCTCTCTTCCGCCCTCGCCCCGTGCTTGCGCCGCGCAGGCTCTGGCCCCGGCTCCGCATTATACTGCCCGGCAAAACCTCTGGACCGCATTTAGAGCCCGCAAATCGAGAAGTCTGGAGGAAGACCAGCGCAACAAAAGAGGAGGGATGAGGGAGATACTTCTTTCTAGCTCGAAGAGAGAGAAAATCAAGGAAGAAAGAAAACGACCGTTTGGTTGAGATTCCGGGGGAGACGTAATCTCGTAAAATTCAAATTTTCGATTAAATACAGTAAATTTACATAAACTTGTGCGTTTTAAAATAAATAAATTTTATGTAAAATAAGTAAGCCGAGTTGGCTAAGTAAGTGTGCATTCACGAGTATGCACTCCTTGGACAGGTTAAAATAAAAATCATCAAAAAAGATTAAATCTTTATCCTAGAATATCAGAAGTGGCTGGTTGAGGAGAGCAAGGGCATAAATTTACTTTCTAAAATCAACATATTTAATTTAATTCGATTAATTAATTTCCAACTTCTCCCTAGTAGTCCGGGCAGGGGTGCAAACGAACCAATACACTCGACAAATAACTCGAAATTCGGCTCGATGAAAACTCGACACGAATACGTAATTTTGGTGGGTTGGCTAAGTAAGTTTGCACCCTTGCTCACGAGTATGCACTCCTGGGATAGGTCAAAATAAATATTATCAAACAAATTTAAATATCTATCCTAGAACATCAAAAGGGGCTGGCTGGTCGAGAAGAGCAAGGGCATAAATTTACTTTCTAAAATCAACATATTCAATTTAACTGATTAATCAATTTCCAACTTCCCCATGGTCCAGGGGTGTGAGAGCATTTGGTTTATGATTTTCTCAATTAATGATTCAGTCCACTCTTGAGGTTGTTTCTTCCGGTAGAATAAGATGCAGGTTTACATTGTTAGTCCTGGTGATTAAACGTATTCCTTCCCAACATGTACTGAGAGACAATCTGGCATGCACGGGGATAGCATTATATATGCAAGGTTCATTTGTTTGGTAACAGCATTACAAGTCTTTTACCACCGTCGATCTTAAAATCGATATAAATCTTGATCATCGAGAGGTATTTGATTAATTGTTTCGATTCGTACACTGCGAAAAAATATATGTTATGTAATACTAAGTGTCGACTCGTATCACCCATTTGCTCTGCCATTTTCGAGCACCTCCTCTGGCCCGCACCGGCATGTCGAAGCGTCTCGATCTCCGCACATTCGCCGTCGGCGCCACCCACTTCACCTCCTCCGTATGATGCTGCATATTAAATTTTTTATACATTTAAATTTATTTATTTCTATTTTACAAATATATTGATCATTCGTAATCTTGATAGTTATTTATCAATTATGTTATTGAAAGTGGACATGCACTACAATTCAGAGTCCATTTGGATCCCTGTAAAAGAAAATTCATTGAAAACCTCCTACATTGCATATGATTTTCAGGGAATTTGAAATCTTGGTGACTTTATTTGGTTGCTCTGGAAATATTTTCCCAGGAGATCATTGATCTTGTTCAATTATTTGTAAATTATGTTGCTAAAATACTATATTATAATATTTTTCATTCACAGTTTCTAAAATATTTTATTTTAGTCGATAAAATATGCTCTTGATATTTGCCATCTTGAATTGCAAATAATGTAATAATTAAATATAAATAATTATTTATTAAAATATTTACTCGCATTATTTGATGGCATGTAAAAATAAATCATGTTAAAAGGAATTACATGCGATAAAATTTCTATAACATATTACAATACGATCTATTATTTAATTCATATGAAAAATATAATTCAAAATGCTTATATCAATCTAAAAATATGAATAAAAACCTTTTATTCGATAAAATAAGTTTTTATCTACTCCTGTGAATTTTAAAGAAAATGTTTTAAAGTCACTTACACTTATTAAAATTGATGATATTTATTTATAAATAAGATATTCTATTCAGCAAAATAAAAATTTCAAATCAATTTTACTAACAACTACCGAAAACGGTGTCCTCAGTTGAGCAGCGGATGCCAAAATCCTGATTCAGGCGATGATGGCGTAAAATATTTTACCTTGACATATATTTTACACGTAACCAAATATGAGCGCCAAATTTTTTTCGGGAAAAGTGCATGCATGGAGTAAGTTTTCAAGGTAAACAAACAGATATACTTGGTAAACAAATAGACCAAGACCCTTAGTCTGTACAAAAGATTGAACAAAGGTTGTAGAGTTGAAATGGTGTGACTTTAACTTGGTTTCATATACTTCAGATAATTTGTACGAATGAATTCTTGTAAACTTATTTGATTTATGCACGTATATAAGTCGTATGATTATAGCTGTTTATTAATTTTAATTTGATTTTATAAATACAGAGAAATGATGTGCATTTGTCCGAATGGAATAATGTATATTCGAAGGAACGTATTCGAAAGAAATGTCTTGTTGAATTTATTTGAATGAAATGTACAGGTCAAGGATCATCGTGGACAGATTTATATTTTCGTGAAATTTTAATTTTTATAAAAATATATTTTTTAATTTAAAATTATTAGCCAGGACTACCATGTATCACCCGTAGTAAACAGCAACGACGATAGTCAATACCACTTAAAGCACTCGATGACCAGCACTATGCTGCTTAATTCTAGTGACGGCTTTAGCGACAGCTCTAAGTCATCATCGGCATTAAGTAGCGATGGCTCAGGTCATCACCAGCAGCTTACCAACGACGGACGAAGGTCGTCGCCGGTAAGTTATCGAAGACAACTCGAGCATCCGTCGCCAATGATCGGCGTTACCAACGATGGCTTGTAGGCGACCACTCGTAGATCTAGTAGCGATGGTTGCCATTTCGCCGTCGTCAATATCATCTGCGGTGTGCTTGTTTGCGACGGCCGAGCCACGGCTATAAAATCGTCGCAACAACCCAGTGGCAACAACCTTTCTCTATTAGCGACGGCCTAGAGCCGTCCCTAATACCTAATTTTCGGTTCTTCTTGATATTAGGATAATGTTTCACACCGTAATAAATCATCCACTCACGGTTACACAGATCCCATGAAGGCTCCATCATCCTCGGACATGGTCAAATCCATGCTCCATCATTTTTCAACTTGGCCAACATTTCATCAGGGCATGCTTACGCAGGCAGGCAGCAAGCAAGGAGGCGCGTTTGGCATCACATATATCACGGGGGTGTTTGGTTGCATGACAACGGAGGTTTTTATTTTAATTTTAAAAATTCATAAGAAAACTGGTTAAAAGAAATGTTCAGGCAACCATGATACTTTTATGTTTCGAAAGTAATTTTCATCTTAAACGAAAAAAGAGGGTTTCACCTCTTTCTTTTTTTCTTGTGGTTCCCCGCTTTGTTGGATCATCCGTGGTGGTTACTTTTTTTTGTTATCACATCTCCCCAAACACAATAATTTTATGTCACGAGTTGATTCACTTTTTATTTTAATATAATTTTTTATCATGAAAACGTACAAAAAATTACCATGCAACCAAACACACGGTTAACATAAGAGTTGACATTATCCAACATTATATTTAATTTGAATGTTGCATATACTCTCTCTCTCTTTCTCTACCTACGTCCTTACCTAATATCAGGGAGTAATCTAACCTACTCCCGGTTGGTCTTTGTCGTCTATCAACGTACGAGCAGGAAGCCCAACAACTTCGTGCTTCCAACTATTTTCCTCTTCTTCTTCTCTTTTTTTTAGCATCCTGCCTGTTCATGCCTTCTAATAATTATTGCACTATGTTTTAGGGGTTGACTCATGAAGGTGTTTGGTTGCACGATAATTTGTATTTTCGTTTACAATTTTACGTTTTGAAAACAAAACTCGTCAAAAAAGATGTTCACGGGATGACAATTTTATGTTTTGAGAGTGATTTGTGCGAAAAAAAAGTGGCTCATTCTTTTTTTATTTTCTTGTGGTCCCCCCTGCTTTGTTTAGTCGTATATGATAGTTAATCTTTTTTGTTATCACATCCCTCAAACATGATAATTTTATGTCATTTGGTTGGCTCACTTTTTATTTTAATACATTTTTTTGTCGTGAAAATGTACGAAAAATTATTGTGCAACCAAACACCCCGTTAACATATAAATACTTGCTATTTCGTAAAGATAAGATTAATTATATCTTGAATCTGAATGATTTTCAAACCCCACTTGCCCTGAACCTCTTTTATTCCGACATATATCGATATATTTTTTTAAAATGAAAATGAAGGATGATGATGGCTATTTTCTTCTGAGAAAAATCAAAGATGACTGTGGCATGCAGCTGAGGTACCTTTCTTATTTTAAATGGAAACTCATCATCTACATGTTTTGATAGATTACAGTATATACCTATCTAGCTTACCGGGTAAAAATTAAGTATGTGGGTAAGATTTGGTTTCATTGAATATTGTTTTTTTTTTACCTGTATGCAATTACGAGTGGGTTTTACTGATACATTAATTGCATCAATATTGTTTATTTTTAAAGCCCAGGAAAAACTCCTTTTGAAGTTGTGTATATATATACAGGTTCATAGAATTACCATTAATAATACATTTATTTTGTTATGTATCTTCGGGTCGAATTCAAGAGAGAAGTATTTCTTGTAGATCATCAGAGAAAAACAGTGCTTGAGAGTATTTAAATGGGAAAAAAATGCCTTAAAAACTATTTCACATATATTTTTTTATCGAACTGCAACCATCTTTAATAACCCAAGCGTATAATTAGCTTTAAAAATCTACCGGGCCTAATTTCTCACCATGCTTGGCAGATGGTGGTTGCATGAGACGCATAAACAAACATATTTGGTCCCTAAACCAAGACTATTAAAAAAAATAAACAACCAAATAAGTAAACAAAATAAAAAATAACAAACCATTTACACTAAATCAAGTGATATATATAGAGTCTCACACACGTTCATTCATGTTGACGACTGTCCACATATATATATACATATATATTTTTATATGATCTACCTGCACTAAATCAAGTCAACCATGTCTTTTTCCCCCCTTTTATGAAAAGGAAAAAAAGAACCTTCCTCACCCATTGAGTTGCAGTAATGATGTACCTTTTTCTTTTGAGATTTCTTCGGCATGCCTTTTCTTGTGAACGCACAAATCATTTTGTTCATATACTTCAAAGTAAAATTAGCTAAATATATAGACATATGTCTTCGAACTAAGAATGTAAATAGAATCCGATATTTTGAAATCTCGTGATTCAATTCCGAAAAGAATCAACAAGTTTGGATTTTGTTTGTGCCTTATAAGCCATCGGAGATTTTGATAGGTTATCAGAATTATAATCCCTTTATCCGATTTCTTACACATGGCCTCCACTTTTTTGTCATCACATATGATAATTGTATGCCCGTGACTGTCTTGGATATTATTCTATATACACCATTAAATCACAAAAGAGTATATAGAGTTAATTTGCAACCTGCAGACACCTTATAAGGATTATTAATTATTTGGTTGCATCTCATGCATGTTGTTGAAGGGCAACCATAACCTGCTCTTGATCATCTGTTTGGGGAAAGGTTGATTAGATCAAAGAAAGTGGAGAGGATGGTCCGTTTTCTGCTCTTCTTTCTCCAATCAGATTTTACCCTACAACAATACACATCTAGTAATTTGTAGGGTCGGTTGATTTTGATTCACCTGAAATAATTCTAAGGAATAAAAAAATCGATGGTAGGAGGTGGTCAAGTTCGATGCTTGTTTCAAATCAGGATCCGTTACTCCAAAAGAAGAACCAATATCATAACATGTGATATGACACAAAACAAATCGCGCGTGCGCTCAACTTTTTGGTCATTTTCTCCTCTTTTTAAATCATATTAAAGATGAGAGAGATAGAGTTCACTTTGATAAGATTTTGAATAAATGTAATCTCCCCCCCCACAAGACTAATAACAACCTACCTGACGTAAGTGTACAATTAGAGCTAGCATAACAGTTTTTTTTTCTCATTGTACTACATAATATCTAAATTAACTTATCAACCCAACTGCCATACTAGTTGGTTGGCATATCGAGGAGTCAACCATTTTGGGACTACTTTCAAAGGATATCTTAACATAAAATAGTTACAATGAGATGTTATAAATATCTATTTTGCCGGAAGATAGTCACCAACGTTTCACTGACATATAATATCTTAACATCTTTTTCAGACAACTTATTAATTAACTCAAAAGATAGTTATCAACGTTCACTGACTTAGGGTGCGTTTGGGAACTACGTGGAAGTACTTTTTTTTTACTTCTCCTTTGATCAGAAGTCCTTCTTATTTTTATGGTGCTGTTTGGTTACATTTTTTTTTCACTTTTCCTTCTTCTCGGAGGTAGAAGCTCGGAGGAGAAAATTTCTCCTTCCGGCGGAAGAAAAGCGCTCCCGTGCCGTGCCCGCGAGTCTCTATCCCGCGCTCCCGTGCCGTCCCCTCCGCGAGCCCCCCCCCCTCCGCGGCACTCCCTCCCCCCCTCCACGGCACAGCCGTCCCCTCCGCGAGCCCCCCTCCGCGGCACTCCCCCCTCCGGCACTCCCTCCCCTCCGCGAGCCTCCCTCCCTCCGCGTCTCCCCCTCCGCGACCCCCCGCCGCCGTCCGCGAGCCTCCCCCCTCCGCGGCACTCCCCCTCCGCGACCCCCCCCGCCGCCGTCCGCGAGCCTCCCCCCTCCGCGAGCCTCCCCGCCGCCGTCCGCGAGCCTCCCCCCTCCGCGGCACTCCCCCCTCCGCGACCCCCCGCCGCCGTCCGCGAGCCTCCCCCCTCCGCGAGCCTCCCGCCGCCGTCCGCGAGCCTCCCCCTCCGCGGCACTCCCCCCTCCGCGACCCCCCTGCCGCCGTCCGCGAGCCTCCCCCCCCTCCGCGAGCCTCCCCGCCGCCGTCCGCGAGCCTCCCCCCTCCGCGACCCCCCGCCGCCGTCCGCGAGCCTCCCCCCTCCGCGAGCCTCCCGCCGCCGTCCGCGAGCCTCCCCCTCTCCGCGAGCCTCCCCGCCGCCCTCCGCGACCCCCTACCGCCGTCCGCAAGCCTCCCCCCTCCGCGAGCCTCCCCGCCGCCGTCCGCGAGCCTCCCCCCTCCGCGACCCCCCGCCGCCGTCCGCGAGCCTCCCCCCCTCCGCGAGCCTCCCTGCCGCCGTCCGCGAGCCTCCCCCCTCCGCGACCCCCTGCCCGCCGTCCGCGAAGCCCCCCTCCCCCGGCACCGCCCCTCCGCGCCTCCCCCCCCCTCCGCGAGCCCCCCTCCGCAGCCGGAGTCGCCCCCCCCCCCCCCGCACGGCGTCCCCCCTCCGCAGCCGAGTCCCCCCGGCAGACGCCCCCGCGCCTCCCCGCGCGGCGTCCCCCCTCCGCAGCCGGAGTCCCCCCCATCTTCCACGGGTCCCTCACATGTGCGGAGAAGCCAACGCACGCGACGGTGCGGGGATCCCCGGCGAGGGCGGGCACCGCGGCGGAGAACCGCAAGCGGTAGAAAGAAGCGGCCTCCGTCCCGCGCTGCTGCTCCGCTTGCCTGCTCGGCCCTTCGTATTCCCTACGGCAACAGCTTCGCGGGACCGTTTCTCCGCCGCCACCGGGCGTGCCCTCATCTCCCGAGCTGCCTCACGCCGCCCGCGCGTCGGCCGCTCCTGCCCGCTGCCAGTACCCCCCTGCGCGGCACTCCCCCCTTCCTGCCAGCCGTGCCTCGCCATCCTTCTTTTCGTCGGCCACGATCTCCTGCGCCACGAGGGGCTGCATTCCTCCCCCATGCGAACCCTTCCAATGCTGAGCTTCTTCCACAAGCAGCTGAACCTGCATTGCCCAACGGCCATCCATCATCCAAGCTCTCTGATTGCTTTGCTCATCGCCCCCAGCCGGAGTCCCCCCCCCCCCCGCACGCCTCCGCGCCTCCCCCCGCGCAGCCGGCGGAATAGGCCTACGGCAAGAAGAAAATTAAAAGAAGAGTTTTTAGACCCAAAACATAACCAAACTACTTTCACTCCCACAAATGAGAAGACCTTCTAATTGGAGTGCCTTCGAAAAGAAGGCACTTCTGGAAGAAGTCCTTCGAGAAGTTGCCAAACGGACCCTTAGTATCTTGACATATTCTTAGATGAGATGTTATAATCTGTTTTGCTGGAAGATCCGACATCTTCGTCCGAAGCTATCGTAGTAATTGACATTTCCATCGGGTTTTAACTCTAATACCAAACAATTATGCGCTGAATGATTGTGTCACTCCAAGAGCCCAGTCATCCTTGGATTACCTCCGACTAAAGACGTTTATCTTGAAATTTTCTGAACCTACCTTTTGAAAAATATAAAACCAGAATAGTTAACCGTTCAAGTGTTACGATCAAGTTCCATCCATATATAGTTGTTGTCAATACCACAGAGCCATCTACCGAGGCAGAAGAATCATACAAGTGCATATAAATTTATACGCCAAGGTCATGTTTGGTACCAAGATGACTCGAGGATAAATTAAGTTTATCTTAAAATTTTAGAAAATAAACTTAATTTATCCACAAAAATTTTTAGTGTCGAATAAACTCTGAGAGTATATTTCGTATCAAAATATTTTAGAGGATAAACCAGATTTATCTTATAAATTTCGAGAATAAATCAAATGTATCTTCAAATTATCTCGATATCAAACATCCGACATATTTGATACGAGAATAGTTCGGAGATAAACTAGATTTATCAATTTAGAGGATAGACCTGATTTATTTTTACAAAATTTGGTGTCAACCAGACCCTTGAATGTGTAAATTTCAGTTTAGACACCGCCCTAAAAATAAAGACGGACATGACCATAAACAGTTTCGAAAATTTCCGGATCATGCAGTCTAATCCAACGGGTATTCCACAGACGAGATAAATAAATTTTTCTAAAGTTTATCCGGGCGCGTGTGGACGAGACCTTTCTTGGAATCCCGAGCATATTCGACGAGTCGGCGGCGCTAAAAAACATTCTCCGCCACGTCCACCAGCTTCGTCCGAAGACGGCCGTCCGTTTGTACACGTGGCGTCGAGATCTCTTCCGAGACCGTCGATCTTAGCGGCGCTGGGACCGGGCGGACGAGCTCCGGATCCGAGGCGGGACTTCTCCCTGGGGCATAAAAAATTTTGAAGTACGTAATAAAAAATATATATATATTTCTCCGGACCGGCGAAGGGACGTTCCTTCGCACGTCCCACGTGCACCTCGCGCCGTTCGTGCCGGGGCGCAGTGCGCCGTCCGGAGCCCCAAAGCGGGGTTGAGCGGCCGGATGGCGACGCGTGTCGGCGAGACGATCGCAGGCGTCGAACAAATGGGGGCGGTCGCCGCCGGCGGCGGGCGGCGCTGTCGTCGTCTTCTGCCGTTCCGCGGTGCGGCGGGTGCAGGATCGGTGCCGGGAAAGGGAGGGGAAGACGACGGGGACAGGTTGCTCTGCTCTGCTATGCTCTGCCAAAAGATGATGAGCAAAGGAAGCCAACAATGGATGCAGAGAGGAGCGGGGTGGGGGGAGGCGAAGTAAGTGGTAAACGGCGGCGAAGGGAAGAAGCTTCCCATTTTTTTCATCGTGGAGAGAGAATATGCCGGTATCGTACAGACAACGGCCCAACCAGAGCTCCGCATCTGCCCGCTGTAACAGCAGGTGCTGGTGCTGCTGCTTTGCAATTTTTCTCCACCTACTATACCTCCTCGTCTTCTTCTCAGCCGACGCGATCCGCATAACACCGGGGAAGGGAGGAGAGGGAGATGGCACCTCCGGAATCGTCGGCGAGGACGGAACACAGAAGACGCATCTTGTTCTGATTTTTGAACTAAATCAACACTAGAATGTACAGAAGCAGACTTGGAATTGCAATTAAAAAGGGTGCGTAAGATTAGCAAAGAAGATCGAGAGGTAAATTAGAAGAAATTCTGACGCGAAATCAACCGCGGAGATCAGTCGTGCCCCCGTCCATGTTGATCGGGATGCGAGCCCACAACTTTTTGCTTCACCGAGATGATTCCTATCGGTGTTCGTGGGGGAGGGGGAAGGGGGGTGAGAGAGAGAGAGAGAGAGCAGATGGGAGGACGAGAAAGCGGCGGCGGTCATGGTTTTATCTGCATCCAATCGTACCGCCCCTGCAGCGGTACGTCCTTCACCACGTCGTAGTTATACCTGCCGCATAGAACACCGCAATTACACTCCTCAGGTCTGCTGCACTCCAGATTAAGAGAAGGGAGAACAAAAATGGTAAAGCAGAAGAGGACGACGAGATGCGGTCGGTTTGCTGCGAGAGTTTACTTATCCGCGAAGCGCTTATGCTCTTGCTCCTCGGCTGCCGCGAAGAATTCCGCAATCTCCGCCTCCGACGGCATTCGAAGCTCAGTCCCCGCCGGGGCCGACGCGGCATCTTGGAGCCGGGGCCCGCCCGACTCCGAAGGCCTTGCCGTCGACTCCAGGTCGTCTGTCTCCCGTTCCCCCGCCTCGCTCAACGGCGTTTGTTCCCTCCACCTGCACCAAGCGTACCATCTCCTCAGATGTTCGGGAGTATATAATGCATCTTCTACAACAAGAGATCGAGATCTTGCAGGGAAGGGAGAGGGAGAGGGGGGGGGGGGAGAGTAACGGCTGTGTAGCAATGGATGTCGGTCTCCTTGCTATAATTCAATTCTTCGATAATTTTGAACGACAACAGAAATCAAGCAGTAGATCAACGGACCTCTGGTGGTCACCGTCGTAATTGCAAGCGGTAGTTTCGGAACCGTCATCCACCTGCAAAACGGCTCCCAGAATCAAAATTAAACGGATTATATCCACGGAAGGTGGGAGATCAGAAACGAGAACCGCCAACGGCCACCACGCCAGATCGAGAGGGGCGGAGACAGCACCAAGCCTCACGTTCTGCTTTCCCAGCTCTCCTCCTCACCTCCGGCGCCAGGAAACCAGATCTCGAGCTAGTCATCTTCGCCGCCGGCGCGACACTCGCTGCGAGCTCCCCGCCAGACGTGTTGCTGGAGCACCTGGAGACGCGGTCGCACTCCCCGCCTCCCGCGGTGCGCCGCAGCGGCACCGCGGTACCGGAAGAATGCGCCGCTGCGGCTGCGGCCGCGGCCGCCCTCCGGGTCTTCGCCGGCTTCAGGATGAGGCTGCGGCTACGAAGCTGGAGGTAGGAGACGCATAATTCGCCCCCTCCCTCGACTCTCCGGCGCTTGGCTCCGGCCGCGCTGCGCGGCGGCGCCTCCGCGTCCGCGGCGGCCAAGGCGAGGGCCCGCGCCCTCGTCTTGACGCCCACCGCCTGGGTGACCTCCATCACCGCCACCTCCCCGATCTCCCTGCCGCACCTGCGCATGTACTTCCCCATCGCCCTCGCCCGTCCCCTCCCCTTCTCCCTCCCCGTTTATCTGCTAGTTTTAAATGATGATTAGATTCCGCCGTAATGGGGCGGCTCTCTCCCGGCCCGGGGAGGGCAGAACCGTAAGGTGCGCCTCGACGGTCGCCGTCAGATCCACGTGTCCCGTTATGTATCACGGGATCGGGTCTCCCCGTTCCGTAGTGCCGCTAGTTGGGTGACCTGTGTCCGGGAGCGCGGAAGGGACGCCCACGTCGGTCTCGGTCGGTAATAATTGCGCCGTACCGGGCACGAGAACGCCCCCAAGCTTACCTAATATTACGAAAATGCCACCGAATCGGATTCCTATCGGTGGACCATTCGGGTGCACCCGGGGGTGATGACGTGGGCGCATCGGAGCCGTCGATGTGACGGCGCCGGTCGATTCTGTTGGGCGGTCGTAACCGACTCGCGACAGGACGGCCTCGCGGCGGGGGGGTGGGTGACGGGGATTCCACGGTGGGGCCGGACGCGGCGACCGTGACGGTACCGCTTAACGGGTCGGATCGAGGCGGATTATCCGACGGTAAGCGGATCGAGGCGGCCGTTGTCGTTGGCGGGGCGGGCGGGTTGCGTCTGGGATCCGTCGGCAGTGCGAATCCCGGTACGGGTCGAAGTCCGTGAAGGGCTCCGGATCCGAGAACGGGGAGGCGGTGACGGGTCCGGGGGCCCACTTCTTTATTTTGATTGCAGGACAGTAAACGGATTCGACTGAAAGGTTTAACGGATATTATTGGGATACGGACTTGCTTCTCGTTCTAAATCCGTTTCGGTTTACGTAAATAAGATCTTATTACCGGATATCTATCGGAGTGGGATATTGAGATACGGATATTATTGGGTGGTTAACCTAAGTGGGCACTCCTCTCTGAATGCTTTTTTTATGAAATATACATAATACATATTTAAATATTTTCTAGCATGTGCCACTCGATTAAGTTGGCATTAATAACTAAATAAAATTTTTTACAACTCAAAATTTATTTATACATATTTATACATTGTCATTATATTATTTTTGAGGGTACTTCCGAGACACAAACGCACATGCTATCTGTAAACTTTGCATTATTTTTAATATGGGAAAAGTAAAATTTAATGCTAAAACATATACATAACTAAGAAGAATAATTTACTATATTTAATTCAATACTCCGGACAAAAGGGCTAAAATTTAAATTTTGATTCCTTTACGTTCTTGGCTGGCCAGCCTAAACAAATTAAGTTATATATTTTATTTTTATTTTTATTGGCATAATCTCTCCGTGGAAGATAGAAGTAAGATATAAATGACTAGAGAGAGAATATTAATAAATACTAAAATTTATACATGTGCGTGACATATACCGAAATATGTTCAGGTTAGAAATTTCGTACAGCATTATCTGTCATATTAGGAGAAGGTTGGTGGCACAATAATCTATTTAAATATATTTTTATGAATATGTATATTAAAATAACATTTAAGATAGCTAAAGACATAAAATAGTAATGTTTGGAGAGATATGATGGTAAAAAGGGTGAGGGGGAAACACAAAAGAGAAGGTCCCACCCTTTTTTTTCTTTTGTTTAAAAAAAATACTCTATGAAAAATTATTTTTTGTAATGATAGTCAAGCATGTTTTTTACAACTTTTATGATAAACACATACCAAAGGGCCCCTTTAAATATAATTTATTTACTAAACTATATGTGATGAGATAACACTAGGGACACATCTAACAATAAATACAAAACTAGTTTAGTAATGGGGTGTTTGGTTGCATGATAATTTTTTGTACACTTTCACGATAAAAAATTATATTAAAATAAAAAGTGAACCGACTCATGACATAAAATTATCATGTTTGGAGGAATGTGATAACAAAAAACAATAATCATCATTCATGACCAAATAAAGTGGGGGGGACCACAAGAAAAAAAGAAAGAGGTGAGACCCTCTTTCTTTGTTTAAGAAGAAAATCACTTTCAAAACATAAAATTGTCAAGGTTGCCAAACACCTCTTTTAACAAGATATCTTACAATTTTTAAAATTTAAAATAAAAATCTCCATTATCATGCAACCAAACACCCCATAAGTCTCCTTTGCAATGTAAATAAACTCATGTCTAGGTCTCAGTCATATATATATATATAAGTACATAAGTGTGTGGAGGGTAGGTTACCTTCTAGTCCTTTGTCTTTGTTGGTAGGCCACTGATCAAAATGCACCCGAAAGGGGACACAAAAGATACTTTCATAACAGTGGGTGGGGGCGTCCTTTCTCTAACTTTACCTGAAGATGGGGATGACCATGTCACCATGTACGTATGGAGAGAGAGAGAGAGAGAGAGAGAGAGAGACTTTGGGGGTAGCTTTTTATCATAAGGGCACTTTTGTAGGGTTTCACATTTTCAGAAATGCACAGCCAGGGTAACAGACTTTTCTATAGGGTACATTTTCAAGGATGCACATGTTAGGGTAACTGACCGGAGGAGGGGAAGTACAAGGATTTTTATTTTTATTTTTTTTTGGTTGGAACAGGGGGCATAATGGGGGCACCATTGGTTTATAAGGATGTTCGCTTAATTACCGGTATTTTTCGGATCCTTCAACCTCAACATCGTAGTTTTAAGATTTGTAAGATAATATCGGAGAGCACGGGGAGAGCATTGGAATAGTGAGTATTATCTCACAACGGTCGCTTACAAGAAGATTCGCTTGCTTATATTTAACGACCTCTTTAACCACAATGTCGTGGTTTTGGTATTTGTGAGATGGTTTCAGAACATGCCAGACACTTCATTATAATCTCTGACAATCTTAACTCCTATTTTTATTTATTATAAATTTTTATTATCTTAACTTTTATTTGTATTATCGACCTCGTGTGCGAGAGAGAAGTGATGGAATAGTGAACAGTTGTTTATGATAAATTTCACTTGCTTACATTTTATGGACCTTTTAACCTTAATACCATGGTTTGAAGATTTGTGAGATGACATCATGACGATGATCTTATTATAATATTTGATTATCTTAACTTTTATATTAACTTATTAATATTTTTATCATCTCAACTTCTATTTTTACTGTCCATTTTAACTGTGATGAGGAATGTTGGAATACTGCATGTTATGTCACATCAATAGTTTATAAGAATGTTCATTTACTTATATATTTTTTAGACCCTTCAATCTCAAAGTCGTGGTCCAAAATAGATTTAAATTAAAAATTTTAAATGTTAAAATAAAATGTATAAAATTAACTTTAGACTAGATTTACTAGGAACGTAGATTTGAATAATCGACCGATCCGATTGATTCGATCGAATTTAACATCGACCCCGAAAAAAATCAAATCGAATCGGATTGGCTTACACCACAGACTTCTAGGACACCAAAGAGGGTACCCCCAATTATTTCAGTAAGTGGCATGCTGGTTAATGGGGTCACTAAAAAATTTTAGTGAGGTCATATCATCTAAAATCTTTCTTGCATAAAATATTTTGGAAAAAAAAAGTTGATGACTTGTAACAAAATTTTCCTTTCCTATCTCAATCTTTCCCATTTTCAATAGTCCCCTTTTATCGGTAGAGCTTGGGGTGTCAAAAATAATTTATATAACTGTGTATATAAATGTATGCTTTCTCTAGGGGTGCACACTACTAATCGGTTTAAACTGTGAAACAGTAGAACTGAATTGCCTGGTTTGATTCATTTTCAATTAATTCGGAGAATTTTCGGACCGAATCAAATCAAATCCAACTTGCATAAACTTAATTAATTTATTCCATTAAGATATATATTACGTGTTTATGATAAAATAATAATAAATTTAATTATTTATAACTAAAAACAGTAAACATAGAATTTTCAATTCAATTTTGATCTTAACAAAATCATGCACACTTCTACCACCTGAGTGCGGGTCATCTTAAGAAGATATCTGAAGTTGTAATTTTAGATCTCTCACATAAATGATATCATTCAATATTTTTAAAATTAAAAAATTATTAAATAATTATATTTATGTGAGAGGTCTAAATTGCAGTCTCAAGTACCTTGGAGTCTCTCCTCCACTTCGGTGTTTGTTTTTGTTTAAATGTCTCACCTGACATTTTACTTTTTGCTTGCACCGGAGAGAGGGTGTTCAGGTTATTTAAGTCTTATTCTCTTCGGTAGTCTGTTTTTCTATTGTTGACTTATGAATTGTGTGTCTTGGTCTGTGCTAATGTCTTCCCAAGTCGGTGTCGTGGTCACGTCTTCTTCCGTGAGACTGTCGGTCAGAGCGTTATTCATACCCTTTTCGGTGTGAATTGCGGGTCTCCGGTTACTTGTGGAACTCTTTTTCGAGAGTTCCAATCTGTGCTTCTGTCTTGACCTTATTCGTGAGATCGTTAGTTTGGGCAAATTCCACACATGTCTGGTGTGATCTTCTGATCTCCTCAAGTTTACAAAACTCTAGTTTGAGAGTTTTATTCTCAATTCTTCGATCGTCAAAGCACTTTAGTCGATGAAGACTTAGTTTAGTCTTTATTTGTTATGTGCGATCTTATTTAGGTCTACAACTTTATATTACCCGTATTTCATCTTGTTTTAATAGTATATAAATCTTTCTTCTTTTTTTAGGTCAGTGGCTCAGTGGCCTGCAAGCGTGCAGCGCCGCACGTGGTTGAACGTTCGAGCCCCAGCTCGAACGTCACAAGACGCCACCCCCTGGGCAGCCGGCCGAGCGCCCGCTCGAGACGTTCGAGCGGCCGCTCGAACTGTCGACGGCCTGTCTATCCTCGTGGACAGGCGAGTGCCCGTCGACCTAAGTTGGATCTGCAAATCTTTCGTTTTTCAAAAAATATAAAAAAATATCCTTTTAAGTGACCTGCACTCCTACGCCCCCCCCCCCCCCCCCCAACCCCCCAACCTTCTCTCAACGTGCCAAGGAAGGGGCCGGGCGTACTGTGCAGCAGTCTGATCTGTGGCAGGCCGCCACCGCCCGCGCCCGCCCTGGGCCGGCGGCGCTCCCGCACGCCGCCGCTGGCAATTTGAGTACGGCGGCGGCGGGGCCTTGCCGTGTCTCTGCAGCGCGCCGCTGCGCCAGGCGGGGGCGTCTGCTCTGCCCGCGCTCTCGCCCGCAGGTATGTACAGTACGGGGAACTGTCTGACGGGCGGCACCGCTCGGGTCTCTTTCGGTCGGAGCGCCGTGGCACGTTGCGCTGTGGCCGCCGGCGGCGAGAAGTCGGAGAGAAGAATACGCGAACGGTACGGACCACCACAGTTTTCAAGCGGACAGTGTTACTATTCAGGGTGAATATTATTCGGTGCAAATCGAAAAATTAAATTGAACTAAAGACTTAGAATTGATTCGGTTAGAGCTGAAGGCTCGGGGTAAATGATTTGTGAAACTAAATCAAATCGTTCAAGTTATACGGTTTGATTTAAGTTTGACTAGGCTAAACCAACCCGTTAAATCGAACTAAATTGTTAAAGTCATTGGGATAGATTGAATTTAGTTAAATTGGTGTGTCTGTGATAAATTTAAATATGTATATGCTTATTTGGTTTGATGTCTACGTTTGAGAGAGATTTAAGTAGATTATGTTTAATTGCAATTTGAAATTTGTTTTTAAAAATTATGTTTTCAAATTATTTACATGTAATTCTATTTAAAATTAGAAAATTTTCATCAAATAAAGTAGAGCATACCTAGATTCGGTTTGGTCCGGTTCGGTTTAGAGATTTTGCAGTTTCGTTCGGTTCGGTTTCATTTGGTTTCTGAAAAAAATTAATAAATCAAACCAAACCGGACGATGTCCACCCCTAGTTACTATAATCTCCAGTAACTATAAGAATACATAGTGTCGCAAAAAATGAAACGTCAATATATTTTATAGATGACGTGACGTATGTTAAGCTTCTCAAGATCTCACTATCAAACTTATTTTAACTTACTATCAAGTTTTTAAGACCCGTTTGATACCATAAAATTTTGAGAATAAACTTGGGTTATCTCCGAAATTTAAGGTATAATCCAAATTTATCTCCAAAATTTTATGGAACCAAATATGCCCTACAGGGATAACTTGCCCCAAGTTATCCCCGTACCAAATACTACCTTGAGGAATTACTATCGAGACTCGTTATTGACGCTCAATTAAGTTCTTACCGAATCTTTGAGGACCCATTGCTGACTCCCTGTTAACTCGATATTGAGCTACCGAGATTCTAAAGATCCTATATCGACTCTCTACTAATTCACTACCGAGCGAGGTCACATCCACTTTACATCCTAATTAAAACGCAATCACGTTTCATTTTCTACGACACCATGTGCCCTCAAACTATTAAGAACTGCGAGAACTCACTCCACTTTGAGAACTGAGATGATTTGAACTCATACGCGAAGGGCCTTTTTTTGACAAAAAAAAGAGTTCGGATCACCTCAATCCCCAGGTGGATGGAGTACTCTCAGTTCCTAATGAAAAAAGGTACAATCCCAATCACTTAAGTGATAAGTAGTGAGTTACTAAGGCGTCGGTAACCGTTCAACCTATCAGTAGAGAGTTAATAAGTTAGTGAACTATTACTGAACTGCTCCTGATGTCTTATAAACTCACTATCGAACTTAATACAACTTGCTACCGATAGATAGTGAGTTAGTAAGACGTCGATAATGGTTCAGTCCTTTTCGGTAATAATTCACCCAACTTGTTATTCGAACCGCAACTTAAGTGATGTGGAGTTGTAGTTAATTTTGATCGGGGATTGACCTCCCTCCACCTGGGCTGAGGTGATTTAAACTCAACAAAAATATGTGAAGGGCTTTCCCTTCGTTTTGGTGGTGTTGACGGAACAAAGAGTTTGGATCAGATTTCGATAAAAGATTATAGATTCGAAACTTGTTGGGGGTACCTTATAAGCTGCCCGAATGAGTTCGTTTTCTGTTGCCGACCGAGCTTGGCTTGGTTGGCACGACGCCCTGCTCCTCGGGGTTCGATTCCCGGCTGCTGTTCAGCCGGGCCACCCCCGAGGAGGGGAGTGGAATACAGTGGGGATCGAGTGGCAACACTCAATCCCTCGCCTGTGCGCAGAGCGGCGCACACCCGGCCAATGCGCCATGTGTCCAAAAAAAAGAGTTTGTTTTCTGTTTATCATTAAAATTAAAATTAAATGTGTAAAATGAATTAAAACAAAATTAAATAAATCATACATAACCGATAAAAATACAGTTTCAGAGAGATTGTGTCAAAATTTAATAATCATACATAAATTACTAACTTATTTTTAAATAAAAATTAATACGTAATTAATATATATTTTCAGAAATCGTCAATTTTGATTTCGATTTCAACGACGGAACCTAAACCAGGACTCACCAAATCCGAACTTTTCGAACTCAAACTAGTTTTCAACTCCGCTTTGCTCCCATGTCCGTTCAAGTGATTGTTAACTATTTCACTATTGGAATTGAATATGTTGATTTCTGAATTACATGATGTATATTCATTTGAATTTTTAATAATTCATACATAATTATCGAAATTTTGATATACTCTTTTTAAAATGCATTTTCATCATTGTATCACTTTATATATCATATTTTATATTTTATTTTATTTTATTTTATTTTATTTTATTTTATTTTATTTTATTTTATTTTATTTCGATTGCATATATTTATTTTTATTAAGATAAAATAAATTGATTCTGATTATGAAGACCATATAAGATACAAAACCAAGTTCTGAACCCCTCAATTTTTATTTTGGATCATAATTTCGAAATATCGGATTTTCTTTACACCCATAGTAGGAGAAGGGTACAAAAAGAGACCATCAATATGGTATTCGAATATTCAAAAAGATAGTATAAAAATTTATTACATCGTTAATAGAATTTTTGTAAACAGTTTTTACCATAAAAAAAATATTTATTATAATGATCTATGACTTAAAATTAATATATACATATAAAAAATTAATTAATTTGAATATCTTCTTTATTTTTATCTTAAATCTTACCGAATCAAGTTGTACTGGCTCGATAAGCCTAATCTGATTTGGGTATGTTTGAAAAAAAAATGGTTTAAACAGGACTAAACCGGAGTATGCACATCCCTAATTAGGAAGCTTGGTCTAAGTTTAAGCTCAAATTAATTTCTATTTCAACTTCTCTTATATATTTAAGTGACATTATATAATTATTAATATTTATAATTTATTTATTAAAATAAATATTTAATCATGTAGTTAATCAAAATACGTAATCAAACTCCCCGCTAGTTTATGGAGTCCAACAGGAATATGTTTATTTAAGAACGACATATATTCTTTTTTTTGTTGGAATATATTCATCTAACATGATAAATAATCCAGTCCAATTTTTATTGAGCTAAGTTCCAAACATTTTGTTAAGGGTATTGGATGGTTTGCACCCGTGGGGAGGCTGTTTGGCACAATATTAATTTGAGGATTAATCTAATTTAATCTCAAATTTTAGGGATAAACCAAATTTATCCCCTGAATAATTTTGTACAAAACGAGTTCCATTATTTATTATTTTATTAATTAATATGTTACTTTCTATTTTTCTTCTTTTAATTACTTACCTTAATTTACCATATCCTGCACATTCTTTATCTAGATTGTCGCAACATTGTCTGGTTCATACTCTATTAGAACAGTGTGTAAGGTCTAGAAAGACCAGATTCAGATAACACCAGCAATGTTTGCTGGCACTATAATCTTCCGCTAAAATAAGAGTAAAAAGAGGTAGTTTTGTTGCGATGGAAATAGATATTTTGATGTTTTATGTATGGAGACCTGCTAAAAATTGGTTTGATCTCTAAGATGCCTTCGTTACAACTTGTTTGTAACAATATTAAACACCTCTATCACTACTAAAATTGAAATTGATGCTGGTATAAGTAAAGTAACCACAAGGTGTTTAACTATTAATATCAATTTTGAAATAGAGCACAAACCAAGCATGTATTGGAATGCAAGTGTCCACATGTATTAATATCAATATCAAAATTGATATAGTGTCATTTTTTTCAGGGCATTAAAACGATGTTTGGAACGATGAATTGACTAATGTGGCCAAACTGCCAAAGTGAGTGAAACTTCTGACTATACCAGACTGCACAATTGAAGCAATGGAGTCAGTGCAAATCAAGCAGCATCTATATTTTTACTCACTCACTTTCATGTAATGAACATTGTCTTGTGCACAGCTGGAATCATAGGGAAAAAAAGAAGCTTAAGATTCTTTGCATGTACAAGAGGGTTTTCAGATTGCATGCCCCACATATGGTGGTCGATCAGTATAAAGCTTAAATGGATAGTTGACTTTTAACACTCATGTTGAGAAGATCATGGAGCTCCTGTCATTCCTTTGATCAACCTGTTTCATGGTTGAGAGATCTCATTGCCTGGAGAGATCCTATTGAAAGGGTGAACCATCAGCAATGTAAGATTGAGTATTTGTTTGTAACATCAAATGGACCCAAAAAAGGATAAATTAGCTTCTTTGCTTACTGGATGTTTACTCCACTTCTGCCTGTAAGACCTGGAGGAAGCTTGCCTTGGAGACGATTGCTTTGGAGGAATCTGCAGAAAGACAATGGAAGAGAAACAAAGTCGGAGTCAGAGAACAAGACATTCATTTGGCCAGTTGCTTCGTGGTGCTTTCTTGCAGAGGCAGTGACTGATTTACTTCAATAGCTATAATTTAACCATTACATGAAACGGTGGATGTAATCCTAGTAAGCATTCCCATGTTATCTAGACTGTGGACTTACATTTCTTTGATTTTCTTCGGTCTTCCCAATGATGGAGGAATTGGTCCGGTGAGCTGATTATCTTCTAGATGTCTTCACAATTCAACAAGACAAAGATCATTGGATTGGAGAGAGTTGACCCACTAGACTTTTCATGGAAATGAAGACTTACAGGGATACCAATTGATTGAGAGAGCCCAAATCTGGTATGGAGCCCGAAATATTGTTTCCACCAAGCCAGCTGCATATTCAGGAATGACATGAAGACCATACTTCAAAATTTTGGTCAACCTTTTTGTTTTATTTTTCAGCATATAACATCATTTTCGAAGTTTGGTGAGACATTTACACTAGCTCATTGAGTGCTTCTGCAAGGAAACCTCTCTTTTTTTCTTCCTAGAAGAACCTTTACAATGGAAATGATAGTTCAGTTGGTTATTTGCTAAGACAACAAATAATATTTGCTTTGACATGATGTGAATATCTATTTTCCTAATTTCACCTTTCTTTAATTTCTGTCCTAAATGTACAAATTGCATTGCACCTAAGCACCCACCTCCTTGGTTTCCACCTATTTGTGAAATAATGGTAAGCCATTTTAGATCCTACTAATCTCACACCCCCATGCATTGTATTCCTCACCATGGACATTCTTCCCTCTCTAATAAAGAAAAGTTCTAACATAGAAAGCTCTCCTACCGTGTACTGACAACAAAAATTCTGCTTCTGCTATGTATCATATGAAAATCACAGTCCAGAAATTGTAAACATACATAGAGAGAGAGAGAGAGAGAGATTACAGGGTAGTGAGTGCGGTTAGACTGGAAACAGAAGCTGGCAGCGTTCCGCTCAAGCCATAACCGGTCAAGTTCCTACAGAGCACGAAGAGAAAAGAGAGAAGCGGCTGCAGTGGGCAGGGTATAATCTTGCAAGAACATATGAAGAAGGTTCACTTGGAGATAAACTCGGTTCATCCCCAAATGTTTAGGGCTAGAGCAGGTTTATCCCCGAATTAGTCTGATAAAGATGCCATCTTCTTACTTACAGTGTCACGACTCGGACGAGCTTCCCCTCTGAGCATGTGATGCCCGTCCACGAGTTCTCCCTGGGGAGGCAGGGATCGCCGTTCCAGTCCGGCGGCACGCCGTCGAGGCTCCTCGCCATCTCCTCCATTGCTATTACTGTGAGAGAAACACCACCAAGTATATGTATTTTGAATGCCAATATCAAATGTACGGGGGTTAAAACGTAAATTAGTCCTGTGATGGCAAGTATTAAAACTTGAGTTTAAATCATCACACGAGGAGAGGGACGAAGAGAACACCCATAGTTTCTTTTCACACATAAAAATTTGAAATCTACCCTGTTTAAACGATGATTTGACTCGAGATGATAACATAAAATCTCACTTTTTCTTGAAATAGTAAAAGATATTAGTTTCACCACCCACTTGAAATAATTCGAATTTTGATGGGGTGTTTGGTTGCACGATAATTTTTTGTACATTTTCATGGTAAAAATTTATATTAAAATAGAAAGTGAACAAACTCATGACATAAAATTATCATGTTTGGAGGGATGTGATAACAAAAAAGAGTAACTACCATGCATGATCAAACAAAGTGGGGGATCATAAGAAAAAAGAAAGAGGTGAGACTCTCTTTTTCTGTTTAATATGAAAATCACTTTCAGAACATGAAATTGTCATGGTTGTCAAACACCTCTTTTAACAAATTTTTTTATAATTTTTAAAAATTAAAATAAAAATCTCCATTGTCATGCAACCAAACACCCCATTAAAAATTAAACACAAAGAAATTATATTGTCCGATATCTATATTGAATTGCACTATTCTATGCACTCTTAAAGAAGTTTTAAAACCAATAATTCCATAGTGTTACATTGTTTTACTTACAAACACCCTAACTTTGGATTACCTTTGAGGAAAATTTCTCAATCTCTAATAGTAGTAGTGTCCTCATTGGTTACCCCCAATTAAGATGATCAACTTGATCTATCTCAAGAATTGAAGAGATATTATAGCAGCTTTTTTTTTATTAAACTAGACATATAACTACTCACCCCCGCCCCTAATGTATACGGTTACTGAAGAGTGTACATAATTACTAAACTATGCTTATAGTTATTAAACTATATATATAATTATTAAACTGTGCCTATGATTATTATACGAACAGTTTGATAAATATACGCACAAGTTAGTAAACTTGAATGTTAGTAATTATACGAGCGATTTTAGTGAGTACATGACCGTATTATTATTATTTTGAATAATTAGTAAATATATGTGCGGGTTAATAAGTAAGTATGTAGTTTAGTAAGTCGAGAGATTAATAATCATACGAACAATTCAATAAATATATATATCTACATTAATATTTTTTCGGATGATTAATAAGTTTATGCGTGGTTTAGTAAATATATGTGTGAATTAGTAAATCAAAAAATTAGTTATTAGACTGAGTGGTTTGGTAACAAATAAAAAATATATCAATCTACCTTCTCATCTCATAGGAGGAATACTGCAGAACATCTTAAACGGGGATGACTATATGGGTGATTGGAGATTGAGGTGATATTCTCTCAATTTTTTATTGACGGAAGAAATTGATTATTTTTTATTCATTACAAGCAAATAAATTTTGTAAACTATTAAAATAATAAAAGCTTTTTTTTTCTTTAGAGGGTGAACTGGGTGTTTTGGGTTCATAAAGAAGTCGAGTCAATTTAATAGAAAAATTATCTTCCAAATATTCAAACCAAGGGTAATTGTGTTGAAGTCCTAATTTTAGACCAGGAAGTAGTTTTAGCTAATTAGAGTAGTTGGAGGGTTTTTTTTCTAATTTAAAGAAGAAGAAAAAAGAAAACTTGTAAATTTGCCCCTCACCGTCTCTGGTGACGGTCCTCCCGTTGAGGGAAACCACCCGCAGGATCTCGCCGGCGTTGATCACCGGCCCCACCGGGGAGTCCTTGTCCGGCGTCATGGTGATCTCCGTCTTTCCGGCGAGCAGCCAGTCCGTCGCGTAGACCATGACGCCGGCGGTGGAGACGTTGAGGTTCTGGTAGAAGACCCTGCCGTTCACGGCGACGTCGAAGACCCTCCAGCTGTAGGGGCTCGGCGTCCGGTTGTCCTGGAAGTAGAGAGCTATGTAGTACCCCCCGCCGGGAAGCTCCGCCGGTGGCCACTGGATCACCAGCTCCTTCCCTCTGCTCGTGGTGAGACCGTTCCTAAAGGCGGCCGCGGGAGGGAAGTTCCAGAAATCCGACGGGTCCACGGCGGAGTGGCTCTCGACGACCGGGTTGCCGCCGCCGTCGGAGAAGGGCTCCCAGTACCGATTGAAGGGGTCGTCGGGGTAGCTACTCCGGAGAAGACGCGACGGGATCAGAGAATTAAGGGGTTCGCGCAGGTTGCAGGGGGGGGGGTGTTGGAAATACCGTACCTCATTATGGCCTTGCCGCCGCCGAAGCTGTAGCGGGCGACGGTGGCGAGGGCGTGGTCGGAGAAGGCGGTGGAGTTGTACATGGAGTCCTCCAGGAAGTCCACCTCCAGCGCGGAGATGAAGGGGCTGGAAGAGCCGGTGGCGCTGTTCCGAGCCAGGCAGACGCTGAGGGTCTTCCCGGTGGCGCGGACGACGATCTCGTAGTAGGACGCCAGGCCCCGGCGGTAGTCGGCCGACGTGTTGACGACGCTCCACCTCGTGCCGCCGACGATCTGGTCGAACACCGGCGGCGCGGCGCCGCCGTCGAAGGCGCCGTAGTAGTAGGTGGTCCGGACGAGGAACTTGGAGCCCTTGGTCACGGGGAAGGTGTAGCAGCTCTTGCGCGCGGCGGCGTCGGGGAAGTAGCGGAGCGTCGCCAGCGTGGCGGCGATGCCCGGGGTGGGCAGCCCCGAGCTGTTGCCCGCGGCGACGAAGCCGTCGTCGGTGAGCCATTTGACGCCGTTGACCGTCGTCTCCTCCGCCGCGCCGCAGTTGACGAGGAACCCTGCAGGGACGTCGACCAGAGCACGCCCGATCAGAACGCGGGCTTCGAACGGCCGGTTTCCGGCGGGGAAGAGGGGGGGTTCGAGATCGAAGTATTGTTACCTCTGGGAGGAGGAAGGTCTGCATGGACGGAGGGAGGGAGGCCGGAGAGGCGATGCAGGAGGACGATGAGCAGAAGAGGGGAGAAGAAGCTGGAGGCGGGCATCCTCAGAAATTCATAGGGGACGGCGGCGGCGCCGGAGACGGGGGGGACGACGGCGCAGCTGGGAGAGAGGGAGCACCCCAAATGCGGGAGGACGAGCCAAAGGGGGTAAATCCAGAGACAGACAGAAACAGAAAGAGAGAGAGAGAGAGGAGGTGGGGAGGCGTTGACGAGGTCAGATGTCGGTGGCCGGCGGACGGACGGCGGGGAGGCCGGCGGCCATGGATGCTGTTCTTTCCGTGCCGGAGGTGGCGACGCACTCCCTCCATCTCTTCTTTATTCGTGACGTGGGGAGCGGCCCGTCGAGGCCCGGCCTTTTTCCGGGGGGGCGGTGGGGCCCGCGTGGATCCACGTGGATGGATTTGAATGGCTGGAGCTGGGCTGGGAGGTCCCCCTCCGAAATAGTCCGGTAATTTCTGAAATATAACTGTGAATAGGATAGCAAATGTTATTGTAGTAACCCTTCTCCTTATTGTATTTAGAAGGTATGATATTTGTCAAAGTGTATATTGTAGTAACCCTTCTCCTTATTGTATTTATAAGGTAGGATATTTGTCTTACTATTCTTGTAAATCTGTATTGGTATATATTCATACCAATGGAATGAAGACATCATTGTTCCGATTCAAGTCACATGGTATCACAGCAGGTGGGCTTAGGCTCTGTCATTCGGTGGATTTGCTCATATTTTCTCTCGGCCAGCCACCACCGTCAGAGACACGATAAGAATACACGGGGCAGAGTCGAGCGAAAATAGGAGCAAATTCACCGAAGCACAGAGCCTAAGCCCACGTGCTCTAATACCATGTGACTTGAATTGGAACAATGATGTCTTCATTCCATTGGTATGAATATATACTAGTACAGATTTACAAGAACAGTAAGACAAATATCCTACCTTCCAAATACAATAAGGAGAAGGGTTACTACAATATACACTTGACAAATATCCTACCTTCTAAATACAATAAGGAGAATGGTTACTACAATATATCATGGGGAAGAGGCATAAGATCCCATGTATTAGTGTGTTGAAGAGCATGAAGCTCCTCTTGCATTGCCTGACGCCATTCTGGAAGTTGGTTTGCTTGCTTAAAACTTTGGGGCTCCTGATGATTGTTAATAGCTGTGAGAAAGGCAGAAAACTGAGCAGAGTAGAAGTCAGTAGGATCATAACCAAGCCTATCAGGTGGACGATGAGAGCGTTGTGGGTAGCGTCGAGGCAAGGTTATGACTGGCTCAGAGTGATCAGGAGCAGGAGGTGGCGTAGTCTCACTGGAGGGTGTTGAGGCATCTTCCACAATAGGAGCGCTGGGAGTAGTGTTTGGAGAAGGAAGAGAAGATGACGACTCAGAAGGTGGTCTAGACACCATAGAGTCAGAGGTAGGCAAAATGTTTGGAATTCCAGGTATAATGGAAGAAATAGAGGAAGGTTTAGGGTCATGAAGAAAAGATAAATCTTGAGAGTTAGTGGAGAAGAATGGAATATGTTCCATAAAAGTAACATGCCGAGAAATACGGAGGCGTTTAGCTACAGGATCGTAGCAACGATACCCAAGGTGTTCAGTACTATACCAAAAAAAAACACATTTGTCAGCACGGGGTGACAGTTTAGTGCGTTCATGTGAGGGTAGTAAGACATAGCAAGTACAACCAAAGGTACGAAGACGACTGTAGTTAGGATGAGTAGAATAAAGCCGCTCATAGGGCGTGTCTCCTGTCAAAACTGAAGATGGAGTAATGTTGATAAGAAAAATTGAAGTAAGAACTGCTTCAGCCCAGAAAGCTTTGGGAACAGAGGTAGAAATGAGTAAACTACGAGCGGTCTCAAGGATGTGACGATGCTTTCGTTCAGCAATCCCATTCTGTTGAGGTGTGTAAGGACACGATAATTGAGACAAAGTGCCATGTGAAGCCAAAAGATGTCGAAACTCAGAGGAAAGATTCTCACGCGCTCCGTTAGTACGAAGAAATTTAATACAACAATGAAAGTGAGTATGTATCATCTCAGTAAATGGGTGATAAGTAGAAAGAAGGATTGATCGTTTGTGAAGTAAGTAAATCCAAATACAACGAGTATAATCATCCACAAAACTGATGTAATACAAAAACCCAGTCATAGATGGAAGAGGAGATGGTCCCCAAATATCAGAATGAACAAGTTCAAATGGATTTTTGGAAACACTTTGTTTTAAAGAAAATGGAAGAGCAGTATGTTTAGCAAGATGACAAGCCTCACAATGAGTTAAAGATGAAAGAGACATAGTGCGTCCTAAAACACCGGTTTGAAGTAGAGACTGAAGACGATCAACAGAGGGATGTCCCAGACGACGATGCCAAATGTCTATGGTTGAGGGAGCACGATCATCTGACGGAGAAGCAGCAAGAGCCAATTGTGGAAGATGCAATATATCCAAGCAGTAGAGACCACCTATCCTATGACCTGCTCCAATCTTCTGGCCGGTACGAGGGTCCTGTACCTCACAAGAAGAAGAAGTAAATGTGATGTGAAAACCATAGCTTGCAAGGCAACTAACAGACACTAGATTCATTGAGAGACTTGGAACATGAAGAACTGAGGAAAGATTAATATTTTTAGAAATGAGTGAGCCATGTTTAGATGCGGGTAAAGGAGTTCCATCATCTGTATGAATTTGAAGATGAGCGGAAAAAGGAGAACAATTAGCAAGGAGAGAATCATCATATGTCATGTGATGAGATGCCCCAGAGTCTAAAATCCAAGCTGAACTTTTACCAGTGGTGGCAGACATTGCAGAGGGTTCATGAAATAACTAGCATTTTGCAGAAGATGTTGAATCTGTTGTATTTGTCCCACGAGTTGTGTCATATCCGGAGAGTCTCCTGTGGGAGGTGTAGCTGATGGCATTGTCGTTGAAGACTGATCTGCTATAGCAACCATAGGACGAACTTGCCTTTGACGTCGTTGAAGTTTCCGACATTGATCAATAGAGTGACCTAGTTTGCGACAATAGCTACAAAAAATTCCTTGAGCATTCCGACTACCACTATTTTGGGAAGTGGAGTCTGTACCGCGAGAAGTTGCTGAGTTGTCAGTGAGGGAGTAAGACTTTGAAGTTGCTGTAAACACAGTTTCAACCGGAGTAGAAGAAGTTCCAAGAGCATGTAGACGTGTTTCTTCAGCGATAAGTTCAGTAAGAGCATCATCGAGACTGGGTAGGGGAACCCGATGAAGAAGCTGACCACGTAATGCCTCATACTCAGGTCGAAGTCGCATTAAGAAATGATACAAGTATTGTCGTCCCTTTTGATCATGGCAAGAACATGTTGCAATGCGGCCAGAAGAATGCATAGCATCTAATTCTAACCAAATACGTCGAATGCGACTATAAAATTCATGTATTGTTAACTCTCCTTGGCGAATATTATCAAGTTCACTACGAAGCTGATATTCTCGAGCACCACTAGACTGAATATAACATTTTGCAAGATAATTCCATTGTGCTTGAGATGTAGTAAACTCCAATAAATCCAAACGAATAGATGGATCAACTGAGCGAAAAATATAACCCATGACAATTTCATCAACATCTTTCCATACCTGAGCAGTAGAAGTAGAACTTTTACCCGTTGAATTTTCATTATCATCAATGTTGCCATCAACATAACCTCATAACTTAGAAACTCGGAGATTTGACCGAATAGTTGCAGCCCAAACAACATAATTACTGCCATCTTTAAGTTGAATATCCATCTTTGGGATCTCCATTATAAGCCAAAGAGAGTTAAGAAGGTGACAAGTGACTTAACTTAAGAGTGGTGACCGTACCCGCGGGGGAGGGGGGGCGCAAAGAGTGGTGGTGACCGGATTCACCTCCTCTTCCCGGCGACGGCCTGACGGGAGCGGAAGCAACACAACTGCAAACGTGTCGGCGGAAGTGAGAGGCCTGACGGCGTGTCGACGGACCGACTTCGAAGCCTGTGCGTCGGTGCGAGCGTCGACGAAAGCCTGCGCAGACCGACGGACCGAAGCGAAAGCCTGCGAGCGCTGCAGACGCGTACCCGCGGGGGGGGGGGGGCGCAAAGAGTGGTGGTGACCGTATTTGGTAGAGGAAAGAATAAGCAGATTTGGTAGACAAATCTCCATTTTGGGAATATTTCCATACTAATCTGTCCCAGGATTCATCTGTAAATATAGGGGTTTTTTGTATGCGATCTATAGATGGCTAATCAAAATGTCTAAGCATAATATTCATATTCCAAGAACCATTCAGAATTAAATCACTAACTCTCTGAGGTCTAGTAGCAGCATCATAAATAAATAGAGGTCCCAACCCATCCAAAATCCAATTATGCATAGCTATATTGATCAAGGAGCCATCCTTAATTTTCTAAGAACACCCCCTAACCAGATCTTGTCTGGTTCCTAGTATGTTCTTCCAGACCTGAGAATTGTTTGCCTTTGCTTTCTTATCCTAAAAAGAGTCTCGAGACAAATAACGACTTTTAAGGATCTTGACCCACATTTTGTCAGAATCTTTAAGGAATGACCAAGCCAATTTGAGCAAAAGAGCTTTCTTAAAAGAGGTAAGATCTCTAATGCCCAAACCACCTCTAGAATTTATCTAGCAACCATTTATAGTGATTAATCCTATTATCTGATATTCCGATATGTATCCCCAAATATTTCTCAAAAGGGGAAGCTATAGTGAAACCTGTTAAAAGACATAACTGTTTGGACAATTGTTATGAAACATTTCGACTGAAGTAAATACTTGATTTGCCCACATTAATGGATTGTTCAGACATATATTGACACACATTAAGTATATCCATCAAAGTTTTGACTACTTCCACAGTAGCTTCCCCACACAAAATAATATCGTCAGCAAACATTAAATGTGTGATCCTAGAACCCCCACGATTAAGAGTAATACATTGATATGTACCCTTATCCACTGTAGTAGTAACAAGAGTTGAGAGAGCTTCAGCACATAAAATATATAAATAAGGGGATAATGGACAACCATGTCTAATTCCCCTGCCTGGTGAAACAACATCAGAAGGTCTACCATTTAAGGATAGAGAATAAGTGACTGATGTAACACACTGCATGATGATGTCGATAATCTTTTTCGGAAAGTCATATTTTTCTAACATAAACTTTAAGAAAGTCCAATTGAGTCTATCATACGCTTTGCTAATGTCCAGTTTAACCATGAATTGACCAATTTTCCCTATATTGAACCTAAAGGAGTGGATAATTTCATGCACAATACTAATATTGTCCAAAGCTAATCTCCCCGGTACATAAGCTACTTGATTTTTAGAAATAAGACCAGAAAGCATCGGCTTAATTCTGGTAGACAGGAGTTTAGTGAACACCTTTAGCAAGACATTACAAAGGCTGATAGGACGATAATGTTCCGGAGCAGTGGGATTTTCCTTTTTTGGAATAAGGGAAATAATGGTGTGATTCAAACCATGGGGAATAGCATGTGAAGAAAACAGGTAGTTTATAAAACAGACTATATCATCAGAAATTTCAGACCACATATATTGAAAAAAACTAGGTGGAATCCCATATGGACCTGGAGCCTTGTCCGGTTGCACAGAGAACACAGCGTCCTTAATTTCAGAAAAGGATGGACAAATAATTAAGGATTCCTTTTGAGCTCCAGATAATTGAGCCACCGGTAAAAAATTGTACCAATGAAGATTAGGTTTGATGTCCACGGTAAATAACTTAGAGAAATATTGCCAGAAAATGTGATGTAAATCTGCCCAAGAATTTGTCCATAGACCATTTTCTTTGAATACTCCTGTGATCTTATTGAATCTTCTTCTTTTGATAACTTTCAAGTGGAAATACTTGGTACACATGTCTCCTAAAGTATACCAAAACGATTTTGCTCTTTGTTTCCAATATGCATATTCCATGGATTCAAGCCAGTTTAACTTGTCCAATAAAGTTGATTCATAATCAAGCATATCAGGACCAGTTGGATCAAGAGAGAGATTATTTAGTTCTTGTCTAAGTTCAGCTAGTTGATTGTTTAAGATAGCAAACGCTTTTCTTTTCCAGAAGAGTAATTTCTTCCTGAAAAGACTTGTCTTTCTATCATAATGAAGGGAAAGATTAGGGCATCTGTCCCAAGCAACCTTGGCAAAACCTCTAAAAGTCGGATGTTGATACCAAGCAGATTCAATTTGAAACCATCCACATTTCTGTCCTAAAACAGGATTAGTAAGAAGTAATAGCAGAGTATGATCACTATAAAGAGTAGGAAGCGTGCACACCTTTGCATGTTGATATAAGAAGATCCAGTCCATAGATGCCAAACACCGATCCAGCTTTTCACGAATATGATGTTCAAAACTTCTTCTATTTGTCTATGTAAAAGAAGGTCCTTCCATACTCACATCAACTAAAGCATTATATTGAATGAAACGTTCGAAGTGAGAGAGATGAGTGTAAATAGGTTCAGATCCTCCCCATTTTTCCTCTTGAAACCTAATGCAATTCCAATCTCCTATTAAGCATACTGGCATATTATGTGACCTTAAAAAAATAGATATCTGGTCCCACATTAACAACCTGTCCTTGTGCTTGACAGGGGCATAAACAGTAATGAGCAAAAACGACTTTTGTCCAGTATTGTCAATCACTGATCATGCAAACCCAGAATTTGAATTGACTGAGACATCAAGTTGTAGTGATTCAGACCACCAGAGCCACATACCTCCCGCTCTTCCCATAGCTGGTGATACAACATATCTAGTAATGTTTCTGAGATTAAAGAAATCCATAGCAAAAGTCAAATTTGTCTTTGTTTCAGCTAAGAAAAAGATGTTGGATTTGATCGAATGGGATAGCCGGTCAATATATTGAACTGTCGGGTGCCCATTCCCACCACGACAGTTCCAAGAGATAATTTTCATTTGTTGCCTTGCAGCTGTTGAGGGCCAGCTGCCGGAGCCCTCTGAATATTGTCGGATGAAGTAGAAACCAGATCCATTCCAAATCCCAAGTTTTTGAGAAGAAGTTTCCTTTTAGCATTCTTTCGCATCTTATCAATACAACTAGGCTTCTTGACAGATAATGAAGAAAAAAAAACTTAGGCAACTTGAATACCTTTGTGTTTTCATCAATAAAGATAGTATCAGAGTCTTGATTAGTGAAAAGAACGTGCTCAGGTATAGCCTGTTTAAGAACCGGAGAAGTGACAGGAAAAGTGCTGATCAGCCATGAATCCTGGAAATAGACCCGGTCCATAAACTGAGGATCATGCAGAAACTGAATCGGTGGAATATCTACTGCTTTTGCATCAGATGATGTATCAAAAGCAACTTTGATCTCCTTGCCCTTTAAAAACTGTGCCTCGTTTAGGGAAGAAGATTTAGCAGAAAATGATTGTTAAGTATGTAAGACTAGGGCCGTAGAAGAGCCTCCATCATTTGAAAGTAGTATGGGATCTAGTTTCCGTTGACATCCTTCCGATCTACCATTGACCGCTTGCCAATTTCCGTATTTAAATGCCAGCTGCGAAGATAACATTGTTTGCACCGAAGTTGAGAGAGATGGCGTAATCAAAGATTTCAAATGATTGCAAACATCACAGTTGATATGTTTGTGACCCAGAAGTCCACGAAAGTAGCAAGAATTAACAATCCTTTCATAAGCCACCTCATACGTAACTAATCTGCCGTCGGGAAGATAAGCAGATAAATCAGTGGGTAAAGGATTATTCACATTCAAGGAGATCTTAATTCGGGCAAATTGACTCCACGAGGCAGCAACCTCCCGGTGAGGCATACAAGGATTGTCCACTTGGGAAACTAAATGCGTCCCCTCTTCTCATCAGCATCTTTTATTCATCCTCTTTCTCCTCGGCTCCAATTAGTACGATGCCGGATGCAGCGTTTTGGAGACTACGGCGGCGTCAAGCACTTCGTGAGGCCCACGAGACACAGTGGATCCGTGCCGCTGACCTCATCCTCCCAGACACAGTAGGCACCCCTTGATGATGCTGACCTCGTCGACGGCGATTTTGCTTCCTTGATGCCAAACTTACGGAAGGAGATGACCTCCGTCGACGGACCATGCCGAGTGTCTCGACGACGGAGGTGTCTCTTCTATCCTCGGATGATCGATCGTTGAGGCTTCGGATCTACTGTTTCTGAACTTTTATCAGACAAATTTAGTTATATTTGAATTAAACAATTATGTTGGCAAATAGGAGTTGATCTTCTCCAATACCTTTGACTAAAAATAGTAGACACACGATGAAAAACAGCTTGGAATGATATTTACTAAAATACGATAATTGATTCGAAATACAGTCGCTGAAATTACTTTTTTTTGACCTCCAAATAGAATTGGACTTTCGAACGAGAAGAAGGTACTTGAGTGAAAAGAAATATATATTTATAGATGGAAATATATAACCTGAAAATCGCAACTAATAAACGGAAAGGCGGATGATGTTCCCTTGGTGCCCTCGGGAAACCCCCCGGCAGCGTCTTTCTTGATGTTCCACGCCGCCGCCGGAGGAGCGGCGGCTCCGTTTTCCGGCCTCCTCTTCTCTCGCGCCAGCCCCCGCCGGTCCCGTCGCGTCACTTCGGACTCCTCGCCGGCCGCCGCCTCTCGTCCGTCCACCTCTCCCCTAGCCCCGGGGTTGAACCGGCCGGAAGACCGCGCGGCGTACGCTATCTCCGATGCTCGATGGGTTCGTCGTGGATAGCGGAGTGCGCGGCGGCGGAGCTGCAAGCGCTGGAGGCTGCGTACCCGGGTCGCCTAAGCCTCCTCAAGCTCGAGCTTAGGTCCTTCATTCTCGAGTACGGGCGCCGCTCCAACGCTCTGGTGCAGTCCGGCGGGCCGTCCTGGGTCGTGGAGCGGGCGTTCGAGGAGCTGTGCGCGCTGGAGGCGGTCGTCGGCCATCGGATGCCCTTGCAGCTTGTCTCTGTACATTCGCCTACTGTAGACGCGGACGGAGGCTCCCAGCCGTGTACCCTTGCACGGGGTTCCAGTTCCTGGCATCTCGGGGTACCCCTTCAAAACGTACAAAGGATCGTATAGGTATGCACGGCTATGCAATCGAGGAGAAAAACATATATCTCTCAGTTTATATATTCTATATCTCTCATTCTATGTATTCACTTTCCATATGTACGAGAATAGAGCTTATGTCGATGGGGGAGGGGGGACCTCGTAGACGTCCACCGGAGGAGAGACGTCCACCGGGGGAGACACAACGTGTATGCTTTCTATGTCCAGACGGAGCTGCCTGGTGGCTCCCTCTAATTGGGCAAATTGTGGGCTGATGGCTCCTTCTATGTCGAGACAGAGCTGATGGATGGCTCCCTCTAATTGGGAAAATCGTGCGCTGATGGCTCCTTCTATGTCGAGACAGAGCTGACAGATGACTCCTAATTGGGCAAATCATGCTTCGAGGTGTCCAACAGCAGTTTCCACGCGAATCATTCGATTGAACATGACCGGTGTCGACACAACATCATCAGGAGACCGGCTTTCGCTCGGCGCTACATCCTCTTTCGTTCGCCGACGACTGCTGTCGCGACCGGGCTCCAGTTATGGATCCGAAAGAGGATGTGGCGCCGAGCGAAAGCCGGTCTCCTGATGATGCTGTGTCGACACCGGTCATGTTCAATCGAATGATTCGCGTGGAAACTGCTGTTGGACACCTCGAAGCACGATTTGCCCAATTAGAGGGAGTCATCCGTCAGCTCTATCTCGACATAGAAGGAGCCATCAGCGCACGATTTGCCCAATTAAAGGGAGCCATCCGTCAGCTCTGTCTCGACATAGAAGGAGCCATCAGCCCACAATTTGCCCAATTAGAGGGAGCCACCAGGCAGCTCCGTCTGGACATAGAAAGCATACACGTTGTGTCTCCCCCGGTGGACGTCTCTCCTCCGGTGGACGTTTACGAGGTCCCTCCTCCCCCGTCGACATAAGCTCTATTCCCGTACATATGGAGAGTGAATACATAGACTGAGAGATATAGAATACATAGACTGAGAGATATATGTTTTTCTCCTCGGTTGCATAGCCGTGCATACCTAATACGATCCTCTGTACGTTTTGAATTCGGGTCCAAATATAAAAGGAATTCGGGTCCAAATATAAAAGTCACGGACTTCTTTTGGGTTTAGTAAACATGATGTTCTTATCTTAATTAACTATCTAACTGTAAAAGTATGACAAAGCAATTAAATATGAGGTTGAAGGTAAAAGTACGACAAGAAGCAAAAAAAGCAAGCACAGCTTAATTTACTTCAACCTTATATTTAATTGCTTTGTTATGTTTTTACCTTCATTATGCTTTATTAGTTTTATTGCGGTCATTCATTGCCAAAAAAAACTCATGTTTGGCCATTAGTTTAATTTGATTTTCATAACCTCATTTATTATTTACAATAACTCGCTATAACGTGAATTCCTCTGATGACTATGGAATATTTGATTTCCACATAAAATTTCTAAGCTTGTATGATGATATTTGATTAGCTATGTGTTTCATTTTATAGAGAATTATGGCACAATCAAGTATTCTTCTTTCTCTTGACTCAAAACCAATCCTGGTAGTTTGCAATTTATTTAACAAACTTCATCTTTTAGTTTTTTTAGTAATTAAAATTACAACCATTGCTCTTTCTCGGCCTAAGAGTGACTGGAATGGTGCTCGGTGTCACACAAATTATATGACATTTATAAGTTTTCTAATCCCAATTTGCTATTGTTCGATGTGTAATTCTTTTGCCTGAAGTGTTCCATTTTTTATCCTATCATATTTGCAGTATTTGCTCATGGGACGATGGCTAAAAGCAAACAAGATCATTTTGAAATGTTTCCGACAGAGTGTGAAATATGTGAATGGGAAGCTCCTATGTTTTTTTATTTCGAAAATGAATGGTATTAGGACTCCTGAAGTTGAAAGACTTATATAATAGTGTCGACACCTGGAATTTCAGAGAGAAAAAAAAAAGACAGAGCAACGTAAAGAGAAAAAAAAAACGATGGGGGATGGAGATCCACCGGCAGGCAAAAGGGAGAAAGGGGGAGGCAAGACGCAAATAGCAAGTCGGCGGGGCGCTTTATCGTGGCCGACTTGCGGTCGGGTGCGCAGGAGGGGGTGATCTCCTTTGCAGGATCCGGAACAGGGTGCCAACCCCTTAACCAGTCCCTGCGGCAGCATCCTGCGCCGACCGGGGGCTCATCTAGCTCCCTACGGACTCCCGAGGGAGCCCAGCGCCTGAAGGTCGACTATAAGAAGGGGCTGGAGGGTCCGCGAGAGGAAGGAGAGAAGTGCCAAGAGAGGGTGGAGAAGAGAGGGCGCATGACAGAAGCGAAAGAAACAGAGAGAGACGGAGAGGGAGAGAGGGAGATTACTCGGAGCCATTCCAGTCTCCTACGCTGTCGTCGACACCGTCCGAAGCTCCCTAATCCACCCGCAAGCCTCTGATCCTCTCGTCGAGCAACGCCGGCAAGGTTCCCCCTCCACCCATTGAGGCCGACCTTCTCCTTCCGAGGGCGTTGCCAGCTGACTCCGAAGCTGTTGCCGTCGCCGCCGTGCCCTTCTCTGTACCCCTCGAGCGGCCGCCGCGGGCAGATGAGGTCTCCGTCGGGAGCACCTGGAGGCGGAGCCGACGGCGTCGAGAGGTCGCGGCTGAGCTCCCGCTGCCGCCTGTCTGCCACTGTCGCCGGATGCCCGCTGCCGCCGCGTCCAGGTGGCCGCCGCGAGAAGAAGCTGTTGGGGGGAAATAATGCCCCCCCCCCCACTTACGTCCACGGTGGAAAACCGTGGGGCCCACCAGGCCATTGTGTTAAAAAAATGAAGAGGAGGAACCGGCGGACGAAGCCGGCCCCGCGGGGGTGAGCTGCCGGTCCAGGAGCCGGCCAGTCCAGTGGGACCCAAACAGGGACCGAACCCCCTGTTCGATGGAGCAGAGTTCAAATAAATTTTTTTAAAACAAATAATCAAATGAAATTAAATGAAAATCCACCTCTCTAATTAACAAATCGAGACTAGTTGGAGGGTTGACTAACCATCTACCCCTACGTCTCGACTTAATCTAAAAGAAATTAAAATTTGGACTAGTTGGGGGGTCGACTAACCATCCGCCCCTACGTCCTTAAGGTAGACATACAAAGATCATAAAAAGACCCCAATGTCTTACCATCTAGCTATATATGAGGCCGTGCATGATTAACATGCCATTAAGCCGATTATATGCTAAAAAAGAGAGGATTGGAGGAAATACCCATAAGTCTATAAGGACCGGGTATATTCCCCATAAATTGACAAGTTCATCATATCCGATGAGGATTGAGTGAAGATGGTCTCAAAACCATCAAGTTGTAATGACATGGGGCCAAGCAATGAGATGGCATGTCCGGTGTACAAGTGATTTTGAGTGGAGGATCAATAACTCCATGAAATTGAAAGGATTGCCAACAAAAATGATGATGAAATAAAATTAAACAAAACCTGAAAACTTAAAAAATCAGGGACCGGAGCTTACATTTGAAGGTCCAGGACTCTGTCGGTTGAAAAAAAAAATCTAACAAAGCTTACTGATGTAACCTCAAATTTAACAAAAAGATTTTATTCTCTTTTGTTATTTTGGAAATTCATTTTCCTTTTGAATTTGAATTAGGTTTGACCTTAGCATTGACTTTGTAAGAAAAATATATGATATTTCATAAAAGTACTAACTAGGGTCAAAATTATATGTTGAGGTCGTTAGGTTCTTTGAAAATTTATTTTGACCTCTCCCCGTCGGATGGTGCGAAGATCCGACGTTAATTACATCGAGATAACTCGAATACCCTTGATTAAACGTCATAGCAATCCATTGGAACAGAAAACATACATCCACAAAATAAGCATTCACACGCATATGGACATAGGAGAAAACAATCCCATGAAACTGATGGAATGCAAGCACTCAATTTTAGTTTGAATTTGATTTGAATTGATTTGAGTTGATTTGTTGGTTTGATTTTGATTTAATGGGTTGAATTAAATTGGTTGATTTGAATTTAGTTTTGAATTGAATTTGATTTGTTCATTTTAATTGAATTTAGTTTGTTGATTACTTTTGGTTTGGATTGGAGTTTGATTTGATCAATTGATTTAAGTTTGTTTCAATTTGAATTTTGGCTTGTTTGTTTCATTTGAATTTTATTAAGTTGAGTTGAATTTTGTTTGGGAGTTGATTCAAGTCGATTGGGCTTGGGAATTGAATTTGGATTTGTTGGAATTCAGTTGGAACTTGGAAGGGGTTCAATTTGAATTGGGTTGATTGGATTGAATTGGCTTTATCGGATGGGTTAACTCAGATTTCTGTTAAGTTCTGAAATTTTACTTTCATGAATTTAACAGAGGGCTGGGTTCAGATTGATTATTAGTTCAGTTTGTTTGTTTTAATCTTAACTTGTTTGGTTAGAGTTTGGTTAAAAGTTTTACTTATGCAATTGGATTGTTTTTAAGTCTTGGCCAGAACATGAGTTATCGGAACTTGAAGTTTGATTGAATTTGGGTTATTTAAGGTTCACTTGGAAATTTGATTCTTACTTGCAGATTCGGCTGAACTGAAGTTGAGTAGGAGATTTTACATTTTTTTTATTTGTTATCTTTGTTTGCTGAGCCTCTAAAAAAGACACTCGGATTCTAGCTCTCTGAAGTTCAGATTCCAGATTTTACACATGTTTCAGATCTTAAAACCCCAGATCTTGCAGATTCTTGTGGGTCCGACACAAATTCAGTTTTTCGGATCTTATGGTGCATTCATATTTTCAGTCCTCCGGATTTCAATTGCAGATTTTTTTATGCCTCAAAATTTCAGCTTCCAGATTCCTCTCCTCCTAGACTTCAGATTCTTAAACATTTCGAATTTGCAGGCCTTTAAACTTTAGACTTTGGACTTTAAACTCTGCACAAATTCGGATTCATCATACCTCAGACTTTCAGATCTTACAGGCCTTAATTCCCTTGCAAAGAATTCAGAGTTCGACCTCTCCAAATTTCAGACTCTAGAGCCTGCGGCCTCTGCTCCCTTTGATTCAATTTCAGATTTTTGGATCTTCATCTCTAAACGTGAAGTTCAGATTCTGAATTCATACTCTATTTCAAACTTCGGATCTCAATTCAGATTCTGTACAGATTCTAGGTGCTCCAAAATTTTCAGGTCAAGACCTCAGATTTATGTGGATTCTGCACCTCAATTCTCAAATTTCAGATTTTTCTGCTTCTTTTGATTTCAGTTTTGCCGTACGTTCTAAATTTCAGAAATATAGCATTCAGACTCTGAAAATCAGACCAATTCCAGGTTGCAGACCTTTGTTCGGATCTTCTGCACTTTAATTGATCCTCAGATTGCAGATTTTTCTAAGTGGGCTTCTGCGCCAACCCAGATTTCAGACCCTTCAATTTTTTAGAGTTCCTCGGCTCAGGCTTCAGATTTTTACTGGATTTTAGAGGTGATTTCAGATTTTTACAGGTTGACAGATTTCAGATTTTTTAAAGTGTTCAGAATTTTTTATACTTCATGTTTGCATTCCGACCATTTAATGAGGTCATTGAACTCCTCTTTTTTTATTGAATTTGCACCGAACATATTCTCCACACTGTCTGAAATACAGCATCATGACATGACATTCATTCTATCAAGCATCTGTTGATCTTGAGATCAGTTTGAATTTGTTGTCTCGAACATGTTCCAGCCTTTGATAGGCATCTGGAGTTTGTCTTCAGCATTTGAGCAGTGTCCTGCCTTTGATAGGCGTAGAAGTCTTCTCCCAACCGGTTCAAGGTTGAGCATACCCGGCTTTTAATAAGCTTGTGGGCACTCATCCCTTGGTTGGTCATCCTCATTAGTCTATGGTTTGGGCATATTGGCATATTGATTATGCACAGCCTCTCCATGGCATAATGGGCAAAATAACTCCCTCGTGAGGGATGGTAAGACATTGGGGTCTTTTAACTAGACCTTTGTATGCCCACCTTAAGAAGAGGGTCAGGAGGTGGGTTTAGAACCGGCCTCCTGGTTTCCCTTTGTTTTGAATTTTTTTAAGTTAAGCCGAGGCCATGAGGTGGGTTTAGAACCGGCCTTATGCTTGCCTCGGTTTGTTTGAATTAAATGAATTTTTATTTAATTTAAATTGATTGTTTATTTTATTTATTATTTTTTGAATTAATCATGGGTCAGGAGGTGGTTTAGAACCGGCCTCTGCTTGTCCAATTGAATTCTTTTAGGTTATGCCGAAGCCATGAGGTGGGTTTAGAACCGGCCTTATGCTTGCCTCGGTTTGTTTAAATTAAATTGATTCGAAGATTTATTTTTTTTTGTGTCAGGACACTGTTCATCGGCAGCAACTGGGCTTCATGGGCCTGGCCTGCGCAGCTCCTCCTCCTCCTCTTCTTCTTCTTCTTCTTTTTTTTCACAATTTTTGAAGGTGGGCCCCACTGCGATAGTTGACCCGAGGGTCAACCCCCCCTTCGGCCTTCACCCGCGCGCAGCCGCGCGGCTCCTCCTTCTTCGTCTTTTCTTTTTTCTTTTTTTTTTTAACATCTTTTGCAGGTGGGCCCCACCCCTGGTTGACCCACCAGTCAACGGGGCTTCGCGCGCCACCCGTGCGCCGGCTGCGCAGCTCTCACGCGAGCAGCCTCCTCGCGGCCGAACTCACGCGGCCCCCCCCCCCGTCTCCGCACTGTTGATGTGTCCAGCCTGGACATAAGTTGAGGGGAGAAATAATTTTCTCCCTCCTCCCGCGCGCTCTTCCTCTCCTTCACCCGCCGACGACGGCGACAACGGGCAGCACCGGCCCTCCCGACATCGATCGCGGCGGCCCTTCTTCTGCTACCCCGACCAGACAGCGGCGGCGGCGGTCCTCTTCTCTTCCTCCCCGACCAGACAGCGGCAGCGGAGCCCTCCGGCGGGAGCGGGCGACGGCGCAAGGCACTGCGGGGCTCTCCGACGGCGGAAGAGGCTACTCAAGACTCTAACGGTGGCGCTGGATCTTACCGGCGGTGGTCGGACACTCGACGGGCTCCGGAGACGCTTCCGGCGGGCCGGCGATCAGGTTGGCTTCAAGGGAAGGAAGCTTTGAGCGACGGTGGGGGGTGAAGACAACTTCGGTAAGCCCTGGGTCTCCCGATAGCTTTCGCTCTGCTCTCCCTTCTCTTCTGTCTCCTTTCTCTTCTGCCTTACGGCCACTCCAATCTCGGCCCTTCTTCTGCTACCCCCACCAGACAGCGGCGGCGGTCCTCTTCTATAGGCTCCTCGCTCTCCCTCCTCTATTAGGAAGTCTGCCGGATGCCTTCCCGTGCGGCGCTGGACTCCTTCCGAGAAGATGAAACCTGCCCAACCAAGGTGTCCTAGTCCGAGAAGGACTCGGAGGGGATCCATCATACGCGGGATGGACTCGGAGGGATCCTGCGACATATGGGATTTGCTTCCTTTCCTGCTCCGACTCTTACCGCGTTGGGAGATTGCGCTCCCCCTTTCCTCCGTAGGAGACCTGCTGTAACAGGGCTCTCCTAGTCCGTGACGGACTCTAAACGGCTTGGGACCAGGAGACGATCCGTATTAGTTTGTTTAGGCAGCTCCCCTTGCGCATAGGACTTTCCTCCTCTCGGCTAAGTCCCAGTGCGGGAGATTGATTCTGCCGCGGTAGACTTCCTTTTCTTCTCTCCTTTTTTTTTTATCTCCCTCCGATTGACTTGTCATTGCTAAACTCCAACCGGCATAAACCATTTTTACTATCCAGACCCTCCTTTTCCCAACATTCTCCCCATTGACCGGATTTGTTCAGGACTTTTCCGATAGACCGCCGAACCTGCAGCACACTTGACCCCTGTCTCGGCTGAGCTGATCGTGCGCATCTCCAAGCAGCATCTGATCTTCTAGAGAGGCACGTAGCCAGAGACATCAAATTGACTGTCTTCAGCATAAGTACGCAACCGGCAGACTTTAGGCCTGAATTTGTTGATCCTTTATTGATTGAAAATACGGGTGTCAACACTTACAAATCTAAAATCTGAAACTTATGTAAATATGAAATTTGGAGACCAAAAAATCTGCAAGTCTGTAAGGTCTGAAATTTTGAAATCAGAACTTAGGACTGTAAAGTCCAAAAACTGAAACCTGAATCTGAAGCCCAAAAACAAATCAAATCCGGCCCAATTCAATAACATAGCCTTTAATAATTGAACAACCCAAATCATAAAATCTACGTCCCCACCAGAATCTGGAAGGCCCATGGGCAATTTATGAGGGTTATAGAAATCTGGGAATTTAAAATTTGAAGCTCAATCTGGGAAATCCGAAATCTGTCAAACCTGCAAGTCACATCTGAAATTCAAGGCCTAAAATCTAGAGTCTGGAAACTGAAATTTTGAAACATAAAATCTGCATCTGGAATTTGAAAATCTGAATACACCATAAAAACCTGAAATCTGAATTTGTGCAGAAACCTATTTAAAAACCTGCAATCTGGAAAAATCGATTAAAATGCAGAATCTGCAAGATCAAAAAAAATCTGAACTTTGTAGCTGAGGTCCGAGATTTGAAATAAATCCGGGAACTCCAAATAAAAAAATGAGAAGTGCAGGGTCTGAACTCCAAAATCTGAAATCTGAACAAACTTGAAGGTAGCTAGCCGAGACTTGCATAAGAGAGAATCCAGAATCTGAAAAATTTAAGAATTTGCAGAATTTGAAATCTATGGTCTGCCAAGTCTGAAATCCAAAATCAGATCACTTAAATCAGAACTTGTAATCTAAACCAGAAAATGCATGCTCCGAATAGAATTTGCCAACTTTGCAGAAATCTGAAAATAATGACTTAATTCACTAAACATAAAAAATCCCAGCATATTCAAATTAAACTCAGTCAAGATAAACTTGTTTGAATCAATTAGAATCTGAACTTCACATCTAAAACAAGAAACCAAAAACTGTAAAAATCCGCAGAATTCCAAATCAAGAAATCTGAAATTCGGAAACACTAATCAAATTCAATTCCAACTCTTAAATTAGACTCAAGTTAATCTCAATCAAACAAAACTAATCCAAACAAACTTCATTTCAAGCCGAATCTGCAATTTAACTCAATCCCAATTAATTTCTTAAAACCTCAAAACAAATTAACTTTAATCAAACAGGTTAAGTTCAAAACAAACAAACTGAACTAATAAACAATCCATAAGTAAGATCAAGACAACCGAACTCTAAATCAACCCCAAATCAGTCTATATAAATATGAAAGAAACCCAGAGAATGTCAAATTCATCTAACTTAAACCGATGAATCAAATGAATCAACCCAATTCAAATTGAATTCCCCAAATCAAAAATACTCCCAAATAAATCACAAACTCAATTAAATCCATAAACAGAATTTGAATTAAGCACCAATCCGTTTTAATCAAACAGATTTAATTCAAATCAAACAAACCTAATCTGAATTCAAATCAAACAAGCCAAACAAATTTAATAACCTGCCAGGCTTTAATCTAAACCAAACTCAAAAAAAAAAAATCAACTCCATTCCAAACATGGTCAAATCGATTAAATTAAGTCAAACTCAAATAAAAAATCTTTAAATTAAACCCAAATCAATCTTAATCAGACAACCTTAATTCAGATTAAGTATCTGAACCCCATGAAGTCTGCATATTAATCAAATTTTAAATGAGTTAATGATGTAACCTCAAATTTAAAGATTTTATTTCTTTTCTTTTGGAAATTCATTTTCCTTTTGAATTTGAATTAGATTTGGTTAGACCTTAGCATCGACTTATTAGGAAAATAGATGGTATTCCATAAAAGTACTAACTAGGGTCAAAATTATGTGTTGAGGTTGTTAGGTTCTTTGAAATTTATTTTGACCTCTCCCCGTCGGATGGTGCGAAGATCCGACGTTAATTACATCGAGATGACTCGAATACCCTTGATTATCGTCATAGCAATCCATGGAAATAGAAAACATGCATCCACAATAAACATTCACACACATAATAGGAGAAACAGGAAGCCCCATGAACTTGGTGGAAGGCAAGCACTTAGTGTGTTTTTGAATTTGGTTTAAATTGATTTGAATTTTGTTTGATTTGATTTGAATTTGGCTTGATTTAAGTTGAATTTGATTAATTTGTGAGTTATTTGTTGATTTATATTCTGTTTGAATTTGAGTTTGTTTAATTGAATTTGACAGTTTATGGATTCTTTTTCATGCAACTTTCAGATTTGTGTGAACTGATTTAGGATTTAATTGTCTTGAATTGAATTTGTTGATGGATTATTAATTTAAATTCAGTTTGTTTTAGGTTAATTTTGTTTAGTTAAAGTTAACTCATTTAAAATTTGATTAATATGCAGATTTCATAGGGTTCAGATTAATAGTTCATTTGATTGACTTAACTTAATCTGAATTAAAGTTTACTGATTAAAATTGATTTGGGTTAATTTAAAGATTTTTGATTTGAGTTTGACTTAATTTAATTAATTTGACCATGTTTGGAATGGAGTTGAATTTCTGGTTTAGATTGATGCCTGGCAGATTATTAAATTTGTTTGGTTTGTTTGATTTTAAAATCTGACCTAATCTTGTTTGAAATGGATTTTGTTGAATTATTTGAGTTAAATCTGTTTGATTAAAATTGATTGGAGCTTGATGGTTGGTTAACGTTTTGGTAGTTATGAAGTTCTGATTTAAGGATTTCAAATTTTCAAACTTTCAGATTGGTGGTTCGTTTGACTTATTTAAGTTTGTCTAAAAAAAAAGTTTTGTTGGTCGATTTAAGTTTGTTTTGGTTAAAGTTGATTTGACTTAATTGCAGTTTTATCTAGATTTAAAATGTTCAGATCTTGAACCCCCAACCCTCGGATTAACATTTTCGAACTCTTGACTTCTGATTTGTTCAAATTTCAGATTTGACTATGCTTATGATTTGAATTAATTTAATTTGCTTGTTGGTTTAATTTGATTTGATTTCTTTTTTTAATTGGTTCAGTTTTACTTTAACATCTGTTTTGAGATGAACTTACTGCGGTTCATGATTTGATGTGAAAATTTAGTTTGATAAAGGTTCAATTAATGCCATCTGAAGTTTTGTTCGGGTTGATTAAAATTGGATTTAAGTTGTCTTAAGTTAATTACCCACTCCCCGGATATGAAGTTCAGATTTCAATTTCAGGATTCAGGCTTCAATTTTGGAGTTCAGGTTTTAAACCTTTCAGACTTCAGAAATTCAGAGTTCAGATTTTCCAGATTCTGCATGTTTCAAATTCAGATTATGTTTTAAACTTCAGTTCTTAAATTTTAGACTTTCAGATTTTTTAATTTGGCAGGCTTTATAGGTTTCGGATTCTATATTCTGACTTCTGATCTTCAGATTTGTTTCGAATTTCAGACTTGGGGTTTCTTGCAGATTTCTGCATTTTAATCGATCTCCAGATTGCAGGTTTTTAAATGGGTTTCTGCACAAATTCAGATTTCAGATTTTTATTGTGTATTCAGATCTTGTACACTTCAGATTTTATACGTTTCAGATTTTTATGTGTTTCAGGCTTTTTTGTATGTTTCAGATTTTTATATGTTAGACTTCACAAATTCAAACCTTCAGCTCTTCTGTATTTTCAGACCCGGTATGGCTTAAGAGGCCCCCTTTTTTATGTTCAGGTTGCTTTATTCTATTTTATTTCATCATCATCCTTTTTTTTTTTAGTTGCAATCCTCTCAATTTCATGGGGTTATTGATCCTCCACTCAAGATCATTTATACACCGGACATGCCATCTCATTGCTTGGTTCCATGTCACTACAACTTGATGGTCTTGAGACCACCTTCACTCAATCCTCATTGGATATAATGAACTTGTCAATTTATGGGGAATATACCCGGTCCTTATAGACTTATGGGTATTTCCTCCAATTCTCTCTCTTTTTTTTTAGCATATAATCGGCTTAATGGCATGTTAATCATGCACGGCCTCATATATAGCTAGATGGTAAGACATTGGGGTCTTTTTATGACATTTGTATGTCTACCTTAAGGACGTAGGGGCGGATGGTTAGTCGACCCCCCAACTAGTCCGAATTTTAATTTTTTTAGGTTAAGTCGGGACGTAGGGGCGGATGGTTAGTCGACCCCCCAACTAGTCTCGATTTGTTGATTAAGGAGATAGATTTTTATTTAATTCCATTTGATTGTTTATTTTAAAATTTTTTGAATATGCCTTGCTCGGGCACACTGTACTCCGGGAGTTATTGGGCTTCTTCGGCGGCCCGTCCCGCCTCAGCTGCGCGCTTCGCGCGCATCTTTTTTTTTTTTGCATTTTCTCCTTCGCGTGGGCCCCACCCCTTGGTTGACCCTCGCGCGCGGCCATCTCCTCTCACGCGCGGCTGCCCGGGACCCCACGGTGGTTTTCCACCGTGGACGTAGGTCGGGGGGACATTATTTCCCCCCGACGGCCTCCTTCCTCCCGGACGCGTCGGCGGCGGAACCCGGCGACAGCGGCAGATCGGCGGCCACGGAGCCCGGCCGCGACCTCCCGACGCCGCCGGCCTAGCCCCCCCCGACGGAGACCTCCTTTGCCCGCGGCGGCTGCTCGAGGGATGCAGAGAGAGGCACGGCGGCGGCTTAGCAACGCTCCCGGAAGGAGGCAACCGGCTTCGACGAATGGAGGGGGGGGACTTCGCCGGCGTAGCTCGACAAGAGGACCAGACCTGCGGCGGGATTTGGGGGCTTCCGACGGTGGTCGAACGTCTCCGGCGGAGGGAAGGGGCAACTCCGGTAAGCCTTTCTCCTAGCTCCCGATCTCGATCTCTCTCTCTCGGCCTCTGTCCTGTGCCCTCTCTTCTCCACCCTCTCTTGGCACCTCCCTCCCGTGACGACCCTCCGGCTCTCTCTTATAGCCGTTGTCCGGGCGCGTGGCATCTCCGATTGTCCGGGGGAGCTCGGAGGAGCTCTTGGTTGGTGCAAGGCACCAACGTAGGGACCGGTAAAGGGATTGGCCCCCCCTATTCAGGATTCTGCAAGGGGTGCGACTCCCCTCCTGCGCACCCGACCACCAGTCGGCGGGTAAAGCGCTCTGCCCTCTTTCCATTTGCGTTTGCCTCCCCTTTTCTTCCTTTTGCCTGCCGGTCGATCCCCATCCCTCATCGTTTTCTCCTTTGCTTTTCCTTTTTTTTTTTTGAAATTCCAGGTGTCAACAGTTAACTTTAACTAAACAAGATTGACCTAAAACAAACTAAATTTAAATTAATAAATAATCCATCAACAAATTCAATTCAAGACAATTAAATCCTAAATCAGTTCACATAAATCTGAAGGTTGCATGAAAGAGAACACAGAAACTGTCAAATTCATGGAACTTAATATCCACAGATTCAACTGAAATTTAATAAATCAAATGGGTTAAATTAGTTAATTTCATCCCAAACAAACCATATTTCTTAAGTTAAGCCCGAATCCCACTCAAAATCAAACAATAAACAAATTGTCAAAATTCAATTAAACAAACTCAAACTCAAACAGAATAACTCACACATCAATCAAGTTCAACTTAAATAAAATAAAATTCAAACCAATTTAAACCAAATTCAAAAACACATTAAGTGTTTGCCTTCCACCAAGTTCATGGGGTCTTTCTGTTTATCCTATTATGTGTGTGTATGTTTATTTTTTGTGGATGCATCGTTCTTCTATTCAATGAGTTGCTATGATGGATAATCAAGGGTATTCGGGTATTCTCGATGTAATTAACGTCGGATCTTGGCACCATCCGACGGGGAGAGGTCAAAATAAATTTCAAAGAACCTAACAACCTCAATTTATAATTTATACATACCATTGACCCTAGCTAGTACTTCTATGGAATACCATCTATTTTCCTAAGAATTCAACGCCATGGTCCAGTCCAATCCAAACAGGAAAATGAATTTCCAAAATCAAAAAAATCTTTTTAAAAAATGTTTTCGAATTTTGAGTAAAGACTGTTCATCAGTTGAAAGTGTATAGTTAATCGCAGCTTGAAACTTCCTTGTTTGACGAATGAGTATAAAACTAAGGATAATCTATCTTTCACAGCCTGATGTTCTAACATGGACCATGTCAGAGATATGAAACAGACCATTGCCCGTATAAATATTAGAAACACTACAGAAGATGTAATATTTAAGTACTAGCTAGGAGCCTATAGTCTTGTTCCTACTATATTGTTGCTTTTGACTTTCAAGGAAAAGAGACAACGGCTTCTGAATGAGATAAGAACTTTATGTAAGGCACCATGTTAGCAAGGACTTTTGTGGAGTTCTATGACACTTTATACCCCTGATTCAGGTCAAATAAGCATAGCCTTGGAATATATGGCTGGAGGCTCACTTGCAGATGTCTTAACTCTTAAGGGCGTGGTGATTTATCCCAGAATCAATTCTTTCATGTATGGTTCAAAAACTCTTTCATGTAAGAATTTTGTTTATGGAACTTATCAGTTTCCAATTACTTCCACAAAATATTTTCATTCATTCTTTTATCATGCTTTTGCTTTCAAGGGACTAAGCTATTTGCATGGGGTAAGGCATTTAGTTCACCGCGATATAAAGTCTGCAAACTTGCTTATAAATGTCAAGGAAAAACCCAAGATAACAGATTTTGGCATTAGTGCTTGATTGGAGAATTCTGTTGCTACGGTGAGTGTTGCGTTGTCTGATTTTCTCCAAAGATAGTCTATTTTATTTCCTCTTATGTCCTTTAAGCTAGATCGATCTCTAATCTGAAAGGTAAATCAGAAAACAATTCATTCATAGGTTACTTTACGGTCTGCTTGGATATAGAATTAACCACTTGCATCATATTAATTTCAGTATTTGATAATATCAAATTAGATGCTAATATATCTAGCGTAATGTCAAATTTGATGCATTATTAATTTCAATACTACAACCAAATAGGCCTTTACACAATATCGTCTTTTGCCACTCATACTAAAGATTGCTACATGCAATCGTGTTAGGATATTTCAACTTTCTATCTTGTGCTTAGACCTCCAATAAAATTCATTACATGTTAAAAAATATACGAATATACATTATGAAATGTTTAAGAATTTAAACTCTGACGATTACTGTAGTAAACATAAAGTTACGTAGTGTTGCGTAAAAGATAAAACATGTTGATCAATGTATATAAATGAGCATTAACAGTTAGTTCCTTTCTTTGTTACATGTTCTTTGGCATTCTTATTTATGTTCCTTGTAATGATATGACTTTTTTCTCGCATTATTATGCTTTGTTTAAATATGTTCAAACTTTATTTCATTATGGAATCATTATAAGCAAGTCTTGCCATCATTATGAAACAATATATATGGACTTACACGATGCAAAATCTATTCACACATATCAGGCATTCAAAATAATAACATCATAAAAACACTAACAGTATATCTTAAGGAAAAACAATGATGCTAACACAATTAATAAGGTTCAAAAGGATACCAGATACAGTAGAGACTGATCTCTGAACTCCATTATCAAAAAAGAAACTTTAAACAAAATTTACATAAAACTCTGTTGCTTCACTCGTACCAGTGCAATTACCATACTATAACGTGACCAGATAACCCTAGTGCATGTAACAACCGTGAACCAGAATAGAGAAATTAAAAATAGAAAAATAAATAGAAATTACAAGGTGGTGAAATGCAACTAACTTAAGAGTTCCTGCAATTGAGAGTTTAAGCTTACCAACTTGCTGAGGGTAAGAGAGTTTCTCTGGAGCCTAGATTGGGATCGATTCGAGTCGAATGGGCCGATTCAAGATCTATTGCATACCGGAATCATACCTCACTAGAAGAATGCTTACGCAGACTCTTTAAGCTCTGGATCTGGTAAGTCACCAGATCATGCCATATCGGTCCTAGAGACCCAATAGGGCTGCCGTGGTGCTTGCGCCGCAGTGGCTGCTGCTTGACCCTTATTTTGGCACCTGTTCTGGCCCAAAAAGGGTTGGATTGGACCGGACTCTGATTGGAGCACTGATTTGAGTTTTTTTACCACAAATTGGCCAATTCTAATTGAAATCGGAATATGCACCCGCTGATCCGATTGCCGATTTTGATTATGTGATCCTTGGGTCTCATGGTCCTGCGTCCACCCTGTCCTGCAGCCTCCAGGAGACTCTGGCGGTCTTACGGACATTTTGCGTTCCTTGGTTTCAAAAGCCTGATTATTGCAAGATTGCTTTCCATGATTAACATATCACAAAAGTGGCAGCAGTTTTTTTATGCAAACAAGTGAAACGGACATTACAATAGTGAGGGAAGGGAACCAAGCAATAACTAGACGGCGAGAACCATCAATAGGATGGACCTACAGGGAAAAAGAGAAAGAAAATGAGATTTTATCAGCCCCCACAAAATGTTTGGACAACAAAACCCCATCCTAGGTCAAAGGGATGAAAAGAGACAAAACACCCAAAAGCTACCAATTCTTTCCCTTCCTATCAGGGATCTCTGAGGATGCAACATCTTTGTTTTCTTTGCACGGCCCAATTCAGTCTCTTAAATATGTAGCTGCCATCCCAAGCATGTCCTTGATGGGATCAAAGGAACTATTAAGCTTGTCCTGCCATCCAGTTTGCGCACCATAAGGCCAAGCAGAGACTATAGGTCTTCTTCCAGTCAACCATCATTTAGAGACCTCTGGGTGTGGTAAACTACTGTAGATGTTGGATAAGATCAGGGACCTATTAGTAAGTTTGCAGAAGTCCTTCCAAATTACTTGGATAATGATACAGCGAACAAAACAACCTCTTCCATATTTTTGTTGAGCAAACTGCAGTAGGCATATCTTCATAGGTACCCACAATGATAGAGGATGCATTCAGAAAAAAAGGTCTTTCATGATCCTTTTCGAGAGAAAAGGTATCTGCAAACCATTGGAACTTCAGCCAATTACATCCCCATGATGTACTTTTTTGTTCATTTGCATCTGAATCTCCATAATAACTTGACAAGGAGAGCTCTATTAATGATTTCGAGGGAGGCAGTCTAGGATCTCCCTTTTCCATCTCTTTGCAGACATACCCGGTTAATGAGGTGATGCCTTGTTGCCTTTATCGCTGCTCCTCCAGAAGGAAGATTTTGATGCTTCCAATTCTCTTGTACACCATCTTGGAGACTTTTAAATGGAGAGAAAATAAAGCAACACTGATGGGGACATTTTTTGAGTATCTTTTAAATTGAGTCCTTAAATGGACTAGTTTGTAAATAGTCTTTTTAGGGAGTCATTTTCTTTAAAATTTCTCCTCTCCTCCTATATAAGGAGCCATGTACATACAAACAGCATATAGAGATTGGAATTTTTGGAAAGGCCTGCGGCCTGGTGTCCCGAGCAGGGGCTCTGCCCCATCTTCTTCCTCTCCACCCCTCCTCCAGGCGATATCCTCTTTCTTTCTCCACCCTCCGGCAGGTGGCCATTCTACCCCCCCTCCTCACCCTCCGGCCTCCGTGCCTTTCTTCTCATCTTCTCCTTCCCGGTTCGACAGCACTTCATCAGCCGGTGATTCCCCCCTGTCTTCCTCCTCTGGCGGTCTCCTTCCTCAATGAGGGCGGCGGGGCTTTCCTCCCTCGCGGTTGCAGACGAAAGGAGAAGAAGAAGTAGAAGAAGAAGCGGAAGGAGAAGACGGTGAGAAGAGGGGAGAGGATCCGGCGATCCCCGGATCCTCCTCCCCTGCGGCTCCCTCCCGGCGTCATCCCCGGCTCCACCCGCCCGCATGCCGCAGCCGCCGGACGCAGACGCCGTCTCCATCTCCGTCGTCCGCGAGAGGGTCGGCCGGACAACGCCGCGCCTCGTTCTCTTCTCCCCCCCTTCTCTGCGGCCACGGCTCCGTCCGGATGGGACGACGACGACATCGACGCCAGCTCCTCTGCATCCCCTGCTCCGCCGTCCGCGCACTGCCTGCGGCCGCTAGACGACGACGGCTTCGCGAACGAGCGGCGAGGACGACGCGAGCGGGGGCGAGGCGCGCTGCACGCCCCTTTTGTCACGTCTCGGGTCCACGTGGACGTTCGGAGATGCCGCCACGGCGAGACGTGGCGACGGCCGGATCGTGGCCACGCGACCGAGCGGGGACGAGCCGGACAGCACCACGACCCCCCCCGTGGTTACGCGCGCGAGTTTCGTGCGCACACGAGCGAGCACGCGCCGGCCGGTCTGCGGCCCATACCGGTTCGCGGTCCAGACCGGCCAACCGGCCAGTTCAGCCGGATCCAGCCCCGGTTCAGCCCGGTTCAGCGCCTGAACCAGCCAGTTCAGCCCGGTTCAGCGCCTGAACCGGCCGGTTCAGGCCGGTTCAGGGCATTTTGAGCCTGTTTCGACCGGTTCAAGCCGGTTCGACTTGGTTCGGGGTCGTTTCGGGTCTGTTTGGACCTATTCGAGTCCGATCCGACCCATTTTGGGTTCGTTAGGGTCGTGTTGGCATCAAGATTTTTCAAAAAAAAAAAAAAAGAGAAATAAAAAAAGAAGGGGGACAATTGGGCCAAAGAAAAAAATGGGCTTAAGTGTAGGGTATACAGCCCACAATTCAGCCAATATTTGGGCCCAATTGGTAGCCCATTTCCAGCTCTGGCCGGCCAGCCCATAACCAGATAAACTCAGGCCTTGTGCGCAGCCCATAGGAGGGCCTGGGCCTCCTCTCAGCCCGCTGGCCCAGAAACCAGGCCCAATTGGACCAGGCTCACTTCAGTGGCAGTCTGAACAAGGCCTTGTGCGCACATAACCTGCCACCTCATCCTTGACCTATTAATTGCATGGGGAAGGCCAAGAGACAGCTCAACACTTAATGCCATGGGAGAACTCAAGGGTCAAGTCAAATATTGAATGGCCTAGGAGAATTTCAAGGAATTAAAGCCTATTAACTACCACCCAAGGCCATCCTACGTACACCACAACCTGACCCTTGATCTCCCCCATCTCCTATAAGAAGAGGAGGGTGCGCCAAAGAGCAGGGGGGCTGGCTGGGGACGCCGACAGACTGCTGCTCTGCCACCTGCTGCTGCTGCCTGCGACCAAGGAAGAAGGAGAAAAAAAAGAGGGAAGGAGGAAGCTTGGCGCACCAAGAAGCTGCACCTTCTGCCACCTGCCTGCTGCACCAAGAGGCTGCACCCTCTGCTACCTGCTGCTGCACCCGTAGCTATCACCCGAGACCAGAAGAGAAGGAGAAGAAAGGAGAACAGGTGGGTGAATATTATGGATATGTAGCCCTCTAAGGGCTTCCCCTCTCATCCCTTCCTCTTTCTTCCTCTACTCAATCTCCCTTAATAGCCTGGTCGACTCAAGGCAGCCCCTGGATGGTCTTCCTCGGCTGGCCTTTGCTCAGTCAAAGTATACCCCAAACAGATCCTGGCGCAAGTCCATATCAGGCCCCCCCAAAAGTATCCATGTGCAGGTCTGCTTCGGCCCAACCAGAGCCCCATCAATCAGGCCTCAGCCGTCCAGCCCAAACCAGGCCCCTGTCCAGCCCATATCAGGCCCCAGCTGGTCACCAAACCAGACCCCAAAACCGGTCCCCATAACCTGACCCCTGTTCAGGTCCATAGCCGGCCCAATAGCCCAAACCAGGCCCCTGTCCAGCCCATATCAGGCCCCAACTGGTCACCAAACCAGACCCCAAAACCGGTCCCCATAACCTGACCCTTGTTCAGGTCCATAGCCGGCCCAATAGCCCAAAACCAGGCCCATGTGCAGCCACCTGCAGCCACCCAAACAGGCCCCTAAAAGACCCCACATAGGTCTATGATCGGCCCATCTCCCAGACCCAAAACAGGTCCCTAAATCAGACCCCTACACAGGCCCCTGTCCGGTCCCTAAAATAGACCCCAAACAGGTCCTCTCTCCCAAAAAAAATGCTTGAAGTCTTCTTTCAGCGGCCCCCCTGTGGCCTACCGAGAGGACAGCAGCCCAAGAGGCTCCAGAGGTGGGCAGCACCGTGGCACTCAACCAGGGAGCAGAACCGGCCAACTTTCAGTGATGGTGGGTAGTGGTGAATGTCCCGGGCCCTTTCGGAACTCGTGTGGCGGGGCCGATCGTCCGCCCGGGGCACTCTCCCTACCTTACCGAGAAGACAGCAGTTCTAGCAGTCCAGGGAGCTCCAAAGCGGTGGACAGCAGCCAGAAAGTGGGCCGACTTGAAGGTGACAGCCCGGCCCCCCTTGGAAACCGTACGACGGGCCATGGGCTTAGCCGGGTGGCCTTCCAAGTCGGTCCGGTCAGGCAGCTCCAGAAGTGCAGCAGCTCCCCAACAGGCCCTTCCGGCCCAAACAGTACAAGACAGGCCCGGCGGGCCTATGAAGATTGAAGGCCGGCTCGGAACGCCGATGAAATTGAACCGGCCTCCATGGCCTATGTTTCAAAAAATGAATAAAATAAAATTTCAGAATGCGAAAGCTACATTAAATTAAGGAGATCCACCCTTTGCGGGGACTCCAACCTTGGACGACTCCCCCGGGTCCGCCCCGGAATGTCGATCCGGACGGTGGCGCGGGCATGCTCCCGTAGCCAGCGGTTCCTTCCCCCAATATGGCTAAGCTAAGGCTGGCTATTTTGGATGGGTAAATTTTCACTAAGTTGGAAAAATAGCCGGCATGCCGTCGTAATGCCAAAATTTTTCCAAAGTAGTGGAGATAAACCTATATTGGGGGAAGGAACAATCACATTGTACACCGATGTACTTCACCCCACCTTTCAATGAAATGAAGTTCGATGTCAATTTGGATTGCATGAAACCGGGTAGTCAAAGTGGCCCGATGGGTCGGAGGCGATGCAAACCGCCAAACCAGAATAAAACCATTTCAAAAGTCAATTTGGAAATTCAAACAGAAAATAAAAAAAACAGAAAATCAAATCTGAAAGTCAAAAAAATCAGAAATGAACAGAATCTGAAATTCAACTTGTCCCGGTTCAACAAACAACCGATCTTCAACAAGATTGAACCGGTTTTGAAACAAATCAAACCGAAATCAGATTTCAAACCAAAAATCTGCCAAAACAGAAAATTCAGATTCAAATTAAATCTGTCAACAAAAAAACCAATCTGCAACAAAAAAAAACAGATTTGAACAATCCTTCAAAACAGATTCTAACCGACTTCAAAAAATCTGGTTTTAGCAATCTGAAAATTAATTTAAAATCCACCGAACCTTTTTCAAATAAATGACATAAATCAACTTTTTCAAAAGAAACCAATCAAACAATTTCAAACTTCCAAAATGGATCAAAATCAACTCAAAACCAGAAAATTCCAGAAATCTGAAAAATTCCAGAATCAGAAAAATCAAAAAACAAACCTAATAAAAAATCCAACCATGCTTAAAACACTTCAAACTCATCAAAAGTCAAAACCAAAACAGATTCAAAACAAAACAACTTGAATCAACCAAGTTTAATCCAAAACAAATCAAAAACCAAACAACAAATCAATCAAACAATTGATTCAAACTCCAAAACTCAAAACCGACTTTCAAGTCAATCCAAAAATCAACCAACAAACAAATAAAACAAACCCGAACAAATCGGTTTGTATCTGATCGGACCCAAAAGGCCGCTGCCCTTTTGAGTTCCTTACTTTATTTTGTGGAAGTGCATGTCTCCGAAAACAGGTTGCCACGACGGTTAATCAAAAGCGTTCGAGCCGTTGCTCGATGTAAGTTAACGCCGGATACTCGCACCATCCGGCGGAGAAGGGTCAAAAATGAAATTTTCAAAGAACCCGAACCTCGGTTCTAATATTTTTAAACTATCACCGGACTACCTAATATTTTTAGGATATCACCTATTTTCCTAGAAAAGTCCGGAGATGTCTTTCTTCCTAAAGAACAGACGCAGAAAAAAGAGAGGTTCACACAATGGCACGCCGGTGGGACCTTTCTTTCCTTTCATCTCTCCGTCGTGGCAACTCGGAGATACATCCACTATCTTCAATTCAATGAAAAAAAAAATCTCTCGCATTCGATCGAGCCGCCTTGTTGTCTACGGGACTTACGGACGTCACCAGCCGGTGTCGCCCATTACGAGGCATACGTCGAACGACGCGACATCGGTGCAACGATCACTCCCGCATCGCCTTCGGCAACTTCCCGAGGGTCGTTTTGCTCCCCAACCGACCTGGGGCCGCCGGAAACCCCGATCGCCAACGAAGAGAAGATATATCCCTTCCGCCGCTCCGGCAACCTTCGTGGCACCCCTTCGCCTCGCCTACAAAGACATCACAACCGGGGGCTTTCCAACAGACACTCCCACAAGAGTCACATCCGGTGGCCCAAGCCATCGACAACACCGGGCCTGCGCCCGCACCACAACAATGGACCATCAAGAAGCACAAAATCGAGCACAATTCCCGCCGAACCCACAAAGTCAGGGACATCCAAGACCTGCGGCGAGGCACGCCCTCCAACCCCGACGAAACATCCATCGCGCTCGCGAAGGACAAACGCCGCCAACCACAACAAGACCTGCCGCACAACCGATTCTCCATCCTAGATCGGTTGAAAGGGATCAATCGGGGACATAATAATACCCACAGCTCGCTCGCACCAAACACTTGGGAAGGGGCAAGCCTCCTGCTCACCCAGAAGACCGGCCGACCGGGCCGACAAAGCAAAGGAAAGGGGACAGCCCTTTCATATGAAGAATCAAAGCTCGAGCCGGCCATCAACTCAAAGGAAAAATGCCGCCAGGGCAAGGGGCCAGCCCTTGGTCCCTATTCTACAAACGGGCCGACCAGCGGTCCCAATCAAGGAAAATCAGCAGGGGCAGTCGCTTGCCATCCAGAAAACTCCATCAAGCGGTCGGTCCGCCGACCAATCTTATCGGCACCTTATATTGCCAAATGATAGGAAATTCCTCAACAAGACTCTACACCGGGTCAACAACTCGGCAGATGTCCCCGCCAACTCGGGGCAAGCTCCCGAACAAGCCCACTCCACACGGGCTAATAGATCAAACAATGCGTCGTGCCAGTGGGCAAGGTCCCAAAACCCCTCTGCCCCGAAGCTCAAGCAAGTATGGCTTCCAAAAGCCGATGTTTCCCCGACAGGACCATCCCCTCTGAAATCTAGTCATCCGCGATGCCCCGATATGGGCCCTCGCGGGTCGAAATCCCGAACTCACCCCCAACCCAGAGCCACTACACTACCAAAGGGGACAAAGATGCGAGTCTTCACCTCGTTACACCACTTCGAAATCAATTGTCTCGGCGATACCCTAAGCTTCAAGGACCGAAGTCCATCATGAACCAATGACATGCAGCCAAGACAATCAACCACCAGTTGCTGTCAAATCAACACAACATAAGAACAACGAAAATGCCGCTCGACACGATGAACGCGAGGACATACCTCCCAACCTGACAATGGCGGACCTCTGGCGAGAAAATCAGCAGCTCAAAACTCTGCTAGCTAGTGCAAGCCTACTGCCTAGCCGTTGGCACAAAATTCAACCGCCGCCAAAATTTCTTGGCGAGCCTCGTGTCACTCTAAATGGGCCACCCCTTGTGGTGCCGTCTCAGCCTGCCATCCATCAACAACCGGCTCCAAGGTTACAATCAGACGACGAGGTGTGTGTGGCACCCCAATATCTGCCACCTCCTCTTCTACCTCAACAATATACGGAGCCCTCTCGCCAGAGCAATGATCGAACAACCGATCGACCCGAAGTTGGCTAAACATGAAAGAAGACACAACACGGTGGCGCCCTACCAAGGCACCTACCCTCGCCCCCGCTCCGCGTCACCAATGGGCAACACCCCCAGGACAATAGTCCACCGACTGATGGCGGCGCCCAAATCAAGACCGGTCAAGAAGGCAGCCCAACGGTCTCAGCGTCAACCCGATCAACATCCCCTCTTCTTCGGGCCAAAACGGGGCAAGAATGCCACTATGGCTCCCTCTCGCAAAGACATTGCTAATCCCGTGCTGCGGCCAACTTGGGCGGAGCGTGCAACGAAACCATACTCCTTCCCGCGGGAATTCACGCCAAAATCGTTCGGGAAGACCCGTACGGAAAATGGGCTAATTTGCCTACCAAAGAGCGAGACGCCCGAAGACGCCGCCAAGAGTCGGGAGTCCAACTTCTCGCCCATACCACAGCCGGTGGGGCACAAAATCGAGGATCGGCTATCCGCTTAAAGATTCGTCGAAGCCCTAATCCGGCGACAGGTTCTCATATTGGGGGAACATTTGGTGCATCCACCACAACCCCACTGCAAGCCCCGACGGCAAACGAACTTCATCGTCAACACGGCATCGGCCTCGAGCTGGCCCGTCGTCCTGGGGAATACACCCAAAGAACAAGTGACACAGGGGCGTAAAACAAGGTACGTATTTTTGCCTCGTCATGTTATTTCGGCGAAGCAACCGTCACGACGACCCCCCGAAGCCTCCAAGACCACGGCCCCGACCAGGGCCTCGCAACGCGCGGCCATTCAAGACGACAGCCTGGCCGCAATTGGTGTCGAGTCTCCTCGACACAATGATAACAATGAGGACGCACCCTCCGCCCTCACACTAGAGGATCTGCTGAGAGAAAATCAGCAGTTGAAGGCTCTTATTGCCAGTGCCGGTCTACTTCGACCTCAGTCGACTCAAGATTCAGGGGCAGACGAAGCTGCTGACGACCCCTGCGTCGCCCAGGTCGAGCCACCACCTCCTCCGCCACAACCTCAGGATCACCAGCCGCCGACACCGAGGATGCCTGGGGACGACGATGTGCAGGTAATGCACCATTACCAGTCGCCTCCTCCGCAGAATTTCATGGAGCCCGCTCAACGGGATATGATTGAGCAACTCATTGCCACTAGCCGGCACAACATAACGAAGGCCACATCACGATGGGCCAATATCAGTTCCCTATCCATTGCATCACCAATACGCGAGGCTTCCCTGGAAATTTCTAAAGTTCCAAAATGTTCCAAATTTGGATGGGCACGGGTCCCCGAGGAACATCCGGCTCTCTATTTCACTCATGGGAGAGCCGGCATGCAATGAGTCATATCTACTCAAATATTTCGCCACCACTCTCAAACATAGATAAGTTTGAGTGGTACTCAAAGCCGAAGCCAAACTCCGTCGCCGACCGTACACGCGGAAGTTCGTGGAGATATTCGCCTTCTCCGAGCGACCACACACGGTCGAGCTCGCCACAACGACGCAGCGCGCAATGAAACGGCCATCGACTACATCCGCGGTGGCGCGACACCGCATGAAATGCGCCAATCCGCCGTTAAACGAAGAGCGGTGGCACCAGAAAGGGGCCTACGACCCGAAATCCAAAAAAGAAGGTCTTCGGGAACCAGAATCCAGACCTTCGATGACCTAAATATCACGGTGGCCGAAATTGAACGCTTCTACTTCAATAGTCCGCCAACGGCAACAGCCAGGTCAAAGTCAACAAAGGACAAGCAATCGACAGATGTCAATATAGTCGATGTTTTCTCCTCCTCAAGAAACAAGAACAACAATGGGCGGAAAGACGCCTACGACATCTCTTCCTACTTCGTAAACTCCGACAACACGAGGACAAGGATCTCGTTGGAGGAACGCTTCGATGCCTAAGCCATATTCATTCGACAAGAATACACAAGGTTGTTCGATGCTCGTACGGAGAGCAACCTAATCAACCTTCCACAAATCAAGCGCCCCCAAGAGGCCGAAGGATCACGAGCCCAACTTCTCGTCCCTACCACGAATGTCGGGGCACACACCGAGGGTCGCTTTTGTTTCAAAGAACTCGCCGAAGCTATGATCCGCGACAAGGTCATCAACACAGGGGAGCAACTCTGCAGCATACCCTCCTCAGTTCACCCGGCCCAGGCAACCAAGCAACTACACCGTAAACATGATACATCATCGGTGTCTGCAGGCTAGTCAATAAAACATCATCCAGCCATCATGTCCTCACGACATAGAGTCGGCCAGTGCATCATAGGCCGCTGTTGTCGCCAAAAAAAAAAACACACAAAAAAAACAAAAAATGACAGACTTGGTTAGCCAGGCATAAACAGCTAACCGAGGGCAAAAGTGTCAAAAAAAAAAATCCAGTCGAGGTGAAAACCTCGCAGCGCACCTCAGGTAAAATCGAATAACCCCGCTGTGTGAAAATCCCACAAAAGGACGCACAGGCAAAATACAAAGGGGGTCGACCTGAGTGAAAACTCCGCATATGAGCAGTCAGGTCGATAAAAAAAATCAAAAAAAAAAAAAAAAAAACAATCCGGGCGCAACCTCGGTCGAGCCCCCCAACCTAACGGATGGATGGGTTCTTCTCCTTAATCTACCTTGAAAGGAGCGAGGGCAACCCAAATCCTCACCATCCCGACTATTTCACTACGGTCTACCAAAAAAAATCAAACAAAACTCCTCCGAAGGACCGAGCGGGATACACAAACTCACTCACGCTCCCAGACCCTCTCGAACCCTTGTTCGGGTCATTTCAAAAATCCGCCATCCCGATCATTCCAAATTTCGATGGTCCACAAAAATCCTCATCAACTTCTCCGAAGGACCGAGTGGTCACAAAACCCCACTCCCACGTTCATAGTGGCCTTTTTTCAAATAAAATTCTCACCATCTTGACTACTCCAAGTCTTGATGGTCTAACAAGAATTCTCATCATCATTCTCCGAATGACCGAGTGGACACAAACCCACTCCCATGTTTCTTAGAACTTTTTTTCAAACAAAAATTCTCACCATCCTGGCTATTCCAGTCTTGATGGTCTACCAACAACAAAACTCCTCCGAAGGACCGAGTGGATACACAAACTCACTCACGTGCTCCCTTAGGACCCTCCGAACCCTTGTTTCGGGTCATTTCAAAAAATCCGCCATCTCGACTATTCGTCCTCGATGGTCCACAAAATTCTCACCATCCCGACTATTCCATCTTGATGGTCTACCAAAATTTTCACACTGCGTCTTAATCCTTCACAGACTCGCGGTCATCAAACTTCTCCAAAGGACCGGGTGGACACATAAATCCACTCACATGTTCCCTAGGACTTTTCCAAACAAAAATCCCCACCATCCTGACTGCTCCAGTCTTGATGGTCTACAAAAAATTCACTTTGTCAAAACTTCTCCAAAGGACCGAGTGGACACAAACCCACTCACATGTTCCTCAGACCTTTTTCCAAACAAAAATTCTCACCATCTTGGCTATTCCAGTCTTCGATGGTCCACAAAAATTCTTATCAACTTCTCCGAAGGACCGAGGGGATACACAAACCCACCCACATCGCTCCTTGGGACTCTCGAACCCCGCTCCGGGGTCATTTCAGAAAATTCCGCCATCCTGACTATCCCAGTCTCGATGGTCCACGAAAATTCTCATACAAAATTTTTCCGAAGGACCGAGCGGACACATAGCCCCGCTCACATGTTCCGAAGGATCTAAACCTCTTCCGAAGGACCGAGCGGACTCATAGCCCCGCTCAAATGCTCCGTAGGATCCAAAAATTTTTCCGAAGGACCGAGCGGACACATAGCCCCGCTCACATGTTCCGAAGGATCTAAACCTCTTCTGAAGGACCGAGCGGACTCATAGCCCCGCTCACATGCTCCGTAGGATCCAAAAATTTTTCCCGAAGGACCGAGCGGACACATAGCCCCGCTCACATGTTCCGAAGGATACAAACCTCTTCCGAAGGACCGAGTAGACACATAGCCCTGCTCACATGTTTCTTAGGATTCAAACCTTCTCAAAAGGACCGAGTGTATTACTACGACCCCGCTCACATGTTCCTTGACATCAAAAAATTCTCCGGCGGACCGAGCGGGCACGTATCCCCCACTCACACGTTCCCTAGATCTTTCAACCCTTGCCCCACGAGGTGAAATCCGGACTTGGCAAGAGATCCCCACAATGCACAGTCGTGCTGAAATCCATACTTGACCCAAACTTTTTTCAAAGTGACCGAGTGATCACATAGCCCCGCTCACATGTTCCTTAGGATCAAACCCACTTCCCAGGACCGAGTGGACACATAACCCCGCTCATAGGTTCCTCAGAAATCCAAGCACCAAGCCGGTGGACCTCAATGCTCCATAGGACTTCCAAACGTCCAAAGTCAAGTCGAGAACTCATTCCTGACTTAATCCATCCAAAATTTTTGCATACGGCTTGAGGGAAGCCTTAATTCCCTGCAAAAAAGAAAGGGAAGAAAAAATCATGAAAAAAAGAAGATGAAAAAAAAGAGAAAAAAAGGGGAAATGAAAAAAGGAAAAAAAGAAAGATGAAAAAATGAAAGAAAAAAGAAAAGAAAAAAAAAGGGAGCAAACACAACTGCATACCGTCTTAACCATTCCGGTAAAGATGGTTCACAAATCTTACACTATCTTGATCATCCCGGTCTTGATGGCACCACCAAAAACTTCATATCGTCATGATTCCTCCAATCCTGACGATTCCCCAAAAAAAAAACCTCCTTGCCGTCGAAATATCCTTCGCTCTTGATGGCATTCAAAGTCTCCACCGTCCCGACCTTTCGGCCTTTACATTTGTCAAGTCTCACCGTGACAGCCACTCCGGCCCGCCACGGTCTACAAAAGCCTCCGAGCCATTGGTCGGACCGAACAAGCCCTATTTTCCTACAATTCGGGTCTCTTTGACAAGTTGAACTCAAGTCCATCTGATGGATCGAGTGGACACATAGCCCCACTCGCAAGGTCCTTAAGATGCAAAGTCCTCGTGCCACTGACCAAGTTGAAATCCATACTTGGTCAAACCCGCAATGAGACTCTCTGGACCACGAGTTGAAATTCATACCCGTACAAAAAATTCATACAAAATGATTTCCTGTTTTCGAGTTGAAACCCATACTCGGCAGGCCTTTTACCATCAAGTTACAAAAAATCATACTTGGTCAAATTCACCATTGAATTTTCTGACGTCGGGTTGAAATCCATACTTACAGAAAGCCCCACATTCCATGCTGACTACGTTGAAATTCATACGTAGTCAAATCCAATAGTGCATGCGGCTTGAGGGAAGCCTTAATTCCCCACAAAAAAAAACAACAAAAAACAACAAAAAACAGAAAAAAAACAACAAAAAAAAAACAAAAAGGGGCTAAAAAGAAAGGTGCCCGACGGGCTTGGCCGATCGCCCAAATAGCGACCGACCAAGAGCAAAAGTGTCGAAAAAAGGAGAGAGCCTCGCTAGAAAGTGAAAACTCGAAAAGGCGCTCTAGCAAAATCGTGCAACCCCGTTACGAAAACCTCTTCTGAGGCATGTAGGCAAAACATCATGAGGGCCGATCCGGGTGAAAACCAAAAAGTAGGCAGCTGGGTCAGTAAAAAAAACTACAAAAAAAGAAAAAAAAAGAAGAGAAAACCTTTTTCAAGAAAAAATGCCGGACGAAAAGAATGCGGCAACAAGTCTACATCAACCATGGCGGAAAGCTTCAAGCAAGGCCCCACAAATCAAGGGAGAGCAACGGCGGAGCTCAACATGACAAGGACCGTTCGTCTCCAAGGGCCCAAGCCCTTCTCGATCCAGAGAAATTTCAAAGAAGAACAAATCAGTCGCCAACTACACGGACGACTCCTTGTCAACCTTCGTCTCCAAGAAATCGTCCGTGGGGGGCATTTGTTGGCGTCAAGATTTTTCAAAAAAAAAAAAAAAAAAGAGAAAGAAAAAAAGAAGGGGGACAATTGGGCCAAAGAAAAAAATGGGCTTAAGTGTAGGGTATACAGCCCACAATTCAGCCAATATTTGGGCCCAATTGGTAGCCCATTTCCAGCTCTGGCCGGCCAGCCCATAACCAGATAAACTCAGGCCTTGTGCGCAGCCCATAGGAGGGCCTGGGCCTCCTCTCAGCCCGCTGGCCCAGAAACCAGGCCCAATTGGACCAGGCTCACTTCAGTGGCAGTCTGAACAAGGCCTTGTGCGCACATAACCTGCCACCTCATCCTTGACCTATTAATTGCATGGGGAAGGCCAAGAGACAGCTCAACACTTAATGCCATGGGAGAACTCAAGGGTCAAGTCAAATATTGAATGGCCTAGGAGAATTTCAAGGAATTAAAGCCTATTAACTACCACCCAAGGCCATCCTACGTACACCACAACCTGACCCTTGATCTCCCCCATCTCCTATAAGAAGAGGAGGGTGCGCCAAAGAGCAGGGGGGCTGGCTGGGGACGCCGACAGGCTGCTGCTCTGCCACCTGCTGCTGCTGCCTGCGACCAAGGAAGAAGGAGAAAAAAAAGAGGGAAGGAGGAAGCTTGGCGCACCAGGAAGCTGCACCTTCTGCCACCTGCCTGCTGCACCCTCTGCTACCTGCTGCTGCACCCGTAGCTATCACCCGAGACCAGAAGAGAAGGAGAAGAAAGGAGAACAGGTGGGTGAATATTATGGATATGTAGCCCTCTAAGGGCTTCCCCTCTCATCCCTTCCTCTTTCTTCCTCTACTCAATCTCCCTTAATAGCCTGGTCGACTCAAGGCAGCCCCTGGATGGTCTTCCTCGGCTGGCCTTTGCTCAGTCAAAGTATACCCCAAACAGATCCTGGCGCAAGTCCATATCAGGCCCCCCCCAAAAGTATCCATGTGCAGGTCTGCTTCGGCCCAACCAGAGCCCCATCAATCAGGCCTCAGCCGTCCAGCCCAAACCAGGCCCCTGTCCAGCCCATATCAGGCCCCAGCTGGTCACCAAACCAGACCCCAAAACCGGTCCCCATAACCTGACCCCTGTTCAGGTCCATAGCCGGCCCAATAGCCCAAACCAGGCCCCTGTCCAGCCCATATCAGGCCCCAACTGGTCACCAAACCAGACCCCAAAACCGGTCCCCATAACCTTACCCTTGTTCAGGTCCATAGCCGGCCCAATAGCCCAAAACCAGGCCCATGTGCAGCCACCTGCAGCCACCCAAACAGGCCCCTAAAAGACCCCACATAGGTCTATGATCGGCCCATCTCCCAGACCCAAAACAGGTCCCTAAATCAGACCCCTACACAGGCCCCTGTCCGGTCCCTAAAACAGACCCCAAACAGGTCCTCTCTCCCAAAAAAAAAATGCTTGAAGTCTTCTTTCAGCGGCCCCCCTGTGGCCTACCGAGAGGACAGCAGCCCAAGAGGCTCCAGAGGTGGGCAGCACCGTGGCACTCAACCAGGGAGCAGAACCGGCCAACTTTCAGTGATGGTGGGTAGTGGTGAATGTCCCGGGCCCTTTCGGAACTCGTGTGGCGGGGCCGATCGTCCGCCCGGGGCACTCTCCCTACCTTACCGAGAAGACAGCAGTTCTAGCAGTCCAGGGAGCTCCAAAGCGGTGGACAGCAGCCAGAAAGTGGGCCGACTTGAAGGTGACAGCCCGGCCCCCCTTGGAAACCGTACGACGGGCCATGGGCTTAGCCGGGTGGCCTTCCAAGTCGGTCCGGTCAGGCAGCTCCAGAAGTGCAGCAGCTCCCCAACAGGCCCTTCCGGCCCAAACAGTACAAGACAGGCCCGGCGGGCCTATGAAGATTGAAGGCCGGCTCGGAACGCCGATGAAATTGAACCGGCCTCCATGGCCTATGTTTCAAAAAATGAATAAAATAAAATTTCAGAATGCGAAAGCTACATTAAATTAAGGAGATCCACCCTTTGCGGGGACTCCAACCTTGGACGACTCCCCCCGGGTCCGCCCCGGAATGTCGATCCGGACGGTGGCGCGGGCATGCTCCCGTAGCCAGCGGTTCCTTCCCCCAATATGGCTAAGCTAAGGCTGGCTATTTTGGATGGGTAAATTTTCACTAAGTTGGAAAAATAGCCGGCATGTCGTCGTAATGCCAAAATTTTTCCAAAGTAGTAGAGATAAACCTATATTGGGGGAAGGAACAATCACATTGTACACCGATGTACTTCACCCCACCTTTCAATGAAATGAAGTTCGATATCAATTTGGATTGCATGAAACCGGGCAGTCAAAGTGGCCCGATGGGTCGGAGGCGATGCAAACCGCCAAACCAGAATAAAACCATTTCAAAAGTCAATCTGGAAATTCAAACAGAAAATAAAAAAAAACAGAATCAAATCTGAAAGTCAAAAAAATCAGAAATGAACAGAATCTGAAATTCAACTTGTCCCGGTTCAACAAACAACCGATCTTCAACAAGATTGAACCGGTTTTGAAACAAATCAAACCGAAATCAGATTTCAAACCAAAAATCTGCCAAAACAGAAAATTCAGATTCAAATTAAATCTGTCAACAAAAAAACCAATCTGCAACAAAAAAAAACAGATTTGAACAATCCTTCAAAACAGATTCTAACCGACTTCAAAAAATCTGGTTTTAGCAATCTGAAAATTAATTTAAAATCCACCGAACCTTTTTCAAATAAATGACATAAATCAACTTTTTCAAAAGAAACCAATCAAACAATTTCAAACTTCCAAAATGGATCAAAATCAACTCAAAACCAGAAAATTCCAGAAATCTGAAAAATTCCAGAATCAGAAAAATCAAAAAACAATCCTAATAAAAAATCCAAACATGCTTAAAACACTTCAAACTCATCAAAAATCAAAACCAAAACAGATTCAAAACAAAACAACTTGAATCAACCAAGTTTAATCCAAAACAAATCAAAAACCAAACAACAAATCAATCAAACAATTGATTCAAACTCCAAAACTCAAAACCGACTTTCAAGTCAATCCAAAAATCAACCAACAAACAAATAAAACAAACCCGAACAAATCGCTGCCCTTTTGAGTTCTTTACTTTATTTTGTGGAAGTGCATGTCTCCGAAAACAGGTTGCCACGACGGTTAATCAAAGGCGTTCGAGCCGTTGCTCGATGTAAGTTAACGCCGGATACTCGCACCATCCGGCGGAGAAGGGTCAAAAATGAAATTTTCAAAGAACCGGAACCTCGGTTCTAATATTTTTAAACTATCACCGGACTACCTAATATTTTTAGGATATCACCTATTTTCCTAGAAAAGTCCGGAGATGTCTTTCTTCCTAAAGAACAGACGCAGAAAAAAGAGGTTCACACAGGTCGTTTAGCGGCGATTAGTGCCGGTGCGTTCCGTTTTCGGTCGGTTTAGCCCGGTCTAGCCGGTTTGTCCCGCATCAAACACATTAGAAAGAACTGCCTTGGAAATTTTCATTTCTCTAGGCTCCATCAGTCAAGATCCGCCTTTTGCCTTTTTCAACCTTGTAACCTCTTAGTTATCAAGGTGCTTCTATTGTCTAGGTGCAAAGGCCCTTTTTGAACAAGCTGCCAGTGCGTATTTTTTGGGTTCTGAAAGATGCCCTAGGTGCACCTTATGGGCCCATGGCATGCTTTTCATGAGTCAAGGATGATCATTTAGGGTCTGTTTGGCACCCAAGTTAACCCCATACAGGGTTGTTTGGTATGGGGATATGTCACTTATACTATTTGCCATAGTTGTCACAGTGTCTGCGTAGGTGTTTAAGGCATCTTTGCAAGCCAAGGCACAAAGGTGTCTTTTGGGCCCTTGGAAAGGCGATCAATGTCTTTTGATTCCCAAGACACCTACTTAAGCACTCTAGGTGACCAGTGATTGGTGGATGCCCATTTAAAATAGTGAAAAATATTAAAATCTTTTGTTATCATTTATTCTATTTATATTAGTTTGATTTTTAATTAGGCATGTATAATTTAATATAAAATAAAATTTAATTAATATAATAAAATATTTAATAAAAATTAAATTAAAAATATAAATAAATAAATATTTTAATAAGAAAAAAAAATCTCTCAACTCTCGTTTTGCACTTTCTTTTGCTTAGTCTATGAAACTTCTCTTTTCTTGAAATGTACACACACACGTACATAGTTTCATATAGAAACACATTTGCATGTATGCACTTGTGAGTAAAAAATATTAATTATTCCCATAGATTAAATTGTTGACGCTATTTCTTGAGAAAAATCTGTGTTTTCTTGTCAAATTCTTAGTCTGCTTGTTGCATTCATCATTAACTTCCTTGTTTCTGCTGTGCTAACATGCTCGTTATGTTTTTACTGAAAGTGATTGGTACAATATTTCATGTAGGCAAAGGGGAATACTAGATATGAGAACTACTTTAACAAAATTGTAGTCGCTATACCTTATAAATTACAAAACTAAATCATAGAAATACAAACGTGAATAAACATAAAAGGCCCAATTAGCTCCAAAATATGGACAAGAGAGGCACAAACAGAATTACGTCTTCCTTGATTGGTGTCATTCCCTCCTTCAACCTTCCCTTCCTTGCATCTTCTTCTATGTCCAAGTGTGGATGCCCTGCCGTATGCCTCGCTGATGGTTTAGTCATTCACGTAACATGGATTGCCTTCGATTTGGAACAGGTTGTTGTTGGGTGGCCATCGTGGTTGTCACAGGTGCCTAGGGAGGCCATGGAGGGGTGAATGTCCCGTCCGGTGAATTCGTCTGAGAAGCTTGACATGGTAAATTTCTTTTAATGTTATAACAACTTCTTTATTTGCTTATTTTTTAGGCAACTGGGTTAAAAATATTCACTTGTAATTTTTTTTATTTCATGTGTTGATAGACAAGCAAGGGAACGTATACGTGTACAAAGCTAGGGATTCTTTATCCGGTAAAATTCTGGCATTAAAGAAAGTCTAATTTGATAACTTGCAGTTGATAACTTGCAGCCGGAGAGTGTTAAAGTTCACGGTGAGGGAAATTCTCATATTAAGAAGGTTGGATCATCTGAATGTGATGACATCAAAACATCTGGTGACATCCAGGATGTCTTGTACCTTATATCTCATTTTTTAATACATGGAGATTTTGCTGCCTTGCCGCGAGTCCTGTCGTCGAGTTCACTGAAACCCAGGTTATCAGGATCACCTTTTTGGACACAAGTGTTTTTCCCTCCCATTTTGAATGTTTTATTTGGGCTTAAGTTTGCCTTCTTGAATAGCTGAAGTGTTACATGAGTGAGTTGCTTGTTTGAACTTGAGCAATTGCCATAATCATGGTGTACTACACGGTGATATAAAGAGGTTTTGCTCAAGATTGCAAATTTTGGTTTAGCTACATTTTTGATCCAGATCATAAGCACCCTATGACCGGCAGGGTAGTAACACTCTGGTGTTACTCCCCAGAACTCCTCTTAAGGGCCATTGATTATGGTGTTGGTGTGGATCTATGGAGTGCTGGTTGCATTTTGGCAGAGCTATTGGCTGGTAAGCCCATTATGCCTGGACGGACTGAGGTATTTTTCTTTGCTTATACATTGACATTTTACTTAAGTCATCGAGGAAATATGTTATATTTCAGGCCCACAATTTATGTTCTGTTCCTTATGAACAGTTCTCATCATTTTTCTGCTTATTATTGAGGTTGACAAAAGTATATTTCAATAAATAAATATCTTATTTGTGTTTTTGTTTTCCTTTCCGATATGGATATTGGAGCCATGATGTCTTGCTTTTCTGGTTTCAGGGCGTTTGATTTTTTTGAAAATTAAGGAGTTTTAGAGGCTTTATTTGATACCGGGTGTGTGTGACACATGATAGATACCCCCTATAGTTCCCAAATATTCTGCACCAATTTTCAATAATTATAGGCCTGAACCTACGTTACTTTGGAGAGAAGAAACCACCCCACAGGTGAGAACCTTCTGCAGCGAGAACACCGGACGGCGTGGTGCTCCGGCAGATCCTCAATTGCACCCCGATGGAGAAGCTGTTGCCGGAAATCGATCTCTTACGGCAGGGAACTGATCTCCACATGTTTCTTTCCCTATTTTATTAATGAAATTATTATAAAGGTATCACACTTTGTTGTTCAAACAAGGGAAGGTATTTTATTTGGAATTCTTACTTTGTAAGAGGCATTTTTTCGCTTGCTTGATCAGTATTGTCCAAGGTCCCGCCGCCTCCGCAACCGTGCAAGTTGGTATCTCAAGCTTCACGTCGTGGGGTTCGGAATTGAGAATTTTCCTTATTATTATATATCTTTTATTTCAAACCTACCCATTTACTGGCTACATGTAATTCGATGGTCGTTGAGTGTTCTCGAATTTTTTTTTGTAATCATTGATGATTCAGTTTTTTGGTTGTCAATTTTTGGAATCTCATTTCTTCTCTTTTGGGTTTGCTTTGCTTTCCTTCTAAACGATGGGACATTGTTCTTCTGAGAAAAAGATGAATGTCTTGGAGGTTGTTCCGACGCTTTAATCCTATGTCAACTTTTAACTCATTCAATGTTACAAATATTAATATTTTAAATAAATAATATAACCTCTAAAATATAAACTTCGTAATAATTGATAATATATATTAATATATATATATATGTATAACGTTACCAGCTTGCATGTTACAAGCATGTTTTTCATTATTAGATGGAACATAATTTTTAATTAACAATTTTAATCTTACTTTTAACTTTTAATTAACAATTTTACTTTTACTTTTTACAAGCATGTTACGAGTGTAATATTTTGATTTTTTTAATTAACAATTTTAATCTTACTTTTAACTTTTAATTAACAATTTTACTTTTACTTTTTACAAGCATGTTACGAGTGTAATATTTTGATTTTTTATTATAATTTGAATATTTAAAATAGATTATATTATGAGAAAGAGGATAATAAATATATATAAATAAAATTAGATCTACTCTCCCATTAGAACTATATTTTATCTCTTCCGATCACCCCCTCCCCCCGGTCTCTTTCCTTCTTCCTCTTCTCTCACGTACGCGCGCTCACCCCCTCTTCGTGCCATTCGGGCCCCCGCGCGCGCCCGCCTGCGCCATCGCCGCGCCTCCCGCGAAGCCGCGCCCCGCCTTCCTCCTTTCTCCTTCTTCTCTTCTGCGCACGCGCCGCAACCGGACGCCGCTGCCACCCTCCCGCGCGTGTCCGCCCTCCCTCCTGCGCCCGCCGCGCCTGAGCCGCCTCCCGCGCTCCCCCCCCGCGTCACTTGGTCGCCGCCAACCTGCCGCGTCGTCGTCTTCTTCTTCTTTTTCGAGAAAATTTTTGAACCAGCACACTTTAAAAGTATATTTCCGGAAGTAACACAGTAACTTTTTTTTGGTCTCCTTAAAAAAATAAAATATAATTTGTCCACATTATTGTCATTGCCAATCCTCACACAAGGTAATGCTGAAGGGTAATGTAGTATGTTGTTTTAGATTTCTGATTTCTTTCTTTCTTGAGGTAAGTTGCAGCTCCAACTTTCTTAATTGCGTTTTCTTCAACCTAATATGAAATGTGAATATCCATCATAACATATACCATCACTTCAGGTGCCGGGAAAGTCTGCACAGGAATGCTTTGATAGAATGCATTCTAATGGGGTGTTTGGTTGTATGATAATTGAGGTTTTTATTTTAATTTTTAAAAATTGTAAGAGAACTTGTTAAAAGATGTGTTTGACAACCATGACAATTTTATGTTTTGAAAGTGATTTTCTTCTTAAACAAAAAAGAGGGTCTCACCTCTTTCTTTTTTCTTGTGGTCCCCTACTTTATTTGGTCATGTGCGGTGGTTACTCTTTTTTGTAATCACATCCCTCCAAACATGATAATTTTATGTCATGAGTTGATTCACTTTTTATTTTAATACAATTTTTTATCATGAAAGTGTACAAAAAATTATCATGCAACCAAACACCCCATAAGATTCCGACACCAGCTCCAATACAACCCCGTCCAAGGGCAAAGGCAACAGATTGTTCTCCTTTAGAATTGGGTGATTTATTCAAGGCAACAAGGAAAAGGCCAAAGAGCTGTAGAAACAAGAGCGTCCTTGCACATAAAACCGTGAGACACATACTGAAGAAGCGCTCCGTCTTGGACCAAAACCAAGAGGCTGACTTATTTTCTGTTCTCGAGACATCACCGAGCACAAATGCCGGCTTCTCTCATATAAGAACCCCTATCTCTAAAGATGTAGAAGAATCCCCTGGGTTGGTTCAATCGTCTGGTGAGAATAATTATTCTGGCCACAACAAAAGGGGGTTTTCAAGATTTACATCCATCCCTACAAATTATAAAAGCCCAGAAGTTTTGGAACCGGTTAAGAACATTGCAATGCATGAGAAGTACATCGATCAGATCAGCTGCATTGTAGAGAAGCAAGGAGGAGAATGCATGACAAGGCTACAAACACAACTTCCTCGGAAGATGACAAAGAGAACATTGTGCCTAAAGGTACCATTGTTAAATCTGCCAAGAATGCCCTTGTTTCAGAAGCCAGAGGGATCGTTTGCCTCATTATGGCCTTGCCGCCGCCGAAGCTGTAGCGGGCGACGGTGGCGAGGGCGTGGTCGGAGAAGGCGGTGGAGTTGTACATGGAGTCCTCCAGGAAGTCCACCTCCAGGGCGGAGATGAAGGGGCTGGAAGAGCCGGTGGCGCTGTTCCGAGCCAGGCAGACGCTGAGGGTCTTCCCGGTGGCGCGGACGACGATCTCGTAGTAGGACGCCAGGCCCCGGCGGTAGTCGGCCGACGTGTTGACGACGCTCCACCTCGTGCCGCCGACGATCTGGTCGAACACCGGCGGCGCGGCGCCGCCGTCGAAGGCGCCGTAGTAGTAGGTGGTCCGGACGAGGAACTTGGAGCCCTTGGTCACGGGGAAGGTGTAGCAGCTCTTGCGCGCGGCGGCGTCGGGGAAGTAGCGGAGCGTCGCCGGCGTGGCGGCGATGCCCGGGGTGGGCAGCCCCGAGCTGTTGCCCGCGGCGACGAAGCCGTCGTCGGTGAGCCATTTGACGCCGTTGACCGTCGTCTCCTCCGCCGCGCCGCAGTTGTCGAGGAACCCTGCAGGGACGTCGACCAGAGCACGCCCGATCAGAACGCGGGCTTCGAACGGCCGGTTTCCGGCGGGGAAGAGGGGGGGTTCGAGATCGAAGTATTGTTACCTCTGGGAGGAGGAAGGTCGGCATGGACGGAGGGAGGGAGGCCGGAGAGGCGATGCAGGAGGACGATGAGCAGAAGAGGGGAGAAGAAGCTGGAGGCGGGCATCCTCAGAAATTCATAGGGGGCGGCGGCGGCGCCGGAGACGGGGGGGACGACGGCGCAGCAGGGAGAGAGGGAGCACCTCAAAAAATATTAATAAATTATATATTAATATTTAATCTAATTAAATATTAATATTTAATCTAATTAAATATTAATATTTAATCTAATTAAATATTAATATTTAATTAGATTTACTCTCCCCCGCCCCGCCCCCCCCCCCTTCGGATCGAAATCGAACTCCCCCTCTATATACCTCCCGCGCCTGCGCCCCCCGCCTTCCACCTTCCTTCTTCTCCTTCCTCTTTACTCCCGCTCGCACGCAACACCCGGACGCCGCCGCTCGGACGCCGCTGCCGCTGCCGCCCTGCACTCCCTCCGCCGCCACCGGCCACAGCCTCCCGCGCGGCCACCACCGCTGCAGGCCACCCTCCCGCGCGCTGCCGCCGCCGCGCCGTCCCGCCGCCGCGGCCACTGCGCGCGCGTCGTCTCCCGTTGACCCCCGCTGCCGCCTGCGCCGCACTCGCGGCCGCCGCCTCCCCTCCCGGCCGCGGTGCCCCGCTGACGCCTACGTCGGCGTTGACCCCCGCCGTCACCCGGCCACGCTCGCCGCCCGGTTGCCGCGCGCGACAGCGCCTGCCGCCCCCATTGACCCGCCGTCGCCGCCGCCCGCCGCGCGCGCCAGCCCCGCCGCCCACCTGCGACCGCGCGTGCCCGCGCGCTCGCGCTGCGCCGCCGTGCGCCAACCCGGCCCCCTCTGCGGTAGCCCTCTCTCTCTCCTCTCTCATATCCCCTTTCTTTCTCCTATCTATCTCTCTCATGCACCAGCACTTATACGTAATCTCTTGGTCTTTATTTTATTTTTATTATCCTTTTTGTCCTCTGTTTACATCATCTCAAATTTTCTTGTCACTGATACTCACCGTCCATCAAAATTCTCTTTGGATTCTGTTAGTTTTCGTCACCGTTGTTCACGTAGTTATCTCAACTATCTCTTATCATCTTAAATATATTGATCAAGGTACTAAAATATGTTAGTTAACTTTGATTAGAAAAATATATTTAGTTAATTAGATGGATTTAGTTGTGAACTTGATTAATGACATATATTTGAACTTTATCAATTGTATATGTTATATACTCGTTTTATTACTTTTTGTTGATACTAATTCGCATTCGTATTGTTGAACATTCAATAGACATACTTAACTAAGGAATGACAGATAGTAATATATAGATTTTTTTTTATTTTATAATAAATTATTGTAAAATAAAATGTAAAAAGATCTCTTAAAAAAATTCAGACATCTGAAATTCTAAAAGAATGACGTCAGTTAAACAGATTTTTAATTTGTACGAGAAAAATAATACGTCTTCCTCGGCTTCCCCGGCCGAGAAAAGAGAGTGTATTTTCGCAAATAAAAAAATAAAAAATGGCGCCCTGCTGCCCCCTGAAAATTCAAGTTATTGTATTAATGTATTTACACGAAAGGTCACTACTAACGAGAAAGGATATCTTTTTTTTGGTCACGAACAAGAAAGGATATCAAAGCAATTTAATTTATTTCGTGTTCAGTCAGGTCAGGCAGGTGGGCCCGTCGCGACTGAAATAAGCCGCTTCCTATTTATCGCTGCTGGCGCCAGATGGCCCCTCCTCTTTCCTATTTATCGCTGCTGGCTGAAAATTTAATTTATTATATTAATGTTGGTATTTAAATTGTAATTTCATTAGACAGTTTGGATAGAATTAATGAAATTATTTATTAGATTTTGATATTAATTTTATTTTGCTCTGAATCGATATATTTCAAAGATTACGACCTCGAATTATCTTCCGCGTGCAGTTAAAATTTTAGTCGTGACAACCTTTCCCGGCAATTTCCCGCCACAAGAACAGCCGGCGCTTGAAACAGGGTTGATGGACCCGCTGGAGCATCCGTCGCGCAAGAAACTCAGGCTTAAAGAGAAGGCGGAGATCCCCGCCGGATTCAAATTCCGTCCTACCGATCTCGAACTACTGTGCTACCTGAAGATGCAGGTGGGGGGGAAGCTGAAAAATCGGCATCTCTTCCACGTCTTCGATTTCTACGGAGAAGATCCTGCAAAGCTGATAGGTATGCCCAAAAACTCACCTAGAACTTCTTGTAACACCCCTCCGCCATGATCACGTCTTCTTGAATCGTGGGATTGCTTCCAAAACCGTTGGTCGTTGTCTCCCTTCTTGCAGAGAGGCATCACAATGGCAGAGAGAGAGAGGTGTACATCTTCTCGCACCGAGATCGCAAGTATGCAAATGGGAATCGCCCAAAGCGGTCGACGCCGTGTGGTTTCTGGAAGGCAACCGCAGCATATGTGGACATCATCGACGAGGACGGATCGGTGGCTGGAATGAAGAGGTCGTTGTGTTTCTACACCGGGGAGCACAAGGCAAGCGTGAAGACCGATATCTTGATGCAAGAGTATGTCATCAGCTCTTCTCACAGACCGCCTGGCCAGGGCAACAATAAAATGATGGTGAGTGCGAGAATCGTTTACCTAGATCTCCTGAGATTATCATAAGAACAGGGACTATTAATCGGCAAGATCTTTTTCGTCACTCTTCATCCCTCTTGCTTCTCTGTTGATGTGCACTTGATCTTAATTTCTTGTACGACTTGATCTCTTGCAGTTAGATTCATGGGTTCTCTGCAAGTTGTACAGGAAGCAACACGATGAACCAATAAAAGAAGAGGAACATAATCAACCATGTGGCGAGGTTGCTCTAGACGACTCTACATCTCCTCCTATGTCTTCCAATGACTTTGTCCCGTCGTTGGATTTCGTCCATCTCCACGAGGGTTATCACCATAGCTTAAATCGGTCAGCCAACAGCATCGAGAGGCAACCGCCGCATCCAACAAACCAGCAGGCAGATAACAGGGTGTTGGCCAGGGGCATGCAGTGTGACGAGTTCTTAAGCGGAGATTGTCTTCGAGCTCTCTTTAAGGGAGGGGAGAATCGCTTCTCTCGCAACGAGAATGATGGACAATCAGTGGAATTGTTTCACTCTTTGGAGAATGGTCCCGAAGGAAGCCAGAACACGGTGAAATCAGCGTCCTTGCCGGGTGAATGTTCTTACTTGAATGGATTTTGTGGTCACCCTCAGCCTACAATGAATGATTTCACGGAGGAACCTCGGCATTGTGCGGATGTTCCATCTTTTGCTCCGGTAGGACCAAGCGGATGCTACGCATATCTGGCCAGTCCTATCAGAATGAAACATCCGACGGAGGCTTCCGTTGGGAGCTTCAGCAGGCACATGGAGACACCACGACATGACCCTTCTTGTAACACTACCATGATTCCTCCGGACACGGTCGGGCATGATAGTGTCAGCCATGGCGATAATCTCGGAAACGGCAATTGGAATTGCAGCGGCCAGTCGAGGACAACATCTTCGCAAGCATATGATTCCTCCTTTGGTGTCGATCCCAATGCAACCAATGGACAAGAAGACGATGAATTAACGAACATTTTGAACTCATCTGTGATCGACGACATCTTAGAGGACCTCTCTACTTTTTTCCCAGATGACGGTTCCGATGATGGAGGTTGTCTCGGGGAACAACCTGATATTATGGATGACTATCTCGTTCTTCAAGATGGTCTTCAGCCAGAGGGGCCAACCACATCCAGCGCTCCTCCTGATGAATATGTTCCCGAGGAATATATTCTCTACCAAGAACCTGGGCAGATGGAGGCCATGGATATCCATGGACAGGGATCGTCCAGCTATGATGCTAGACATAACTCTTCCGTATCAGCAAGTACTACTTCTTTCGATCCAAATGTTTCCACAATGTTCCAAACTCAGAGTAAGTTTGTTTGTTTATTTTTCTCCCTTGTGAATAGTCATAGGTTTAACCAAAACCACCCTAGATTTCTTCTCATGCATCTGCACCTTCTCATGCTCTTCTCAACAGGTTTAAGCTACTATATGGAGACTGATCAACGAGGGACGATGCCTTCAAGCTCCAACCTCACCATGGAGGCCTCCGTTGACCCGTTGCTGCCCCTTCCAGCTCTGGATCACCTTCCTCCTCCGCCAAACTTCCCTTTTGTAGGTCGTCGATAAGCTGAATTATGCCGTAGCTTGATTGGACCTTGTGCTCTGTGATCAAGCTTCAAGATCCGACCACCTTCCGCATGTATATATCTTGCTGGCGATCATGGTCCGAGATGGGGAAAGTATATATGGCCTCGCTCTATTGAGCGTTGGTGTGTGTGTGTGTGTATATATATATTGATGTATACTTGGTATAATAGCCTACTTGGTCAAACCACAAAGCTTTCTTGATTTGTTTTCCTTTTTGATAATCGTTTACCTTTTAATGTCTACTGGGGGTGTTGGATTACACAATATTCTGTACTCTTTCATGAAAAAAGAAGAAGATAGAGTTTCAGGGGGGGGGGGAGAGAGAGAGAGAGGAATTAGAAAAAGATTTTAAGTTAGATGAAATCATGTTGAAGTTTAACCTAGGCTTATTTTCTGAGGGAGTAAGTTTTCAATGAGTTTAAAATTTCACTAAGACTTACAGAACTATTTCTTACAGAACTTCTGAAGCATTTACTTGTGCATTAATTGCTCAGGAAATTCATGCCCCATCCTCTACAAACAGGTGTCTTGAGTCCGATGTCAGAAATCATAAAATCTTGGGTTCTTTTCATCCAAAAGTTAAAAGTTCATAGTTTTTTGCTCCAACGTCCAAACAAAATTGATGTTTTATAACCACGAATAAGATACGATAAATATGCCGAAATAAATAGGATAGTTCACGTTATAATCTTATTTTTAACTAATCGAATGCAGTAAGATGTAATAAACTAAACAGATTACTACGGATAGTTTTTATCAGATTTAAATTTTTACATAAATAAATTATAATAACTTTCCTTAATATTTCAACATAATATAATAGATAAATTAATATTTAATAACACTGTTTGAAACAGAATTCTACGTATATTTCGCTTTTTAGACGTTCTCCATTCACTATTTTAAATTTATCGTCAACATTTTATTCAATGACGAGTTTAAAACAAGTGTAGAGCACAAAAAAAAAAAAAACGATGAAGTCGGTATAGATTTTTAAGTATAAAGAGTGGAGCACGTACGTATCTGGATTATTAAACGACTATCAATCAACTTTATCCTCTAAATTCCATTCATGCCGCCGTCCACGGGATCATCAGAAGAGTGGGTAAATATTTCGGAATAATATAACAGTTCTTCTAAAGTCAGGCCCACGGAACATAACTTGGAGTTATAAAATTTACTTCTATTAAACTGTCGTCGGTTGTATAACATTTCGATCGAGGAACTGACGATGAGGTTGAAATTAATTTTTTTCTTAATCATTTTTCACGCATTCACGAGGTGTTTGGTTGCGTGATATATTTTTATAAAAAAATCTATATTGAAATGAGATATAAGAGGGATGGAGGTATAAAACCCATCTTATCAGAAAAAAAGGGTTTGGATCCCACTCTCTCAGTCTCTGAGACTAGTATAAATAGTTAATGATTTAGAATTCGGAACAGATTTCGCTGCAGTTCGTAGCGATTCAATCTCTGTTTATAATAGTTTAGACTAGTTCGTAATGAATTACACCGTAATTAGTAAATAGTTGAACCGTTACGAAGTACAGTGTAATCGGATGTGAATCGAACTAAATTGCTATGAGACGGCACACAACCCGTCGTGAAATCATAGTATAACTTGTTCTAAATTTTGATTAAGTAACGATTCATATCGATTCACCCGTCAAACGACGCCCGCAGAGTGTTTGATTGCACGATAATTTCCGTACATTTTCACGATAAATATTATATTAAAATAAAAAGTGAATCAACCGGTGACATGGGATTATCATGTTCCGAGAGATGTGATAAAAAAAAGAGTAACCACGTTATATGACCAAACAAAGTGGGACTAGGAATCACAAGAACGAAGTAGATGAGACCCTCACTTTTTTTTTGTTTAAGAAGAAAATCACTTTCAAAACATAAAAGTATCGTGATAGTCGAACACTTTTTCTTTTTTACAAACTTTCTTATAATTCTTAAAAATTGAAACAAAAAATCCCATTATCATATAATGGAAGAATATCTCATTGAGTTCGGATCGCCTCAGGACCCCTCCTGAGGCGAGCCCCTCAGGCGCCAACCGCGTGAGGCCACGTTTTGTCTAGATAAATGCACCAGACGGCTGTCGAAAGGTAGCCAACCCGTTAACGGTGCCGTTTCTCACTCCTGGTATCCTTCCGTGGCCTCGTCATTAATGATGATGTGATTAAAAAATTCAATGTAAAGTAGCGCGCTGTCTCACCGTTTGAACAGCTTTCTCCTTCTTGACTACACAGGCGGTGTGACGGTTCTATTTTTGAATAAATTTTATTTATTTTTATATGACAGTAACTACGTTTCCCTTCTTAATGAAAAAGAATTTAATGGAGAAAATCAAACTATATGCATGATTGAGCTTATTTAGGAATTAAATATTATTATTATAAAATCATCATTTAATATCATATTGTTAAATAAATAAAATGGTTAGACATAGCTAACATAATTTTATCTAGGCACTCTTTACGAAAGAAAATTACATTCTATCCGTTTTTTCATAAAATATGTATATGATTGTTTATTTTCACCCGTACGAAATATCTAATATGTCTCTTATGATTAGGTCAATATAAATATATATCTAATATATCAAATAAGTAATAATTAATATAATATATAAATTGATAAATTGATAAAAATAAAGTTTTAAAATATTATATCAAAAATTACTAATTATATGTGAATTATTAATAAATTTTTGTATAAAAATTAATATTTAATATTAACCATTTACATAGCCCTCTCAACCCATTTTTCAGAAGTTACTAACCCTCTCCATATATTACTAACCCTTTACATAGCCCCCTGAACCCATTTTTCGGAAGTTACTAACCCTCTCCATATGTTACTAACCCTTTACATGGTCCCCTAAAGCCATTTTTCAGAACTTACTAACCCTCTCCGTATGTTACTAACCCTTTACATGGCCCACTGAACCCATTTTAAAGTTACTTAACCCTCATATATTACTAACCACGCATAGCCTGAACCCATTTTTCGGAAGTTCTTAATGCTCTCCGTATATGTTACTAACCCTTTACGTATGTCCCAGGCGATTTTGAGAGGTTACTAACCCTCTCCATTAGTTACTAACCCTTTACATAGCCTGAACCGTTTCGGAAGTTACTAACCCTCTGTATGTTACTTAACCCTTTCCTTTGGCCTAAAAGCCATTTTTCGAACTTACTTAACCCTCTCTAGTATGTTACTAATCCTTTACATGGCTCACTGAACCCATTTTGAAAACTTACTAACCCTCTCCGTATGTTACTTAACCCTTTGTAGCCCTGAACCCCGTTTTCCGAAGTTCTTAACCCTCTACATATATTACTAACACTTTACATGGCGCAGCCGTTTTTTTTCGGAAGTTCTTGCTTGCTCTTCGTATATGTTACTAACCCTTTACGTGGCCTCACTGAACGATTTTTGAGAGGTTCTTAACCCTCTCCATTAGTTACTAACCCTTTGCATAGCACTGAACCCATTTTTCGGATGTTGCTAACCCTCTCCATATGTTCTAACCCTTTACATGTCTCCACTAAACCCACATTTTTCGGAAGCTTACTAACCCTCTCGTATGTTACTAACCCTTTACATGGCGCTGAACCCATTTTTCGAGAACTTACTAACCTATAATGTATGTTACTAACCCTTTACATGGCCTCCACAGACCCATTTTTCCGAAGTAACTTAGAAAAATGGGTTCGAAGGCTTTGTAAGGGTTAATATATGGAAGGGTTAGTAAGCTTCGAAAAAATGGGTTGAGGGCCATGTGGGGTTAGTGCTGAGAGGGGAGCAAGTTATCCAAAAATGGGTTTGAGGAGGGTTAATAATACGGAGGTTAGTAACGACGAAAATGGGTTCGAAGTAAAAGGTTAGTAAGCATACGGAGAGGGTTAGTAAATTCGAAAAATGGCTTTAGTGGCCGTGTAAAGGTGTAATATGGAGAGGGTTAACTTGCGAAAAATGGGTTGAGAATATGTAAAAAGGATTAATAACATATGAAGAGTTAGTAAACTTCGGAAAAATGGGTTAATCTGAGAGGGTTAGGTAAACTGAAAAATGGCTAAGGCGCGTATAAGGGTTAGTATGCATACGGAGAAAATTATAAGTTACGAAAATGGGTTCGGTGCATTATAAAGGGTTAGTAGCTCTGAAGAGGGTTAGTAAGTTACGAAAATGGCTTTAGGGGTCGTATCAAAGGGTTAGTAACATATATAGAGGGTTAGTAGCTTCGAAAAATAGGTTCGAGGTATGTAAAAGGTTAGTAACATATGGAGAGGTTAACTAGAAAAAATGGGTTGAGTATAAGAGTTAGTAACATATGGAAAGGAGTTAGTAGCCCCGGAAAAATGGGTTCGAAGACGTCTCAAAGGAGTTAATAACATACGGAGAGGAAGTAACTAATTTGCGAATAGTAGAGGACCGTGTAAGGGTTAGTAGCGTATATGGAAAGGGTTCTTCGAAAAATGGGTTGAGTATGTAAAGGGTTAGTAACTGTAATGGAAGGGTTAGTAACCTGCTCGAAATCGGTTCGGGGGCCGATCTAAGGGTTAGTAACATATGGAGAGGATTAGTAACTTCCGAAAAATTGGTTCAGGGGGCTATGTATAGGGTTAGTAACATATGTAGAGGGTTAGTAACTTCGGAAAAATGGGTTCAGGGGGCCATGTAAAGGGTTAGTAACATATGGAGAGGGTTAGTAAGTTCTGAAAAATGGGTTCAGTGGGCCATGTAAAGGGTTAGTAACATACGGAGATGGTTAGTAAGTTCTGAAAATGGCTTTAGGGGACCATGTAAAGGGTTAGTAACATATGAAGAGGGTTAGTAACTTCCGAAAAATGGGTTCAGGGGGCTATGTAAAGGGTTAGTAATATATGGAGAGGGTTAGTAACACGAAAAATGGGTTGAGAGAAATTTTATGTAAATGGTTAATATTAAATATTAATTTTTATACAAAAATTTATTAATAATTCACATATAATTAGTAATTTTTGATATAATATTTTAAAACTTTATTTTTATCGATTTATCGATTTATATATTATATTAATTATTACTTATTTGATATATTAGATATATATTTATATTATTTAATCAGTAGACATATTAGATATTTCGTATGGGTGAAAATAAACAACTGCAGACATATTTTATGAAAAAAAACGGATAGAATGTAATTTTCTCTTTGCAAAGAGTGCCTAGATAAAATTATGTTAGCTATGTCTAACCATTTTATTTATTTAACAATATGATATTAAATGATGATTTTATAATAATAATATTTAATTCCTAAATAAGCTCAATCATGCGTATAGTTTGATTTTCTCCATTAAATTCTTTTTCATTAAGAAGGGAAACGTAGTTACTGTCATATAAAAATAAATAAAATTTATTCAAAAATAGAACTGTCACCTGCCTGGGTAGTCAAGAAGGAGAAAGCTATTCAAACGATGAGACAGCGCGCTACTTTACATTGAATTTTTTAATCACATCATCATTAATGATGAGGCCACGGAAGGATACCAAGAGTGAGAAACGACACCGTTAACGGGTTGGCTACCTTTCGACAGCCGTCTGGTGCATTTATCTATACAAAACGTGGCCTCACGCGGTTGACGACTGAGGGGCTCGTCTCAGGAGGGGTCCTGAGACGATCAGAACTCATATCTCATTAGATAAGTGGGATTGTGACGGTCTACCATACTCAGGCGTCGGAAGTCAAATTTCAAGCATTGCCCTTTTCCCTCCCAATTTCAATCGCCGCGTCGTCGGGGCTCGAGCTCGCAGGGTGGCCGGCGGCGGCGCAGGTGCGCGCTCCCCCTCACCTCCGCCGTCGGCAACCGTTCGTTGGGAGCGGCCACGGGATGCCTCGCGAGGAGATCCGCGCGAGGATCTCTCCGCCCAACTCCATCGGGGGTGCAGCAGCGTTCGGTGCCGCCATCGCACCCGCCGGTCCCAGAAGGTCGCCGCGTCTCCTCGCTGCCGCGGGCAATAGGTGCGCTGCGGGACATCCTCTCGCCGTCGCCGCAGCGGCTCCCCTCAGGAGATCCCCGCGGTTCCGCCCGGCCGAGGAGGGCCGCGCCGGCGGGGCGTCGTCGGTCCGTGCCGCCGCCACACGGCGTGGTAGACCGCGACGGGGCATCTCGCCAGGTGAGGATCGCGCATCTCGCCTCCCGGCAACGCCGCGAAGGAAGTCTCTGCGGAGCAACCTCTCGCAGGGTGGCGACCACGGCGACGCCACCCGTGCGCCCGTCCCCAGGGAGAGGAAGGATGAGAACCAGCGGCAGCAGGCGTCTTCTTTCGCAAGCTCCCCACGACGGTCGCCAGAGGCCAGGATCTCGGAGAAGAGACGCTCTTTGAGGTTGTCGAAGACGGCAGTATACCCAGGTGAGGGTGTTATTAACGGAGGATGCATTCGGGAAGGAAATTGCCGGCGGAGGTCGACGAGGTTAAGGACTTCCGATGAAAATGATCGGACGGGCGAGATTGAAAGGAGAAATGGGCGGGTTGATGTCAGGAGAAATTTGGGGCAGGAGAGGATCATGAAGAAGACGATCACTTGTGCACTGCTTGCGGTAAATGTAACAAAGAGACTTGGAAGACCAGCCGAAGCACAGTTGAAAGATGCCATCCCACTGGAATCTGCAGAAACGGGGAAGATGAAAAGAAAGAGAAAAAATCCTGTGTTGTCGGAGACATACGGCCGACGGGAAAAGAAGAGAGAGGTTACAGAAGCACAAGAAGATACTGATCCTCAGAGGAAAAGAGGGGAAAGTGACTGTAGTTGTTCCGGATGGATGAGTGATCAAGAAGATGCCCTTCACAGGGCCTACATTATGGCGAAACCATCACCGCATTTCTGGAAGAAAATTGCCAAAATGGTACCTTACTGATTGTTCTTTACTCATTTCATTGTTTTCAATGTATTGCTTAATGCTTCAATCTCATGAAATTAGTCACTTTAATTTGTTGGCTGTTTGTGAGAGGGGAGTTGTCGGCTTAAGAAAGGAGGTTCAATTGAGTTAAATGGTCGCATGATTTTTTCTATATCAGACAAAATGGGTGTGGGATGGGCAGACAACATAGGGATATTGGTAGCCCTTGTCGCAGACCTGTTGATTTCAGATTTTATTTTTCAAAAGTGGATACTAGTATAAACTTATAAATTGAAAAAAAAAAGGAGATACAACTGTGCCGAAGCACCATGGTGACCCAAAAAGGAAGCAGTTCCTACACAACATAAATTTCTCAATCTTTCTCCTCAAAACCCATAGTGCTCAGAGTGGCTTTTAAAACTCATCTTCATTACAGAGATAGAAAACCGCTCACAACAATTTCACAAACCCATGATACTCAGATTCCAAATCCTTTCATGGTATGATAGTGTGCATCTATAGGTTTTGTTGCAAGAAATTTGCCATTTTTATCTTTGCTGTACCTTTAGAAATCCTTTCTTTACCATGGAGGATTAAGAGAGATCAATGCATGGAGAGGGGATATCTAATTGCAGTAGGATAGTAAATTATAACAGGTGAGAAAGAGGTTGATAGGTAGATACCAGATAGGTGGATGCTTGTGTTCTCTAGTGTGCTACAGAGTGATCATGATATCTGGTTTGCAGCGTGTGCCTGACTTTGGCTTGGTGGATTTTATGCCCTTCCCGCATGTTGCTGGTCCAAAGTTTGGAAGGATACATTTGTGCAATTACACATCTTCAGATGCGTTTCTGCTATTCACATTGGCTATGGGAGGAGAACTAGGTTTTAGGAAGACAATTGGATTTCGAATGAAGCATCAAAAAAGATTTCTGAAGCCCGTCCGTATTGCTTCTAATGAAGAGCATACGGTTGCTTACTGTTGGGACAGCTATAAAGTTTGGTATTGCTGGTTCAATAGAAGAGTGCTTCAAAGTGAAGGGGATGCTTATTTACAGTTGTTAAATTCCATTCACTTAGTGTCTCGTGATGAGATGGGCGGGAGAATTTGGAGTTGGCATTTGAATAGCAGCCTTTCGACTAGTCCTATTTCCAAGGAACTTAGTGCCAGTAGAGTGAAGGTTAGCAAGCCTACTCTTGTGTGGAAGAAAAGAATTTTTTCGAGGGTCAAGCTTATCCTATCGAAAATAGCTAGAGATGATTTCCTATGTCAGCAAGAATGATCTGGTTAAACAAATAAAGGGATCAATTCTGCTGCTTCTTATGTGGAGGACCAATATCATGTCTTTCTCAAGTGTGGGCTCTTATAAAACATTTATCAGAATTTTGTTTCAGGATATTTGGAAAATTTTTAGGCAGAGAGCATAGCATTTTAGAAGTGTTGTTCTACTGGAAAAAAATATTAAACCTTGTGAATCTTCAGATGTGAAATGTCTTTCACCCAACTCCTTTTATGGAGCATCTGGGCAACCAGAAATGAAAGACAATTGAAGCAACATTTCAACACATTGACGAAGGGTTGCAGTTCTACTATCTCTTGAATTTTCATTGTCATCCTACTTCTTAAATGACTCTGGAGAGTGGTGACTTGGCAATGATTGTGATGGCCTGTGGTTGGACATCATAAGAGGGAAATATCATTCCAGTCTACATTCTTTTTGGTGTTCTGTCCAGAGAAGTTCAGTGGCAAATTGGCAATATCTCTAAGATTTAGAAAAATATCCTTTTTTATTTGGTATGTCTATAAACATTCAGTGTATATATCTTTTGAAAGTGGTCAAAAGTCAAAAAATTTTATTTTGGAGGATGGAAGGCTTTGAGTGCTTCCTCAGCTCATTTCCAAATATGTACCGGCTGGTTTGTGAACCCTTATTACTGCTGGCAAAAGCATCACATTTAGCATACACTTGAGAGCTAATGAACTCTCTAAGGGTCCGTTTGGCAAATTTGTAGAAGTGCTTCACTTAAAAGTACCTTCCATGTGAAGGTACTTCACAACGAAGTACTTATCTATTTCGGAAGTGAAAGTTGTTTGGTATCACTTTTTTGATACCAAAGTACTTCTAAAATGACACAGTTTTGGACAAACTATTTACTCAAATAACAATGTTCTATACAAACTACAAAAGTGACACAATTCAACATGTCATAACATAACTACATAATTCTTAACACATATTAATTATTGTCCAAAAACTTGTCTTGCCAAAGAATCTCTGAATGCACCCATCATCTGTCTGTCTTCTTCACGAGGGATCCGTCCTGCTGTTGTTTGTGACACCGAAGTACTTTCAACTTCTCTTTCTTGAAATTCTCCGAACAACTCATCTCCTAAATCAACTCTTCGTATGAAATTGTGCACTGATATCGAAGCAACAACAAATTGTGCTTGTTTTTTCAAAGAATAAGATGGCATACCATTAAGAATGCGCCATCTTTTCTTAAGTACTCCAAAACAACGTTCAATAACGTTTCTCAATGAAGAATGAACATAATTGAATGCTTCTTCTTTGTTTCGAGGATTACGACCACGTCGATCTTGCAAATGATAACGATATCCACGATACGGTGCTAGATAACCTGTTTTATTAGTAAAACCAGCATCTACTAAATAGTATTTGCCTGCATAGCATTCACACAAACATTATATTCTACAAATGATTGAAAATTGTCAAGTCTCCTCAAATAAAATTTTACCTGTTGGTGGCTTTGGAAATCCAGAGTTTCGGTCACATATACAATCTAATAAAATTTGTGCATCATGACATATTCCTTCATGTGTCCGCACTAACAAATGTGAATAGCATGTTGAAGTCCTGGCTTGACTAAAACATTTTGAGTGCATTTACTCTTTCGCCCACTTATATGTGTTATTTCTGTGCACTCGGTACTCTTTTCAATATGAGTTCCATCTATAGCTCCAACACAATCTTTAAAAGTAGGCATATATTTTTCATTTCTTGCAATGAAGTCAGTGTTCCATCGAAAAGAAGGTGGAATAATATTCAATTTCGCATAGGATTGCATTACTCTTAACACACGGTTGAAATGTCGACTACACGTCTCTCCCCGATTGTTGAAAATGCTCGCGCATGTCTCGAACCGAATAATTTTTACCAATAATAATAAGAAATAATGCTACGGCCTCCTCAACTACAACATATCTTGTGTCGTGCAGAAGATCATGCTTCCTAAACTCTTCACAAAAGTATGCAAATATCGGAGGCTCCATTCGTAACATATCATAAGAACGTTCCCAATGACCTCCTAAAAGCTCTCGTACTTTGTGAAACCCTCTATGTGGAGATGTATGACATGGCTCTCTACATAAATACGTTTCATTAAATTGAATCAAACTTGATGTAACTACCATTAACTCACAAAACTCTTCATCCGAGTCACTTGAATGTATGACATCGTTTGAGTTTATCAAATATGTATCTGATATTGAATCGCATGAACTGTTCGATGCCATCCTACATAAATACATTAAAGTATCGTTGTCATAATAATAAGAATGATAGAAGAAAGAATAGTACTCACGACATGTGAAGAACACATTGATATAAAGAACAAACTAAATCTGTTTGTAAATGTAAAAAAAAACATAACATAAAAGACATCAATAAACACTACTTTCTTCTCTCCTCGTATGCACTTTCTAGCCATGCTAGTCTATACTTCTCATTCATCTCTACAAACAGTTGACGATATTCACTTGTAACAAATCTTGTCAAGGCCCACATATGCATTCGCCCTCCAAGTTCTAAACCAGGTAATTCTTCTAACATTTTTGTGACTTCACCAATGGTTGGTGTACTCCTTGCTGCTTCTTGTTTTCTCTGCTCTCTGATTTGTACAACTGACACAAGACTTTCAATATTAGATGCCATTCGTGCATGTTGTGATTTCTTCTTCTTGTTACGAAGCGGAGAAGTGGGACCCAATAAACGTCTTCTAGTACTTCTATTGTTTCTATCAGTTTGCACCTCATTTGCATCAACATTATCATTGAACTCTTGATTTGCTTCAATCGGACTCTCCGGTACATGCTCAGGTGTTAATTGATGTTCTGTCTCCATCTGTTCAGTATGAATTGCCGCTGGGTTGGTGACATTTTCTCCTGTTCCACGGTGTCCCTTGAATAATTTGAATAACAAATCTTCGTATTCTAAGCCCTTTCTTTTAAATATACTTGCTACGGGGTTTCTCTGCATTTCCAATAACATAAAATTCATGAATTTCAAATTCTACATTTATCTATAAAATAAACGAGATGACACTTACTAAAAGTTAATCGTTCCACCATTGCTCTACAGCTTTGACAGTGTCCTTGACTTCATCCCATGCAAGGCCTGTTGTGTGGTTCTTCAACGCTTTCCAAGCTTTGTATTGTTGTTTTAACTTATCCCACGATGATTTTTAACTTGTTTTTTATCAAAAACACGCCGGACTCGTTGATTAAGCTCTTTTATTACATTTGACCAGCCTATCTTTGACAAGGAATGCCCACTTTTTTCTTTTAAATCCACTTGTGTAACACATGTTCGGATAAAAATGTCATTAGTTTCTGAGTCCCAGCTGACTTTTATCTTCGGAGTACGATTTTCCTTGTCCATGCTAATATGGAAAATTAAATGTCAATAATTGAACAACATTATAGAATAATGTAGAACACATTTGTTCATTGAGTTTTACTCCAAAGACATAACAATTAATTAACATGATAAAGCGGGAGATGAACTAAGCAAAATGAAATAGAATCTAAACTTTGATCGATTGAATGGACTCGAAACAAGAAAATGAACCTGGATCGACAGTAAAATTGACTATCCCTCGCTTTCCTTTTCCCAAAATAAAAAGCGCAACCGCAAAATCACGGAATTTAGATCAGCCAATCTAGATCAAAATCAGCAATCCAGAACAGCATTTAACTATGGCTGGTCCCGAGTGAGCCATGACAAGCAGATCCTTGGTTGATTCCAGCAAGAATCATCGATGATATGCCAATTCTGATCCATGTCAAGGTGAATCAGGTTGATTAGATGCATCCACAAGATTGGCTCTCATGGACGATATGATCTGGATCAGGCCTGAATGATCCCAGAGTCCAATACCAACCCTACTGTCACTGATGGCAAGACATTTTGGATCAAGGACATTCCTCACATGAGTAGAAATAGCTTGGAAATGGATTTATCCCTCGCCCGGTTGATAACAACCAATGCTCAAGGTTGATTTTTCCTGCACTGGGCAAGTAAGAAATATCTGAGATGGGAATATACTCCTCGCCCATGTAGGATCAACAATGACTTGAGTTGGGGAGTTATTCCTAATAGATCAGCGCAAGCTAAGGATTTATTCTTTATTCGATAGGCGAAAATAATTTGGGTCAAGGATTAGGTTCCCCTCCGAGTGAAAATACCTTGGGACAGGTATTTATTCTCGCTTGAACAATGTTAAGGAACTTGACCTCTGACCAACCAGCACCATTGAATTTTCGGCTTGAGAATTTATCCTTGCCCTGACAGGAGTGATGTGCTAGACCTCTAGCTGATCAACAAAAGCATTTCAAGCCAAGGATTTATTCTTCGCACAAATGATTACAACATCGATTTGTGCAGGGGATCTATTAATCACCCAACATGGGACAGTGGCAATTTGGGTTGGGATTTCATTCCTTGCCAAGGTGGCATCAGCAATGGTTTGAGCTAGAGATTTAAGACGGGACGGCAGAAGGGCGACGACGTGGAGGTGGAGAGATGTTCACCTATGTGGGAAGGGTTCCGGACGGTGGCCTCGGCCGAGCTCTTCCTCCTCCTCTCGTTGTGTCCCGCCACAGGCTTCGACGGGATGATTCACCGGAGGGGAGGTGGCAGAAGGAGGCCGCACCGGAGGGGAGGTCCGCACAAAGGGGCTTCGCCGGAGGGGGGACTGCGTGAAGGGGAGCTCACGCGGGATGCTTTGGCGGAGGGGTGGCCGAGGGTCCGCGCGAGATGAGGTTAAGTAGGTGAGAGGAATCTGCGCCGCGCGACGACGGTGGCTGCGGGATGGCCGGACTTTGCGCGAAGACGGCGGCCGTGCTGCGGGACGTTGGCGCCGTTCTCTGCTTTGACAACGGCGGCCTCGAGATGGACGGACTATGCGCGAAGATAGCGGCCACGCGGAGGAGCTGTGCCTCCGCCGCGGTTGAACCCGCGCGACGACGGCGGCCGACGCGGCGAAGACGGTGGCCAACGCGGACGCGGAGGAGCTGTGCCTCGGCCATCGCGATACAAGTGGCATCGAAGACGGCGGCCGACGCGGGGGAGCTGTGCCGACGACGGTGGCCGCAGGATCGCCGGGACTTTGCGCGACGACGGCGGTTGCGGGATGGCCGAGAAGACGGCAAAAGTGCCGCGCGACGTTGGCGCCGGTGAGGGTTCTGTGCGTAGATGGCGGCCGCAGGAAGGTGGCGTGCAACACAACTGTGGTTGAAGACGACGGACGCGGGAGGATCGGGAGCGATTTTCTTATCTCGAGAAGGAGATAATTTCTCCTTCTCGCTTCCACCTTCCGAGTGAAGCGGAAGTATTTTTTTTCTTCTAACCAAACGGACATACGAAAGTGGGAATACCTTCTTACAGAAGGAGAAGGTAAAAAAAGGACTTTTGAGAGGTTGCCAAACGGACCCTAAATAACTGGCTCTCTCTTCTATCTTAAACAATGCCAACAATCAGCCTCATGCAACAGATAAAATCTGCAGGAATTAGAAAAGCAACAATCTTTTAAGTCAAATCCGCTCGTAAAATAATCCGCTGAGGAGGTATTCAGGGTACGCGGTGCATTCATACGTGCAAGAGCATGTTTCCTGTGAATATCAAGCCACTCTTCTGTAAGATTGAATGGAATGGGCTTCCTATGGTAGCTAAAGGCTCAACACTGAAAGGCTATCTTACTGTTCATTTGTGGGTTTTTTGCTGAAACAACAAACAGTTTCTTTCTCCATGGTGGTGTCATTTCTTTGTTATACAAGGCCCTTCTTGAGTGGGACAAATTAAACCCATGGAAAGATGATATTTTTCCTTACGAAACTCTGTTTCCAGCTGTTTACGGGCTACTAGGAAGGAGCAAAAAAGAAAATCATCTCCAATCAAGCCTCCAAGCCATCCTCTATCTTGCTGGCGGCTGCCTCTTTCACCAAGGACGGGTTTTTGCTTCCATGGGATGGGCTTCAAATTTTTTATCTGTTGGGCATTAATAAATGGAAATTATTTTTGTATTTGGGGATCTATTTCTGCTTTCGTTCCTTTCCTTATTTGTACTTGCTATGTCCACTTCCTAAATTGACCTAGTTTTCTTATTTTCATGTACTTTTTATGCATTAAGTGATGCATTGTGCCCCAATTTTTTGGTCTCCTTCAAAAAATAAAATATAATTTATCCACATTATTGTCATTGCCAATCCTCACACAAGGTAATGCTGAAGGGTAATGTAGTATGTTGTTTTAGATTTCTGATTTCTTTCTTTCTTGAGGTAAGTTGCAGCTCCAACTTTCTTAATTGCGTTTTCTTCAACCTAATATGAAATGTGAATATCCATCATAACATATACCATCACTTCAGGTGCCGGGAAAGTCTGCACAGGAATGCTTTGATAGAATGCATTCTAAGATTCCGACACCAGCTCCAATACAACCCCGTCCAAGGGCAAAGGCAACAGATTGTTCTCCTTTAGAATTGGGTGATTTATTCAAGGCAACAAGAAAAAGGCCAAAGAGCTGTAGAAACAAGAGCGTCCTTGCACATAAAACCGTGAGACACATACTGAAGAAGCACTCCGTCTTGGACCAAAACCAAGAGGCTGACTTATTTTCTGTTCTCGAGACATCACCGAGCACAAATGCCGGCTTCTCTCATATAAGAACCCCTATCTCTAAAGATGTAAAAGAATCCCCTGGGTTGGTTCAATCGTCCGGTGAGAATAATTATTCTGGCCACAACAAAAGAGGGTTTTCAAGATTTACATCCATCCCCTTAAATTATAAAAGCCCAGAAGTTTTGAAGCCAGTTAAGAACATTGCAATGCATGAGAAGTACATCGATCAGCTGCATTGTAGAGAAGCAAGGAGGAGAATGCATGACAAGGCCACAAACACAACTTCCTCAGAAGATGACAAAGAGAACATTGTGCCTAAAGGTACCATTGTTAAATCTGCCAAGAATGCCCTTGTTTCCGAAGCCAGAGGGATCATTTGCCAGTTCGTAGATGCCCAATCCACATTCCCAAGCAACTCTGAGGAAACTGATGGCAGTGGAGATGGATATGAAGAGAATTCCTGACTAGCACAGGTATTCAACGCTCTTTATGTACTATAATTGTAGGAATAGATTCACCTTTAGTACATTTCTGTCGATATCTTGTGTATGGAAAAAAGATATCTGCTATGTTATTTTTTTTCATAATCTCATTTCTCTTCAAAGATGCATTCGATCGACGAAGCCATCACTCTGCTGTCTGCAAATAATTACTTCGGCCATGAATGCTGCATTCAAACGCATCATCTGATGCACTTACTCCAGGAAATCTCTCAATCATGGCAATAGATTCTTTACCCGATACAAGATAAGGGAGAACTCTGTTTTTTTCCTTAAAATTTTGATGATAAACTAGACTTGTCTCTAAATTAAACTAGTGTCAAAATGATCGACTTGGAGTCAATTAGACTTGTAAAATGTACTAAAGGTTGCATCATGGATTTTGATGTAAGCATCCACGTGTGAATACTGATTCAGCTCGATTGTCTTTAGGGGTGCAAGTGAACTAATACACTCAACAAGTAGCTTGAAACTGGGTTTAACTCGGTTTGTGTATGATGTTTGATGAGCAAGAAAGCCCAGCTTGTTAAATAGTCAAGCATGAGTAAAACTTTGCTCGATTTGGTAAAGCTCACGAGCAACTCAATTAAATATTAGCTTAAATATTTATTTAAATATTAAATTATGAGTATTCATAGTCAAATAGTGATTTAAATCTGTATATTTAGTTGAAATTGAATTTGGTTTAGAGTTGACACTTAGATCGAGTTTTATAAATGCATTTAGATCCTGCTTGAGTTCCAGATTCCTGAGCTCGAACACAACTTGATTAGATAAACAAGTAACCCGACAAGTAGAGCCCGAACGTAGAGAGCTCTTAACGAGTCTGCATATGACATATGTGAGACTGGAGCAAGAGCAAAGATGATGAGCCAAGCTCAAGCAAGTTATTACTCGGCTTGGCCCGACAGGCCTGTAACCCTTGTCTTGTTGGGGGTCTGCTCATCACTTGATGTACACGTTCTGTCAGTTTGAATGAGTGGAAATTTTAGGTCTGTCATGCACAAGATATCTGGTTATTAATTTTTTAAAATTTATAGGACTAGCAAAATATGAGCTGGAATAAAACTTCCCCGCTTGCAGAAAAAATATCGATATTGAAATTGATATGATATCATCTTAATACTCTAAAAAAATATGGTATAAGGAGAATCAATGTACATCTCTACGTCCATAAAGGTTGCTTGTATTGATAACATTTCCTTTTTCGCATCCAAGTGAAGGATCAGCAACAACAATTTAGGATCTTATATTTTTTTTCTTTTTTCTTTTCTTGGCTGTCTTCAATCTTTGACTTGTATGTCCAAATGCATTTAGCGTTCAGCTGCTCTAATACAAGCTATACACTGTCGACTATTTGTAACATCGAAGAGATGGTTTTCTAGTGGGGGGGAGACATTGCGTTTGGTTGGGATTATGAATCATTAAAATTTCTAACATCCTGGAATCCCATCCAAACGCATTTGATTTATTTTTCAATTTTAGATTGTAGCGAATGAATATTTATTTTTTTAAAGAAGAGAAATAGGGTAGGCTGGCTAGCGCATGATCTGCCTTAACTTTTAACAGTTGAATTGTCAAAATTTTGAAACATAGAGAGAGAGAGAAATTAAGATTAATCCATAATTTGTTTTCATACTCCGCCCATTTTTCTTCGCCTCTACTGCAAAAAAGAGGGGTACTTGTACGCCAAGTTTCAACATCATCGTGAACCGTTTCAAAAATTAAGATTTGAGTAATTCTCGCTTCTAAATTGTTGTCCGAAAAAATTATAAGACTAAAATTATGTTTGATGAAAATTAGATATCCAAACTGTTTGATGAAATATATAAAATACCATCTAAATATAACAAAAATCTCTTAAAAATTATTTAATTTCAAATATTCATTATAACTTTTTTATTTTCAAAAGATAGATGATTAAGACTACTGTGTTTCACGACATAAGAGATTAAAGATGAAATTAAAAGTGTAAAATTTCAGATTATGTCAAAAACAAAAGCCACCTAATCGAAGATAAGTCAACATCTAACAATAAGTGGATCGCCTCAGTCCCCAGGAGGAGGGACTTGTCTCAGTCTACAATCAGAAACAGCCACATAACCCATCACTTAAGTGGCGATACAAGAACCGGTTCGATAAACTGCTACTGAAAAGAGCTAAACATCTACCGAGGTCTTACTAACTCGTTACCGATGGGTAGTGAGTTACTAAGACGTCGGTAGCAGTTCAACCCTCTTCGGTAGCAGGTTCAAAACTTTCAAATTATGTTACTGAACCGTTGCTGAACCGCTACCGAAAAAAGTTGAACCGTTATTGATGTCTTACTAACTTGTTACCGACGGATAATGAGTTAGTAAGGCCTTGGTAACGATTCAACCCTTTTTGGTAGCAGTCACCAAACCGGTTCTTAAATCATCACTTAAGTGATGGGAGTATGTGACCGTTTCTAATTGAAAACTGAGATAAGTCCCTCCACCCGAGGACTGAGGCGAACCACTCTCTCCAACAATTGGGAACAGAGAGCGCATACCGACCCCTCGGCGATCCAATCAGGTGACTTCTCAATCATATATAATCCGATCAACCAACGGATCAGTCAGAGAGCTGAGATCAAATAAACTGGGTCAGATCAGCCGAGCTAAGCCAAGCCTCCACCATCATGTGGGTAGCACCTCATGACATGAACGGCAGCTTGCATGAATGCTGCCATCTATGGATCGGATCTCCTCCCCATCAGATCATCGTGAAGACAGTGAAGCCAACCAGGGCACAGAGACGAGTGGTGAAAATGTCAAATCCTCGAACGAGGTTCGGCAAATCGAGACATGCTTTCTAGAAAGTAGAAACCACTGTTATCATAAGAAAGGGAAAAGAAAAGAAATCCACCTACGCACTCTTCCCGGATGCATGGTATTAATCAGTTTCAAGGTCCATACTCCGGAGAAAAAAAAAACATCTTTCAGAAGTAATATTGGGGAAAAGTATTTTAACCAAATCTAGAAGCCATGGCAACCGCAGCTGATGATCACAGAGGCACGCAGCACACAACATCAGTTGAAAGAAAACACGAGGAGATCAATCTTTCCTGAGCTCAATGTACTCCCTCTTGATGCCTGATGCATTTATGATGACTATTTCAACTTTGTCTCCCTGCAGCCAAAGATATATATATATATATGTTCAGATGAAAAATGGCAAACCCAAATGACAGACGAGAATATTTCAAAGACTAGAAGAACATATCCCACACTAAAAGCAATCAAGTTCCCTTTCTCATGCAGCAAGGAAGCACAGTACTTGGCTCTAGGTGTTTTCTCCAGATGTGTACTTACGCCCAGACTTTCTAGTACAGAACGAAGCGTTGAGGAGGAGATCAAGTACCGTGTAAATATCCCTTTCAGTAGCTGAGGCAAAGACATCTTTCACCAAGTCGACTGCTTCTGCTTCAGACAATGGTGTGACAGCATCCTGCAAATGCCAACGTCATTTAGACAGACAGGTGGAAGTTGAGAAAGCAGAGCTCTTCAGTTCTACAGGACTCGTCACCTTTGCGGGTAATAGGAGTGGACTGGGAGATTTTAGTTGGTTATCCAAGACGGGTATAACTAGAGTTGAACCGGTGCCTTGAGCACTGTATCCAACTCCCTCGTATGATCCAACCGCGTCGTACGTGAAGACACAACCCTTTCCTGAAGACAAATTCACATGATGAATCAAATAGTTTTTAAAATCTCTGAATATTTGAATATGCTGGTCCTCAACCTTCACTATCCAAGCCTCCCAAAACGTTAAAGGCATAGTATGGAAAAAACCGCTTGTAATAAAGTGTATTGGAGAGGAGCTGGGCCATTGCAGGACAGCTCATTTGCTTGTTGTGCTGGTGCTGATAGATCTGCAGTGGAGCAATGTTACAAGTTGATTAGCCAACACCTCGTTCAACATGAAAACATTTCGTACAAATGCTGGCACCAGTCAAGAACAATAATTCAGGTAACACTAAACATGGATGACGAGTACAACAGGAACTTTTTTTATTTACATTTTCTCGATAGAAGGGGAAGAAGCACCAAAGGATGCTCAAGGTATGCTACCATTTGTGATGGGGACATATTTTGGTAATTTTAGATCTTTTCTTTTATTTGTGTCCCTATGAGGACGAGTCTGTAAATAGACCATTTAGAGGTCCTTTCTTTAATTCCCCCCCCCCCCTTATAAGGAGGGTCGATGTACACAGTTCAAAAAAGTAATACAGTGGAATTTTTGGAGCTCCTCGGAGGTCTCTCCCGCGCAGGGGGCTGCGGCCCCCATTCTTCCCCCACCCCGGCGATGGAGCGCCGTCTCCCCCTTCACCTCCGGCAGTGAGGCCGGCGTCTCCTTTCCTCCCCCGATCGGCCATGAGGGCCCTTCTCCTTCCACCTTCCAAGCACGGCAGGTAGCCGATCTTCTCCCCCTCCTCATCCTCTGGCCTCCGTGCCATTCCTCCTCCCTTCCTCTTCTCCGTTCGACAACAACGCAGCCGCATCGACCGCATCGACTGTCCAAACCGCCCCTCCGGAATCTCACCTTCAGATCGGAGAAGAAGCAGGAGAAGGAGGAGTAGAAGAAGCGTGCGGGAGGAGGGGCAGATCCGGCGATCCCCGGATCTGTACCCCTCCCCCGGTTCCACCTCGCCCGCACGCCGCAGCCGCTGGATGCAGCCGCCATCTCCTTCTCCGTCGACCGCGTGAGGCCGGACAACGCCGCGCTACGCCTCTTTTCCCCCCCTTCTCCGCGGCCTCGGATCCATCCGGTGCTCCTCCCCTGTCCCGCCTGCGCCCGAGCACCACGGAGACGACGACGACTTCGCGAACGGCGCGCGGCCGCCTCGCCTTTTGTCGCGGCTCGCGCCCGCGGGCCTCCGGAGATGTCGCCACGGCGACGGAAGGCGACGGCCCTCATGCGGCCACGCGACCAAGCGGGAGAGGAGCCGGAATGCGCCACGACCCCCCTCGACGCTCGCGTCCGCGAGAGCGGGCGACGCCCGCGGCCGGCGCCGGCTCGCCCGGTCGCCGGTTCGCGGCCCAGCCGGCGGTTCAGCCGGTTTGATCGGATCCAGGCCGGTTCAGACCGGTTCATCCCGGTTCAGGGCCTGAACCGGCCGGTTCAGCCCGGTTCAGTGCGTTTTGGGCCGGTTTTGACCGGTTCAGACCGTTATGGACCTGATTCGGGCTTGTTTCGATCGGTTTGAGGACGGTCCGCTTCATTTTGGGTTACTTTAGTTCTGTTTAGGGCGATTAGTGCCGGTTTACTTCGTTTTCGTTTGGTTTTGCCCGGTCTAGCCGGTTCGTCCCCCATCAGAAACAATCATTGAAAAGTGATATTTCCCGAGTCCATACCTCATGACCAGACCTCTCTCCAGGTTTAAGTACACCACACACACACTGACACACTGGGCTTCACTAATAGAATTGCTAATAATATCCTTTAGATCAAAGTAAAATTTTGGTTTGGCAACCTCATTCACTGGGCCATACACATTACATAAGAACCAATGTTGCTTGAATGTAGAAGAGAATTTAAGAACCTGCAAATGTTTGCCAGAAAAGCATTCACTCACAGGGAATCTGTGAGTTGAATGCTTGATTCCCGTATCTTTTAACATACATTATCTTGCTATAGTTCATTTTACCCTACATGGAGATTAGTGGTCCAGAGAACACTTGATTCCATTTTTACCACTTTTTGACAATGGTCCAGAGAAAACTTTGATGAGTGGTCATGTAGTCTTCAATCAAGAACACTGCACAGGAAGAGAATGATAAATCACTTGACTATGCCAATATGTGTTCTTGAACTACTCAAAATTTGAAACTTGGGAAATATGGACATTGGAGCTTAGACTGTATAACTGATGACGCAAACATTCTATTTTCTTTTCATACAGAGGCCTCATAAAGCTACCTAACATCTGAAAAGAGGCCAGATAGTCTTGATGTGCTTTCTTGATCGATCTTAAAGACAGTGCTATTATTTTGTTTCCTTCCTCCATTCTTGTGTATTCTTTTACAATGTTGTTTGAAGGCAACTAAAATCTAAAGCTGACCATGATTACTTGGACAGAAAAGGATAGCTTGTATACAATAGATAGAAGAATGGGAAAATTAAGAAACTAATATAGCCTGAAAGAAAACAAGGTTGAACCCAACAAGAAAAGGAAAAATTAAACAACCCCAAACCTAACAAACCAGAATCTTTGATCCCCTAAGAAGCACAATGATAGGGGACTTGGGCTGAAACACCCTGGGATACCTGGAATTGAATAGTCTCTCTTCAATGAAAAACCACAAAAGGTTAAGAGAGAAAAGAACCCTTGAGCTTGTGACACTATACTCTATTCTTCCTTTCCCTCTAGATCATCCACAAGAAATCGGGAATGGAAGTGTAGCAATTGTCCAGAATCTTGCACAACACTATTCTTTCCTAGGGGCAAAAGATTACAAGCAAGGGAGATGGGAGAGCAAGGGGACATTCTCCATCCACTTTGCAGCAGAAAGCTGATCATGGGAGGAAGATGCTTCGCTTGGCCTAACTTGGTGTGGAACTTCTCATTGGGAGACACAACCAACAACTGACAGTCTCCAATGGTTGTGGAAGTGAGTATCCAATGTTTTTTGTGGGATCTACGAGGAGAATGTAGATCATCTGCTTCTAAAGTACGGGATCATCGAGTACTTCGGAATTTTTTTCCAAGGTGATGGTTTGAGATGAGAGGCTTAGGATTGTGCAATGGGGCTTCTTAGGGATTGGCAGTGACAACCCATAGACCAACAACACAATTAGTGAGACAGTCTGGATTCTCTGCTTGCTTGCAATTTTATGTGGACCATCTGAAGGGAAAGGATCAGAAGAATATTTAATAATTCCGTCATTGGGCTGAATGTCATTCTTTGTAAAACCTTGTATATTGCCCAACAATTGTACTTAGCAAAATTTGAAGCTTACATTGTGGAGGCCTCTGTACTTGCCAGGCTGTATAACTGGAAAAATTGGGTCAACTGATGTAGGTTGAGGGTTCTACCCTCTCCTCCCCCAGGCTGTATAACTGGAAAATTGGGTCAACTGATGTAGGTTGAGGGTTCTACCCTCTCCTCCCCCTTTTCTGTTTCCCTTTTCCCTTTCTCCTTTCTATGCTCTCTCCTTGGTACTTGGTACTGCTGTAACCCTTCATTTTGCATGTAATGAAGTTGTTGTCCTCATTCCGACATAACCTTTAAAAAAAACAAGAAGTCAGGGAGACATAAGCTCCATGTCTCTTCTTTACATGCATCTGAATATATAGTCTTCTGACTGCTGTTTTCTTGTCCCTTTTTATGATTGTACACATCTAACATCTCTTTTGCAATTACATGGAGTGTGTCTATGCCACCTTCAAAAAAAATGAGCACCCGTCATAATGGATAGAGTTTTCCACACTGCTGAATAATAGTAGAGTCTCTAGCTGATTCAGCATAAGCTTCAAAATATATAGCAAGAACCACTGTCTTTCAGCTGTTTAAAGGCATAACAGGTTGGAAGCTACTCAACCGTGAGCTTCCACAAATAGACTTTGATCTTCAAGGGTATCTACTTATTACATATCACTTGCTGAACTTGCACAATCCATTGTAGCCCAAGGCCGTCTTGCGCATCGACTTTCATCTCCATGTTCCTTTATTATTATAAGCTGAGCACAAAGGAACCAGCTGAATGCATGCTGGTGATTTAAGGCAGTTGAATTCTTCTTGAGCCTGCAGGTTTGCAATAGAAGTCAGATCAGCCTTGACCGGCTGATTTCTGACCGATTTGGCCCCAGATTGGCTACCCCTCCACCTTGGACATGTTTGGGACTTAATTCGGTACTTTGTTTTTTTCCAGATTTTAGAACAGATTCAGGCTGATCATGGATCAGTTTTCCTTCCGGCAGAACAACCAAGATGGCCAATCCAATCCCATTCTGGATTGGGATTGGCCCCAGCTGATCCTGATCCGTAAAACTTGTGCCCTAGCTGCCACCTAATCTCTTATGAAGAGAAGGCACAACCTGATGATGAGACATGGATGAAGGAATCACTACTTGACTCACCTGTCATTCCTTGTCCTCCAAATTGCCCATAGCATGGCTGGCAAATGCAGTGCCAACTGTCCTTTTCCTGGCAATACTAACTACTAAAATAAGCTGAAAATGATCTAAAGTTGGCTGAACTGGGGCAAACCAGGTCCGAACCAAGTTAAACCAGCATAAATCCAGGAAAAGGCTTGCTGAACTGGCCAGAACCAGTCAGAACCAGCGTGAACTGGCCTTGAACTGGGTTGAACCAGATCATAGATCGCGGAATCGGCCGATTCGGATCGGAATTGGCCGATTCCTGGATCGGATCTGCCATTGCCGATCCGATTCTTGGCTGAAGAACTGATCCGGAAAAAAATTCCGGCAGAATCGGTCGGAATCGGAATCGGATCGGCCGAATCGGTCGGGATCGGGATCGGAATCGGAATTGGATCGTTTTTTTTCTTTTTTTGCTATTCTAGTCGGATCGACCAGGATCGGCCAGAATCGGTCCGAATCGGCCGGAATAGGTCCGGAATCGGATTGTTTTTTTTTTGCTTTTTTTTTTCTTACCGATTCTGGATCGATTTTCTTCCTTTGGATCGGTCGGAATCAGTCCGATCCGATCCGATCCGGATCGGATCGGTACCCGCCGATCCCGATTCCGATCCCGCGATCCTTGAACCAGATGGACTGGTGTGAGACAAGGTACAAATCGGCTAGAACCTAGTTGAACTGGACTGACTGAATCTAAGCTCAGCTGGACTGAGTAGCTCAGACTTCCAAAAAATTGAACCAAGGTGGCCACTTTGCATCAACATGTGGATAGGTGAGCAACTAAAACACATGTCCAGAGGAGTAAGAAGCTCCGGTGATTTTGGAGCTTCTCAATGGTTTCGTGCTGGGCCTTCTCGAAGGGTCATCCACTCATCTGTGGTGAGCCTTACCGAGGGGTGGTGCTGGTCAGAGAGGTTGCTGGCAGTCAGCCCACGGCTTCGGGAGTGCAGGTGGGGGGGGGAGGATTCTCCTCGGCCTCGAGGGTTGCCTCTTCATGTGGGCAGTGATATAGAGGGCGGCTCCCAGTTGGACCCACTCTATGGTGGTGGGGGCCCTCGCTGGAGCAACTCCTCGCTGGAGCAACTCCCCGTGCTCCTTCCCAGCTGTCCTATGCTTATGTGGTGGTGAATGGCAAAGATAAGCATCTTTGTTGGCCTGCAAGGCATCATCTCAGGCTGGTTTCCATGGTTGGCAAGTGTGGAAGGTGTTTTGGGAGGGACACTGGTCAAAGGAGTGCAGATATAGCTGAAGGTGTCGGCGATGTTGGGGTGTTGGGCACAAGAGTTGTGTGCCCTTGGAAGAAAGCCTGTTTACCTCCTTTCAATGGGGTTAGTGATGTGGGACAGTGTGGTGAGCCGGGCTAAAATGCTACGAAAACAGTGTTGTAATGCTAAAAATGAACTAAAGCATGCTGAAATGAAAGGGATCAGACTTAAATCAGTCAAAATGGGCCTGAACTGGCCCTGAACAAGACCAAACCAGTTTGAATCGGATTCAGACTGGCTGAACTGGGCTGAACCAGCCGGTTTAGTTCCTGAACCGGTTCCTGTGCGCGCAAGATAGGGCTGTAAACGGAGCGGATATGCGATTTTTGAATCTGCTCCGGATGTTAATTTGGATAGCGGATATCTGCTCCGCTTAGAATTCGAATACGGAGCGAATCTTCAAAATCGGATGTTTCTCGGATACGAAGCAGATACGGATAATATCCGTTTCGCCCATGACATACATACCTTAGAGAAATCTGATAACAACCTAAAAAAATTGTAAATTCATGAGAAAATATAGACAAAATTATGTAAAAAAATTATAATAGACCCATAAAAGCTTTGTTAAAACATGTATAACTCAAATATTGGCATTCTGGTTTGGCCAATCCCATTGGGAATAGGAAAGAGGCAACCACTAATGAAGCATTATTAAGCATACCACTTAAAATAACCCACTCCTATTGCAAGCATCCAAAGAACTAGGCAGTAAACAAGAAAACCCTAAATTGGAACCACAGACAATAGGGATTGATCAAATGGACGGTGCCTCGATGCTGAGAAACATAAACATCTGAAAAGTGCTAACAAGTAACAGCTGAAAGGGGTTCTTGCGGACATGTTAAAACAGGGTAGCGACATATCTACATCGAACAATAGATGTTGTGATCAAGGGGGCGAGAGGGACAGCAAGAGGCGACTTCTGAAGCAACTGATCTCTTCTAGATCGTTCAAGAAGTGGGGTGCCGTAGTCTATAGGGACATCCAATAAGAGAGAGCCGGCATGGGAGAAGGTGGCACTCATAGTCGACAAGGAGCTTACATCCGCTGTTTGCTACTCCTCTGTCTGGGAGTGGGAGATGCCACGCCGTCAAGGGGAATGCTGTCCGGGAGCGGGAGATGCCACGCCGTTCGTCATTCAGCTTGCTCAAGAGAGGGAGCAGCTGTCCAATAGAGGGAGCCCGCGTCGGCGCGTTTGCTGTTCGTCGTTTGGAAGAAGGAACTTTCGTGCTTGCGTCCGAGCTTCCGCCACCCGGGAGTGAGAACCACTGTCCGAGCATCTGTATCCGGGAGGAGAGCTGCGTCCGAGCATCCGCCATCCGGGAGGAAAAGCTGCCGTCCAAGCATCCACCTTTCGCCGTCTTGCGTCCGAGCGTCTGTCAAACTGTTCGGGATGGGGATACGGGATTTGGGGGTGAGAGAGTAATAGAGAAATAGAATGATAGGGTTTAAGGAACACCGTTGGATCTTACAACCAACGACCCATTTCGAATCGGATCTTAACCGGAGCGGATCTAGTATTTCCGAATCCGCTCTGTTTAAAATTCGGATAATATCCAAATTCGACATCACTATCCGGCGGAACGAGTTAATCAGATAATATCCGACTATTCGAATACGAATCTGAACCGAATCCGGATATTATCCGGATTCGTTTACAGCCCTAGCGCAAGATGACTCGACTTAACCCTCTTAGGGGTCATGGAGGTGAGGCTACGGTACTCGTGAGGGCGTGAAGAAGACACCCCTGCCAGGTAAGGGATCGTGGCATGGCACGTCGCCGGTGAAGGGTGTCGTGGCTGCTTTAAGGCACCCCCCCTAAAATGCGTGAGGGTGGACCCCGGCAAGGCTTGTGGAATCCTTGCAGAGCTTGCGGCTGCATGAGCTGCATAAGGTGGCACCTCCCGACAAAACATCAAGGTCGAATGCACTTTTCTTCTACAACAACTTCATTGCCCTTGTTGTCCGGAAGAGCAAGTTGGAGTAGAGCGGAGCAGGCAGCTGGTGGGCGTCCTTGCATGACTGAAGGGTGGGCTGGGAGAGGCCGGCAGGTCCCGTGAAGCCCCTTTGCTGTCCCCTTCGACTCCATTGGCTTTTGCCTTCTTCATTGTCTTTGCACTTCTTCTCCTTCATCTTCGATGTTCGGAGGTAGGGAGTGGGGAAGGTTGACGAAGGTGGTCTCGCATGGACGGAGGCTCTTGGGGAAGGACCAGAAGCTCCGGGAGTGGCCTAGGAGGTGGGGGATGCCCGCATGGAAGAGAGGGAAGGTCGGATGGTGTGGGAAGGGTGGCGGGTAGGGGTGTAAACGGAATCTAATAATCCGAAATTTCGATTCGATTCCAATAAAAATTAACGGATTTGGAAACTATTTTTGTATCTTATAAGCTATCGAAATTGGAATCAGATATTCTGATAGCTTATCAAAATCGGAATCAGGTGATTCCGTTTTCGTTTATCCTATTTCGATAACAAATAAATAAATAAAAGTAAACATAATTAAAATAAAGTCAAATAAATCATAAAATATAATATATAAATTGATAAAATAATAAAAATAAAAATTTAAAAATATTATATCGAAATTTATTAATTATATGTAAATTATTAATGTATTTTTGAATAAAATTAATATTTAATATCAGAATCGAAAATTATCAGATTCAATTCCGATTTCGATGACATAATCGGAATTGGATCAAAATTGGAACATGGTGATTCCAAAATTATCAAAATCGGAATCGGAATTGGAATCGGAATCGGATTCTGTGATTCCGCTACCGAATCCGACCCGTTTACACCCGTAGTGGCGGGATCCATGATTGTGCTATGGTGGAATCAGGTAGGGGTGAAGGCAAAAGGGAAAGAGGAGATGATGACATTGAGGGTGCACCAGGAAACAGTTGGAACCAGTAGTGGCGGAAGGAAAATCTGGGGATCACCGGACTTGCGGTGTGCGGTTGATGTCTCCAATGATGCCGATGTTGGACAATGCAGAAATGGTAACCCGATGCCACTCTGGGGATCGCCGGAGGGAACTATAGGGACCTAGCTCCTAGCTATATCCCTTTCAGTGACCTGGCAAAATAACTTTTCTTACCATTTTTCTCTCGACTTCAACCAAAACTTTTAAACTTTTGCCTCTTATTTAGCCTGAACCTGTTTATCACACTCCCTCTAGGCCTACTCTCATTTCCTCATCCTCCTTGAACAGATCTCCCCTAAAGTCAATCTTTAAAATATCTGAAAGTTTTTTTTCTTGTTCACTGCAGCCATATCCAAAAGTCGAATCATTCCACTTCATTTTCTTCGTGCTACTTTTCAGCTTGGAATCTGAAGTCAAGCAGGATGTACTGATTTTGCGACTCTCGAACCACCATTTATCCACCAATTTTGTAATATTTTGTGTTTAATCTGTGCATATAAATAGTTAGCAGCAAAGTCCCCTCCTGAAATTTCTTACGGCCATCTAGAAGATATCTACTTTCATTGGACTGCATCAAGAAGTCACCCTCCTCCCAAGGGAACATGGGGGGAGTTCTCCAGTGTTCATCTACCATCTTGTTTGACACTTTTCGTCCATATTACTTTTAATTTTTTTTGGCAATCACTTAATCTTGATCTTTGGTGATCAGTTGTGATTTTTCCAACCACCTTATAAGAATAGTTTCAATGGAATTGTCTGCACATGATCTTTTCCTATAAAATATCTTGACTTCCCCTCTCAAAGAAGGGAACCAAGAATAGGGATTGACAGTGTGTGGTTCAGAAGATGGAAACCATGCTTCAAGGTTGAAAAAGTAGAATATTATCTGCAGGGGAGATGGGTGTTATCTAAGGTTGTATTGCAAAGTATTCCTTTATTCTTTTCCTCTATCATAAAAGAATCTAAGAGAGTTTGCAATAAACTAGAAGGCATCACGGTGAAATTCTTTTGGCAAGGTACGAATGACAAGAAATGTTTACACCTCATTAAATGGAACCATATTTGTAGTCCTACCAAAGAAAACGAGTGGAGCTCACTCCTTTAGAAGCTATCAACAATGCCTTTTTATCTAAGTGGTTGTGGAAGCTAAACGTTTATAAAGATTCTCTTTGGGTTTGTGATATTGTCTTGGAGAGAATAATTCATGGATCTAAGGATTCCGGAATTAGAATTGGAATCGGTCAGTACCATTCCGATTTGAATCGGATCGGTTCGATTCTGACTGATTCTCAAGAAGAGAAATCGATCCGGATCGGGATTTTTTTAAAAAAAATTAAATTTTTGATTTTGATTCCGATTCGGGCTGATTCAGTTGGAATCTTTTTTAAAAAAATTAAAAAAATATGATTCTGATTTCGATTCCGATCGATTCTGGCAAAATTCAGGTCAGAATTGGTCCTTCAAGCATGAATCGGATTGAAATCGACCGATCTGATTCCAAAATTGGTCAATTCCGATCCCATTCGACCAATTTCGCAATCTATGCATGGATCAAAAATTCCAGATCGATAGGTTGCCTCTCTAGTATCAGCAAGAGAACCTCCTTATGGGAGGATCATTGGGTGGGCATGCCTCTTTATCTAATATGTTTCCTTCCTTATTCATTTTGAGCAACAATCCTCTAGCTAAGGTCCGGTGCTTTTGGGATGTCAATGTGAGATGGTGTTTTTCCTTCAGAAGGGAAAGGGACCTTAAAGATGAGGAAAATTTGGAGCTCTCGAACTTGCTGATGCTACTAGAAAACCATCAGTGCGTTGAAGACACATTAGATAAACTTGGTCTCCCATGTTCACTGTGAAGTCTTCTCTGAGGAGATTGACTATGGGAGGAATAGAGGTCCCGTGGTATTGAGTAGTTTGAGCTCCTCCTCTACCCACCAAGATTAAGGTCTTCTTTTGGAAGACTAGCAGACAACAACTTCCTACCAAAGGCTATGTTAATAAGATATTTTCTAAGATGGAATATCCAGTGGTTGGAGCCTGTTGACTATTTATCCCTACTGCAGACTTGGCCTTCATTGAGCCCATGGGCATTGGAACTTTGTGAAAGCTGACCCTTAACAGCTATGTTATGGTCTATTTGATGGACGAGGAATAGAAGAATGTTTGAAGATCATTTCAAGAATCGGAGAGCAAGGAGAGAGAGGTCGGGGGTTGCGACCAGTCGGTCGGCCCCCAGACTGACCGGGTCGCAACCCCTTTTATTATTACTTTTTTTTTGAAAATTCAAAAACAAAATCAAGAAAAATGCCAAAAAATCCCCAAAAATACAGGAAAATGAGAAAAAAATAAATGACGTGATTTAAACAAATAATTCATCAACTTCATTCTAATGAACTAATTGAGTAGCAATGAATGAAGCAAGTATTAAGTACACCTAATGAACTGATGAAATAGTTAATAAAATAATTAAGTAAATCAAGAAGAAAAGAGCACAATGTTTTGAGCAAAATTTGAGAGCAAAGATAGTGAGAGCAAGAGGTGAGGAAGAATGAGAGCCCCTTGGGGGCTTTAAATAGCCCTCAGGGGGCTGAAAGGGGGAGCTCAGCCCCCCTCCCTACCGTTGCCAACGGTCTGCAGGCCGGGTCACGTGACTCCGCGACCCGATGAGACCCGACCAGCCGAGTCGGCCTGATCAGATCGCGACCGGGCCGGTCGGGGGAGAATCCAACTGGGTCGGTTACGGGTTGACCCGGAATTCCATGTCGGAGGGCAATCCTTCATTTAATGGCATATTATGTCAGATTGGTATCCATATCACTTTGGCTCTCACCTGGGGAGGTTCTTTCAAGGATTTATGCACCTTGGTCTGTCTTCTTGCAGTTTGTGTATCTATCTATCGCCTTGGTAGATGGTCTACCTATATTGCTGTAATATTTTTGTTTCCTTCATTTTGATGTATTCTTCTTAGCATTGATGAAAATTTGGTCCATGTGACCACTGGCCACTTTCAAAAAATAAAATAAAAAGCAAAATCTTGTCCACAGCAGGCCCGAAAACCTGCTCTCTTCCTGTCCAAGTAACCGGACCTTGCCAAAGTTAAGCCATTCCAGTTGGATGTCCATTGTTTCAGTATTAGTATAGCTACCTGCCTCAATCCCAAGTCTAAAGGAAGGTGAACAATCTCTTCGGCATTCACCTTTTTACTTCTGCATCCACCTCCCACCTAAGTCGCCTCCGAGAGTTTCCTACAACCATCCAGAAGGTACCTACTTTCATTGGCTGCATCATGAAGTCACCTCCTTCCAATAGATCAAGGAGAGCTCTTCTGTGTTCATCTACCATCTTGTTTGACACTTTTCATTCGACTACTTGTACTCCTTTGGACAGTTTCTTAATCTTCATCTTTGGTAATTAGCTATAATTTTTCTAACCACCTTAAAAGGATAAAAATCCTGTCTATTTTCAAGCACATATATCATGAATGATTGGAATGTTCTTATATGGTACATAAGCTGAAGGGTCAGGATTTGGTGGCCCGGTGGGGTATGTGGATGTTTTATGTTTGTTCATCCCAAGTGCACTTGGGTGCTACCACCCCTTGTACAAATTGATGGGGGACGAACCGGCTAGACCGGGCAAAACCAAACGAAAACGAAGTAAACCGGCGCTAATCGCCCTAAACAGAACTAAAGTAACCCAAAATGAAGCGGACCGTCCTCAAACCGATCGAAACAAGCCCGAATCAGGTCCATAACGGTCTGAACCGGTCAAAACCGGCCCAAAACGCAGTGAACCGGGCTGAACCGGCCGGTTCAGATCAAACCGGCTGAACCGCCGGCTGGGCCGCAATCCGGCGACCGGGCGAGCCGGTGCCGGCCGCGGGCGTCGCCCGCTCTCGCGGACGCGAGCGTCGGGGGGGGGGGTCGTGGCGCATTCCGGCTCCTCTCCCGCTTGGTCGCGTGGTCGCATGAGGGCCGTTGCCTTCCGTCGCCGTGGCGACATCTCCGGAGGCCCGCGGGCGCGAGCCGCGACAAAAGGCGAGGCGGCCGCGCGCCGTTCGCGAAGTCGTCGTCGTCTCCGTGGTGCTCGGGCGCAGGCGGGACGGGGAGGAGCACCGGATGGATCCGAGGCCGCGGAGAAGGGGGGAAAAGAGGCGTAGCGCGGCGTTGTCCGGCCTCACGCGGTCGACGGAGAAGGAGATGGCGGCTGCATCCAGCGGCTGCGGCGTGCGGGCGAGGTGGAACCGGGGAGGGGTACAGATCCGGGGATCGCCGGATCTGCCCCTCCTCCCGCACGCTTCTTCTACTCCTTCTTCTTCTTCTCCTCGCTTCTTCTCCGATCTGAAGGTGAGATTCCGGAGGGGCGGTTTGGACGATCGATGCGGTCGCCGCGGCTGCGTTGTTGTCGAACGGAGAAGAGGAAGGGAGGAGGAATGGCACGGAGGCCGAGAGGACGAGGAGGGGGAGAAGATCGGCTACCCGCCGTGCTTGGAAGGTGGAAGGAGAAGGGCCCTCGTGGCCGATCGGGGAGGAAAGGAGACGCCGGCCTCACTGCCGGAGGTGAAGGGGGAGGCGGCGCTCCATCGCCGGGGTGGGGGAAGAATGGGGGCCGCAGCCCCCTACGCGGGAGAGACCTCCGAGGAGCTCCAAAAATTCCACTGTATTATTTTTTTAACTGTGTACATCGACCCTCCTTATAAAGGGGGGGGGGAATTAAAGAAAGGACCTCTAAATGGTCTATTTACAGACTCGTCCTCATAGGGACACAAATAAAAGAAAAGATCTAAAATTACCAAAATATGTCCCCATCATTCTCTCCGACCGGGAGAAAACTCGACCTCGAGTTTTAAGAACCGGTTCGGACGTACCCAAGACTCGACTCGTGAGAACGAGTCGATTCCGGGTTCTGATACCAAACTGATGGGGGACGAACCGGCTAGACCGGGCAAAACCAAACGAAAACGAAGTAAACCGGCGCTAATCGCCCTAAACAGAACTAAAGTAACCCAAAATGAAGCGGACCGTCCTCAAACCGATCGAAACAAGCCCGAATCAGGTCCATAACGGTCTGAACCGGTCAAAACCGGCCCAAAACGCAGCCGAACCGGGCCGAACCGGCCGGTTCGGATCAAACCGGCTGAACCGCCGGCCGGGCCGCAATCCGGCGACCGGGCGAGCCGGTGCCGGCCGCGGGCGTCGCCCGCTCTCGCGGACGCGAGCGTCGGGGGGGGGGTCGTGGCGCATTCCGGCTCCTCTCCCGCTTGGTCGCGTGGTCGCACGAGGGCCGTTGCCTTCCGTCGCCGTGGCGACATCTCCGGAGGCCCGCGGGCGCGAGCCGCGACAAAGGCGAGGCGGCCGCGCGCCGTTCGCGAAGTCGTCGTCGTCTCCGTGGTGCTCGGGCGCGGGCGGGACAGGGAGGAGCACCGGATGGATCCGAGGCCGCGGAGAAGGGGGGGAAAAGAGGCGTAGCGCGGCGTTGTCCGGCCTCACGCGGTCGACGGAGAAGGAGATGGCGGCTGCATCCAGCGGCTGCGGCGTGCGGGCGAGGTGGAACCGGGGGAGGGGTACAGATCCGGGGATAGCCGGATCTGCCCCTCCTCCCGCACGCTTCTTCTACTCCTTCTTCTTCTTCTCCTGCTTCTTCTCCGATCTGAAGGTGAGATTCCGGAGGGGCGGTTTGGACAGTCGATGCGGTCGCTGCGGCTGCGTTGTTGTCGAACGGAGAAGAGGAAGGGAGGAGGAATGGCACGGAGGCCAGAGGATGAGGAGGGGGAGAAGATCGGCTACCTGCCGTGCTTGGAAGGTGGAAGGAGAAGGGCCCTCATGGCCGATCGGGGGAGGAAAGGAGACGCCGGCCTCACTGCCGGAGGTGAAGGGGGAGACGGCGCTCCATCGCCGGGGTGGGGGAAGAATGGGGCCGCAGCCCCCTACGTGGGAGAGACACCTCCGAGGAGCTCCAAAAATTCCACTGTATTCCTTTTTTAACTGTGTACATCGACCCTCCTTATAAAGGGGGGGGGGAATTAAAGAAAGGACCTCTAAATGGTCTATTTACAGACTCGTCCTCATAGGGACACAAATAAAAGAAAAGATCTAAAATTACCAAAATATGTCCCCATCAGTTTCCTAGTTGAAACCACATATATTGACTTGAATTTCACTTGGTCTAACTCGAGTTCAAAGTTTAAGTTAGATTTTTTGTTTCCACTGCTTGGATATAGGCTTTTGGAATTCCTAAGAGATTCTACATCTCTAGAGTGGTTTCAGACCATTTTGCGATTGGCTTAAGTTGTGATAGGAACAAAGAGGTACATTTGAAGAAATTAATTCCGTTTTGATTTAGCCATGGTGCAGGTCCCAAATTTCGAGGAACTTATTAGGTGTTGGTGGAATGAGAAAAGATTGTAATCTACTTTGGCAATTGAGAGATTCATATGCAAACTCATGTGAGTAAAGGAATGCCTAAAGAAATGGGACAGGGCTTCTTTCAAGATTTCTGCAAAAGCTATGGAGGAGTGGGAGGCCAAGATAGACTCTTATGAGAAGCTGAATGACAAAGGTTTGATTAGTGCCAGCCAAAGAATAGAGTGGGCTTAATTGAAGATGGATTACATAGAATGGAGTCCTAGAGAGGAAATCAAATAAAAAGCAGAGATAGAAAGAGACAAGAATGCGAGGCTTTTCCACACACAAGCCACTCATAAGAAAAAAATGGACAATTTACAAAAGCTTAGAGTCAAGGGTAATGATTTTGATGGAATTGAGTAGATTGGTCTCCATGCTACAGTTTTTTACAAAAACCTCTTCACTGAATATCAGAATTGGAGCCCTCTTTGAACTTTTACTCACCTTCAGCCTTAAATGTTGAGGAATCTGATTCTCTACTTTACCCATTTTCTGAGCAGGAAGTATTATAAGCTCCAGGTCCCGATAGATTCTCGGTTGGGTTTTATATCCACTGTTGGGATATCATTAAGTATGATTTCATGGCTCTCATTAAAGAGTTCGAGAAGGATCTTGAGTGTATCAAATGGCAAAGTTCAACAACTCTAGTTCTTGTGCCAAAAAAGGAGAATGTAGAGAATGTCATGGACTTAGATCTATCAGTTGCTTGAACTGCAGCTATAAGATTGTCACTAAAGTTCTTGCCAATACACTCAGCAAATATACTAACAAGTTGACTAGCTCCTCCAAGTCTACTTTTATTCCTGTAAAGTATATTTTTGACAATTTTATGGCTGCCTATAAATGCCTATATGATCAAAGAATCAAACACAAAGAACGTATCGTTTTGAGCTGGACTTTGAAAAAGCTTACAACAGTGTGAGATAATCTTGTTTATTCAGACTTGCAGATTATAGGCTTTAACAATAAATGGATCGGATGGTGCATCAGCACAGCCAAGATTTCAGCGGATATAAATGGTAGAGCATTTGGCTTCTTTGCTTCCTCAAGAGGACTCAGACAATGAGAGCACATCTCTCCTCTTCTATTTACTTTAATTGGTTAGGTCCCTAGCACAATGTGGGAGAAGATTGAAGAAGTTGGCTTGATTGAAGGAAACGAGGTGGGAACTGTCAGGGAACAAGTTACCCACCAATTTGCAGATGACACTAATGTTTTCCTCGGGGAGGATCAACAATTGCTTTAATTTAAGGATTGTGCTCCCTTTGTAGGTGGTAACAGCCTAACAAGATTGAAGATCAACAAGGAGAAATGCAAACTCATTGGCGTCAACTTAAATGAGTCTCAGTGGAATACTCTCGACATGATCTTTGATATGCCTTGGGCCTCTTTTCCTATTAAATTCCTTGGACTTCTCCTTTTGAATAAGAGAGCCAAGAGCAAGGATTGGCATTGTGTAGTTTAGAAGGTGGAAAACAAACTTTAAAGTTGAAAAAAGTAGAATGTTATCTACAAGGAAGAGATGGGTGTCATCTAAGGTTGTATTGCAAGGCACCACTTTATTATATTTTTCTATCCTAAAAGTTCCTAAGGGAGTTTGCAATAAACAAGACGACATTAGGACGAGATTTTTTGGCAAGGTACGAATGACAAGGGTTTATACCTTATTAGATGGAACCATGTTTGCTCGCCCCTTTAGAAGCTATCGATAATGCCCTTTTATTTAAGTGGTTGTGGAGGTTGAACATTTATAAAGATTCTCTTTGGGCTGGAATAATCTACTCTAAATATGGTCTCAGGGAAAACAATTTTTGGATCAAATATTTTAGATCCAGAGGTTGCCTTTTTAGTGTCTAGAGAGGTATTTTGTGTAATTGGGAGTTCTTCAGCTCTTCTTCGTCTATTATGTTGGGTGATGGCAGAAGAACCTCCTTCTAGGAGGATCACTAGGGTGGGCATACCCCTTTATCTAATATGTTTTTGACGACACCTGGAATTTCAAAAAAAAGGAAAGAGGAGAAAACGATGGGGGATGGAGAACCACCGGCAGACAAAAAGAAGAAGGGGGGAGGCGCCGGTTTTCTCCTTCTGGAAGCATCGCCGTTTGATTCCGAAGCCGTCGCCGCCGTGCCCTTCTCTGTACCCCTCGAGCACCCGCCGCGGGCAAAGGAGGTCTCCGTCGGGGGGCTAAGTCCGCCGTCGGGAACACCTGGAAGCGAGGCCGGCGGCGTCGAGAGGTCGCGGCCGGGCTCCGTTGCCGCCGAACTGCCGCTGTCGCCGGGCTCTGCTGCCGCCGCGTCCGGGAGGAAGGAGGCCATCGGGGGGGGGACTTTGCTCCACGTGGAAAACCCCGTGGGGCCCACCCGATGAAAAAATGCAAAAAAAAGGCGCGACGCACGGCGCGTGAGAAAGCCGGCCGCGTGAGGTGTTGACCCGCGGGTCAATGGCTGGTGGGGCCCACCAAAGAACAAAGTGAAAAAAAAAGAAGAAGAAGAAGGAGACCGCGCGGCAATGGGCCGCGGAGAGACCCGGCCCGCACAGGGCCTCTTCGGATGAACAATGCCCAAACAGGGCACATATATATATATATAAAAAGGTTAAAACAAACAATCAAATGAAATTAAAATGAAAAGCTACCTCTTTAATCAACAAATCGAGACTAGTTGGGGGGTCGACTAACCATCCGCCCCTACGTCTCGACTTAACTTAAAAGAAATTAAAATTTGGACTAGTTGGGAGGTCGACTAACCATCCGCCCCTACGTCCTTAAGGTAGACATACAAAGGTCATTAAAAGACCCCAATGTCTTACCATCTAGCTATATATGAGGCCGTGCATGATCAACATGCCATTAAGCCGATTATATGCTAAAAAAGAGAGAAATAGAGGAAATACCCATAAGTCTGTCTAAGGACCGGGTATATTCCCCCATAAATTGACAAGTTCATCATATCCAATGAGGATCAAGTTGTAATGACATGGGACCAAGCAATGAGATGGCATGTCCGGTGTACAAATGATTTTGAGTGGAGGATCAATAACCCCATGAAATTGAGAGGATTGCAAACAAAAATGATGATGAAATAAAATTAAACAAAACCTGAAAACTTAAAAAATCAGGGATCGAGGCCTGCATTGGAAGGTCCAAGATCTGTTGTTTAAAAAAAAAGAAAAATCTAACAAAGCCTACAAATCTAAAATCTGAGACTTATGTAAATCTGAGATTTGGAGACCAAAATCTGCAATGTGCGCAAAACCCAGAAGTCTGTAAGGTCTGAAAATTTAAAATCAGAACCTAAGACTGTGAAGTCCAAAAACTGTCATATTAACCGGAGAAAATAACCTGAAATTTATAAAAATCTGAAAACACATAAAAATCTGAAATATACAAAATCTGAAACCTAAATCCGAAATCTGTCAAACCTGCAAGTCACATCTGAAATTCAAGGCCTAAAATCTGGAGTCTGGAAGCTGAAACATAAAATCTGCATCTGGAATTTGAAAATCAGAAACATAAAAAATCTGAAATCTAAACAGATTTTAATTCAAGAGCTGAAAATTAAAAGAAGCTGCAGTTTGTAATCTAAAATCTGAAGAACTCCAAATCAAAAAAATGAGAAGTGCAGAATCTGAACTCCAAAATCTGAAATCTAAGCCAACTTGCAAATTTGAAATCTGAAATCTGAACAAACTTGAAGATAGCTAGCCGAGACTTGCATAAGAGAGAATCCAGAATCTGAAAAAATTAAGAATCTGCAGAATTCGAAATCTAAGGTCTGCCAAGTCTGAAATTCAAAATCAGATCACTTTAAATCAGAAACTCGTAATCTAAATCAGAAAATGCATGCACCGAATAGAATCTGCCAACTTTGCAGAAATCTGAAAATAATGACTTAATTCACTGAACATAAAAATCCCAGCATATTCAAATTAAACTCAGTCAAGATAAACTTGTTTGAATCAATTAAAATTTGAACCTCACATCTAAACAAGGAACCGAAAACTGTAGATCTGCAGAATTTCAAGTAAAAAGAAAAATCTGAAATTCGGAAGCACTAATCAAATTCAATTCCAACTCTTCAATTAAACTCAAGTTAATCTCAATCAAACAAACCTAATCCAAATTCAAATCAAACAAGCCATAATCTGTCAAATAAATTTAAACCAAGCAATTCAATGAACTTTGATTAACCCAAACCAGAACATTAACCAACCATAATGGAATCTGTAAACAGAATCTAAAAAAAAATTTAATTCTCAAGCAAATTTATAAAACAAAGTCATAACTCCTTAATGGGCCGGAACTCCCAAATTCAGTTCTTAATCAAGACTCAAACCAAAGAAATCTGCGATCTGAATTCAAATGAATTAAAACACTCTTAAAATAAATTTCAAGTTCAATCAAATCAGTAAATAAGTTTAAGCCAATGAAACAAAACCAAATTATGTAAAAAAAAACATACAACCATAACTCAAACAATTCAATCTCGTGAATCAAATCCAAGATCAACTCTAACTAAATAATTCCAATGCAAGATAAACTTAAACTAATAATTCAGATAATCTGGAAGTCTTTTTCCAAACCAACCGGATTCTGTAAGCTAAGCCTAAATCCTATTCAAATCAATTAAATCAAACCAAATCAAAACCTCAAATTAAACCTAAGCCAAGCTTAATCAATAAATTTAAATCTTTTCAAATGAATTCAACCAAGCTTTAACTGAGCAGATTCAGTCTAGAACAAACTGAACTTTAAACAAATTCAACCTCCCAGATTCAATTCACATTAAATTGAAATCTACGGATCAAATCCCAACCAACAATAAGCTAAATCAAACTTAAATCAATAAGCAACCCAAATAAAATTGATTCAACCCAAATCAAAAAACAATTAACAAATAAAATTCAAGTCAATTCAAACAAACTAAATTCAACCCAATTTAATCAAACCAATCCATTTCAAATCAATTTCCCAAACTAAATTCAAACCAATCCAATTTAAAACAAACTAATTCCAAATAAAAATTTAAAATAAATTAAGTGCTTGCAGTCCATCAAGTTCATGGGGTTGTTTTCTCCTATGTGTTTGTATGAATGTTTATTTTTGTGGATGCATCGTTCTTCTACTTCAACGAATTGCTATGACGGATAATCAAGGGTATTCGAGTATTCTCGATGTAATTAACGTCGGATCTTCGCACCATCCGACGGGGAGAGGTAAAAATAAATTTCAAAGAACCTAACAACCTCAATCTATAATTTGATACATACCATTGACCCTAGCTAGTACTTCTATGGAATACCATCTATTTTCCTAAGAATTCAACGCCAAGGTCTAATTCAAACCAAACAGGAAAATGAATTTCCAAAATCAAAATCTCATAAAAAATGTTTTCGAATTTTGAGGTTACATCAGTTTCCATCCTTATAATGAGAAACAACCATCAAGCTAACGTCCGGTGCTTTTGGGACATCAATGTGAGATGGTGTTTCTCTTTCAAAAGGGACCTTGAGAAAATTTTGGAGCTTTCAATCTTCTGGTTGCTACGAGAAGACAAAGACAAAGCAGATAAACTTGTTTGGCTTCCATGTAACAAGTCTCCGTTCACTGTGAAGACTCCTCTCTGAGGAGATTGACTATGGAAGGAGTAGAGATGACGTGGTATGCAATAGTTTGATCTCCTTCTCTACCCAGGGAGATTAAGGTCTTCTTTTGGAAGATTCTTAGACCGCGATTTCCTACTAGAGGCCATGTTAATAAGATATTTTCTCTGCCTTCCATGTCCTGTGTTTTTCATGGATGTAAGGACTAAACTATTGATCATGTGTTTATTAAGTGTGGAATTATCGATACCCTCTGGAGAATTGCTTTCAAATGATGGAATATCCAGTGGTTGGAGCATGTTGACCCTTCATTGAACTCATGGCCACCGGAACTCGAGGTGTGGAAGCTGACCCCTTCACTATGTTGTCGTCTATTTGGCGAATGGGGATATAATAATCTTTGAAGATCATTTTGAATCTGAAAGAAATCCTTCATTTAATGGCATATTATGTCAAAGATTGGTATATGGCACACTTTGGCTCTCACTCGGAGAAGGCTTCTTTCAAGGATGCACCTCGGGTCTTTCTTTTGTAATTTGTGTATCTATCTACCGGCTACCCCCTTGGTAGATGGTCTACCTCTATTGATGTAACATTTTCGTTTTCTTCCTTTCGATGTACTCTTCGAATTGACAAAATTTTGCCCACTTTCAAAAAAAGAAGAAGTGGGAATCGTCAATAAAGAACAAATGTTTTCCCAATTTAAAAGAAACAGAAACAGCAACACATGACTTAGCCAACTTTATGACCTTACTTCCCTGCAACAATTTATATTAGTTTTTGAACAAAATGGTAGTAGCTTGTGTTCATACAGTGAGTAAATAAAGGATTTGTAGATATTCACTCACCAAGTGTCTAGCAGCCAAATTCTTCTGCAGAGCTTTTATGTCAGCTTGAAAGCCAGATGATGACAACACGCACTTATCGGTGCTGCAAAATAGAATTATATCCATTCAAAACTGAGAATGACGTGAAGAGAGAGACTGATACAATTAAGAAAAGGAACAAACTTTTCCTGGAAGGTGAGAAAAAAAAGATTGAATTTGTTATGTATAGAGAAATGAGCAAAGAAGCTGTGCCATGGAACAATTAGGAAAGTGGACATCCAAGTATGCTGAGGCAAGAATAGCCGAGCAGCAATACTTGACATGACTCCACGAATTCCAGCCATAAACACCATACGTATATTGCAATAGACATCAGTAGAATGCTACGATGTACTGAAAACTTATAGCACGACACAAAATATTCACGTTCAAGTTAATGAATGACTATAAAGTAACAATTAAAATAAAAAAGTTTGCTCCTTTTGGAGATTGAAATCACGAAATACTACCTGCTGCAGGTCAACTACAAAATAAATTAAATCAAACAGAATAAATTAAAAAAAATGGACAGGCAGAGGAAAATAAAGAGTGAAACCTACAGCTGGTAGATCTTGGAGTAGTCGCGGGTGAGGATGCTATATCCCGTCGACATCCTCGTATCCGCCGCCACCACGCAGTAATCCGCGCCTGCGATCGCCACGCATGTCCTAGACATAGGGGAGGCAAAAGAAAACGCTATCATCCTTTTTGACAACAACAGTAGCAGCAGGCACATCGGGAAAAAAATGCATCCGCGACAGGCATAGCCGATGACTCCCCGGATGAAGGGGGAACAATACGGCGTTGGCCGAAAGTGCTCTTACCCTCCATTGTTATCGTAGGGGTTAAAGCGCGAGCCCATTGTCCTTGGAGAAGGAGGAGAATGGAGGGTGCGGATAGGAGAACCGCGCGAACAGCCGCAAGCTTGGTTCGCCGGGAGACGACCGACTGTCTGCCTTTCCTTCCTGCGCAAGAACGAGAGAGGGAGTGGGCGCAGCCGGATTTGAGCTCCGGCCGCTGGATTTTTAGATCCAAGTCCTCCTAAACAATAAAATCGTATAAATATTATTAATCGGCAGTTTCTTTTCATGTAAAAAAACTATATGATTTTTTTCTTTTTTTAAACTCAGTATCCATCTTACAATATATTAAATTCCAACCAGATACGATGTTGACATTAGCGACATTTATGTGATAAATGGCGACGTGAAATATTGAAATTGATAGAGATAGAGATGTCAAAGAATCATATTCAGATGGAGCCTTGAGTTTTTTTATTTTACACATGGATTTACAACGAAAATGTAAACATTATTATAGCCATGCACCCCCATTTATGTATTAAGATAGTGACTGCTTGATGCTGGGAGCTTTTCAAAGACTCAACCTCATTTGATTGGATCATTACATTTTGAAACCAATGTAATGACTTCTCACGTCAAGTGATTTTTTTTTTTTTTGCATCTAGAAGGGCATCAAGTAGTATAGTACTTCGTGTATAATGCTTGTTATAAAAAATAATGTTGTGGTGGTGAGAAAAATACTTTAAAAAGAAATTAAATGTTGCTTCTTGCAGCAATGCTTCACCGGATCTGAAAAATAGTATTAATAATGCGGAGGCGCCGAAGATACTTACCCTAGTGTTCACCGGGTGTTTCTTCGGCGAAGAGTAGTTTAGGCCCCGTCGGATAACATTATTAGATATCTCTATCATTGTCAACTTTAAAATTAATGTTGACAATAATCACTTAAAAATGTTTGATTAATAGTATCAATTTTAAAATTTATAGTACAAAAAATATATACAATATAGCACAAGTGTCGACTTGTATTAATTTTGATATCGATACTCCAACTTCTAAAGATATTGATATCAATATATAATCATTTTTGATACTCTAACCAAACAAGCCATTAAGTATGAAATACAAGATCTTGATCATGATGTCCAAATATAAGTTACACGAGACAACAATTATGTCAATAACAACCGATTCAAACAAATTTAATAATCTATTTTTTTCTAAATATTCTGCATATCGATAATAACTTATCTCGGCTCTCGACTTAATTCGCTGAGTAGTTCAATGTACTTGACATATTGATGTGAAGTTTTGTTGTTGCACTTTTATGTTTTTGCTATGAACGTTGTAAGAATATATTCTTTTTGTTTGTATGAAGCATAAACAAGGTAGATATGAATCACAACCTCTAGGGGACATCGTATTAGGATAAATCTCAAACTCGAATTCAAAATCTCAGTCTCAAATAATTGAGATCAACTACATGGGTTCACCTTTTTCATATCCGCGATTTTTCGCCAACTTCTCTTGTATGTTTAATTCATCGAAGTCATGTTGGATATACTTACCTCAAGTTAACTTAGACCTATCTCTGTCTCTCATGTGATGGCGACGTCAAGGTCTCGTCTCATCTAATAGGTATCTCAAAAGAGTGCCACTTAATATGTCCAAACTATATATATATATTTTTTACATGCAGAGAGTCGAGGTTTAGGATACATGTTTATATGTTCGCAATGTGTTGTTTGGCTATTAATAACATTTTAACGGGCATACAGTGATTTTTGTCCCACATTGATGGATGTAAAGAAGTTCACTTAATTATATATCACAGTCCTTTTAATCTCAACACTATGATTCGGGGCATGTAAATAAGATTGTATTCATAGGAAAAGGACCTTGTTACAATCTCTTGATTGTCCTCGTTATTATTTTTCGCTATTCATGTTGACAATGACGGAGTGTTTGAAAGGTGAAAGTGAGTTTTGTATCGATAGGTACAAATAAGTTCACTTGTATCATTGGGTCTTTCGGTTGGGCGTCAAAATCTTGAATTTTGTAAGATTTTAAATATATAACCCATTGGATATTTTATTAATTTCCCACCCAGCAGTCAAATGTGATGGCCAAAACTAGTCAATGCACACATCTCTTCACAAATAATATATATCTAATGCCTCGTTTGGTTATAGCTTTATTTTTTTTACTATATCAATATTGATATTAATATTTTCAAATCAATACAATTGTCATTTATATTACATAATATATTTTATTTACTCATTAATTTTTAAAATTGACACAATTAATCAAACACCTCTTAATGATTCCCATCAATATCAATTTTAAAATTGAAAGTGATAAAGATACCTAATAATGTTACCAAACAAGACGCAAGACTTCCAATTTCTTCCCAATTGCTAACGCCCTGTTTGGTAACACTATTAGGTACCTTTATCACTATCAATTTTAAAATTGATAATGATAGAAACCATTAAGAGGTGTTTGGTTAATTGTATCAGTTTTAAAATTTGTAGTGCAAATAAAGCATATTATGTAATATAAGTGTCAACTTGTATTACTTTTGATATTGATACTCCAACATTTGAAAATATTAATATCAATATTGTTATAGTACCAAAAATGAAACTCTAACTAAACAGGGCATAAAGGGGTGGTGATGTGATTTAAAGTTTTCCCCCTAAAAATACGATCTAAGATATACGTACTTAGCAGTGAGATAAATTAAAATCTAGCAGCTAATAGAACCCTGATATGAAATTATGTGGTATTTTTTAGCCAGACAATTTAAGGTTTAAAACCTAATGACCTGTTTGGTTAGAATTTCATTTTTGGTACTATATCAATATTGATATTAAAATTTTCTAACGTTGGAGTATCAATATCAAAAGTAATACAAGTTGTCACTTGTATAGCATACTATGCTTTATTTGCACTATAAATTTTACAATTGATACAATTAACCAAACATCTCTTAATAGTTCCTATTAATATCAATTTTGAAAATTGATAGTGATAGAGATACCTAATAGTGTTACCAAATATGGCATAAACGTCTCTGACAGTTTTCATATTTTCAACCATGCTCTTTCAAAATAATTCCATAAGCTCCATTTTTTTGTGACTGCACCCCTGTACGGACTCTACCCAGTTGTTTTGATCAGCCAAACTTATCTAGGTTGAAAATTTAAATACCTACTCATCTCTCTCTCTATCTCTCTCTTTAAATATATATATTTTAAAGCCTCCAGGAATTCATTCCCTTCGTCTATGCAAACTAATATTTTTATTCCATGTGGATATAACAGTACAATTTTACACATCGCATGGGTATGGAAAGCAATAGATTTTTCAACATGTATGTAGGTGCAAACAGGGGTATTTATGCAAATTCCCAAATTTTACAGGTATCTCAAATTACGCATATCTTTTAAAAGATGACGGTTTTGGCAACGCACCCCGAATGAAAGACATATATGTATTTATTTTTTTTCTTGTTTGCATTTTTGTAAATTCAAAAATTTGTTATCCTACTGCGGGTCGACGGAACTTAGACGGAACGGGCCTGCTATTATATTTGGTCATTTTATAAAATGGATTTACAATATTAATTATTATTTTTTATTTCTTTAAGAAAGTAAGGAGAAAAAAATTAACTTGGGACGGAGACGCTCGGTCGGCGCGCCACGTACCCAACCGGCGTCGGCGCTCCTTTTGGTGCTTTGTCGGGAGTGGTGCGCGTCGCCTCTCTCCGGCGATCGAGGAGTCCTGCTCCGGCGCCGTCTGGGACGTCTCTGAGGCGGTTCGGGCCTCCCCTCTGCAGGTCGGCGGAGGGAATGCCGTCTTCCTCCGCCGTCTACCTACTCCCTCTCCTCGTTGCTCCTCCTCGTAAGTCGTTCTTCTCCGTCGGTTAATCATCAAGCCCCCCACCTCTGCGCTCTGCAGCTCCATCCAGGCCGTGCATGCGCGGGGTTTTACCATCTCTGGTTTCTTCTCTTCAGCTGCGGTGGCCGACTGATTGCGATCGAAAGAAGATAAAGAGTTGGATCACTTCCTCCCGCGGCGTGCGGCGACAGGGTTTAAGGAAAATACCTTTCCCAAGGTCTTCTTTCTGTTTGTTTGTTTGTTTTTTCTAGAGGTCGGTCCGTCCTTTCCGTCGGCTTCGACGTTTGGCCGCTGACTTCTCTTGTGCTACAGCTGTGGGCATGGAGAAGGAGGAGGGTACAGCGCCCCTCGTCGTGGATGGAACTGTCTGCGCTATCAGCTTCGCACTGGCAAGTTCCGAGGAAATTGTACGTCAACCGCACTATTTGCTGTTTATTTTTTGTTTTCTCCAATGTCAAAAGCAGATTTGCCCTTTCCTTCTGGATTTGGGCTGTGCTGAACATAACCTTCCGATGTTACCTTCTAGAAAGATACAGAAAAAGAACTGAGTTTTCCCACAAGGCAAAATCGGTATTTCCTTTTTGGAGGGCAAACTGTAAACAAGTAGTTATTTTTTACAAGCTTATACTAAGTCGAGATTGAATATAATTCCTCGATGCTAAGTTTAACTTCTTCTTTTAATTACATCTATTAATAAGCATTTTATGTGCCCAGCTTTTGTTTCCCATAGAAGCTGCTGCTTTATTAAGGTGATGTATTGGGCTCATCCAGGGTTGAGAACAGGTTGATCTTATCTCTGTCCTGGGCTTACCGGGATAAGACTTTTTTTTCTTCTTTTAATTATTTTCGTTTGTTATACTTTTTCTTTTGAATTTTGTCTATTTGTCATTCACGTAGGCAGGGGATTCCAGGTTGCAACACCCTAGATCGGTCCATCCCCGATCTAGATTCGGATTGGATTGGGCGGCTTGGGTGGTCCAATGGAAGGAAACTGATCCACAATTGGTCCCTCCAAAACTAAAAAAAAAAACAAAAAACAAATAAACTCACAAATTCTGAACCAACCACTGGTGGAGGGTGGCCCATATCCAACTGGATTGCTGCCTCCTGGCCGTGGAGGGGCGGCGGCCACCCCTACACCCTTCCCCACCCTAAATCAGCATACGAGTTGGATCTTCCAACTTAATTTGCGGATCCCTGCCGAGTACATTCAGGGGTGTTCATGGTTTGGTGTGGGTTGGTTTTGAGAATTTTATCCAAACCAACCCAACCCAAACATGCCTTCCAAACCAAACCAAACCAAGTTTCTTTGGTCTGGTTTAAACTATATTTTATTAATGTATAATATATATGCCTATATATAGTTTCATCTGGTTTGTTTTAAATAACATTTTATGAAATAGTGTATGCATTCATATATATGAATTTTTGTACCTTTGTAGTTCTAAAGATAATTACTTTTTTCATGAAAAGGATACATATACATCATTAATATGACTAAGTTAAAATAAATATTTAATTGAATTGGGTTATTCAGTTTTCCGGTTTGCTTCTATTTGAAGGACCTTTGAGAGGAAACCAAACCAGTTTGCTTTGGTTCTCCGATTGTTGAACCAACAGGGAACACCCATAGGTACATCTGCTGTCACTCCACCGGGCACCGGAGGGCAGTGATCGTGCCATGTTTGACCTTGCGTGGTTTGGAATCAACTGATCCTACTAAACCTATCCTGAATCATGATCCCTGCGGAAGTTGACTATGGGACTGGGCTCCCCCCGGATCAGATAGGCACCTGCTGATCGCGATCCGGACATATTTTATGTTGCATGTCCATGGTATAAAAATGTAATTACTTTCTTAAATAGAAAAGAATTAAAATTAAGCATACTAAAGACAATTGAAAGAGAACTGTAACTTTAACTTCCCTTCTCATTGCTTGCATTTTTTTTGAAAAGTGTTAATAGGATTTTAAGGAATCTTTTAAAGGCTAAGATTACTGATCCTTAGCTTTTTATCTCACCTTTTTTTTTTCAAGTGCCATGAATGTAAATATTGTTATTCTGCATGAAAAAAATCTGATAATCATATCAATGATTTAAATGTTAAAATAACCATAAAGCATATTGGCAAGTTCTTTTTTTAGGCTCATAGAAATATGATTTCATAAATTTGTCTTCTGCTTTTTATTCGTCTTTTTGTTTTTCCCAACAATTTTCTTTTATTACATGTCAATGTGATGCTTTCATTCTTTCTTGTTCTTGCTTTCTGTGAGGTTATTTTTGTGAAAAATGTAAATATCATATGCAAGAAGTAAGATTGTATCACTGGCCAGGAGTACTGATGACCTGTTTTTCTTTCTTTAATCGTTGCCACTTAATGACCTTTCCATGTTCAACATGACATGAATGATCACCTAATATGTTCAAGAGGTGACTCTAGATGATTAGCTCTCTGTCCTGTGTTACTTGATGCCCAATCTCTGGCTGAACTATAGAGCTGTTACCATTTGCATTGATTGAGTTAGCTGACTGAACCAATATGAATCTACGAAGGTACATCTCTCATATCCATTCAAGCATTTTACACATGCTTCAGTGGTTAGTAAGGATGTTGATTGCATTGCTGATGTAATTATTAGCGGTTGCAGTAGGTTTGTCAACTTGACAAAAACAAATGACGACTCAAAGAAAACCTTTTCTGCATAAAAATTCTGATTCTAGGTGGTTTATATAACTAGCCTGGTAGATGTTCCTGACATTATGTTTTGTTTATTTTCCACTTCTCTTTTGTTGATTTTTAATTTATTTTGCACGTTTAATGAATTTTAGCCTGTTCTTTTGAAGACACTTTCTAGAATGTTTTCTTCTTGGGCTACTAAAGAAAGTTTTGGATCAATGCTTGATGTATTTTTTATTTTTTAAATGTTAATTGTTCTTTGAAATACTACTGTTTCCGTATCAGTCTGCAATGCATTTATGTTTTTTTATTTCTTTCAGTGTAAATCTTGTGCTAATGATATCCCTATCACTCATCCAAGTCAACTAACAAATCCATTTCTTGGTTTGCCCTTGGAGATGGGCAAATGTGAAGCTTGTGGGACGAATGAGCATGGGCAGTGTGAAGGTGCATAAAAAGTTAAGATCACCAAATATGCATTTCTTATTTTACAGTTCTATAACCATCCCTTTTCCGACATGTGGCAGGTCATTTTGGGTATATTGAATTGCCCATCCCAATATATCATCCATGCCATGTTTCTGAAGTGAAAGATATCTTAAACTTAGTATGTTTGAAGTGTTTGAGAATGAAAGGGAGCAAGGTACTAATATTAATGTCTGACATATTTGCACCTGAATTGCTGCACTTACTGGTTTGGATACCTTTCTATCTTAATTTATTTATTAACTTTGTTTTTTTTCTTGCTCGAAGTCACCTTCAGTTTCACGCTAAGTGTGTTGATTACATGGTTGTCAAGGTGTCAAAGAGATCAAGGCTACCACGTGTCCTTTGGCCGCTTAAGCGGCATGGTGTCTGCTTAAGCGGTAAGAGTCGTAACAAATGATTTTGTGTGCAAATAATAAAAGTTAAAATGACTTACCAAAGATTTTTGACCTCCTCTTTCAAAGAAATCTGCAAAATTTTTATCCACAACATACAATGTGTAATCCATTTTCTCAATAAAATTATGGCAAGCAAATAACATTGATAAAAAGCACATTTAATTGTAGGTAGAAACACAAATGAAGTGAAACTAGTTTAGTAGCAGGGCTGCCAGAAGTGAGAAGAGGGGGGGGGGGGACAATAGGAAGAGAGGGGGCTAGTGGCAGTGGTGTAAGGCAGCCACGAGGGGCACAGCAAGAAGAACAGAGAGGGGGCTGCAGCGGTGGGCAAGGTTGTCTGGAGAAGGGTGTGATAGAAAGGGAAGAGGGGGTCGATGGTGGTGGCCAGAGGGAGAAGAAGTGGAGAGAAATATAAACAGGCGGCAATGGCCAGAGGGAGAAGAAAGATGAAAGGGCCGGCTGCAGTGAGGGTGACCAGAGGAAGAAGGGGGTAGAGCTTGGAGAGGTAGGAAGGCCAAGAAAGAGGTCACCAACTCAGGTGGCGGCAGCTTGGGGGGTATGAGGGCTTGATGGGGGGGGGTGCATGGGTTTAAGTGGGTTGGAACCAATGCTGGGATCTAGAACCATTTAGCTGGATTTACTTCAGTTTAAGCACCCACTCAGGGTGCTTTATTGTGCTTTTGAAAAGCGTCTGGGCACTTTACTCAGCTCGCTTTGGTGTTTAAGTGCTGCTTAAGCGCCCTCTTCGACAATCATGGTTGATGACATAAACATGCTGTATGTACCATGATGTCTTAGCACCCAAGAAGAAAGAGCATCAAGTAACGTTAGATCAGTTACTTTAACCTATCTTCGTAGTTCAGGGAATAGAGGTCTATTTGCATGAAAAGACATTTCCACTGGTGCAGCCTGGACATTAGAGAATGGTCATTGAAGTTATTATTCTATTACAACATAGTTGCTGACTGAATAGCCTTTGGTTGCACTAAGAAATCTTTGACGAACAGAAAATAATCTTGATTGGTTGATGTAAATTCTTTATTTTAGCTTGAACGGGTGACCAGAACCAAGTCCCTGCATGATGCCGACGTTAAGAGTTGGTGGGGGCGTGGATGTTGTTTCTGCTGGTCAAGATGGGCCTTCGTCAACTTGTTAGGATTTTATCCTTTTTAGTGAGCCACAGTTTTCCAGGATTTAAAGTTCACAGTAAGTGCATTTTTGAAAGAAAAACATGTTAGTAATCAAGGAATTATATGTCAGGATCTGCTAGAGCCAATCCCAATCTGGATCAGGATGGATCTGGTGATTTGCAGGAAGTCCAGGTTTTGCCAAGAGTTGACTGTTCCTGGTTGAACTCAGTCTAACTCAGCCGTGGCCCGTGACTCGGCCTGAGTCAGGCTGGAATCAGCCGGATGTTGGGAGTGGCTGATCCAGGCATGGGATTAGCTGATTTGTGCTGACCTTAGCCATGCTGGCAGGTTCAATCTGATCCAAGGATCGCCGGATCGGGATCGGATCCTGGATCGGTGGGTCCGATCCGATCCGGATCGGATCGGATCGGACCGATCCAGGCCGATTCCAATGGAGCCAGACCGATCCAGAATCGGTCTGGATCGGTTTTTTTTTTTTTTTTTGCTTTTCGAAAAAATATGGAAAAATCGCCAAAAAATCAATAAAAATACATAGGACTCAGGAAAAATGTGAAAAAAATATAGGGAACACTCATTCATATAACAAATTAACAATCAATCATATAGAACACATATCATATCCAATCACACAATAGAACACATCATGCATCAAATAAGATACATGTTTTTACCAAACAATGATTCATACCCAACTCCACAAATTGTACAACACATATTCTTCTTACCACTCATATTACATTGCGTGAAATAAACAAAGAAATACACTATACATATGCATCACCACCAACTATGGTAACGTCCGGAGTAGGATGGATCTGTTTCTGGATCTCTGTCCTGGTCATTCTGATTTTCTGCAAATCTCCATTGGTTAGGGTCAGTCATAATTGGCCCGTATCCATAAGAAAATAAAGACTGGGCCATGTCGGTAAACTCATAAACTCCCTGATCAGTCGGAGGTGGAGGTAAAAAAGATGGTGGAGGTGGATAGCCAGGCTCACTGTCTGAGGCAGGCTCTGGATAGGAAGATGCAAACTCCTCGAACGCATTCAACCTCGTCTACCGTCCGCCGCCCCGGCCACTCGAACATGAGTGTCTTTTATCACTCAAATCATCTGGACCTGCTCCACTCGTGCGTGCACTACTAGTAGAGCCACCCTCACCTCCGCCACCCCCACCTCCACCTCCACCTCCACCCCCTGTACGCTGTTGTTGTGTGGGTGGCACAAATTCTTCTTCATCCTCATCTGATGAAGGTGGCTGAGTGGTCTCGGTGTCAAGGAGATGATGTCGCCGTTTGATAACCCTAAATAATCCCCCCCAATGGGGGATCTCATGCTGCAGCCGGCCAGGGGCCAAGGCCCGGGGGGGGGAGGGGAAAGGAGATCGAAACCCCCCCTTTACAAACCTTGTGCTGTTTAGGGTGGATCGCCCCTCCCCAAGGTGGATCGCCCCTCCCCAAGCCTTGAATAGGCTGGATCGCCCCTCCAAATGCTGGATCGCCGGATGCTGAAGCCCTAGATCTCCAAGGAGCCTTGGAAGGAAGGAGAAGAAGCAGAAGGGGGCAAGTGGGGGGAGAATCGGTCCGGATCGACCCCAAATAGGGGGTGATCGGACCTTAAAACAGGACCGGATCGATCCCGGAATCGGTTCGATTCCGGGTCTTCCGGTTTTCCGGCGAATCGGTCCGGATCGACCGATTTTGGGATCGATCCGGGTGGATCGGTCCGGGATCGACCGATCCTATCGATTCCGGCCGATCCAGCCGGGACTCCCGGCTGGATCGCTAATTCCGATAGGAATCGGATCGGTAGGTACCGATCCGATCCAAGAATCGGTCGATCCCGATCCGGATCGACCGATTCTGCAATCCATGATCTGATCAGCCTGGATCTAACCCGGATCATCTGATAATAGTCCTAAACCTATCCTTTTCTGCCCCCGTCCTCTCCTCATGTTGGTGCCCATGCTCATATCCCTCTTCCTTATTTCTATCAGAACCTTATTGGCTTATTCTTTCTTCTTCTCCATTGCTCAGCAACTGCACCCCCCCACCAAAAAAAAACCACCCTATTTCTTTTACTGTTTTTTTTCATCACAGTAACCCTCTCCTCGATGTCACCAATCCTGTTTGAACAGTGATTGTTACTCGTTTCTCAACACCCTCTTTGTTTCTTATCAGAATAGCATAACAATGTAGGAGACATCTCCATTACACACAGACCTGCTGACAGTGGTGCCCTAAGTTCTGCCTGCAGCTGTCCAACAGACCACAGAAGCCGCTGTGGCTTAGCTAAGATCCATCAGCATCCTTCTCTTTTGAGACTCTGCTGGAAGGGAGGGCTGCAGCATTGAAGGGAATCCACAACATTGAGTGGCCTCTCTGGCTCCCTCGGCCTTCAGTGAAGGTCTTCGTGCCTGCCTGTGACCTCTCATGCACCATCTAAAAGGCACCTGAGGTGCATTTGGTATCCACCTTTGTGGCAGCGATCATCTACACAATTTGACCGACTTGAGGCTATGAGGGGCCACCTCGCCTTGCATCATTGATCAAATGGTTGCCTCAACCATCTTTGATAATGTAGGCTTCCCTTGACTTTTTTTTAAACTCTGATTGCCATTGTCATCCACATACGTATTTGACTGCTTTGAAGCCCTGTGACCCAACTTAACCAAAATGCCGCCTTCTGGTGTATACAAACACTCCAAGGTTATGGTTCCTCTATTTCATGCCAGAGCGTGTTGGCACCTAAAGTTTTTACAAAAATAAAGAAGAGAATAAGAAGAAACATGGAAATCAAATAGGAGGATTATCCCAAACAGACCAAGATATAGAGTGCTGACTCTGCCGCAAAATTTCAAGTATTATGTTTGTTGGCACCAAAAAAATTCCTAAGTACACAAATATGGCTTGTTTTGGACAAAAGTATAAGGAAGAAAAAGCGAATAGACACCACACTGCACCACATTTGGGACCAATGGGCTAAAACGGGGCCAATAAACCTTATTAGGCCTCATGACCAAATGTCAACCTAATAACAACCGGACACCACCATCCGGTCTACTCGGCTCTAACTTGAGCAATGCCGAAGTCAGATTGGAGATTCAACTTGCATTCGGCAAGTTACGAGTAAAACAATAAAAATGAAATTCCAACTGATCTTTGGTAGGCTTAATGGGTCCAAATGATAAAATAAGTGGGTCCACGATACTATACTTGTTAAGACCTCTGCAACAGTGTCTTGAATGTCAAAATCTGGCTCCGGATGGCAAAATGACCGTTTTGCCACTATTGGGCCCGAGCGACCGAACGTCAGCCCAACGACGATCGAGCACTCTCGTCAGGTCCGCCTAGCTCAATGTTGAGCAATGCCAGAATCAAATTGGAAATTTAATCCATATTTGGAATGTTACGAGGAAAGCACTGAAAGCCAATTTCCAGATGACTTTATCAGGGGCATATCAGGCCAAAAGATAAAACAAGTTGGTCCATGGGACTATATCTGTCGAGAGCTTCACAATGATATCCCGAATGTCAGAATATGGTTTCAGGTGGACCTTGAATGATAAAATAGCCTCTTTCGCCCTTGGGAGATCCGGACAATTCGGAGCAGACCCAATAACATATTGGCACATCATTGGGTTTGTCCAGCTCCATCTTTAGCAACGTTGAAGTCAGATAAAAAATCTGACTTGTATTTCGCAAGATATAGGCAAAACAATGCAAATGGATTTTCGAACAGTCTTGCAAGGCTTTGTGAGCCTAAATAACCAAGCAAGTGGGCCCACGATACATCCTTAGTTATAAGCTTTGCAATGGTTCTTTGAATGTCAGAATCTGACTCTGGATAGAAAAATGTTCGTTTTATCCTTATCAGGCTCGAATACATCAAGGCAGTTTTGTCGACATCCAGCACCATCATAATGTCCACTCAACTTATTGTTGAGGAACGCCGGAGTTGAATTGGAAATTCGACTCATATTTGATAAGTTATGTGCCAAAACACCCAAGAGGGTCTAAATGACCAAAATGCCTCTCTTTGGCCCCATTGGGTTTGGAAGGCCTAGACTCGGCCCATTAATAAACTTGTGGACCCATATGATGTAGGAAATTTAGTGCGGGCTGAAAATTGATTCGGATTGAAAGTTTGACTCATATTTGAAAGTCACGGGCAAAAAAAATCAAAATTTGTGTTTCTCGCCAACTCACTAGGTTAGGGGTAAAATGGTCCAAGTGATCAAAAAATGAGCCAAATGAGTCAAATTTGAAGTCAGATATCTGATATATTGATCAAAAAATTTTCGAGCTAAGAAGGACATTTTTGTGCTTCTTGCCAAATATAGAAAGGGAGGATGAGTACAAAGTTCAATAATTGCGATGATTTGAGATCAATTATGTCCATTATGATCATGATACAATTAACGAGCTCAAGATGATAGATTGGAAAGATACATGAAGTCAAGTCTGATCAGGGCTCAATTACGCCCTGCATCATATTTATTTGGATACTTATATGAGAAATCATATAAAAAAATAACAACTATTGGCCATCAGATCAGCCATCAAGATGATGATGGAAATGGACCACCAATCCAAAGGTTTGGATGCATATTTATTAAGTAATAGATCATCTCATTTTAGATCTTTAATGATAATGGATTCTTCTTAAAGGGATTCTGCTTAAAGTGAGGAATAACGGGAGCCGTTGGATGTATGAGATGTCAGGGCATAAAAAAGACAGCAGTGCATACAACTTTGTACAGCCACATGACCAAGTCAATTTTCTATCGTCTCTCTCTCTCTCTCTCTCTCTCTCTCTCTCTCTCTCTCTTCACTCTCCCACCATGGCTAGCAGGAAGTGCATAAGTCAAGATGCTGCCACCTGTCCCCGGAAGTGGAGAAAATCCCTAAAAAGGAGGGAGGTGCGCCCATGATTTCCGAGCGGTTTGACCATCTCCCGATGCCCATCTTCTTATATCTTTCTATAAGAAAGGCTGACAGCAGAGCATGGTTTTTCATCTTGTCGAGATCTCACAAGATTCTCGGTCTCGCCAAGGGGTCAAGAAACGAGATCGCTGAGATCTCGCCTCATGTGAACTAGTCGATCCGCGACTACTCTGCATCCCGTTTATGATAGTGTAAACATATTAATATATTTCACTATCACTTATATTATCACATATATATAAGATTTATAATCATAAATACATGTTGTATACTTAAATTTTATAAAGATTTATTTTAACTCTCTTCTCTCTCACATAAACACACATTTAATTATAACTTAAGTCAAACAATGTTCTTATTATATTCAAAATTTAGATTTAGTTATTAATCATCAATTTATTGTACAAAAATTATATCTCATGCAATAAATAAATTACATCAATTTAATTTCATAAATATTTAACCATCAATTTGTAATAAACAATAAAGAACAAGAACATAAAAATGTTCTTAATATCATATTAATATTTAAATAAGATTTTATAGAAGTTTAAATTTTTTAGAATCACAAAGATCATCTTTTTGGTATTGAGAGTGTTTTGTAATTGTTCATTCACTCAGTTGATGCACAAATGTGTTATATATTTTCATGTAAATTCATTGATGTACTCCTATCATTATAAGATATTATGTTATGTTTCATACATATATATACATTTTGATCGGAGAATTCGAGATCTGATTTCTAGAGATTTTTCCGAGATCTTCCCCCCTCCCCCCAACCCCCCGAGACAAAGTCGAGATCTGAGATGACAATCTTTGCAGTGGGGAGCACAGGGGGCTTTTTCTTTTTTGGAGATTCTGGAAAAAGTCTCCCGAAGGAGAAGTCTACTGTCCCCCGACCACCGCCCTATTCCTCTTCTTTTTTCCCTGATGCTGCCATGCACTAACATAAGGAGAAGATGCTGGCGCCATCTCTTTGCTGCTGTGACAATGGGAGAGGGAGGGGAAGGAGCATGTTGCTTCTGTTGCTCCTTCTGGAGATGTCCCGAAATGAGTATTATCGGGTATGTCCCGAAATGCTTGATCCAGACGGGGGCTCCCAGCACGCACTCTGTGTTCTCTTTCCATCCCATAGTGGAGAGAGTATATAAACTCATCCCATTAGGGAAAATTCTTACTTTATCTAGAGTGAGGTTAATTATAAATCAGAACTCTATGATTTGAGTGGGAACTTTTCTTGGGAGAAATCCATGCCTACATAAGGCAATGAATTCTTAAATGGGACGGATGCAATAATGTGATGACATTTTGATGTAATAAAATGTAATCCCGATTATATGAATGACACATGCATTGAATGCCTCTAAGTTATGATTTGGGGAATATTAATACAACTCATATACCATATGGAATGCAAACACAACAAGATAAAAACATTATTAAATCTGAAACTGGCTACAAGAATATGATCTTAAAGACAAAAAAGATCAACATTCAGATATATGAGGACTGCAACCTGATTATAGAATCTTAATCAAGCTGAGTCCAAAATCAAAGATTTTCTGATCTGATGGCTTGAAGGTGGTCCAAATCCGAATGAATATGAATATTTAGTGAGATCTGTTTTAACATAAACAGGTATGAATGTGTATAAATCAGGTTATGTGCAGCTGGAACCCGTACACCTGCATGAGAGCAAATCATGATTAGACAGGGAAATGCCCACCTTCTAGCTCTGGACAAGCGTCCAGAGACTGGGTTTATGCAAGGCTAAATCTCAATGGGTGATTAAATTTGAAAGTGACAAGTCTAATGTTTGAAATGTGTTAAATTTAGATGCAGATCTCAACGAATGGTCAATGTATGAGCCAGAATTAAGCATGAATCCGGAATGCCAATTTCAGAGCTGGGTATGAATATGTGATCTCAAGAATATTGGACGTCAACTCAAGAGTGAACTTCAATCAATTGATCATAAATGAGCTTTGTCAAAATAGGAATATGAACTCCATTCTGATTGTACCAAAGATCTAGGTCGTGAGGAAATTGGACCAGATGATGATGTTTAGTCTTGATTAAATGAAATTAGGCTTCTTTACGTTGGATCTAGGTGGTCCTGAGTTGAAGGTAATTGAAGACCTTGCAAAAAAAAATAAAGGTTTCGAATGTTAATCATGCTCATTGAGGGAATTTTGTTAAGTCTCGTATCAGATCTTGTCTTGTTTATTTTGAACCCATAAAATTCTCAAGTTTATTGTTAAGACTTAAAACATGAAATCAAATAATAATGAATTCACCTTCAATCAGATACCATAAAAATCTGATTTTTATCAAGTCTAAAATGCTAGGCTTTAAAATGAAGTAAAGATGATTCTAAGTATTTATTTAAGACTTAGAATGACAATCAATATAATTGAAATAATCATGAACGTGTTCAATCTGATATCATAAAAATCATATTTAAGCATATTTCATTAAGTCTAAGATATTAAGACTCAACTGAAATCAACATGAAGTTCATAATAAAATTTGATCTGAATATGCTTGGGTCCGAATTAACTCTAATAATTCAAATGTCTTAATAAAAGACTTTGGATTAAAAGAGTTGACCCCATATAGAATATGCCAAATATACATTTAAGAATCTTCCGAGGAACATAAACCTTAAGATAGTGAAATCTTTAAAACACATCTCATAAAAACATAAAATCAAACTCAAATCAAACTTAAAACACAAAGTTTGCAATCCATTGAGTTATGGGGTTATAGCTCCCATATAATTGTGTTTTGTGGATGATTGTTTCCTTTTATATGAGTTGTTGCGACGATTAATCAAGGGTGTTCGAGAATTTTGATGTAATTAACATTGTAAATTTGTACTTTCTAACGGAGAGAGGTCTAAAGATAAATTTTATGAACCCCTAACCTTAGACATATATATATACTATATGCATATCATGTATTTTGGCTAATATTTCTTTGGAATATCATATATTTTCATAGTAGCCAACGATAAGACAATAAAAATTCATTTCTCAAATAAACGGAAGTCAAATGAATTTTCAAACCATACTTCACATATATTTTTATATTATGTTTTCCAATTTTGAGGTTTCACAATGCTAAATCAAACCCAGTTGCCATCAAGTATATCAAAGGAAAAAGGGAAGAAAGGAGAAAAGAATAAAGAAGAGTACCTATCTACGGTAACAAGGGGAACTCTTCCTCCAATTTAGTTGCCGCCGATAGCTAAACTACAAGGGCCCAAGCCCTTCTTGTTCTTGATAGTGACCACTTAGCAAATGGGCGGCAGGAGAGGAAGGAAGGGAGCACAAGCAAGATTTCTTGTACGATGAGACAGAAGGCCAGAGGTCGCCCAGGCTGCTGAAGGAGGCCAGATGATGATTTGGTTCTAAAAAAAATAAAAATATCATTGGAGTGACAGAGGGCGCTGCCTTCCTGAATATTGACAAGATCAAGGCTGGTTTTAACTAAATACAATGGGGGCATCGGCAGGTAGGATTGAGACAGATAGCAGGCCATCTAATTTACAGACCCAGCTCAGAGCCCATCAGAGCCCTGGCCCATCTTTGGGGCATGAAAGGAGGTCCATCAATCCCATTCATGGAACATTACACTTTGGGCTAGGGGCAATCTAAGACTAGGTCCATCAAGCATCCGTCCGGCCCATATTGATCTAGGCCCAATAGGGTACCCATGACCTTCTGCGCACGGCCAACTCAAAGCTCGGTCACCTTTGCAAATGAGGAAGAAAATCTCGGAAGTAAAATAACCGCTCTAGCCTGTCCTGACGAGCTATCCCAGCCGCCCAAAAAAGCCAAGGTAGACTTACCAGGTCGTTCCGAATGGGTTGGTGACACCCACGGCACCGCACAAGCATGTAGCCCCCCGCAGTGGTTTTGTGAGCTCAGGTAAGCTATGTTGGAAGTCCTGCAATCACACCCGATGCACTAAAATAGTGGGCCATGAGTATAGTTGTCAAGGTGGTCAAGGCGGCGACATTAAGTGTTTATATATATGTATTTATGTGTGCATATACATATATACAAATTTATATAATTAGATGTTAATAGTATATATATTTATGTATATATACAAACATATAAACATGTATACATGTTTATGTAAATATAATTTTATTTTTGTAATTACGAATATATTGATATATATCTGATGGGAAAGAGCTAATATCAAAGTGAAGGAAAAGAGGATCAAGAGAGAATTTAAGTATACAATATATGTTTATAATTACAAATCTTAACCACATATAATAGTATAAGTGATAGTGAAATATGTTTATGATATTGTTAAATAGGCACCCACAAATCGTAGATCGACCTGTGCAGTCAGGACGCGGAGGGTCAAGGGGGCAGTGCCTTTGTGGGAGGTTCCCGGGGGGGGAAGTCCCTTAAAAGAAAAGAAAAATAGTAATGAATGAGACCTTGGGTGCCAAGGCGGACACCTTGGTTGCCATGGGCATGTTGGTGTGTGCCTTGGGCATTTTTTAGGCCCCCATAAGGCACCCTAGCAATGCGTTGCTAGAAAAGTGCCTTGCTAGTTAGGTGGGTGCCTTGACAACTATGGCTGGGAGTGTCGTGGGTTCATCTTCTTTTTGAAGCCGAGAGATCCAAGTTTGTGTCAAAGATGGAATCAGGGCCTTACCAGGATCACAACCATCGACAGGACAGTTGAAGGTCTCCCATAGTATGGGACTTGTCCCTGATGAAATTTGGAGCCAACTAGGACTTCCCTGATCGGAGGAGGCTCGGATTTGAGCCACGGAGGGGATGATAGTTTCAAAAGATGGAAATGTAGATCACGAATGTGATCAAACCAGTCAAACTTTTGTAAAAGCTATCCCAAAAGGCTAAGGTGATCGGGATCACCTTCCAACATCGAGGATTCCTAGGCTTTACATAAACAGCCTTGTGGGACCAGTCAAGGAAGAGGGAGAAGAAAAGGTCATCTGGGAGGAGGGCGGTCGACCGAAGGAGGACGTTGAGGGATTCCTTGTGCCCTTTTGGCCTCCCACATAAGGCACCCTGTCAAATCTCCAAAGACGCTTAAAAAAACTCCAAGTCAAAACACTCTACAATAAGCCACAAACCCAAAATCAAATCTATAAATAAAGCTTAAGTTAATATTCAACGGAACACGCCATTGTAGAGTGTGATTTTATCTATTGAGATTCATTTTTCCAATCAAATCCTAAAATGAATCTCAATAGATAAAATCAAGTCAAATCCAAAATAAACAATAAGCAAAACACACGACCACCAGACAGTCAAATCTGAAACAAATCTTTAAATTGAGAAGACATTAAGTCTTAGTCAAATGAACCCAAAGATAATAAGTTTCACTCAAGTCAAACTGCCAACCAAAATTATCAAGATGACCAATCCCAACAGAAAATCAACTTAAAAACTAACCAAAAATTCATAACCTGACAGAAGCTTTAAGAAACCCCTTGAGCAAACAACAAACCCAATTAAATTCACAAACAGAATCCAAATTAACTCTAATCAAGTAAACATGATAACGTTAAACTCAAAAATAAGCTCTCAACCCTAAAAAAGAGATTGCCAGGTCTTGATAAAATAAGAAAAGGAAGAGATTTAACAAACATTAAGTAATCTGGAAAGAGTCTTGAACTGTGGATTGAATCAAACCTCATAAGACGTCCAGTAAAATCTTCCCTGATAAATTCCAAATCAACTAAAAAAATTCAAATTAAATCACAAGAAACACACCTTAAATAAAATTCCCATTTTGGTAAAAAAATCAACTCCATGTTTAAAGCATCATAACAAAAAATTTGAAACTAAAAAAAATCATCAACACACTAAATCTGAAAGGTAACAAGTCCTGACAGATTGAAAAACCAAAATTCACATCAAGTTTTGATATGTCAAATTTCAAACATAAATTCAAAATTCAACTCTTAAGCGAAATTTGAACAAACTGAATTAATCAAACAAATTCAACCCAAATCAAACATGAACTTAAAAGCAACCCATAAGCAAAACCAATTTCTCAAATAAACCCCAAGCAAATTTAAATCAAACCAAGCTAAAACGCGTTAGTGTTTGCATTCCATCAAGTTCACGGGACTGTTGTTCCTATGTGTATGTTTATTTTTGTAGATGCATGTCTTCTATTCCATGGATTGTTATGATGGATAATCAAAGGTATTCAAGTATTCTCGATGTAATTAATATCGGATCTTCGCACCATCCGATGAGATGTTAAAATAAAATTTCAAAGAACCTAACAACCTCAACATATATATTTATACATATCACGGACCTAGCTAATAATTTTATGGAATATCACCTATTTTTCTAAGAAGTCAATGCTAAGTCAAATCAAAAAAATCAAATTGGAAAATGAATTTCCAAAATTCTAAAGATTTCATAGTATTGAGGTTACATCCTATCATCACCCCACGAGGGCTGTGGCCAGCACCAAAGAGGATCTCCAGCAGCAAGAGAGGAATGGCTAGAGTTTAGGTTTATGGTGGCATTACGAAGTAAACTAATCAGTTTGTTTGTCCTGTCACATTTTATGGCATGTCCCATCACTGAGTTGGAACATACTGTTTTAAGGCCAACTTTGCTTGTCCTTTTCCATATTTCATTATCTATAATGTGCTAGGATAGCCCAAGTCCATTGTTCGATTCTGAAAAATATCCATGTTTTTTTTTCTAGTTTATACTATGAGCACATTCTGGAATCTATCAGTTTGGTTTAATTTTTTCATACTCCATTATTTTTCTGACTTTTCAGCTCAAACACAATCTTCATGGAGGGACATCTAATAGTTCCTGTCTGTATTGTCGGGTAATCTCTTGCTGGCATCTTTTTTATTTGTTACAAACATCAACTATATAACACAAACATTTAAAATGAATTTGGAAATATGGACATTTTATTTTGTTTAAGTGTACTTTTTCATGTTTTTGTAGTGTTATTTCATGTTGTTCTTCAAAAATTCTGGATCATGTTGAACTTGTGTTTGATTGTTGTCCATGATTGCCTTTTCTGCATCGTTGGTTTTTCTAGTTGATGTTACTTATGTTGGTCTGTCGTTTCCTCTGTTCAGAATTTTAGATACCGATGGAGATGTTTGATGTAATTCAAGAGTCTGGTTTTGCTTCTGCCACTGTGTTATCCTTTTCTTGTAGGGGAAGGGCAACTGAAAACTGTCTCAATCGATTAGAAGCATTAGTAGGGAAGTACACAAAGGGAGTGGAAGTCTTCCAAGATGATAGATCCCCAAACTGGAAATAAAAGAATAGGTATAAGGCCCTTCAATGGCAGAAGAGAAGCAAGATCCATTGTATCAAAAATCTTCTCCAGTTATACATTGTGGCGATGAAACAGCATCCAGCCTTTCAGTTCCATGTTGGCTCTAGTCTGCTCTTGTATGAAGCTGCAACTGCTGGAGGAGGAGAGGCTTGTGGATGAGAACTCCTGATTCAAAAGTCTGTTATTCTTGCTTGGAAAATGGCTGGGCCAACTATGCCCTGTAAGTCCTTGTCATGTTCTGAATGATTCTGATAGTCCCAAGTATGAAGAAGCGATTGATCTTCATAGTATTACCCTTCAGTTGACACTTTATACGAACATCTTCCTTACTATTTTACGATGCCAACTGGATAAACAGGTGGCCAAAGTTTTCTTAAGTATCTGCTGAAAACATACTTGACCATCTCCGTAGTGCTGAGCCATTTGAGTCTATTGGAAGACAGCTTTCCCCTACTTAATTTTTCTGTAGAAAAAAGACTGATTTTACCTGGTGACTGGTGGTGGTCTATTCTTATACTCTTGGTCTTTGTGGTGTTCTTTTCTCTATTGTTGATAGTTTGCTTTTGTGGAATTTAAGTGAGCTTCGTCAGCATCTCCCATAATCCCTTCTTTTCTCTATCTAGTCCGTAGATCCCTCTAGTGAGCAAGGATCCAGAGGGGTTAAACCGACTCCTCCCTCTTTAATTCTGTAAACATGCTTCCACCCAACCAAGAGCATATGCTTTTGGTATGGATTTTTGACAGAAAATCTTATTCTTATTTCTTTCATCAGCTTGCTAGCACTATGTGAAACCTCGAGATTTTACATATAAAAATATATGTGAATATGTTGTATGTATGGCATAGTATGGTTTGAAAATTCATTTGACTTCCGTTTATTTGGGAAATGAACTTTCGTCATCTTGCCTTTGGCTACTATGAAAATATATGATATTTCATAGAAAATATTTGCCAAAATATGTGATATGCATAAGATATGTATATCGAGGTTAGGGTTCATAAAGTTTGTCTTTGGACCTCTCTCCGTCGGAAGGTGCGAATTTCCGACGTTAATTACATCGAGACTCTCGAACACCCTTGATTAACCGTCGTAGCAACTCGTATAAAAGGAAACAGTCATCGACAAAACATAATCACATCATCATGTGGGGAGGCTTCAACATAGCCATAATCCCATCATACCATGTCATTTCATACATCTTGTTTGAGGATATCCCGTCTTATGTAGACGTGGACTTTCCACTCATATCATAGAGTTTTGGTCTATAATTGACCTCACTCTAGATGAAGTGGGAATTTCCCTAATGGATTGAGTATATGTACTCTTTCCACTTTGGGATGGATCGATGACACCGAGTGCATATTCGGAGCCCCGCCCGGAACAAACAATTCGGGACTTACCCGATAATATTTGTTCAAGTATCATGAATATTGCCTAAGTATAGGCTCATATTATGCATCTTAAATATTTTTTATGTGTCAAAATATTTAAGATATATGATTTTTATGTTATTTGGGCCGCATTTGGCTTTGTCATCATGTCATTGTTATATCTTGGTTCGGGTGACCAAGTCTTCATTATCCTCTAGACCCGGTTGGTCTTGTCTTCATATCTTCAGTTTCATAGTATCTTTGACTTCATTGAGGCTACCCAGGGTGGCCCTTAGCCCCTCATATGGGTTCTAAGGGGCGGGGGCGGATATCGCCTTATCTCTTGGCTGCAGTCCATCTTCATTTCCCCCGTAGATGACAACATCGGGAGCTGTTTCATGACCAGCTGGGGATTTATAAAGGGTTTGAAGAGAACCTGTTATGGGGTTCATATAGGTTCTGGATATGTGACCTGTTATGGGGTCAATATAAGCTAGATATATGACAAGCTACGGGGTTGATATATAGCTGAAAAAATGACCTGTATATAGGTCGATAGGGACTGAATATGTGACTGGTTATAAGGTTAATATATGGCTGAAAGTGACCTATATATGGGTCGAACAGGTTGGTATATGGTTCGTATATGGGGTGATGAGGGGGCAGGTATGTGACCTGTGTATGGGGGTTGAATAGAGGATTGGATATGCGACCTGTTATGGGGTCGATAGATGGCTGAAAAGGTGACCTGTATGTGGGTCGATATGGAGTGAATATGTGACCGGTTATGGGGTCTTGAGGGGGCAGATAGGTGACCTGCATATGAGTCAGTTAGAGGAACTGTTTGGCATGGGTATATGGTTATCGAATGTGAGTATGCAAAGAGATAAACGTCTTGCCTGTATATGGCTGAATAGGGGACGGCTTCTGTGAGATAAAACAGTCATTGACCAAGGCTATGTGAAGGCTTGGAGATGTGACCGGTTATGGGGTCTATAGATGGCTGAAAAGGTGACCTGTATGTGGGTCGATATATGGCCTAATATGTGACCTGTATATGGGTCAGGTAGAGGGACTGATATATGGATTGTTATAGGCCTGAGTATGAGCTGAACATGGGGCGGTATGGAGGTTGAAATGATGACCTGTATATAGGTCAATGAGAGGACAAACGACAGACCTGTATATAGGTCAATATAGGGCTATTTTTGTGTGCCCAAACATAAGCCACTGTCATGCCCCTGAATTCAGTCATTCATAGGCTCTCTTGACCTCCATATCTCATGATCTTCAAACTGGTATGAATCAGTCCTCTGCATATTGAGCATTTCTGTGTTCAGCTGTCGTGACATCTTCAAGGCCCGGTTGGCCCTCTTTTTTTTCATACTTTTTGCTTCATTAAGGCTACCCGGGGGATCTTTGGTCCATCATGTGGGTTCCAAAGAGGCCGGGTATAACCTCACTTCCATGCTTTGCTCCTGTTCCTTTTTAGTAAACTGAGCTTATGTGCTCCCTCCATTGTGGAATAGGCTAAGAACTGGGCATATGGCTCCAGTTTCTGTATAGGGCTATGCCCAAAACATGCTATTATCATGCCCCGGAATAGGCATCAGTTTCCACATAGGCTCTCCCGGCCTTGATCTTCAAGCTGACATGGGGCAATGGTCAGCTCCTCTGCATGTTATGTATGCTTTTATGCTCAGCAATCATAAAGTCTTCGAGGCCCTGCTGGCCATCTTCTTCTCATATTCTTTGTTTTATCAAGGCTACCCGGGGGATCTTTGGTCCATCATGTGGGTTCCAAAGAGGCCGGGTATAACCTCACTTCCATTGCCACCTTGAGGAACATATGGTGCTTCGCATCAGGGGCTGTTTCATGACCAGTCGGGATTAATATGTAGTTGAAAAGTGACCTATTATGGGGTCAATATGGGGGGCTGATAGATGACCTGTACATAGGTTGGATATGACCTGTTTATAGGCAGATAGAAAGGCTATATGTGACCTGATATGTGGTCGGTAGGGAGACTGGTATATGACGGCCTTCTATGGGGTCGGGTAGGCCATATACATGGACCAAGAGGGGACTGTTCTATGTCTCAAACAGGCCCTGCTTTTAAGGGCTATGAACATATATTGTTATGGGGTATATGGGACATGGGTAGGATATGTAAGGGGACCAGGTATCCTTGATCCTGATGGGTATCAATGGAGCCGGTACCTCCTTACCCCTTATGGATCTAAGTATGTCTTAGATGCTCATTGTGGTTGGGGTGTATGGTTCGACCATGGGTATAGGTATAAGGAGAAGCCTATGATCTCCTTCATCTTCCTTGGGTGCTGGAAGAGCACCTGTACTGGCAGCATATGAAGAGGGAGCCTTGGTTGCAGCCTTGTCTTGGTCCGGATAACCAAACTCTTATGTTCTTCAAGGCCTGGATGGCCGTGCCCCCATGCACTTCATATCTTCAGCTTCATGGAATTTCTTTGCTTCATTAAGGCTACCCGGGGAATCTCTTAGTCCATCGTGTGGTCTCCAAGAGGACTGGGTATAACCTTGTCTTTCACTGCCTTTGTACCTTTGACACCACATCTTCGTTGCCTTTGCACCATCGGCATTATAAGGAGCATATGGGGTTGATTTATAAAATTCTAGGTGACCTATATATGGGTTGAATGGGCAGAATGTTTGACCTGTATAGGGTCTCAAAGGGGATGAAACTATGACCTATCATAGGTCGATGTATGGCTGAAAAAATAACCTGCATATGGGTTTGGATGGGGGCTGATAGGTGACCTACAAAAAGGCCAGCAAGGGGCTGTTAAATGACCTAATATAGAGTCAATGGGAGGGCTGTTCGTAGGGGACAGCAGTTGCCCAACATGGCATGTGTATAGGCCACACGTGGAGCATCATAGTGTCAAAGGAGATAGGCCGGATGGGGTTGGTTATATGGTCCTTATAGGGGCCGAACAGTTGGTATGCATAGGGTGTTATAAGGTGAAACAAGGCTTGCTGCATGGAGAAGAGGTCCCGACCATATTCATACGAAGGGGGACTATCCGGAAAGTATATCTCCATAGGGTTCAACTATGAGCATGAGAAGGGATGGCCGATGGAGCTTCTGGACGTATGGAGGGGGAGATGCAGCCACCGGGAGATGCAGCCGGCAGGTTCTCCTCCTTGCTGTCCTTCTGCTCTCCCTTTGAGCAGCATGGGGCCCCTTCCTCCGTGTGGCCATCCAGCCCCCTCCTTTGAGCAGCATGGCTCCTTTTTAAAGGATTCCTGGCACTCCCTCTCTTGCTGCGACCGGAGAACGTGGGAGAGTGGGGGTGTGGTTGTGGTAGGAGTGGGAAGGTGGGGGAAGTGGTGTACGTGGGCAAGTGGGTGAGAGTGGGATGGTGGGGAGGTAATAACGTGGCCAAAATTGATGAGGTGGCAGATTTTGAAGTTTCCAGAATATGGGCCAAGGTTGACATCAACATGGGCCATCTTTTGACATGTTAATAGGCCCATATATGATTTAAGAGATGGCCCATTAATATATCATAAAATAGGTCACGAAAATTATATAAAATGGGCCCATTTATGAATTAAAAGACAGCCCATTAAATAAGCCCTAAGTGAGCTGCGAAAATAAGCTATCACGTGGGCTTACTTGCTCGAAAATTTTCTGATCAATATATCCGACATCTGGCTTCAATTCTGGCTCATCTGGATTATTTTTTGATCACTTGGACCATTTTGCCCTTGACCTGGTGGGTTGGCGAGAAGCACAAATTTTGAATTTTCTTCCATAACTTTCCGAATATGGGTCGGATTTCTGATCTGAATCAGTTTTCTGCATGTGCTAACTTTCTTGCATCATATGAGCCCACAAGTTTGCTAATGGGCCGAGTCCGGGTCTTCCGAACCGAATGTGGCCGAGAAGGGGCATTTTGGTCATTTGGACCCGTCTCAGGTGTTTTGGCCCATAACTTGCCAAATATTAGTCGGATTTTCAATCTGACTTCAACGTTGCTCAATATGGAGCTGGGCAGACCCAATGATGTGCTTGTGTGTTATCGGATCTGTCCCGAAGTGTCCAAACCTACCAAGGGCGAAAGAGGCCATTTTACCGTTTAAGGTCTGTCCGACATCGGATTCTGACAATCAAGGTATCATTGCGAAGCCCTCGACAAATATAGTCTCATGGACCCACTTGTTTTGTCTTTCGGACCTGGTATGCCCTCGATAAGGCCATCCGAAAATTGACTTTCGGTGTTTTCTGCATAACTTTCCAAATATGCATTGGATTTCCGATCTGATTCTGGCATTGCTCAACATTGAGCTAGGCGGACCTGATGGTGGTGCCTGATCGTCACTAGGCTGACATTTGGTTGCCCGGGCCGAATAGGGGCAAAATGGTCATTATGCCACCCAGAACCAGATTTTGGCATTCAAGGCATCATTGCAAAGGCCTTGACCAGTACAGTATTGTGGGCCTACTTATTTTGTTCTTTGGGTCCATTAGGCCTACCCAAGGCCAGTCAGAAGTCCATTTTCACTGTTTTGCTCGTAACTTGTCAAATACAAGTCAGATTTCCAATATGACTTCGGCATTACTCAAGTTTGAGCTGGGCAGACCAGGTAGTGGTATCTGATCATTATTGGCCAGTCATCGGGTCGATCAGGCCCAATAAGACTTATCAGGTCCGTTCGGCTCGTTGGTCCCAAATGTGGTATAATGTGGGTCACCTCTATCTGTTCACTTTTTCCATATACTTTTGCCCAAAACTTGACATATTTAGGTACTTATGAATTTTTTGGTGTCAACACACTATTATTATTTTTTGAATGTGGCAGAAGCCACAGATCATTTATTTGAAAAAAAGAATATTTACAGAGATACAACAGATACTGAAGGAGAAGGAGAAAAAAAATGACTAGCTTCGAACTCTACCGAGAAGGTAAAGTTCAAAGCTACTCAAAACAGAAAACATTTCCATTTACAAAGCAATTTGATGATTAGGATGGAGTCCGAGATAGGTAAAATGCCACTGGCCAATAAAGGAAGATGTGTGAGAAAGGATATTGTCCAAAGGAAGAAAAGGGTCCTCGATCAATCTTTTATTTCTAACACTCTAAATAGCCCATAGCATTGTCGGAAGCGTGAGATTTCACAAGTTGCCCATGTTCTTTCCAAGGATTTGATTTTTTTATAATAAATAAAAAAGTTGATAATATCTCTAGGAGGCTCTCAGGAATAATGCCAACTTTTAAACATTATACTGTGTGAATGATGCCACAGTGAATAAAAGGATGGTTGATATCTTTTTTAAAAGACCCATAAAAACAGCAAATTTTGGGTTCTATTGTGAAAATTGTGCACTTATAATCTCTCGTAGGAAGATGACCTCTGCACAACTACCACATGAAGATTCTGATTTTTTATTACAAAGATCACCAGACTACGTTCGGATGCATTAATGTCTCCTATTGCCAATCTTGAGCACGCACCTGTCCCGACCCTCAGTACAACGGACATGTTGAAGCAAATTTAAAAGGATTGAGACATCCACAACTTTCTCTTGAGGTTTCTGCAAACTAGTCCCCAATTGCAATGCTGATAAGCTCATCAGCCATATCCCAAAGAGAATCCACGCTTCTTCCTTGTGCCTAGAGATGTCAAAACGGCGATGAAATCTATCCACCAAAGTTGGAGTCAAGCCAAACATCTCTCCAGAATGAGGCTTTTAACCATTTCCAATTGTCATAGCTGTAGCGCACTATGTTATTGGAGGTGAGTGGCCTGGGTCGCGTAGGTGATGAGAGGCGAGGCAAGGCAAAATCGCCTTGCTCTGGTCCTCATTGCCTAGGCGACCAAGGCTGCTGCCTCCAGAATCGAGGGGGCACCGGAGGAGCCATCGTGGTGGCCGCGGAGGCCGCTGTGGGCTGTCTCCGTCGTCGGAGGTGACGAGGCTAGGGGGGCGAGGCGAGGTGTCCCCTGCTTCGCCTGCCTTGTGCCTTTTGCTACATAGGTAAAGCATTGTAAAAAGTGGAGAATCTCCAAGAAAGTTTTTTTGAAGATGGTCCAGATCAGACCAAATTTCTATTAGACAACTGAGAAATAGTTAAACTGAAGTAAAAACGTGGAAAAACAGCCAAGAAAAGAGGAGCAGCAGCTCATCTACCGGGTTGGTATATAAGTGAATGTAAAACACAGTAACAAAAGAAACATTCTGAGGGCAAAAACTTGTCCCTAAAAGAAGCTGCATCGGGAGAACTCCCAGAGTGAGCCAGTCTTGTCCATGACATAGGGGAGAATTCTATTCGGATTCTCAAAATGATCTTAAAAAATATACCCATTCCTAGTGCCCCAAATGGGACCATAACATAGTTACAAGAGTGAGCTTCCACAGTATATGTCGTCTGAAGATTATGGCTTCAAGCATGGCCAAGCATGCAATAGTGACATAGGTCTGATTCTGTCCAGTCAGTGTTCTAGCTCCTAAAATGATCTTCCACAGGAAATTGATGATTCCGCACTTCAAAAGATGATTCACACTTTCATCCTGTTTTTCACAAAACACACAATGAGTGGCCATTCCTGGAAATATCTTATGTAGATGACTTCTAGTAGGAAGTCTATACCTTTCAATCTTCCACAGAAAAATTGTAATCTTAATAGGCACCAGTTGTCTACAAACATCCTAATACCACAGGACTTCCACACCTTCTCTAGTCAACCTTCGTTGAACATACTTTACAGTGAAAATGCTTTGTTACATGGCAACCAGATGAGTTTGTCCTCTTTGTTGTCAACACACCTATTCCCTAGGAGAGCAAGGATGGCAGAGAAGTCACTGATCTCTTCCTCTTTTATGTTTCTTTTGAAAGTTAGACACCAATTTGAATCCTCATTCTAAATATTTCTGATCTTACAATAGGGATGGCAGCACAAGCTATACAAAGAAGGAAACCACTGGGCTAGCGAGGCATGTCCAATCCATCATTATAACCAAAGGGTCCCCTAGCTCAATGGCAGAAGAAGAATAGAAATGATCCCAATTGCGAAGAATATCTTTCTAGATGCTAGACAATATGCCTCTGTTCATGAAGTTTCTAATCCAAGAACCATTATCACTGATACTATATTTGGAATAGACTATTTTGCCCCAAAGAGCTTGTCTGTTCACATCATTGATTACGGAATCGGTGGAATCGGACCGATTCCGACCGATTCCGGAATCGAATCGGTGGATTCCCGGCGGAAGGACCGATTTCGGGAAGAATTCCGCGGAATCGGTCTGAATCGCCTGGAATCGGTCGGAATCGATCCGATTCCGACCGATTCCATGTGGAATCGGTCTATCCGACCGATTCTTCGGAAGGCCGGGTTAACCCGGCCCGGTTCGATTCCCGGTTCGACTCTGGACCGGGAATCGAACCGATTCCGGCCCTTTTAGGGCCGGAATCGACCCGCAGAGCTGCCCTCGGTCGATCCCGCGGCGGAAGGAGAGGGCGCAGGCGATTCTGGCGCGATTCCGGCGCGATTCCGGCGCGATTCCGTCGATTCCGGCTTCGATTCCATCGATCCACCGTCGATTCCGACCGATTCCGTCGATCCAGGGTCGATTCCGGCCCGATTCCACCGATTCCGGTGATTCCAGGGGCGATTCAGGCGATTCCGGCGATTCCAAGCCTGTTCTTCAAAGGATTCCGCCGATTCAAGCTCGGATCGGCATCGAATCAACCTCTTCTTCGATATTTGTAAGGTTTTTGGTAAGATTTCTTCGCCAAAAACTTGGTACGTCCATTCTTACGCGTTTCCGACGAGTTTGAGTGTTGTTAAACTTTACGATTTCTGTCCGAACAAGTCCGTTTAAGTTTTGAACTATCCCATTTTGCACGGAAAAAATTCCGGATATCCCATACGCCTATTTTTACACGTTTCCGACGACTCCGAGTAGAGTTAAACTCGGTGATTTGTGATCGAATAACTCCGCTCAAGTTGTTTGAACATCGATTGGATGTTCTTTGTACGGGGAAAATTTCGGATACCCCGTACGTTAATTTACGACCATTTCCGGCAAATACGTAACCCTTTAACATACCGAATGGTGTGTTTCTTGGGTTGTCTGCTTCCCAAACAGCGTCTAAAACAATTTTTTATGTTATCTAATCATTTTTAGTGCATTGTTTACAATTTTTGCAGATTTAAGCAATGACCGATCAAGGTGACGGCGTGACGCAGCACCAGCACGTGCTTCCGACGTGGGTTGGGAACACGGGCATATGGTAGACCTAGTCAGGAAGAGGGTACAGTGCAAGTGGTGTGGGAAGGAGATGAACGGGGGGGTGTTCCGGCTGAAACAACATATTGCCGGAACAGGTGGGAATGTAAAAAAATGTGACAAGGTGCCCAGGGAGAAGAGTGAGGAGATGAGAGGATACATGACAGGTAGAGCCTCTCAACGGGCTGTTAGGATCGAGCAGAGGGAGGAGTTGCACGACGAGCTACTCCAGAGGAGGAGGGACCGCGATTTGCCTACCTCGAAAGGGAAAGGCAAGGGGAAGGCACCAGCTGAGCCGGAGCCAGAGAGCGAGGACGAGTCCACGGACTCCGAGCTGAGACGTACTAGGCACGCTAGCAAGCGTGCATTTGCTGAGGAGGAGGACAGGAGGAGGGGAGCAGGAGGGTCTGGGTCCAGAGTTGACCCAGCTTTGGGCCGATCAGCATCGGCTCGTCCTACCCGGGACCGAGAGCCTGACCCCAGGAGACAGGAGCCATACCGCCGTTCTACTTCTACCAGCACTCGATTTACACCGAGTGACGAGTATTTATTTAGGAAACAGAGTGCTGGTCAGATGGGGATTAAGCAGGCAATGAAAGGGGTGAAGGCAACAGGAACGGCTGCAAAGAGAGCCGTTCGCCACATTGTGAAGTGGTTTTTACATGCAGGTATCACTTTTTAAATTAAAATTGACATTATGTGTGTTTTATGTACTTAAACTTAATTTTAGCCTGATCCCATTTTTTTTTAACTTGATGTAGGCATCCCAGCACATGCAGCCACCAGCCCCTACTTCCAGACGATGGTGGATGCCGTGGGTGAGGCTGGACCGGGTTTGCAAGCCCCGGGCAGCAGACACATATACGGCGCTGGCCTGGATGAGGAGGTCCAGGAGTTGAGGGAGTGGATGGATGGGTTCAAGTTGGTGTGGAAGGAGAGGGGTTGCACAATCATGTGCGATGGGTGGACAGGTATCACCAAGAGGAGTATGATAAACTTATTTTTAAAAAAATTTCTAACTCATTTCCTATTTTTTTTACATTTTTTCTGATTTTTTGGATTTTTTTGACGAAAAAAAAATTCAAAAAAAAAAACCGATTCCGGACCGATCTGGAATCGATTCCCTTCCCAGGAATCGGCCGATTCCGGCCGATTCCTGGAATCGGAATCGGAATCCGATTCCGGAATCCTTGGTTCACATTCACCTTTCATAACCACTTGGTCAACAGTGCATCATTAATGGACTCGAGGGTTGCTAAGTCCACCCTCTTCTTTTGTAGATCTGCATATATGATTCTACTTGATGAGTTGAAGTCTTTTTTTATCATTGGACTCGTTTCCAAAAAGAATCTAGCTTGTTATTTATGACGTACAGTCTTAATTATGGCGCCTTGACAACTTTGAATCCAACACAACAAAAGACTCCAATCATTCTTATCTTGACCTGAAGAAGGGGTCTGATCCTCCAACTCAACTAGAAGCCTGGTGACTTGTCACAGAATGACTTGTACCTGTTGTCAACTCCCTGGCAATTTCCTTTAACCTACCCTGTGGCTTTACATGATGCAGTGGCAGAATCCAGTATCTGGAGATAAGGAATAACTTCGAGAAACTCCAGCTGCAGTTCAATGTTTTCAAGGCCTTGCCAAGGCGAGGGGTCACCTAGGCGAGCAACCTATTAATATCTTATTTTGTCTAATTTAGTAATAATTAATATTAATTATGTATCAATATCGACCCAAAACGGGCCCTGAAAGGCACCGTGATGGCACTTTGCCGCCTATGCATATTCGCTGCCCAACGAAGATGTGATTACTGGGTCCATTGGGACCCGATACCATGGAAGTCACTGGATCCGCCAAGGCTCAATATGGAGTAAGTCACTGGATCCCAGACATACCCGGTAAGGCCGGTTTCGTTTGGGGAAGACTGCTGCGGCGGTGGCGTTTGGGTCGATTCCCACCCCAATTCTACCAAAATCGGGCCTGATTTTGATCTTTCTGGGTCCTGAGGAATTGGCCCATTACTGATCTGATCCTGTGAGAATCAGCCGAGCCCAGCCAATTCCTCCAGGAGTTGGCTCCGGATCAGTCCTTCCGGGCCATGCCGATCTGATCCGAGAAACAGCTGATCCCTATCCAGATTGGCTGATTTTTGTGGACTATGGCTGCACTATCCATTTGCCCTGTCAAGTTGGTACATGCAGTTTTGCTTTCTTGGTTCACTCTTGTCAATTTGTGTTTTTGCTCTATCTTGGATAGTTGTCTGACCACTTCCTTCTTCATAATATAGTCTTCACTATGGTTTTCATGAGAGTAGTAAAGTGTATGACACATCGGCCTGTTGCTTTTAATCTTCATTCACATATTTAGAACTTACTTGCTCTTCTTCAAGAAATGTCTTGTTTACCTTCCATCAATTATTCTATTATATTTTCTAGTTCAACATGACATAAATTCCTGATTCCCTATTAAGCTTTTGGTTTTAATTTATGGTTTTTTTATTTTATATTTTAGGATCTCCCACCCATATCTATAAATGAGGTGAAGAAAAGCGATGGTGCATTTTCCATAGAGTTGAAAGCATCTTCAAGGTCAAGGTTTCAAGATGGTTTTTGGAACTTTTTAGGAAAGTATGGTTTTCAATATGGTGATTCCTATTGTCGTCCTCTACTGCCCATTGAGGTATTACTTCTGGAACTCGTGATTTTGTGCTTTACCTAGTCATACTTGTTATAAACGGACAACCCATCAGATGGCATGATTTTGTGCTAAACTGTGAACAGTAGAAACAGCAGCAGTTTGGAGATTGCAGCCTTCTAACAAGAACTGGCCAACCCATGGGATGGCATGAAGTTACGAAGGTTGTCCCCGTGAACCCCTCCCACCCCCGGCAAAATAGTACACTATAACAAACAAAAAAAGTCAACAAGGTATTTAATTAGATTAGTGTTATAATGCAAAAGGCAAAAAATAAAAATACAAAATCTTTTAATTTTTAAATGAGAATACAAGAATTATGTTGTTATACAATATCTTAATTAAATAATATATAATTATCAACGTTTTTGATTTTATGTCTAATATATTGGATATCATCAATAATAACATGATATCCTATATGTATTTATTCTATTTACTTTCACTATGTTGCTCAATATACCTGCAGATGTAGCATCATAGATGCTATTGTTACCCTTGCTTCCGTCTGACTCCTTCCATTGTTTCTGTCCGCATATATGTAATATTTTAAGAAGTGAACGTTCTTCCTCATGGCAGGGTCAGGAGAAAGATGCATTATAAGTTCATTGAGAAGGAACTGAGATGGAGGCAGATATCTAAACAGCACTTATTGTAAGAAGGGAATAAGAACACAAGGTACTTCGGTAGTTCAGTGCAAAGGCATAAGAACAACCTGACTGAAACCACAAGGATTGACCTATTATGCCTCTTAATGGATTTCTATAAAATTTTGGCCAACTGTGTTAAGAAGGTAATTGACAGTCAGGTGGACTACAACCAGACTGCTTTTATAAAAGGAAGACCGAGCTTGGATTGTTTCATGGCTGTTCATGATTGTATCCATGACCTGGGAGCAAGGAAACAGAAATGTTTGGTGGTGAAATTGATTTGTATTTATTAAGTTTTGATAACAGGTGGATCAGGTGGATAAGGGTATGTTTGGAGACTGCTAAATTAACGATTTTGGTGAATGGTTTGAGACAAGCGATCAATGATTGCGGATTGGAATCAGCCATTGGACTGGTGGGTGCCAATTTTAATCCTTATCCATTCCAGAATTGGCCTGGATTGGTTAATCTAAAACAAAAGAAATATAAAAAATGTTAAAAAAACACCTCTTGATTCTCAAGGAGATTCCGATTAGATGTGATTTTTTTGGGATCATATTGGCACCGCAATTCGGTGGCAGCACTGCCGGCTTAGTTTGCGATCGAATTCGGCCGCTTAGGCGTCGCCTAGGCGGCAAGGCACTTTTCCAACGGCGCCTTGCCAAGGCACCTTGTCTGGGGCCAAAGAGGCACCCAAGACACCCGCCTAGGCGCCCATGCAAGACGCCTTAAGTATTTTTACATGGTAAAAAAATAATTTTGAGGAGTTTTGCCCCCTTGATATCCCTCACAAAGAACACTTATTTAATGATAGTTTGAACATATTAATATATTTCACTATCACTTATACTATCATACATGTTTAAGATTTATGATTATAAACATATATTATATACTTAATTAAGTTCTTTTTCAGCTCTTTCTTCTTTCTCTCTCTATGTCTTACTTAATTTACCAAAATTAACTCTTTATTCAAAAGTAAATACTCACACTTTCATAATTACATATATAAGACTCAACTACTCTACGCTCCCCCCATTTAATAATATTATACTAATATTTCACCATCACTTATACTATCGCACGTATATAAATTTTATAATCATAAATGTGTTATATACTTAAAATTTATAAAAATCTATTTAACTCTCTTCTCTTTCACACACACACATCGTATTTACTTATATACATAGATAAAACACTCATATTCAATTATAACATAAAAATATAATTATATTTATGTTTATTTTTATGTATAACTGTTGGCACTCAGAAATTTTATGTGGAAAATAGGCATAAAAAATAGGGAATTAGAAATGCTTGATTCCCTCCACCCCTACACCATTACATGGAGCAAACTAGGTGAAGGGGACCTATAAGGGATAAAATTCGGCACATATATATGTAGAATTTCATAGAATAAAAGAGGAGGGGGGATCATGAAAGAAAAGCAAAGTCATATAAGGAGACCATTGACTACCCCTCGGTTCAAAAGAGAAGGGGTCAAGAAGGCCTAAACTGAAACATGTCCGCCCCCCCCCCCCCCCCCTTTGAAGTCTTAATATAAATTCAGAGGTGTGTAGACATCCGGAGCCCATAGACTTCCATTCAAATGATGGAAGGTCTGGTTAATGATGGTGGGCTTGCTGCCGGTGGGAACTTGCAAAGGAAGGGAAGCCGGACATGATCTGCAAAAGTTGTTTCAGCCCCTGTTTGAAGGCTTCAGCTGGGCACAGATTTGTAAAGGAGAGGGAGACATGCTCCCAATAGAAATCCGAAGAGGGGAGGGCCAGAATATGGTAAACAGAGGCCAGGACTGACTCCCATCCGGTTCTCCAAAGGTTAACATGTAAAGGGAGCCATTTGGCCCAAGGTCTGGAAAAGGAACACCCAATCCAGTACACAGAAGAGCTGGATCCTCACATATATATGCAAATTAGCACAAAGCAATGGGAGAAGGCCTCGGACATGCTCACCTTAAAGATGGCATGTCAGTAGACCTACTCAAGGAGCACCCAATCCAGTATAAGTGGAGGCCGGGCCCTCAAATATACTCATAGGACATATGTCTCGTCCAACCAAAGAGGAAGGAGGATATGATAAAGGCCCCGACTAAGAAATAATACATGAAAAGAACCGGACCTTACATATAAGTCAAAGAGATGAACATATGGAATCATCATAGAAGGCCACACATGTGTGAGTCAGTCAAAATACTCCCAACAAAAATTGAAGAGGGGAGAGCCGGAAATGACAAAACAGAAGCCAAATTGGTTCCTGTTTAACAGACCCGGCCATAATTCTCTAAGGGATAAGCTATCAACTGAAGGCCCACTACCAGATATACACATAGGAAAAGAGAGAGGGCAGCCGATGGATCCCATTCAAGAAGATCCAATCCAGCACATTGAAGGTCCGGATCTTCACATATATGTGCAAATCAGCACAATTAATCGACCTACTCAAGGGGACCCAATCTAGCATGAGAAGAGGTCGGAGCCTCAAAGACATCCATATATGCATGTGCTTGAGAAATATAAAGTATGATTGAGGAAGACCCGACTAAAGAGGATGCGTGAAGGAGCCGGACTGGATACATGAATCAAGAAGATGGACATATGGGGACATCCCAGCATGGCCGGCCACACATAGATATGCAAAATACAAGCATAATATGGGGTAATTGAGAGGCTGCCGACAGAAGATTGAAGAACAGAAAATGAAACTTCATACATGTCCAGCATATGAAGCTGAGCAGGGAAATCAATCAAATGTGCTCACCCGGGAATGGCTAGGATGATATTCACCTTCTCGGCCTGACCCTAAGTAGAAGAGGGAAGCACCCAGAAGCTCCAATCAGCAGGTGTGATATTCTCCTTGGCAATGTCCAAGCTGCAGCAGAATCTGTTAGGAGAGGATGGTGCGACAGGAGCAAGGAAGAAGGCCAGCTATAAAGAAGCTCGCGGGTGGACAAATATGTCTCCCAGTGGGAGACTTAACAGAATCCTGCAAAAAAAGGGGGAAGGAAGGCAATCCGCGAGGGAACTAATTGGAGAATTCAAATAGGATTGATCCGATGGCCAGGATTGGATGATTTATAAGTTAATTGGATCTTAATACCTATGGATCCTCATCGGTTCATTAAGAAGGCCTCCCGGACCCTTAATGGGATAATATCCAATGGATCCACCTTAATGAGGTATCCGATGGACAAGTCATTAACAAATGTGATTACCGGATTATCAAGTCATCCCGGATCCTTAACAGGATTAATGTCCAATAAGGGGGATCGATGGCTTGGATTAAGTGGGGCTTTCATCAACCGGATGGACCATATATCCAATGGAGGGCTGAGATGAAAAGGACATGCATCCAAGGGTCAGATTTGGCTGTCGGATGACTTAATTGGATTCATCATGTTCTGGATCCCCGACAGCATAATTAAGATGGTTTAATTGGATCCTTGGTAGGATAATACCCACCGGGTCCATCTTTAATTGGGTATTTGATTGGATAAGTTAATTCTCTTCACATAGGCAAATTAAGCCTAGCTCCAATCAATTTATGCATAAGATATGTGGAGGGCTTGGATTGGGCTATCCAGAGAGGAGCCGGGACACTTAATCAAAGGCTGGGATTTTTACTTAATGATAGATGGATCCACCACAGATCAGGGAGCAACCGAGGGCCCGGATCCTCCACCACAGTCGAGACTTGGTCAAGTCCCCACTCTCCCCACGTTCAGGGAGGAGTGGCCCCACTTCTCCCATGCGCACATTGCCTTGCAGCCCACTCCTCCTTGGGTGAACAGCACCCATTCAAGGGCCTATAAAAGGGCCTGCCCCCGCACATGGAAAGGGGTCGGAGGGAAGAAGAGCAGAAGAAGAAGAGGAAGGTGCTGTCATCAGGTGGGTTTGCCAAAGCATCAAGAAGGAGGAGCAGACTTGCGGCTACTGTCATACAACAAGATAGGTGCAGGTTTTCGAAGACCACAAGGTAGGACACCATGTCCATCACCCTACCTGTTCCCTTCTAAATATCATGCCCATGGACATGCCAATATTTGTCCCTTTACCCGACCATTCCTGGATTCTATATCCTTTGACTAATCAATACCTATAATCCCCTCTCAACTTGGTTAGAATATCACCTAGATTGGGTCGGGAATAGTTGGACAAATGTTGAAGTCCCGCGGGTCCATTGGATTGCCTTCTTTGACTTGAAATTCACTTTCACCCTCCTATATAGGTTCATGGGATATCCTCATCCCCCGGATATTAAGAGATGATTATAGATCAGTGGCTTAGATAGATTCACTTGGTTAGGATATATACCAAAGTGATAGTCACTGTCCCGGACACATGTAGTCCACAGCCTGATCTTCTGGTTGACTCTCATAATTGGGTCCATTCTGTCCCCTCCATCGGATATATATATATTTATATGTCTGTCCTGTCATGTAAGGAGTCTTTATATATATATGAGAATACAATGGAACCAGGTTTGATTCTCTTATCAATTCCCTCTCTTTCTATTAAGAGTCTCCCTCGGCCTTGAAACTGTGGGAGATGAAGCTTCAGAATGTTGCAGTCACAGCAGAAGATGAAGGGCATTCGGCAGTGTCAAGCTGAGAATGAGGTTATACCTGGTCTATTTGGAACCCACATGATGGACCAAATATCCCCCGGGTAGCCTTACATTAAGCAAGGACTTGGAGGAGAGATGGCCAATCGGGCCTTGATGAAGACATGGCATCCAATCATGGATACATACAGTGCATGATCCGAGGATACCAAAGGACTGTTTGGTGCCCAATATTGGGCATGGTACCATGAAGATGTCCCGGACAAGATCAAATATATATATGATCCTTTTGGCCTAGCTTGTAATAAAGGACACAAAATATTTTGTGATTTAGAGCTTTGATATGAGGAGGCTATGGAAATATACACGCCTCACCATACGAGGATGTGAAAATTGCCATATGGCATGATTAATAAACATATGACAAATTTCATAGAAAGGTGAGAACCATAACAAGTCATTATGGGTGCCTAATATTAGGCCAAGTCTTGAGCCATCTCACAAGACAGACCCATACAACTTCAATATGATAAAATTAGAGTTTGATTTCTTTATCATACCCAATGAATCAATGATTTCAATCGAACATATGATGATGAGCAAGGGATCTTCTTATACATATAAGTGATCCTTATACAAAGGTAGACTAAGTCCCATCATAGGAGGACAAGGTGAAACAGGTGAATATATCAATATGAGTGTCCGGACCTAGACATTAAATAAAACAGATCCTAAGTATGATGAGATGAAATATAACTCAGATCATCTATAGAAAGAGAGGCAATATGCCCATTTCTTCAATGCGTATGAGCTCAGCTCATTATCGGATCAAAATTCCATACAAGGAGGGGGATCAATTATGGACCAAACCCCCATGTTAGTGGAGGGTGATCTTCTGCAATAGAGAGATCACACCATTGTGGTCCGATACTTATATATGAGGTATCCAATTGTTTAGGTCCGGCTGTGTCCACATGAAAAGGGAGCCAATAGGACTTAATTACCAAGAAGAAAGGGTGATAGCCAAATGCCATCTTATATACATGTATGCAATTGATAATGATTAATCAAAGGCCAAATCTGGATATAAGAATAATCTAAAAGTGAGGGGACTAAGTTTTAACCCTTGAATCTTAGGCTCAGGGGCCTGATCTCAGGCCTCTAGATGCCGGATCATCTCTAGGAATAGATGGAGGAAGAATGACCTCCAAACAGAGCCTGTCACTGTAGGCCTTTGCAGTCCCGACCAGAATATGGACAGAATCCCTTATAGGAATCATCATATTGGGCTTCCGACCCTGGTTCCAACCTGCCTAAAATAGGGGCAAAAGAGGGGTTTCCTGACTTGGATTGTGCAGGGGACCGAGAGGGGTGTCTAATAATCTTATACAAGTTTAATGACAGAATCATAACCGGATTCAGATTATCTCAACTTCAGGTCTATAATAGCCTGGTCTGGTAGGAGAGTCATAAAATTTCCCTTATAACAGGGTCTGGATATATACATATATCAACCTGCCATCTTCAAGTCTGTTATCGACCCCCATAATGTGTGTTATATCTGACCGAGGGAGTTATTTGATAACAGACATGGGATTCAAAGTCTGATAACAATAAGGGGGCTGGACTTTAGCCTTCGGATTTCAGGCATATGGTCCTGATTTCAGACCTACCCATTGAAGATGATTGCTCTAAGGTTCAGGACATCACAAAATCCAGTAGGGCTTTTTCATATCCTGAAAAACCCCATATTCAGGAGTGTTTAATCGGACTCAGGAGGTTAAGCCGAGGGGATTTTAGACCTGATTTTCCAAGTCAACATTTATAATGTTATGGCCTCAATAGCTCATAAAGCATAAGCCTCCCGGCCATAATATATCTTCATGTCTTGTTGACCTCAGGTTTTATTTGATCCAAGGGGTAGGCTAAGAGAGGGTTTTGGCCGTTTATAGATCAGAAATCAGATCATGGAGGACCTAGGCAGAGGGTCAAAGTGAATATTCCATGAATTATATAGAGGTCTGGTATGGGTAAGAGCATATTTCGGGCTCTACATAGGGCAGATGTAGTACTTGTCACAGGACAGGCCTTAAGGCATAATTTCGTGAAGAATCATGACCCATCTAAGGCTAATAGTAAGATCAGATTTGGGACAGGCATATCATCAAACATATGAATGTGTAAACCTCAAAACAAACAAGGTCTTCACCCTTGATTATTTAAAGTGTCTAATCAAGTCCAGAATCCGTGCATAACCAGGATCTAGCTTAAACAAGACCCTGTTGATCTCCTCGGTTATAGGAAAGGAGAATTTCAGACGGTCTTGGACCTAAGCATAGTCAGATCATTGAAAATTTGTGGCAGATCGAAGACCAAACTTGGTTATATAAATCTGTTTAGGTGTAAAACCCCAACCTCCACATAGAAGAGGTCTAGTGTCCATCATGGGGCAGACTCTCCTCACCCCAGCCCTGGTTATAAATAGTATGACGGGCGGATAGGGAGAAGACAGTAAGTTTCAGATCTAAGCATAACCTGATCACATGGGGGTTCAGCAGGGATGTTTTTGCCTGTATAAAGGCCTTATGTAGTGGGCTTATGGCCGGATATGAATGGCTTGAGGGATGGATACTTCAGGCCTGGATAAATCTCAACTTAAGACAGGTTTTAGGGCAGGTTTTCTTAACCTGCCTAAGGTCAGTATTTGGACCCGATTTGGGTCTAGATAAGGATAATATTTATGGGTCAAATGCTCAGGTTTCGGCTGATAACACATACATCCCCTATTGACACCTCATGCAGGACCATATAGCAGTCCCCACTATGACACATATTGGCCTCACATATGGCTGTATTCAATCCCCTATCTGACCTCATACAGGGTGCCTATATATTTCAAGTCCTAGGTCCGGACTCATCAGGATTATAAACCAGATTTAAATCTGAGAAAACCTGGGATTACGCCAAAATCCTATCTATGTTCTGGGCCAAACCGGATAGAGCTGAAGGGGCTAAGATAACCCGAGAAGCCCATGGGAGGAGAGTATAGTCTCTCCTCATATCCGGGTATCCATATCATAGCTGGACCCTCCGAGTTAGGGAATGAAGATTTAAGTAACATTCTGTTATTATCACCAGGTTCAATCATATGGTCAGATTTCATTTTGTTCAAAAGAAAAGGACTTATATGAAATCGATATTTTGATCTGAATATGCTCGGATCTTGACTAGCCTCAATAATTCAACCTATGTCTTAATATAAAACATTAGGTTGAGAGATTAATCTATTGCAAGGTATTGTTGAAATCCTTGCCCATACCCTCAAGCTCAGATATTAAATATTAAATCTGCATTCCATTGCTTTCATGGGGCATAATCCCCAGACACTGATATTTTATGGATGAATGTCTTCTTTCATATACAAATTACTACGACAGTTAATCAAGGGTGTCCGAGAGTCTCGGTGTAATTAACATCGGAAATTCGCAACTTCCGATGGAGAGAGGTCCAAAGACAAATTTTATGAACCCGAACCTCGACATACATACTTTATGCATACCACATATTCTGGCTAATATTTTATATGAAGTATCATATACTTTCATAGTAGCCAAAGATGAGATAATGAAAGTTCATTTCCCAAATAAACGGAAATCAAATGAATTTTCAAATCATGCCATACGAAGATAAAATTTTTATATGTCTTTATAAATTGATTTCCCTTTCGAGGTTTCACAATAACGAACCCCGACCCAATCTTCCTTAAATACCACATTGACCGCCTAGGCGACGCCTAAGCGGCCGTCTTGTTGTCTAAGCAGAATCGGTACCCTTCAACGCCTTGGGCACCTTGTCTCTTTGACAACTATGGCGGGGAGATTAATTTTTCCCTCCAACTTATGTCCATGCTGGCCATATTGTGGGGCCCACAATAAAAAAAAGGAGGAAGGGCTTGCGCGCCCGCGGCCAATGCTGCAAGGGAGGCCGTGCAAAGGGCTATCGCGGTGTGTGTTGACCCTCGGGTCAACCAGTGGTGGGACCCACCAGAGGAAGATTTGAAAAAAGAAGAAAGAAAGAGAAGATGAGGTCAGTCCTTGTTGGGCCAAACCCAATTGAAGCCCAACCGGGCATTGATGGAACATGAGCTAGGGAGGATGGCGTTATTATTATTTTTTAAATGCCCAATCAAGTGAGAATTAAATAAAAATCATCTAATTAATTAAACAAACCGAGGCGAATATCCGGCCGGCTAAAAATTAGCCTTATGGTCTCGGCATAACTTAAAAGAATGAAAACAAATGGGAAAACAATAGACTGGCTTTAAGCACGTCTCTTGACCTATAATAAAAAATGAAATAAAACAAACAATAAATAGAAATTAAATAAAAATATATTAACTTAATCAACAAATCAAGATGAGCATCCGGCTGGCTAAAAACCTGCCTCATGGTCTTGACTTAACTTAAAAGAATTCAAAATAAATAGGGAAAGCAATGAGCCGGCTTTAAGCACGTCCCTTGACCCTTTAAGGTAGACATACAAAGGTCTATTAAAAAAACCCCAATGTCTTACCATGCCCAAGAGGGAGTTATTTGCCCACTATACCATGGGGGAGGCTATGCATGATCAACATGTCAATATGCCAAACTATGAGCTAATTAGGGATACTAACCATGAGATGAGTTCTCATAAGCTTATCAAAAGCCGGGTGTGCTCAACCTTGGACCGGTTGGAAGGGAGGATCATATGCCTATTAAAGGCTGGAACATGTTCAAGACAACAACATTCAAGTTGATCAAAGACCGACAGATGCTTGATTCCAAGTTGATGGAATGAATGTCAAAGTGTTGTATTTCAAATTGTGTAAACAATGTGAAAGAATTTTGTTCAGTGCAATTTACTGGAAAAGGAAGATCAATGACCCCATGAAGTGATTGGAATGCAAAGGAATAAAAAAACAGAAACATGAAATCTGTAAGTAATTTTGGGTTCTTAAACAGAAGCTTGATCACCCGGTTGTTAAGATCTGGAGGTATTAATTGAACTTCCAAATTAGAAGGGAGAGCCCACGGTCTGGACAAGATAAGCAAATCAAATGTCAATTGAAGCTTAAACCATTCAAGTTTGAACTCTGTACAAGATTAACATCTGCAGAAAAAAAAACTCAAGCTACAGCCCGATCTGACTTGCAAACAGAAATCTAGCTTCATAAATCACAATTTCAATTGAATCTGATTCAATTCCAATAACACACATCCTAATCGGAGTAGGGGAGAACAATAACAACAGATCATCAAATGCCAAGGTTGATCCATGCAAAATTAAGATAGAGGGCAGAGAATCTGAAAATCCATTTCATTATTAAGCAAGTTTAAAACAGGAGCAATTAAATTCACTAGATAATTGAAATGCTTGCAAATCTGAAATTTATCATTCAAAGAAATTGAATCAAGCTTAATTTGAATCAAATCTCAAATGGAACAAGCTTGACTAAACTAAACTTGATTCAACAGTGCATCTGAAGAGAAGCGACGAGAGATCAACTCAAGACAGATTCCAAATCCTTAACACATCAAGTCTTAATGATCAATCCAAAAAAATCACTCCCAACAGAATATGCCAACTTGAACTAAACCCAAAATTGAAGAAGGAAATATCAAGCTAAATTTCAAACAGAACTCAAATCAAAATCCGATGAAATTCTCCAACATTCTAAACTTTGAATAAACTCATCCAAATTAAATCCGAACCAAATCATGCCTTAATTAACATAAATCAGATTTCAATTAAAAAGAAGGGGCATTGAGTTCATCATCAGAATAGTTCAATTTAAGGCATGATTTCAATTCAATAAAAAAAAACAGAACCAAACTAAAAAAAAGTATCAACTGACCAATTTAAAACAAGTCTCACAACTCATAGACTTCAAATTGAACCTAATCAAGATTGATGCAAATCCCAGCAAAGAAATTCTAAGTTTGAAAGGTCAAATTCGAATGGAGCTAAATCAAAGAACCTCAAATTCTAAATTTGAAACTTGAACTAGAAATGTTAAATCCTCAAAAGAACAGAAGAAACCCAAACCCAAAACTCAAAAGAAACACAATTTAGATGCCAAATATCTCCCTAAAGCCAAGAAATTCCCAAATCAAAACATTCTTATCAACAGACAAAACCTGTATTAACCAAGCAAAACTTGACAAGGTTAAATTCAAAATAAGCTCACAATCCATATAATTCCCAACCTGTCAAGTATCAAACTCTAATCTACCATAACCAGATAAGTTTAACTCAAATTGAACTCAAATCGATAAGAGAATTCAAATTTAAATCCAACACAAATTAAATCTAAATCAAATTCAACGTAAATTAAGCTAATTTCAAATAATTCAATCCCAACAAAATCCGTTTTCAAACAAATTCAAATCAATTTTACTTAATTAAACTTAAACCAAGTTCAACTCAAACTAAATTCAAATCAATTTAATTCAATTCATATTTTTTTAAATAAAGTTAAAATCAACTCTAACCAAACAAATTGAGACAAAGAAAATTCAAATTCAACTCAAACCAAAAACAGTTCGTAAAACAAAATTCAAATAAAAAATTCAAATTTTTACCGACAAATTTAATTCAAATCAATTAAATTAATCAAACTTTCAATTCAAACTAAACTTAAAACACAATTAAGTGTTTGCATTCCATCAAGTTCATGGGGCTTTTGTTTCTACTGTGTATGTGTTGGCACCGAAAAAATTAGAAAAAATATATATATATATATATATGGGACCGTGAAGCTAATCCAAGTGTCTCGGATCCACCTAAGCTCCCACGGTAAGGAGATCAACTCCTGGCTGATTTCTACGTCAAGATAGATCTCTCTCCATATTGAACCCGACCAATGGAGGAAGTTCCGTAACACCCCACTAAATGAGGCTGGCGAAGCCGTGAAAAGAGGGAAATCAATCCCGAATATCTTGGCGAGCCTCCGAGTCCATCTCGCAGCAGGATTCTCTATTCGGAAGGTCTCCCAACGGCATAAGGAAGGGAGAGTCAGCCCTTTCGATCCCGTTACGGGGCCGGACTCCCTTTCCGAGGTCTCCCTGGTGCGGACGGAAGGTGAAAGCCTATATAAGGTGGCCGCCTAGCCGAGCGAAAAAGAGAGGAATCGCGTAGGGGCCGGGGGGGAATCACCCAAGAGAGCCATCGAGAGGCCGAGAGGGGGAGGAAGAGAAGAGAGGCTTACCGGAGTCGTCTTCACCCCCCACGCCGTCGCGAAGCCCCTCCGAGAAATCTCTGTCCGGAGGCTCTTCCCGTAGGTGCCACAGCCGTCGGAAGCTCCTCCCGTAGGTGCCATAGCCGTCAGAAGCTCCTGCCGATCGTCGGAAGCGCCGCCGGAGAAAATCTGGAACACCCTCTGCCGCCGTCGGAGAGCTCCACAGCACCTTGCGCCTTCTTCCGCTGCCGCTGAGGGAGACGGAGGTCGCGCGTTGGTTGCCTGCCGGCTGCCCGCTGCCGTCGCCTGTCGGGAGGAGAAAAGGGGGCCGCCGGAATCATTTTTCGCCAACTTTGTTCCAGGCTGGCATATGTCGGGAGGAGGAGGGGCGCGGTGATTCGATTTTGACCCGCAGGTCAAAATGTGGCGGGGCCCACAGGAGAAAAAGGGAGAAAAAAAAAATATACAGCGCGGCTGCCTGCCGCGCGCGTGCGCGAAGCCACGGCCAAGCCGCGCTCGCGGAGGGGGGGAAGAAGAGTTGACCTTCGGGTCAACTAAATGTGGGGCCCACCTGAAAGGGGAGGTTAAAAAAAAATATAAGGGGAGGCCCGCTGGACCAGCCAGCGGGTGCGCAAGGAGAGGAAATGGGCCGGCCCATTAGTTTGAGGCCTGCGAACAGAATCAAAAAAAAGATCTCTCTCTTTTAAAATGCACAATCAAATAAAAATTTAAATAAAAATTCATTAATTAATTCCACAAACCGATGGCAAGCATCTGGCCGGCTAAAAAACCCGCCACATGGTCTCGGCATAACTTAAAAGAATCAAAACAAATGGGAAAGCAATAGGCCGGCTTCAAGCACACCTCTTGACCCATAATTCAAAAATCAAAATAAAACAAACAATTCACAGAAATAAAAAAAAATTCATTAACTAATTCAACAAACCGATGGCAAGCATCTGGCCGGCTAAAAACCCGCCACATGGTCTCGGCATAACTTAAAAGAATTTGAGGGTCGGTTTTAAACCTTCTCCTTAACTTTTTTAAGGTTGACATACAAAGGTCTATTTAAAAAGACCCCAATGTCATACCATGCCCCAAGAGGGAGTTATTTTGCCCATTATGCCATGGAGAGGCTGTGCATGATCAACATGTCAATATGCCCAAACCATAGGCTAATGAGGATGACAAATCAGTGGGATGATCGCCCACAAGCTTATCAAAAGCCGGGTGTAGTCAATCTCAAACAGTGGGGGATGCCCATAAGTCTATCAAAGACCGGGTACATGCCACCCATGAAATGACAAGTTCATCAACTCATGAAGATCGAGATGAGCCAATTTCCCACAAGTCTATCAAAGACCGGAGAGAACATGCTCAATCTCAAATCAGTGAGAGGAATGCCCACAAGTCTATCAAAGACCGGGTGTTTTTCCATCTCAAATTGATCACACAAGTTTCATGTTCATCAAGGACTCAAAGGGACCGGATTGTCATTCAAATTGTAATCATGTCTCATATTTAAGAGAACAAGCAAACTTCATGATTCGGTGCATAGATTGATGTCACAAAGAGGAGAGGACTGCACCATGAATGTTTTGAAGGCAAGACAACAAAAACAAATAAAAAAACTGAAATCTGAAGCTGTAACATACAGAGCCATCATAATAAGAAAAAAAATAAGAATAAAAATATGATATCTAAAGGAAAATCTGCAATCTGTAAAATGGGAACAACATCAAACCGTTTAAATCAAATTCAATACATAATTCTGTCAGAATCTACATCTGGAACCAGATTCCAACTTGAGCCACACATTCAAAAATCTGAACTTCAGAATTCGAAATCCAGACCTGCAACAGAAAATCTGAAATAAAAATACATCGAATCTGAAATCTGAACTAAATCCAAAATCTGTTAAATCTGCAAATCACATTTGAAATTAAAAATCTAAAACCTGCAGTTTCTAATCCAAAAATCTGAATCCAAAGATAAGAAAAATCTGCAAAATCCAAAAAATTGTAGAAATCCGGAATCAGAATCTGTAAGGCCCAGAATCTGAAATCTAAACATAATGTCCAAATCAAACAATTCCTAACAAATCACAAACTCAATTAAATCCATAAGCAAAATCTGAATTCTAAAAATCAGAAATCAGGACCCGCAGTCCGAAACCCTTTGAAGTGCAGAATTTGCAAGAAAACTGAAGTCTGTAAAATTTCAAATCAGAAAATCTAAAACCTGTTAAGCCTGAAGTTCAAAATCAAATCACATAAATCTGAAACTGCAAACTAACTCAGGAAATTCATGTTCCGACAGAATCTGTAAAGAAAAATCTGAACTTAAAGAAATCCAATGAACCACCCGTCTGAAATATAACTTTGGAACCGAAATCTGGAGATTTAGAATCTGAAACATGTGTAAAGATCTGGAATCTGTAAGAAATCTGAATCTGAATATCATTCTAAGAGGATCAACAAACAAAGATAACAAATAAAAATGTAAGAATCTCTGAAATCAGAATTGAAACTGAAAATTGCGAAGTCCCAACCTGTTTGAACTAAAACAGATCCGATCCAAACTTCATTTCAAGCCAAATCTGACTTAAACAAATTGTCTCGAACCAAATTTAAATAAATGAACAAATCCAAATTGAACCAAATTTAAATCAATAAATCCAACTCAAATCAAACTCAGGTTTTAATCAAATTCAATTCAATCGAAAATAAATCAAAGTCAACCAAAGAAATCTCTCAAATTAAATTCAAGTAAATCAATTCCAAACAAATTCATTCCAAACAAACTTAAAATCAATTAATCAACTCAAATTAAATTCAATTCAAATCAAATTCAAAACCAAACTAAATTGCTTGCCTTCCATCAAATTCATGGGACTAACTTCTCCTATGTGTGAATGCTTATTTTGTGGATGTATGTTTTCTACTCCATGGATTGCTATGACGATAATCAAGGGTATTCGAGTTATCTCGATGTAATTAACGTCGGATCTTCGCACCATCCGACGGGGAGAGGTCAAAATAAATTTTCAAAGAACCTAACAACCTCAACACATAATTTTGACCCTAGTTAGTACTTTTATGAAATATCATCTATTTTCTTACAAAGTCAATGCTAAGGTCTAATTCAAATTCAAAAGAAAAATGAATTTTCAAAACAAAGAGAATAAATCTTTTTGTTAATTTCGAGGTTACATCAATTGGCACGCCCGGTGGGACCTCTCCTTCCCTTCATCTCTCCGTCATAGCAATTCAAGAAGACATGCATCCCAAATTTCATATATATCTAACACATGCTTCTTTCCTTTTTGTGTGAGGAGGAGGCGAAAAATGTCAAAGGATGAGACCCGGTGGGGTCCCGTGACCTCGCCATGAAGACTTCATCCTGATGCTGCAAGCATCTCAAGAAGCCGCTCTCGGAGTTCTTCTAACACCGAGAAAATTTCAAGGGTCAAACAACTTGACCCTATTTTCAAAGAGCTTACCACGGAAGCTCCCCAACAAACAACTCCGGGGCGGTGGTCATGGATTCGTCACCACCAACCCTCAGAGAAGTCAAAGAGGCACCAAACATGCCGTCTCAAGACCCATCAACTATATACCAGGGTCGGTCTTTCATAACCGACCAAGGTAAGAGGAGGACAACGTCAAAGCAAAGTCCAACTCCTCCACCCCCAACAAGTGCATGGCACCGGGGCAACCACAATAAGAGAAGGTTGACCACAGATATAAAAAAAGAGAAGAAAAAAAAAGGGGAAGAAAAAAAAAGAGAAAAAAAAAGAAAAAATAAGAAAAAAAGCGAGTACGCGTAGCCGCAAAGAAAACTTTCGGACTCAAGCCGACAACAATGCCATTCGGCGAGGAACAAATCCTCGCAGTCCAAGTGAACTTTATCAACCAAACGGGGCAATAACAAATCCTTCACCCCAAAAGTCATATACGGGGTCAACGATGGCCATGCCAAAAACACATTATCAATTCGTGAGTACCGTTGTTGGTCAGTCAACCGGCAGAGAAATCTCTCAAACTCCGGGTGATGTCATCATTCGGCAGAATAAATCTCTAGATCCGGATGAACTTCATCAATCAAAATGGGGGCAAGGCAAATCCTTCACCCAAAAGTCATATCCGGTCAAGCAATGGCTATGTCAAATGACAAGTCGAAGAAATCAATTCCCAACTTACGAACCTACCATGGCTAACCTACGGAAGGCTCAAGATATTCAAGGACAAGGAATCGATCCTATGTTTCCAAAATAGAAACACACTTTCGGCCAACCGAATATCGGTTTGGCTCCAACAAATGCTACTGGGTAAGGAACAAATCCATCACCCGAGAGAAAGATGTTGAGATCGGGTTGGTGGCCCATATTTCATCGAGGTGCTGTCTCTCAATTCATTGTGTCACCATTAAAATGGAGAACTCAAATGTGAGGCATTTGGTAGGTAAGGGATTAACCCCGACTCGGGAAAATAATATGGCTTCATTTCGACCTCGAAATGCCACTTGGGAATAGAACAAATCTTATGCCCAAGAAAACAAAAAATCATCAAAGCATGGTTGCCCTGTCAACGGCATATACCAAAGATGTTTCAAGAGGGATTAACCCACAAATCTATGAGGAATCAATCCTCACTCCATGACATGAAGTCTTTATGGCTGGCTAACCAAGTAAGGGGAGTCAATCTTCTGCTCTTGAAATGCCGAGGGCTATCATGGACTCAGTCCTGAGATGCTATGCATTATGGCTGCCTAACTGATGAACAACATCAAAGTTATGTGAGGGATCAGCCCTCTAATCTGAAAATTGTCAACTTGGGCCAAGCAATAGCCCACCATGTTGCTGCCAGGGTGAGGGACCAACCCTCAACTCACAATCTCAACCAAGCCTAATCAACCAGCAGTTGGGAAATAATCCCATACTTGCCTCATGGCCCTGGTTATTTAGTTAGTGGCACAACTCCGAGGTATCACTCGAGCTAGGAATAAATCCGATGCTCACATTAAAGCTTGCATATGCGCAGGCATCATCACACTCTACTGGGTATGGAATCAATCCACCACCCTCTATACAAGTAGCCGTTCCTCGATCTGGTTAGTATCTTCATATCATCTATCCGACGGGGGCAAGATGCTCATTTATACACGCCATGTTAATTTGACAACAAGTCGCACCTCGAACAACTACCACCAAGATGAGGGGGCAGCCCTGCGCTCCTCGTTCCAAAGGTGGCGGCGGCCGATCAACGGTCCGTGAAGTTCTTCGATCAACTAAGGGGTTAAGCTTCAGCTCGACACTCAACAAGTCAGGCCGACCAACGGCTTGGTTAATTTATGCTTGCCCTCAGACAAGGAATCAATCCTTTGTTCTCGTACGCGTCGCGGTCAACGATTCTCGGTTGAGCGGAAAATTTTGGGCAAAGCAGAAATCAAGTGCCCATGCTGCAGCCAACTTGATGGAAGGCTCACCATACTAAAAAAAAAAAAAAAATTCAGAATTTTGTATTTGGCTGGGGGCAATTGCCCAACCTCACCATAACAACATGGGCCAAGGATAAACCACATGCCCAATATGTTATCAAACGATCAGGGAGGAAGCAATCCTCCACCTCAAAGGGAGAGCCGGCACAAGTTCCAACATTTCTTATTACTAACCAATATGCCACTCTGGCCCGGTTGGAGAAAAAAGGACAAGGCTAGTCCCCGACCTTCCACCAACACTGCTGCAAGGCCCACACGGGGAAAGAAGAAATCTTTCGCCTGTCAAGTTAAACCTGACCAATCAGTGGTCCCGAATTATTACTGGAGAGAGGGAGCAGACCTCTTTTCTTAAAAAATCAACAATTTCGGCCGATCAACGGCCCACCAAGTTATGGTTCGGGTGAGGGATCAACCTCACCCTCGATAAATTCAAATGGGGTAACCAATCAACGGTGCCGTCCCCACATACTACCTTCAACTTGTCAGTTCAACAAGGATGACCGATCAACGGTCCTATCCCCCAATGTTGCTTGATGGGCTAGGAATCAATCCTAGGCTCACCAATTGAAAATGTCCTTTCGTCTCGAACAAATCCGACGACCACATCAAAACTTGCCGGATATGGCTTCTTTCATTACGCCGAGGCAGATAAAGGTGAAGCTCCCCATCCAACATTTAGCCAATCGTTTCGCCACTCTGGCTTGATTGGATGGAAGAATAAGGATGTTGTTGACCCTTGGCCAACATTCTTGCCGCAACGGGGAAGGAAGAAATCTTTCACCCGTCAATTTATTTCCGACCAATCGTGGTCTCAACTATTAATGGAGAGAGGGATCCTCTTTGTCCGAAAATCAAACAAATCCGGCCGATCAACGGCTAGCCATGTTATTTCTCGGGAAAGGGACCAGCCCTTGGCTCATGGCTTTGAACAGGGCAACCGATCAACAGTTCCGCCCCTGAATGCCATCTTTCGGGCGAGGGAGCAACCCTCAACTCGTCGGTTCAAGCAGGACAACTGATCAACGGTTTTGTCCAACTAGACAACTCGACGGGCTAGGAATCAATCCTATGCTCGCCAGATTGCAAGAATGTTGCCCGGTAACCGGTGCAACTCCAAAGTACTCCTTGGCCCTGGAATAAATCCAATGACCACAGCAAAATGACCCAGATGTGGCATCTTTTCATGCTCGGGTTCGGAATCAATCCGTCACTCAGTATGCATCAGATATTGGTTGGTTTGCTGGTCAACCCACAATGTCATCCATCTAACTGGGGGCAAGCCTCCAGGACACTCCAGTACAACTTGGGCTAAGGATCAACCGGACGCCCATCATGCTGGTAAAAAGCAAGGAAGAAATCCTTTGCGTACGAAAGGAACACATTCAACCAAAGTGACCGGTCCTCTGGCCACCAAGTGAGGAAGCAATCCTCCATATTTTAACAAAGTCTGGCTAATCAATGGTCGAAAACATGGCTTTTAGTGAAGCAAGGGATCAACCCTATATTCTTCAGTTAGAAGAAGCCAGCCGATCAACGGCCTATGATGCTATAGAGAGATCAGCCTTTCGCCATTTCTCTCAACCAATATGACCAACCAATGGTCCAATCTTCTAATTCTTGCTTGCAGGTGAGGAACCAATCCTCTAACTGGTGAGCGGATGCAACTATCATAGGTCAATTGGGCTCGGCACAAATCTTATGCCCTCATTGAATGATGTCTATATGACATCACCTGATAAGATTCTGCTCGGGAGAGAAGGCAATTCTCGGCCCATTCTGCATCAAAACCGCTAGTTTCGAGCGGTCCTCTGGGAACTAATCATCGGCGGGGGCATGCCCACAAGTCGTATCGTATCAAACAAGTGTGAGGGAGAACTCTCCACCTAAAAGGTAACGAGGGCGAAGAGGACCAACCTCTATCAATAAACCCCCGAAAATCACCAATCTGTGCTAACTACAGGGAGACAAAGAAGAAATCAATGTCCCAACAGAGACTACATGAGCTACTCTGTTATCGGGATGAGAGCAACCCTCCACCCTTCAAGTTAGCATATCAGCCGGACAACGGCCCTCGAGGCTACAATTCGATGGGGGACCAACCCTCAACTCAACATTTCAAAATGGCAGGTTTTCTTTGCCGGCAACAGCTCAACCCGTGTTGTGCCTTTGACAAACATGTCAAGATGCTAGGGCCGGCCATTAGTCCACTAAAAAGCCTAAAACTTGGGCGAGGAAGAAATCCGACACCCGCCCCAAAATGGGCTCAAGGGAATGAAGAGTCCGTGGGACGTACCCCTCCACAACCCTTCAATTCAATCCCAAAGTAGGCCATCAACCTACCCTCAAATGTCCCCAAAGCAATCTCCTGTATGCCCTCACATACCACGAAAGAAACAGTCTTCATGGCCTCCGACATGCCCATGTACAAAAAAACCTCCATGGCCTCTGACATGCCTAAATCCCAACTCATGCTAATGGCTGTGACATGCCTATGCCCACATACAAGCCATCCCCGAGACCCCCAATATACCTATGACCAGCCCTACACAGTTTCCCTGTGTGGACTCCAAAGGAATTTCAAAAAAAAGGGGGGGGCTGAATGGAGGAGATACTCCCAACTCAAGCAATCAGAGAAATGAATTCTCAAATCAACACTACACAAATGCGGCTCTAAGAGAAGAAATCTCTAAAGTCGAGCTAGGCATGCAATCTTAGGCAACTATTTTGTTGATCGAAAAGGAAGTCTCGGAGGAGGTTAACACGGGAACAATTTGCCCTCACGGTACCACCCCGAAGAAGACGAATATACCGAGGACACAAGTGCAACATGTTCGTTCGTGCTTGTCGAGCCTCGGAATTTCAACAATCGGAGAAAGTGCATAAGGAGGTCAAGAGCTCGAGGTGTTCACTCAGTGCCACTCTCTCCACCTATCCGTCAAGCATCCACATTGATGGTGGAATAATGACAGTGGAGCATACGATCAAAGTTCAAGTATAGGCTTGAAGGAAGCTGGAATTCCCCTTGTAAAAGAAAAAAAAGAGAGAAAAAAAGAAGAAAGAAAGAAAATTGAAATACCTTGACGGACTTGGTTAGTAACACCATTAATTGACCAAGGGCAAAATATGTCAAAAAAAAAAAAAGGAAAAAAAAATCCAGCTGAGGTGATGACCCGTTAAGGGGCACCCCAGGCAAAAATGGATCACCCTGCTGTTTGGAAACCCTGCAAAAGGGCAAACAGGCAAAAGGAAGAGGGGACTAAGCCGGGTGAAAACCTTTCAAAAGGCAGTCAAGTTAGTTTGAAAAAAAAAAGAAAAAAAAAGAAAAAAAAGGAAAAAAAAAGAGGAAACTCTTGAAATTCAAAGTTCAAGAAAGAGGGTACTCACCTCTCCTCTAAACATGTCAAATTTCATGCCATCATGACCTCTAAGTCTACATGGCTTCACCCATTCATGCCATTATGACTCTCATGTCGCGTACGGCTTCAAATGTATTGCTTACCATTATGAGTCAGTCTCACATGGTTTCCAAAAATCCATATCATCACGGGCCCTCTCCCTATATGGTTTTCATAAATTCATACCATTATGACCCTTCAAGTCTATACGGTTTTCAAGCTTCCATGTACCATCACGGCCCTTTCGGTCTACACGTGGTCCCCAAAAATCCTTACGTCATCATTACCACCAAGGTATATGTGACTATCAAATTCTATACCGATATGACCCTCTGGATACATGGTTTCCATAAATCCCATACCACTACGGTCTTTTAGTCTAAATGTTGTTTCAGATCCTATGCCACCAAGGCCGGACATGAAACCATTCTCGTGTCCCCAAATCACACCGCGACATTTGGGCTCGAGCCTTTAAGCTTGGGTTTACCTTAAATTCATACTCACGGGCCAAGTATGATCATTTCATACTGCATGTCCCATTCTACTGGCCATGTTGAAGCCATCCCATATTTCATCTTTTGGACCGAAGGCGACTCCTTCGCATTCATAAGTCTTTAAATTCAGTGGCATTAAGCCACCTTGTCACTTTTCGGCATCAAGCCACCACATTCGGCATTAAGCCATCACCTCCTCTTTGGCATCAAGCCATAACATTCTTTTTGGCACCAAGCCATCATACCTCTTTTGGCACCACCTCATTCGGCAAGATCGTAAGCCGCACATGTCCTTTCGAGCAAACGTAGGCATCGCTTTGACAATAAGCTATATCTTTCGGCGTTAAGCCATCACATTCGTACGGAGTCATTCCACCAACACCCTTTCGCAATGAAGCCACCAAATCATTTTGGCGCATTAAGCCACAACACCCTTTTTGGCATCAAGCCACCAAATCATTTTGGCAGATCAAGCCACAATACCCCGTCGCGGCCAAGTCGACTCCTTTTCGCATCAAGCCACAACAACCTATTTTCCCGACATTAAGTCACCATAACCAAACGCATCGGCCGTCGTCTCACTTTTGGCATCAAGCCACCACAACACATTCGGCATTAAGCCATCTCAAACCATATTCTCTTGGCATCAAGCCAACATATTCCTTCGACATCGCTCACTATCCCTTTTTGGCATCAAGGCCCTTGAATATCATGGCATCAAGCCACAAAAACTTATACCCAATAGGCCGAGTATGACTTCGCCGTGCTCATATGTCCTACGGGTTCATCTTGGCATCAAGCCGTAAAATTCATACCAGGTGCCGAGGTATGATCTTCGTACGCTCATGTGTCCTACGGGTCCTCTTTGACATCAAGTCACCAAATTCCACCCAATAGGCCGAGTATGATCTTCTTCATGCTTTCATATGTCCTACTGGTCCTCTTTGACATCAAGTCACCAAATTCTACCGACAAAGGGCCGAGTGTAATTTCTTCACGCTCACATCCTACAGTCCTTTGGCATCAAGCCACCCAATATTTTATAATCCATAGAGCGTGATTTCTTCGTACGCTCATAAGTCCGCAGTTCTAATGGCACAAAGTCCGCCCCCAAAATTGATACCCTAATGCTCGTATACGGGCCGAGTGTGACTTCTTCACGCTCGTATGTCCAACAAATCATTTTCGGTATCAAACCACCATATCTTTCCGTGCGAAGCCATCATATTTCGCTGACAGACCGAGTATGGCCTCTCCATATTCACGTGTCTTATGGGTTTCTTACGGCATCAAGCCATCCAAACTTACACTCCGTAGGGCCGAGTATGACTTCATCGTACTCATATGTCCCGCAAATCCTTTCAAACATCAAGCCATCATATTCTGCGGCATCAAATCACCATTCTCATACCCAAGAAACTGAGTATGATCTTTCCATACTCGTATGTCTCGCGGGTTCTTTCGGCATCAAGCCACCCTAAACTCAAACTCTATGGGCTGGGCATGGTCATTTCATACCCAAATGTCCCACAGATTTCTACGACAAAGCCACCTCGATGTCATAGCCTATGGACCGGATGCAACTTCTTCGCATTCACAAGTCTACGGGTTAAATGGCATCATGCCACTACATATCCCATAGCCTAATACAATGTTCAAACTCCATATCCTATAGACTGAGGGTGACTTTTTCAAACTCACAAGTCCACAAATCCACCGGCACAAAGCCACCGAAAACCTATGGCCCAGGGGAAGCCTAAATTCCTCACCGCCCAAGAATCTATGGCCCAGTGGAAGCCTTAATTCCTCACCGCTCCAAAATAACTTCGTTCGAGAGAGGCCTTAGTTCCTATGAAAAAAAAAAAAAAAAAAGAAAAAAAGAAAGAGTGGGCTAAAAATGGAGATGCCCGACGGACTCGGCCGTTCTCATCTCGTTGATCGGTTGAGGGTAAAAATGTCAAGAAAAATCGGCTAGAGTGAAAACTCGAAAAGGCGCTGGCAAAATCGAGCAACCCCGCTACGCTGAAAACCTCTTTTGAAGCATGTAGGCAAAAGCGGGGGCTGGCCCGAGTGAAAACCCGAAAAGGGCAGTCGGATCAGTAAAAAAAAAAGAAAAAAAAAGAAAAAAAAAACAAAAAAAAACACAAAAAGAGAAACAAACAAGGCAAAAAGAAGAAAAGAATGAAAAGAAAGAGAAGTTCTGGCCGGACCCTGAGAGATATCTGACTGGGAGCGCCGAAATGGCAGGCAAAGGCAAAGAGCCTGATGTATAGAAGGCTTTCAACAGAAAGAGCAAAGAGGGCCCAAGCCCTTCTCAGTCCAAAGGTGTCCAACCAACAAAGGAAATGGTTCAACTGTATTCACACAAGCAATTTGAAGAATTCATAATCAAGCAGCAAGCAAATTGACAGGTGACAAAAAAAGAGGGTGCAGCTGTATACTTGCACGGGCAATTCCCCGACGATTGTCATCTTTGGGAAACCGCCCGTGGGGGGCATTTGTTGGCACCGAAAAAATTAGAAAAAAAAAATATATATATATGGGACCGTGAAGCTAATCCAAGTGTCTCGGATCCACCTAAGCTCCCACGGTAAGGAGATCAACTCCTGGCTGATTTCTACGTCAAGATAGATCTCTCTCCATATTGAACCCGGCCAATGGGGGAAGTTCCGTAACACCCCACTAAATGAGGCTGGCGAAGCCGTGAAAAGAGGGAAATCAATCCCGAATATCTTGGCGAGCCTCCGAGTCCATCTCGCAGCAGGATTCTCTATTCGGAAGGTCTCCCAACGGCATAAGGAAGGGAGAGTCAGCCCTTTCGATCCCGTTACGGGGCCGGACTCCCTTTCCGAGAGGTCTCCTGGTGGCAGACGGGAAGGTGAAAGCCTATATAAGGTGGCCGCCTAGCCGAGCGAAAAAGAGAGGAATCGCGTAGGGGCCGGGGGGGAATCACCCAAGAGAGCCATCGAGAGGCCGAGAGGGGGAGGAAGAGAAGAGAGGCTTACCGGAGTTGTCTTCACCCCCCACGCCGCTGCTTGAAGCCCCCTCCGAGAAATCTCTGTCCGGAGGCTCTTCCCGTAGGTGCCACAGCCGTCGGAAGCTCCTCCCGTAGGTGCCATAGCCGTCAGAAGCTCCTGCCGATCGTCGGAAGCGCCGCCGGAGAAAATCTGGAACACCCTCTGCCGCCGTCGGAGAGCTCCACAGCACCTTGCGCCTTCTTCCGCTGCCGCTGAGGGAGACGGAGGTCGCGCGTTGGTCGCCTGCCGGCTGCCCGCTGCCGTCGCCTGCCGGCTGCCCGCTGCCGTCGCCTGTCGGGAGGAGAAAAGGGGGCCGCCGGAATCATTTTTCGCCAACTTTGTTCCAGGCTGGCATATGTCGGGAGGAGGAGGGGCGCGGTGATTCGATTTTGACCCGCAGGTCAAAATGTGGCGGGGCCCACAGGAGAAAAAGGGAGAAAAAAAAAATATACAGCGCGGCTGCCTGCCGCGCGCGTGCGCGAAGCCACGGCCAAGCCGCGCTCGCGGAGGGGGGGAAGAAGAGTTGACCTTCGGGTCAACTAAATGTGGGGCCCACCTGAAAGGGGAGGTTAAAAAAAAATATAAGGGGAGGGCCGCTGGACCAGCCAGCGGGTGCGCAAGGAGAGGAAATGGGCCGGCCCATTTAGTTTCGAGGCTGCGAACAGAATCAAAAAAAAGATCTCTCTCTTTTAAAATGCACAATCAAATAAAAATTTAAATAAAAATTCATTAATTAATTCCACAAACCGATGGCAAGCATCTGGCCGGCTAAAAAACCCGCCACATGGTCTCGGCATAACTTAAAAGAATCAAAACAAATGGGAAAGCAATAGGCCGGCTTCAAGCACACCTCTTGACCCATAATTCAAAAATCAAAATAAAACAAACAATTCACAGAAATAAAAAAAAATTCATTAACTAATTCAACAAACCGATGGCAAGCATCTGGCCGGCTAAAAACCCGCCACATGGTCTCGGCATAACTTAAAAGAATTTGAGGGTCGGTTTTAAACCTTCTCCTTAACTTTTTTAAGGTTGACATACAAAGGTCTATTTAAAAAGACCCCAATGTCATACCATGCCCCAAGAGGGAGTTATTTTGCCAATTATGCCATGGAGAGGTGCGTAACGATCAACATGTCAATATGCCCAAACCATAGGCTAATGAGGATGACAAATCAGTGGGATGATCGCCCACAAGCTTATCAAAAGCCGGGTGTAGTCAATCTCAAAACAGTGGGGGATGCCCATAAGTCTATCAAAGACCGGGTACATGCCACCCATGAAATGACAAGTTCATCAACTCATGAAGATCGAGATGAGCTAATTTCCCACAAGTCTATCAAAGACCGGGGCATGCTCAATCTCAAATCAGTGAGAGGAATGCCCACAAGTCTATCAAAGACCGGGTGTTTTTCCATCTCAAATTGATCACACAAGTTTCATGTTCATCAAGGACTCAAAGGGACCGGATTGTCATTCAAATTGTAATCATGTCTCATATTTAAGAGAACAAGCAAACTTCATGATTCGGTGCATAGATTGATGTCACAAAGAGGAGAGGACTGCACCATGAATTTTTTGAAGGCAAGACAACAAAAACAAATAAAAAAAACTGAAATCTGAAGCTGTAACATACAGAGCCATCATAATAAGAAAAAAAATAAGAATAAAAATATGATATCTAAAGGAAAATCTGCAATCTGTAAAATGGGAACAACATCAAACCGTTTAAATCAAATTCAATACATAATTCTGTCAGAATCTACATCTGGAACCAGATTCCAACTTGAGCCACACATTCAAAAATCTGAACTCCAGAATTCGAAATCCAGACCTGCAACAGAAAATCTGAAATAAAAATACATCGAATCTGAAATCTGAACTAAATCCAAAATCTGTTAAATCTGCAAATCACATTTGAAATTAAAAAATCTAAAACCTGCAGTTTCTAATCCAAAAATCTGAATCCAAAGATAAAAGAAATATGCAAAATGCAAAAATTGTAGAAACTCGGAATCAGAATCTGTAAGGCCCAGAATCTGAAATCTAAACATAATGTCCAAATCAAACAATTCCTAACAAATCACAAACTCAATTAAATCCATAAGCAAAATCTGAATTCTAAAAATCAGAAATCAGGACCCGCAGTCCGAAACCCTTTGAAGTGCAGAATTTGCAAGAAAACTGAAGTCTGTAAAATTTCAAATCAGAAAATCTAAAACCTGTTAAGCCTGAAGTTCAAAATCAAATCACATAAATCTGAAACTGCAAACTAACTCAGGAAATTCATGTTCCGACAGAATCTGTAAAAAAAAAATCTGAACTTAAAGAAATCCAATGAACCACCCGTCTGAAATATAACTTTGGAACCGAAATCTGGAGATTTAGAATCTGAAACATGTGTAAAGATCTGGAATCTGTAAGAAATCTGAATCTGAATATCATTCTAAGAGGATCAACAAACAAAGATAACAAATAAAAATGTAAGAATCTCTGAAATCAGAATTGAAACTGAAAATTGCGAAGTCCCAACCTGTTTGAACTAAAACAGATCCGATCCAAACTTCATTTCAAGCCAAATCTGACTTAAACAAATTGTCTCGAACCAAATTTAAATAAATGAACAAATCCAAATTGAACCAAATTTAAATCAATAAATCCAACTCAAATCAAACTCAGTTTTAATCAAATTCAATTCAATCAAAATAAATCAAAGTCAACCAAAGAAATCTCTCAAATTAAATTCAAGTAAATCAATTCCAAACAAATTCATTCCAAACAAACTTAAAATCAATTAATCAACTCAAATTAAATTCAATTCAAATCAAATTCAAAACCAAACTAAATTGCTTGCCTTCCATCAAATTCATGGGACTAACTTCTCCTATGTGTGAATGCTTATTTTGTGGATGTATGTTTTCTACTCCATGGATTGCTATGACGATAATCAAGGGTATTCGAGTTATCTCGATGTAATTAACGTCGGATCTTCGCACCATCCGACGGGGAGAGGTCAAAATAAATTTTCAAAGAACCTAACAACCTCAACACATAATTTTGACCCTAGTTAGTACTTTTATGAAATATCATCTATTTTCTTACAAAGTCAATGCTAAGGTCTAATTCAAATTCAAAAGAAAAATGAATTTCCAAAACAAAGAGAATAAATCTTTTTGTTAATTTCGAGGTTACATCAGTATGTGAATGTTTATTTTTGTGGATGCATGTTTTCTACTTAAATGAGTTGCTATGACGAATAATCAAGGGTACTCGAGCATTCTCGATGTAATTAATGTCGGATCTTTGCACCATCTGACGGGGAGAGGTCAAAATAAAATTTCAAAGAACCTAACAATCTCAACATATGATTTTATACATATCATGGCCCCTAGTTAGTACTTTTATGGGATATCACATATTTTCTTAAGAAGTCAATGTTAAGGTCAAATCAAATCAAAAATCAATTCCAAACAGGGAAATGAATTTTCAAAAATCTTAAATGTTAAATTTTTGAGGTTTCATCACTTTGCTTCAACGCGTCTGGTGTATTGAGGGTCAGGACAAACTTCTATGGTCACCAGAAAAATCAACTGCTTTTTCAGTCCGGTCAGCATGTTCAAGATTGGAATAGGTGGCATTAATGTGACATGATGGGAATAAGTCTGGCAAAAAAGCAGTTTCTTTTTTTGTGGAAGTTGTGCAGTGGTCGTCTATGAGAAATTATTCATGTAGAAATTCTACATTAGAATCTGAAGTTTGTTGTTTACGTGGGGGTTTTTTAAGGCAGGCATCAACTATATTTTTTCACTGTGGCATCATTTACACACTTCAGCGTACAATATTTAGAAGTTGGAAATGTTCCCAGGAGCCTCCTAGAGATATATGTAGCTTGCTTATTTCTTAGAAAGAGATAAATCCATCAAAGGACATGTGCAACTTATGGAATCTCATGCCTCCGACTGTGCTTTGGGCTATTTGGAGAACAATTAATAAAAGACTATTGAGAAACTTTCTCTTTCTTTCTCTTTCCGGCCTATATTGACATTTTGTCCATCTTGAACACTATTCTGATCGTTAGTTTTTTCATGTATCTGTTTTGTAGTAGGAAATATTGCTTGTTTGTGACTTTTTTGAAGTTTATCTTCTCGATAGAGTTCAAAGCTAGTATATGTCTCCTCTCTTGTCATTTGGTATCTATGTTATCCGAGGTGTGAGACACCCGAGATTATGAGGTTCTCAACTTGTCTCATGTGCTTGAGGCACAATGTATTTAAGTAATTAAAAAGTAGCTACAAAACTACAGCTAACTTAAAAGTAGCTACAACAAGTAAGAAATAATTTAAAATAAAATAGAGGAGGGGGTCGCCTCGTCTCGCCTTGGGCACTTGAAATACAAAACTACAGTTAACTTAAAAAGTAGCTACAATTAAGTAAGAATTAATTTAAAATAAAATAGATCAACAACATTAATTTAAAACTGTAAAAACTCAGTAACTTGATGATATGAATCTTGAAGAACTTAATGACATCAACTTATGATATATGATCCAAAACCAAAAGTAGAGATGATTCAACATGTATAAATGACTAAATATGACCAATTAACAAAAAATACTACATAAATGAACAACTTAATAACAACAATAAAATTTTTAAGGCTCAAGCGATAGAAAACATAAAAAGATTACATAATTTAAAGCAAAAGAAGGAAATAAATCAATTTAAAATTAAAAAATGAACTTAAGTGAAAATTCAAAACTGAAAATATAGGAACTTAATTGAATTAATTTACAAGTTATTAACAACAGTAAATTTTAACATAAAAAACTGCATAAAATCAACCAAGAAAAAAAATAAAATCTTAAATTTTGCAGCCAATATGATTTTATCAACCAAATCCCAGGTATAAGGCTCTCAGCCAAATACATAATAACTTAGTCTGTCAGGCCCAATCTGATATCGGGTCCGGATCCCATTGGTGATCTAGGTCCTGGACAGATGAGTAGGTGAGGTGGATAAGGCAATTGATGTGCCTAGGTGGTCACCTAGGTGGCAGAAGTAGCTGAGGCGATCTCCCGAGGTCCGAGGCAAAATGGGCCAATGTGAGGTTGAAAACATAGTTTGGTATCTGACGTAATTCTGCAAATATTTTTTTCATTATTGAATAAATGTCCTGTTGCAATTGCCACCTTCAAAAAAATGGATTCGGGGGCAGAAATGGTAAATTTTGAGTAAGGTCTATGCCACTCATGTTTCATGCTGGAACTTGGCCTTGGCCTTCCCACTGAAGATTCAAATTTTTCTAGGAAAATCATGTGGGGTAGACTCTCAAAGATGCTAGGATGTGCTGGATCCAGGAGGGCAGGACTTGTATGTTTTGAGGGTGGGTGGAAAAGGATTAATATTATTCTGTTCTTGTGTGCAGAGCAATACAGATAATCTGGCATATGTGTTCTAAAATTTCAAGGTGCACCATTGTGAGGATTCAACTCTTCAATGATAATGACACAGATATAAAGTGTCTATACAGCTGGATGGAGGCATGTAGAAAGCACTTTTACCAGTGCTTTGCGGACGATTCTGGCAGCTAGAAGAAAATGGAGCTTCAAAGATTCATATGGTCTTGCATGTGATATTCTTAGACAAGCTTGCCCTGGTTGACTAGACTCATCTTGATAGAGCAGTCTATTTTGTACATTAATCTTCTGTTAGGCTGCTTTCAAAAAAAAAAAAAACTACAATGAGACAATGCTGGTAACACAGGACTTTTTAGGTGGGGTGGCAGGAGATGGCTTTCAGCTGGCAGCAACTTTGGGGACACTACAGCTGACAATGATAGGGCAGGACGATGAATATAAGGCTGTTGCAGTGTCTGTTTGACATGTCTCTTTCACATGATTGTTTAAGCTTATGACTTTGCCCCTTCCTGGGTTTGTCTTTTTTATCTTCATCTGAAGGTATTGGTTTGATGGTTTATTTACATGGCATGATGGTTGTATAGCATTACCATAGCCTTCCTTCCAAATATGTTTTTTGTAGTCTTAGTTAAAGCCTATTTTATGATATCTTATTGTTTGTCATGCTATTCAAACTTGTGGATTAATGATGAACTAATCAAGTAATTACTTTTTTTGGTTTCTAGGCTCTTAATATTTTGAAAGAAATTCCATCTGTAACTAGGAAAAAACTTGCATGTAAAGGCTTTTATCCACAAAATGGATTGATAATGCAGTTTTTTCCAGTTCCACCAAATTGTTTGTATTCACCAGATTACAAAGATGGAAGGAGCATTATGTCTTCTGTAAGTCTTGTGGTTAAATCCCTTGTACACATTTATTAGTTAACCAGGCTTAATCATTTGAGTTACATGTGTAACTCTGTTCAGGATATTTCACTTTCTCTGCTAAAAAGAGTTCTTAGAAAAATTGAAGACATAAAGAGATCCAGATCCGGTCCGCCAAATTTTGAATCACATGAGATTGAATCAAGTGAATTGCACAAAGTTATATTACAGTACATGCGACTAAGAGGTACCCAAAAGGTATGTGACATCTTGTTTTATATATTATATATGGTCTGCAGATTGACTTTGTAGGTAGTATTCAGTGGAAACTATGGGATGCCTCGTTTTCTTCCCTTCTTCCTGCTTCGGAGTGAACCATATTTTCTCTATGATATTTCTGAAGGTGCCTATTGATGTTGCGAGGAAAATGCTTTGTTTGGATAAAACTGCAGTTTCTACAAAACAATGGTCAGAAAAGATTAGAACATTGTTTATAAGAAAGTCATCAGGATTCTCTTCTCGTAGTGTTATTACTGGTGATACATATAAAGGAGTTGATGAAATAGGCTTACCGTTAGACATTGCCTCAAAAGTAACGATTGAAGAAAAGGTGACAACAAGCAATATTAAACGGTTGCAAGAAGTTGTGGACAATGGGGAATGTTTGACCTATAGAGATGGTTTGTCTACATATGCGATCACTGTTGGTTCATTGGGGCGCACTTGCCTCAAGGTTGGTCAAGTTGTTAATCGTAGAATCATGGATGGTGATGTTATTTTTGTAAACAGGCCTCCTAGCACCCATAAGCATTCATTGCAAGCCTTCTCAGTTTATGTACATAGTGACCATACTGTGAAGATCAATCCACTGATTTGTTCTCCACTTGGGGCAGACTTTGATGGTGACTGTATTCATATATTTTATCCTCAATCTTTTTCTTCTAGAGCTGAAGCTTTGGAATTGTTTAGTGTGGAAAAGCAGTTGCTCAGTTCTCACACAGGTACTTTAAATTTGCAATTGGCTCAAGATTCTTTATTATCATTGAGACTGATGCAAAAGACATATTTCTTGAGGAAGAATATAGCACAACAATTGGGGATGTTTACCTGTGCCAGTTTACCTCCTCCAGCATTGATTACCACCCCTAGTTCTGGACCCTTTTGGACAGTTCTTCAAATCTTACAGAGTGCTCTTCCCCTTCTTCACTGCTGTGAACAGAGGTACTTGATACGGAAAGGTGAAATTTTGTTGCTAGATTTTGAGGGTGGTGCTTTGCAGCCAGCAATCTCAGACATTGTTTCTTCCATTTTGTTTTTACATGGCCAGAGGGATGCTCTTATGTTTTTCAATACTCTGCAGCCCTTGTTGATGGAATTTCTTTTCCTAAAGGGGTTCAGTGTCACTTTGATTGATTTTAACATCCCTAAAGTTGTTAAAAACAGTATAAGGAGGAATGTTCAATGTATTCTTCCCCGTTTGCATCATGTAAGGGAAACATACAATGAGCTCGTTGATTCTCAAGTTGAGAATGACATCAAGAAGGCCCAAATTTCTGTTACAGACTTCATCTTAAGATGTTCTTCGTTGGGAAACGTAGTGGATTTGAAGAGTGATTCCACCATTTCTAAGATAATTCAACAAGTCGGTTTTCTTGGCTTGCAGCTTGCTAAACAAGGCAAGCTTTACTCACCTAGTCTAGTTGATGATATCTTTTCTTGCTTTTTAAACAAGTATGCTGTTGAAGTTGTTGATTGTCCTGCCAAGGCTTATGGCTTGATTGGAAACTCCTTTTTCGATGGATTAGACCCTTACGAAGTTCTGGTTCATTCTATTAATACTAGAGAAGTGATTATACGTTCTTCTAGAGGTTTAACTGAGCCAGGTACCTTATTCAAGAATTTGATGTCAGTTCTGCGGGATGTAGTTATCTGCTATGATGGGACCGCAAGAAATGTCTGCACAGACTCTCTAGTTTTGTTCGAATATGGTGTGGTTGATGGCAAAAATACCTTAAGCTGTGTGCCTGCAGGTGAGCCGGTCGGTGTTTTAGCTGCAACAGCTGTATCAAACCTGGCTTATAAGGCAGTGCTTGATTCTTCTCAGATTGCAAACATCTCATGGGAGCTCATGAAGGTGGACCATTCACTTCTTTTTGCTCTACTCAGATGTAGCATTGGCTTTTGCATTTTTTTCATTATATTTTTTTATCTTGCAGGAGGCACTGCTTTGCAAAGTAAATCTCAAGAATGATATAACTGGCAGGAGAATGATACTTTATATGAATGATTGTTTATGTGGGAAAAGGTTTTGCAAGGAAAAGGCAGCATATGCAGTCTACAATTCTTTGAGAAAAGTCACCTTGAGGGATGTTGCTGTTGACTTCTCCATCATGTATATTCTTGACTTGCATCTACTTGATTTCTGCTTCACATCTTCTCATGGTTTGGAGGATCAGCCAATTCAGGACGAGATCAGCAACTGCTGACCCAATCCATGGGGGGGGATGAGGCTGATCCTGATAGAAACTTCTGCCAGGGTTAGGCTAAACCTGGTTGGATCCATTCTCCTGAGTCCTGACTGATCGTCCCTTATCCCACTGATGAAGATGGAGGCGGCCACTGCTGCTCCCCTTTTTCACGGGTGGGGAAGATGAGGGTCCAGGGGTCCTATTCAGGACCGTTTGTGCATCAATTCACGATTCTAAATGTGTAAATAAGCATTTTAAGTACCATGAACACTCTGCCCTTAAGCTTTATGCAGATGTAGCGTACATAAAATTTAGGAGAAGTTAACACAAGACCCAGTTTACAAATATCACTTTAACAGAATGACCAGTGTCAGAATCATGGTTCGCCGGGTCGGCGACCCGGTCGGCCGGGTCGCCCGACCCGGCCGGTTTCCAGGCCGACCGGCCCGGAAACGACCCTGCTGGGACGACTCCAAGCCGGCCCGGCAGGGGGTCGTGCGACCCAACTTCGGGTGGCGCGACCCGGCAACCCAGTCGGCCGGATCGACTGACCCCGGGGCGACCCGGCCTAGTTCAAATTTTTTTTATACTATTATTACATACTTAAAATTTTTTCTTCCCCCTCCCCGTTACCACCGTCAGGTCGATCCGCGACTACTCTGCGCCGCATTTAATAATAGTATAACAATACTTCACTATCACTTATACCATCACATGTATATAAGAATTTTAATCATAAATATGTGTTATATACTCAAAATTTATAAAGATCTCTTTTAACTCTCTTCTCTTTCACACACATCATCAAATTTGTCAAGAATAATTATTTTTTGAGTGTCCCATTTATTAATTGTACAATAATATTTTACTATCATTTATATTATTATGTATGTTTAAAATTTATAATTATAAATATATGATACATCTTAAAATTTATAAAATTGTTTGTTAAGTATTTTTACCTTCTCACTTAAGATTAACTCTTTCCCAACATATATTAATACAACATAATCACAAAAAAATCATATTTACTTGCATACATAGATAAACACTCGTATTTAATTATAATATAAAAAATATAATTATATTTATGTATATATTTTATGTATACATAAATATATGATATAAAATTTATTGTTTCTATTTGTTTCTTATTTTTATATAATTTTTTATAATAAAATAAATAAAATTTGACCCCATCCGACCCCGTCCGACTAGGGGTCGCGACCCCGTCCGACTAGGTCGGTTTTGGGGCCGACCGACCCCGGGCCGACCCCCGACCCTGCCTTCCTTGGTCAGAATTATTTTAACAGGAACCTCAGTTTGAGAAATTACTATAACCTCCACCCCAAAATGGATGATAAGTGTTAGAGTAATAAAAAATCGATCATGCCCCTGGACAACAATTTGCATCGGCTGCATCTGGAAAATTCCTATCATAGGAAAATTCTTGTCATAGGAAAATTTAGATCATCTGTTACATCATTTTACTATCGGAAAATTGTTACTTATTGTAATTTTTTTTAAAAAAATCAATAAAAAAACTATGTTTAGTGTCTGAATTTTTTTTCATGTATATCAAAGTATAATAAAATTTTAAAAATTTAAAAAGTTAGAAGAAAAGTGGTTTTACAGTCTGTAAAAAAATTTAATCTAAAAAATTTTCAAAAATAAAAAAAGAAAAGTTAGACATAATAAAAAATTAACAAAAATAGAAACATACGATCAGAATTCATCCCTCCTGTAAAATCAACCTAGAAAATTTTCTATAAATGAAAAAATAGAAAAAAGCATTCTAACTTTATTTATTCGATATTTGGACGTTATAAAATTAGAAAAATTTCAACAATGAATAACTTCACATGAATATTCAACAATGAATTATACAGTTATGTCAAATTTCACAGTCTAAAATTTCACGGTGCCCTTGATGTAGGCATGGCACTGGCTGATGGAAGATCGATTGACAGGAGAAAAAAGGAGGCGTCTGGTGCAGTTGAGGTAGAAGAAGGTGTTGCTGGGGGTGATGTTGAAGAGGAGGGTGGGATCGAGTTGGAGGCTGGAGGTGGGGAGATCCTGGGCGATGCAGGTGTTGGTGATGAAGGGGGATGGCTGGATCACCAAGTGCTGTGATTCTGGGGTGACGGAGATGATGGGGTAGGAGTTGTTGGAGGAGTCGAGGAAGAGGGAACGGGAGGCGCTATTGCACCGTACCTTGTAGGAAGTACCGCCACAGTCAGCAACAGTTCTGAGAGGGTAGGGAACGGGGGAGGAGCCGCAGAATGGCAGACCTTCGCGTGTGGTGTGGCGGGGAGGGACAAGAGAATGAAGGCGGAGAGAAGGGTTAGAAGGTTATGGTGTCGGGGGCAAGGGATCGTCATGGCTGCGGCGGCCGCTTGTTGACACGGTGACGGTACAGGAGAAGGGTTCGCCACCATGAAGAACGCCACCACTGAGGAAGAATATCGCCACCACCGTGCGAACTAGGGTTCGTGATCCGTCACGAACAGCTCTGCCGGGAAGGAGGGTTCGCGAACAGCTCCGCCGCTAGGAGCTGCTGGGAACAGCTCCGCTGCCACCGCAGGTGAAACGAGGGTCGCGAGGGTCCGCTGGGTCACGGGCTTGTCCGGCTGGGACGTCTCTCACGGAGGCAGGGATAAAAAGGGTAAAATAAAATGTACAAACGGTGACTTCACGGGGCTCTTAATGGAATGGGTTTTTCATTACAAAATTAGATTGACTGGGTTTTTCCTATACAGCATTTGGTTAATGGATTTTTTATTAAAATTATTTTAATAATTGGGCTCCTAATTAATTTTCTCTAAAATTAATTGTGAAGCGGCATGCATTTTGATGCTCACAGTATTGCCTTAGAAATATGACACATGCTTTGTAAATTTATTTATTTTTATCAGTTAATGTTTATCAGTCTTCTTGGTGCTGAAGCTTTGCAAGCATGTGTGCTTCTTTATTTTTAGAAATATAACATATGCTTATTTTCTTTTTATATTTGATCTTTAATACAAGTTTATTTACTGTTTTTGTATCTTGATATGCTTCTCTATCAGTATTTGAACCTTACGTTTAAGCAGTGCATCATTATCTATCTTTATGTTTTACTAGTTTTTTTATGTCATTTTCAGATATCAGAATGAATATTCAGAATCAGCTCCTGTGCTTACGGGGCATATTCATCTAAGTCAGGTGCTTCTTAGTAATTTGAGCAATATTATTGGTCCTAGAGCTTCGGATTGTTTAGCATATAAGATATATATTTTTTCTGGTGACAATATCTTCTTTTGTATAGTCACTATTAGATGGATTAAACTGCAACATGGATGACATATGCAAGAAATGCTTTAATATTCTCAGAAATCGTCAAAAGAAAAAAGATGGAATCTCTGCCATCTTTAGAAAGATCACTTTAAAGTCAAAGTTAGTATTTACTTTTCATCCAAGTTTATTTTATTCTTTTATTTGAAGGAAAGGTTTCTTTTAAGTATTTCTCCTACACTAAATTTACGTTTTGCTCTGTAGTACATGTTGCGGTTGGAATCCTCAGAAGTCAAATTATCAGGTATCCAAATCTTTGTGCATTCAATTCTCATACCAGGTTCCAAATGCTGATACATGCATTGAAACTGAGGATGGAATGATAGATATAATGGTGAATGCAATCTGTCCTATTTTGTTGGGTGCTGTTATCAAAGGTAAACATCTTATGCTTGTCCATATAAATTATGTCATGGTTTGAAGTGTCTACTTTTTGCTTGTCCTTTAAAATTCATTAACTGCATATTTGGCAATAACGTATGACGACGCTTATTATGATGACACCTGTTGCACTCAACCAAGGATTGCTATCTTGCTTCCTGACTTCGTCTTTTGGGGGGGGATGGAGAAAAGAGATCTCCGACAAATATCAAGCAAATCTTGGGAGAATAGACTTCGGAAATGTCACCGTAAATGTATGTAGGAGTGTAAAATTTGATGATTATCTCATCAAAAGGGGATGGGATTGAGGACTAATATTAGGATAAACCAACAAAATAAACTAGGACTTAAATGCAAGGGGGTGAGCATTGTCTACAAGGGACACATCAAGGAATTTAGGATCACAAGTTAGATTTAGTCTTCAACTTAAACTAATTTTAAGAATATATATCATAGAGACCGTTTTGAAATCTTGAGATAGTGATGTGATGTCTTGGATCATATAGTCATTTAAAATGTTAATATACAAAAAATAGTGGAAATGAGAGAATAATGCCTAGATAAGTATTTTGGTTGGATGCAATTATAAGTTGTTAATACATGAAACAAACTTAACAAGGTCATCTAACTAAAATAACAATTTAAAATAGAATGAGAGAATAGGTACAATTGTGACAGTTTGTATTAATATGAAATTGGGATGTAGAAGTAGCAACAAGTGTTGAGAATTTAAGGGTTGGAGATATTATATAGATATTGTGATTTTTTGGTGATCTTGATTTTTGGAGGTGTGGAGAGAGATTATCAAGAGATCACATTACATGCACTCAACCAGAGGATAGCATCTAGTTTGTCCATAGTTTCATGTTACTAGATGTACTTTTCCCAAGGTCGCTAACATACCACTTCATCAAACATTTTTCTGTTTTAGAAGAGCCATCATGGATCGGCTATTCTTTCCTTTGATTGGCTAATCTGATACCGAACCCAATCCCAATCCCATCTAAAAAATCTTTGCTCAGGGGATGGAGTTTTCTTATAATATTTTATTTTTAAACATTTGTTAACCACATGATTTTTTTAAATGAAAACATTTTAGGATTATTTTGTAAATAATTCAATGAAATTTTTTGAAAATTTGATATTAATTTTTTTTAATATTTATATGCTTATGTAAGTTGCGATATTGTTGTTTGCAAAAAAAAAAAGAGTCAGGGACAACAGATAAGAAACATACAAAGCAGAAAATTGAACACATTACTTGTGCACAAAATAGTTTGAAACTGCATTTGCTTTGTCTTTGTTATATTTGATATGTCATTTCATAATGAAACCAATTTTTACCTTTGCTTCTTTTTTGTTGCCTACTTTGTATAAGGTGATCCTCGACTCCTCTCAGCCAGGGTAATATGGATTGGCCCTGACACAATCCCTAGGGTGGGAAATTCTTGTAAAGTAATGAAAGGCGAAGTAGCTGTTGAAGTTGTGATTGAGAAAAGTGCTGTTAAGCAAGCTGGTGATGTGTGGAGGGTTGCCCTTGACACTTGCTTACCTGTGATGCATTTAGTTGACACCAGGAGATCCATTCCGTATGGCATTCAGCAGATTCAAAATTTCCTTGGCATTTCAGCTGCCTTTGACCAAGCTATTCAGGTGAATCTTGATATTTTTTTAGCTAGCACGTAACCTGAAGATGCTTATTTATTCACGGTTACCAGTCAAGTCTTTTGCTCAATTTTGTAATATTGATATTATTGCTATTATTGTTGTTATTCTATCTTTTGTTGTTTAATTCATTTTCATGTTATGTTGAATATGACTGTTTTTATTGGGCTTGTTATGATTTTGAATTTTTTATTTATGGTTCTAAATTTGATAAATATTTATGTGATGTATATGCATATATTAATGATGTGGAAGATTTGTGTATTTCTGTGTTTTAAGTTTGATCTATTTACCATTTTATTTGATTTATAGACTTGTATTTAATTTTTATACCATTTTACTATCATCCGTCTCCAATCAGTTCTTTACGGTGTTCTTTGAAATCTTTTGTGCTGAAACTCTGTTTGGCATAAATATATACTCAACTCAACTCTAGCCTCAATCTCAAATTATTTAGGGTTGGTCAAGTATTTTCTCTTTCTCTAGAAGCTCTACTCATGTCAATTTTGACTTATTTCTGCAAAAATATTTAAATCATCTAAATTATATTAAATTACCGTACTCTAGATTAGCATAGGCCTACCAGAAAATTTTAATTCTATTATCTTGATATTTTCCATTTTTTGTAACTTATTTTGTTCTATGTTTAATATGTTCCAATAATCTCAATCTCATTTTTTTCAATTTGTCTATAATTGTCGTTACCTTCATGTCTTTTTCTAATATATTTATTATGTATTCCATGGAGTGGAAACCACAATTTTTCACATTTCCTATTGTCTTACATCAAGAATTTTTTTGAAGTCTTTACATTTTTGTATTAGTTGTAGATGAATTAATAAAGAATACACATGATATAACATGGTTGCCGGTGTTTGTTGATGATGTTGTTTGGATAGATGAGAAACTCAGTCAGTAGGAAGCTCAAACTTTGGAGAAATGTGCAACATGCATTATAAATTTAATGAAAGCTAAAGAGAAAATGATGGGGTAGTTAGTTTGGATAGAATACTTTTTTTTAAAGTACTCACTTTAAATATCTTGTTTCAATTATTTAGAAAGATAGAAAATGTGACGTGGACAATGTACTACGTGAAGATTGGCTACTTAAATATATGTGATTATAAGATTTCACTAAAGTCGAAGTTTTATTGTACAACTATAAGCCTTATAATATTATATGGTAGTGAATCTTGGACAATGAAGGAAAAATGTGTTCTTAAAATGGATTGGTGACTTGAGAATGTTAAGATAGATATGTGGACATTTTAGCTTAGATAAAATACATAATGAATATATTAGAGAAAATGTGGAAGTAGCTACAATTGTAGACAAATTGAATGAAATGAGATTGAGATGGTTTGGACATATTAAACGTGTACCTAAGGAAGTTCTACTTCTAGTTAGAAAAGTGAAAAATATCAAAATGATGAGGTAGACTTCAGCCACCTTAGTGGAGGATAATTCACTATGATTTTAATGATCTATATACCTTTGAAGAAGCGACTCAAAGTTGACGTAAGTGAAAAAAGAGAATTCATGTGGCTGCGATCAAATAATTTTAGATTAAGGTTAGAGTTGAGTATCATTACGTATTCTTTATAATCTTAATATGTTCATGTATTCTTTTTAATGTTCTCATCTCAGCAACACTTGGTTTGGAAATATATTTTTCTTTTATTTTTCAAAACTTACTGTTCATGCAACATATATTGCTTTATAATTGTACGGTAACATTTCAATTTAAGTAGAATCTTTCCATCACTTAAAAACCTTTTAGCTACTTTCAATTTCATCCGTACTACTTTAATCTTATTGTTAAATCATACTGCTTTAATCTTATTGTTATAATTGTACATGAAGGTATCTTTTATATTGCATATGAATTGTACTATTTCCTTTCCTTATTGGAATAAATATTGGTGTTATTTTATATCCACTTGTCTTATTTTAATAAATATGAATTGTACGTCTCGTCAGAGGGGACACCGGAAGGGGGATGCTTTAGGTCGGGGAGGGCTGAGGAGGGTGGAATTGGGGCGAGAGAGGGGGGATTGATCGATTCCCAATCGACATCGGGTTTGTTATTGGGCCTGATTCTGGTCTTTCTAGATTTCCGGGGGATCGGTCAATTCCCGATCTGATCTTAAAGGATCAGCCAATTTGACTGAATCTCTCGATCTAGGCTGATTTCTTTGGGAGTGGACCTTGGATCGGTTATTCAAGGGGAAAATTGGATCGACAGGTGCCAGTCTGGTCTACGAATTAGCTGATTCTGATTCAAATTGGTTGATTCTGTACTTGTTGGCAATACGTCACCGAGTTCATCATGATAGGAGCCTTGTCCATGGAGCTATAGGATGATGATAATGTATTGGCATGAATGTTAGTCCAGAAGGATGCTATCATATACAATTTAGGTTGCAAGATGATGTATTGGCAATATAGGAGCCTTGTCCATGGAGCTTTAGGATTCCATCCTCTAGGCGTTTATGTTCATTGAAAAGTATGGACTTTCTCTACTCAGTGGATTTCTTTTTTGCCTATATATCATGGAGGATATGGAGTAATGACTAATTTCTATTCAGTATAAGTCACGACTTGCTTCTGTAACATGTTATTTCATGAATCGTACTATTTCATTTCTCTAGGTTTCTTGGTTTTTAGTTTCTTTTTATTTTTGTCTATGTACTATATGTTACTCGTTACTTATTGTCTTTTTATATGACTAAATGCTTTATATAGCGGTTATCTACAGCAGTTAGGAGTATCTCTAAGGGTGTACTCAGGCAGCATCTAAGTCTCGTAACTCATTCGATGACATGCACTGGAAATGTCATTGGTTTCAATACAGCTGGTTTTAAAGCTTTATTTCGTGCTCGCAAAGTTCAAGCACCATTTACAGAGGCTACACTATTTGTAAGTTAAAAGAATGATGTCTTCTAGGCTTCTACAAAAACAAAAGTGTTCTGCTTGCACCATTGTGATGATCCCCCCCCCCCCCACAATGTTCATGTTGTACATAATATATTCTGTAGTTTGATCTATTTAGGCTAAGTATATATTCTATCGGCTTATTTTCAGACCCCACTGAAATGCTTTGAGAAAGCAGCTGACAAAAACCATATGGATTCATTATCTAGTGTTGTTTCTGCATGTTCATGGGGTAAACGTGTAGTGACTGGTACTGGCACTCATTTTCAGGTTATGTGGGGTAATCAGGTTATTCCCTTTTCCCAGTTGATATATTCAGCTAATTTTTATCACTATGTTTTTACTTTTCAAATCCTTTTCAACAAAAAATGTCTAATAGCTATTATGTCAGATATCTAACTTTCAAGATGGTGGAAAGGATGTGTATAGCTTCCTTCATATGGTGAGAGAAATATCAACAGCCAAGAGCACTGCATATCTTGGGGTTGATGCTGACAATCTTGATGAATTGGTGTGGGAACAAGTTGCCATGTCTGGTGATGCAAGTCCACAGAATCAGGATGTCACCAGGAGCCCCCTGCCTAGTGATGCAATTCCATGGAATCAAGATGTCACCAAGAGTCATGCGTACAGGCAAGAATCTCCTATATGGGGTTCAGGTGTCTCAAAAAACAAAAGCGAAGCTGTAGATACTCCGTGGCCATCGAGCTCACAATTTGGGAGGTGTGATGAAGATGCTGGGTGGACTAAGTGGCCTCTAGATGATGCTTCAGGTAACAAAAGTGGTCTAATTAGCTGGGATAAAAGCGAGAAAGAAAACGAGTATGGAGGCAAGGATCAGGATGTCACCTGGAGCTCCGTGCCTAGTGATGCAGTTCTATGGAATCAAAATATCACCAAGAGTCATGCCTACAGGCAAGAATCTCCTATTTGGGGTTCAAGTATCTCAAAAAACAAAAGCAATGCTGCAGATACTTCATTTCCGTCGAGCTCACAATCTGAGAAATGTGTTGAAGATGCTGGGTGGACTAAGTGGCCTCTAGATGATGCTTCAGGTAACAAAAGTGGTCTAACTACCTGGGATAAAAGTGAGAGAGAAAATGAGGATGGGGGCTCAAAAAAGTGTTGGACGAATTCTCCCACCCGTGTCTCCCAGTCAAGTCAAAACACAGATTGTACTGCTATCTATTCTACACATGCTTCGTCGACAAAACCAGGCGCCTGGATCTCCAAGAGATCAGATGAAGTGTCCACTGTGAAGTCAGCAGATAGTGGATGGGATAACAAGCCACAAGACCGTGGAGACTGTCCTGTAAAATCTCGTGGTTGGTCTTCTTGGAATAACACAGATCGTTTGGCAAATAGAAAACATTCAGATGTTCTGCAATTCGGGGTTGCTACTGGGAGCCCAAAGTCTACAGGGAGACTTGTAGACATTTTCAGCATTGAGGAAGAGAAAATATTTTCCGAAGTGGAGCTAATTATGCAATCTGCAAAACGAATCCTTCACCACTCAAGGTAAAAGAACTTCAATTTTGAAAATGGTCCTACTAGAGTTACTGAAGAAAATCTTGAACTTGTTGAATGCATAAGCCTGCATTTCATATGACATTGCATGCACTGACTCTGCATCTTCTGAGACTATTGATCGCCATGTAATATGTAAATGTTTTAGTGCTACTGGTGTCTCTAAAGCGTCAATCCTATGCCACTTTGGAGGGATCTATTTGATGGTATTTTGCATGATTTTCTTCTGTAATTCAACCTTTTTTACTCTGTCATATTCTTCAAAAAATATGTTGTTTAGAGATACGAAGCAATGTTTGCAAAGACAACATTTATGTCTTGAGACCTAAGATTTTAGTATGCCAGTGATGATTATCTTTTTCCTTGTGAGGTGCCTTGAGGCAACAAGGCAGTGAGGCTTCAATAAAAGCCTTACGATTATATTGAAATGGGGTCTAGATTATATCAAAAGGACAAATGGGTCTATAAGCGTAAGTGGTAAAACATGAGATATGAGATGCCATGCCCTATTTTTGCCATCTGGCATGTAATATGTAAATGTTTTAGTGCCACTGGTGTCTCTGGAGCGTCAATCCTATGCCACTTGGTAGGGACCTATTTGATGGTATTTTACATGATTTTCCGCTGTAATTCAACCTTCTTACTCTGTCGTATCCTTCAAAAAATATGTTGTTTAGAGATACGAATACGATGCAATGTTTGCAAAGACAACAATTATGTCTTGAGACCTAAAATTTTTAGTATGCCAGTGATGATTATCTTTTTTCTTTGAGGTGCCTTGAGGCAACAAGGCAGTGAGGCTTCAATAAAAGCCTTAGGGTTAAATTAAAATGGGGGTCTAGATTATATCAAAGGACAAATCACAAATGGGTTTATAAGCGTACGTGGTAAAACATGAGATATGAGATTCCATGCCCTATATTCACCATCTGTCTGCCTTTCTTCCCTTTAACTAAATGAAGAGAGAATTAGGAAAAGTCTTCTCTTCACCATGAATGCCGCGGACTTTTCATTTTATTATTTTTAGAGATATATTATCATAGACCTGTAGAGACCGGAGATTATTGAGTGTTGAATGGCTGGTTACTATTTGGATGTCTTGATGTTAACTCTTCAGATTATACCTTGTTCTTTACTAGTTTACTTTTTTATTAGTTTGTCGATGCTTGCATACTTATCAGCTGACTTGGATTCATAAAGCTATTATGCATATTCTTTTGAATTAACGTTTTACTCAAGTCTTGACGTTTACACCTCACGAGGCTTAAAGAAAATACCATTTTATTGTTACCACCTCAATTCTTTACAAACCTAGATAAAGGATACAACTGTTATGTAAATATGTATCAATTCCCTAGAGAATACTTCAGTTCCTGAATTTTGCACGGATCATTATAAAAATAACATCACTTATAAAATCTTTCTGCTGCAATGAAGTTACCACAGTTCAACTAATTTGTATCTTTTCTAGGGAACAAAGTTATATTGAACTTCTTTCAATATGAAGTTGTTTATGCATTAAATTTACTGGTCTTCACATCTTAGAATTTTTTGCTTAGGTCTCATTAGCAGATTATTTCAATCTCTATACATGTAGAAGACTTAAGTATGTGGTGTATTTCTTTTTATCTGACATTTGTCTTTCTGTCTAGCTACCATGATGGTGATCGACTATCTGCTAGTGATCAGTCATATATATTGGATAATGTGTTCCAGTATCATCCAGATAAGAACTCAAAAGTGATTGGTGAAGTTGAATGCATCATGGTATGAACAAGGATTAACCATTGAATATCGATTTACATATTCAGTCTGATTTTTTTTGTTTTACTTTCCCAATATTTTCATGTTTCCTCAATACAATTTTTTAAATGGCTGTTACTTTCTTTATGGCTTGAAAGTGCATATTCCATTCAGACTTTTTGGCTCTAAAGAGGGGTTGCATAATATTCTGGGGTGGTCTCTGGGGAACTGTGATGTAGATGCAGTTTCATTTGCCTTTGCCGGCAGACTAATTGCTCAGCTGGGATAGTACTCTACCATCACTGGGTTGTAGATGGGTTCTTCCCATCATGGAAGACCAAGTCGCCCAGGGGTCACCCCGGGTTACCCAACTTGGAGGTTTTCAGGTCGACCGGCCCAGCCCTGACCCGACCGGGGTGACTTCGTGGCGAAGTCACCCCGGTCGGGGGTCGGGCGACCCGGTCGATCTACGTATACTCTGCACCCCATTTATTAATAGTATAACAATATTTTACTATCACTTATAATATTACGTATGGTTAAAATTTGTGATTATAGATATATGATACATAATTAAGATTTATAACATTATTTCTTAACCATTTTTACTCTCTCACTTGAGATTAACTCTTTCCTAGCATATACTAATACAACATAATCACAAAAAAATCATATTTACTTATATTCACAGATAAATACTCATATTTAATTATAACATAAAATATAATTATATTTATGTATACATATTTTTATGTATACTTAAATATATAGTATAAAATATATTTTTTATTTTTCATGTAATTTTTTTATCTTTTTTACATTTTTTGAAAAAAAATTTGACCCTGTCCGACCTGGGTCACAACCTGGTTCGACTAGGCCGACCGACCCCAGGCCGACCCCCGACCCGGTCTTCCTTTCTTCCCATGTCTGCCTTGTCAAATATAGAAATTGTTACTTTATTTTTAGAATCCCAAGGACTGTTTCAAGAAGTTAGAAAGCCTGAGAGCCACTTTTTGCAAAGGCAATTGATGAGAAGGGGCCTGCACCTAGTGAACTTGAGCAGTGCGTGCAAAGAGAAAAAGGCTGTAGGATTAGTTCATATCAACATTTTATCAGTGCTTGCTTGTGAAATGGTTATGGAAACGTGGAATGATCATGCTCTTTTGGACAATTATAATCATACATTAGGTATTTAAAATAGAAAGACTTGGTTATTAAGGGAGGGCCTTCGGATCTCCAATGCTTCATTTATTTGGAGGGGCATGTTGGAAAATTTAGCTTTCTTCTTGAATGCTTCAACTGAGGTGCACTCTGGTTCTAACAGAGCATTTTGGAAGGATACATGGCTCACTCTTTTTGCGGTGTATGATCTTTCCTATCAAAAGACCGCATAGTCAGAAAATTTTCAGTGTCTGACCAAACTAGTTTCTGGCATTTGATATATGTCAGAAATTTTCAAAACACTGAGAATCAATTCCAAAGACTTTTAGAGTTTGCTGAAAGTGATGCGGGACAAAATGAACTTGCCGCCATCTGGATGTGCCGGCGGGCTCAAGTAGCTCACTAGAATGCTGCTGTGTGCTGAAATGGACCCAAAACGGGCAGACTGGGCTTGAACCAAACTAAATTCTACTTGAACCAAGCTGAAAATCCACCGAGCTGCAACCCTCTGAACCGGGCCCAAAACCCGTTGAACCGGGCCAAAACTAGCCTTAAACCACCTGAACTGGTTGGTTTGGTGTCTGGACTGGCCTGAACCACTTCGAACCAGTGTGAACCGAGGTCTGGTCCGGCTATGCTGGTGGGCCAGTTGTCCGTGAGACCATTGCTGCACTGCACTCCTCTCCTGGGTGTCTTGGCTACCTGGGGTGAAGCTGCCCAGTTGGAGGTGTTGTGGCACCCGAAGGTGAGGGCTGTGGCACTTGCGGGTGCACACGGCCGCGTGTGAGGTGAGCCCCAGATGGCTCATGGCAGCAGCTGGAGCAATCAGGGATGCAAGGCAGGGCCTAGTGGATGGGTGCGTGGCCACTTGTACGCGATGCTTGTGCGCATGTGAGGAGAGGAAAGGCCATCCGGCCTGGCAATGATGTGGCATCTAGCAGCCCAAATGCACGTGGTCCCGCCCTGGGTGGAACATGGCCATCGCCAGACCTTGGGATCCAGGTTGCTGGACCGTGGAGGCTGTCGGGTGTGTCCGACGGCACATGCATATGGACACTGGTAGCAACGATTGCCGTCTCGGATCTCGACTTCTTCTCGGAAGGGTGAAAGAGAAGAGATCTCGTGAGATTCTTAAAAAGAATCTCGGGAGATAAGATCTCGGATTTCATTTATGTAGGGTATACTTTACCCATGGATCGTCATCTCGCATTTAGATTTTATCTCATGAAGATTGAAGAAAAAAAATCTCGAAAAAAATCTCGAGAGATTAGATCTTGGAAATACCAATCAATGTGCATGTTTAAGTGTAAAATATCATGTAAACTCTTCAAATAGGACAAGGGAACTTGTATGAAACATCAAAATAAGCTGTGAGAGAATTAAAAGCGTAATATAGAGATGGTGAACTATTGTTAATAGGAGACATACAAAGAATCATATATCAGATCAAAGCTTCATCTTGAATAATATGAATAAGAGATTGATGACATCTTGGATTAATTTTACATATATAGTCATAAAAATATTAAGTTATAAAATTATATCAAGCAATAATTTTTAGGTGAATATTTAGATGAATTTCATTATAAAATTGGTAATATATGAAGCAAACTTAACAAGGCCATCTAACAAGCTAGGAGTAGTAATAGGCGGAAAAGATCAAGGTACCAGAGGTACTATGTAGATCTTCTCGTTTCGGCGATCTCGTTTCTTGGATGCATGGAGAGAGAGATTCTCGAGAAATTTCGAGAGATTATCGAGAGATCACATTCCATAACTGGTAGACCCTAACAAAGGGGGCAAGGGGTGCTCTCATCTTGTCTCGCGGCTTCGTCTCCATGCTCATTTAGATGAGCAGGTGACGGCAGCAGGGGTGCCCTCGCACGACGGCGGAGGTGTTGGAAGGAGCTGGGTATGCCAGTGTCATCGTCCTCGAGCTCCTTTGTCGTTGACACCAGCTACCCTTCTCTCTCCTCTTTGAACAGAGCCAAGGTTGAGATGGAGCAAGTCGGAGGCTTCAGTAAGGTGTTCGAACCGGAGGGGAGCAGACGACGGCGATAAGGAAGTGGATAGGGTGGATGAGCGAGGGAAGGGTGAGATTGGGGGGTCTTCACACCCGATGGGAAGTGGAGAGGTAGCAAGCCAAGCAGTGATGACAAGAAGGCAGTCGGACGATGGAAGGAGGGGATGATACCGGGAACACTCCTACTAGTTGGACGGCCTCTGCAGTAAGAAGGGCTTGTCGGCTGCTTGAGGGGGGATTGTGGAGGCTCCACACCGTGCGGTGGAAGGCTCTGTGAAAAGAGGGATTTGCGAGTGTTTCAACTGAGAACGATAAGAAGAAGGTAAAGAAGGAGAGGGTGATGTCAGGCAAGCATTGCCGTCTCGGATCTCAGCTTCGCCTGGGGGGGGGGGGTGAAAGAGAAGAGATCTCGAAAAAATCTCGAGAGATCGGATCTTGAATTCACGGATCAAAATGTATATATGTATGAAACATAACATAATATCTTATGAAGTTAGGAATACATCAATGAATTTATATGAAAATATATAACACATTTATACATCAACTGTGTGAATGAACAATTAAAAAGTACTCTCAATAATAAAAAGATGATCTTTGTGTTTCTAAAAGATTAAAACTTGTATACAATCTTATTTAAATACTAATATGGTATTAAACTTTGTGTGAACCTCTTTTTTATGCGTCTGTTCTTAGAAAGAAAGTCATTTTTGATACCACGGACTTATCTAGGAAAATAGATGATACCTAAGATATTAGGTAGTCCAGTGATAGTTTGAAAAATATAAGAACCGAGGTTCGGGTTCTTTGAAAATTTTCATTTTTTACCCTTCTCCGCCGGATGGTGCGAGTATCCGGCGTTACCTTACATCGAGCAACGGCTCGAACGCCTTTGATTAACTGTCGCGGCAATCTGTTTTTGGAGAAATGCACATCCACAAAAAGGTAAAGAACTCAAAAGGGCAGCGGCCTTTTGGGTCCGATGAGATGTAAACCGATTTGTTCGGGTTTGTTTTATTTGTTTGTTGGTTGACTTTTGATCGACTTGAAAGTCGGTTTTGTTGATTTTTGGGTTTTGAATCAATTTGTTTGATTGATTTGTTTGCTGCTTATTTTGGTTTCGGTTTGGCTTTTTGATTTGGGTTTGACCGGTTTGGGTTGTTTTCATTTCAATTTTGATGTGTTTGAAGTGTTTTAAAACATTGTGGGGTTTTGGTTTGATTGATTTTTGTTGTTGTTAACAAGTCTGAATTTTGGTTTAGATTTAGTTAACAATCTGGATATTCAAAGTGTTGTTTATTTGATTTCTTTTGGGAAGAAGTTCAGTGGATTTTAAGTGAATTTTTAGATTGCTAAGCTCAGATTTTTGAAGTCGGTTAGAATCTGTTTTTGGTAGATTGCTCAAATCTGATTTTTTTTGTTGGCAGATCTGATTTTTTTGGTGGTTGACTGATTTGACTTAAATCTGAGCTTTATCAAAATATGATTTCGGTTTGATTTGTTTCAAAACCGGTTCAATCTTGTTAAAGATTGGTTGTTTGTTGAACCGGGATAAGTTGAATTTCAGATTTCTTTTCATTCTGATTTTCTGTTTTGACTTTCAGATTTTGTTTAGTTTCTTTTTTTTGTTTGAATTTTCAGATTTGGTCTTCTGTTTTGATTTTATTTTTGGTTTGGCGGTTTGCATTGCCTCCGACCCATCGGGCCACTTTTGAATGCCCGGTTTCATACACCAGAACTTGATATTGAAATCATTTCATTCCATTGGGAGATGGAGTACATTGGAGTACAATAAGTGATGATCCTTCCCCCAATTTAGGTTCTTCACCGGTTTAGAAAATTTTGGCATTACAACGGCATGCCGGTTAGTTTCTAACTCGGGTGAAGTTTACCCATCCAACAACGCTAGCCAATGACTTAGCCAAATTGGGGGAAGGATCATCGGCATACGGGGGCGTGCCCGCGCCGACGTCCGGATCGACATCCCGGGACGTACCCTGGGGAGCCGTCCATTATTTTTAGTTTATTTCTGTTTTCATCATTTTTTAAAGGCCACTTGGACTGGTTTTGAGTTCCATGGGCATTCAAAGCCGGTCTTCGGTCTTCTTGGGCCGGAAGGGTCTGCTGGACTTGTGCGCCTCCATCTGTCTTGATGGTAGGGTAAGGACCCGCCCGGACAAAACAATCGGCCCGTCGTATGGATTCCGAGAGGGTCCGGGACATCACCCCTACCCACCATTGCTGAAACTGGCAGGTTTCTGCGCCCTGGTTGAGTGCTGCATTTTTTGCATCTTGAGCCACAAGGGGGCTGCTGTTTGCCTTCTTTTGATTATGCCGCAAAGGGGGCTGGACAGAACCTGTTTTGGGGTTGTCGGTCATGCCACAAGGGGGGCTGTTTGGGACCTGTTGTGGGGTTGGTTTTGCTGTGCCATAAGGGGCTGGAGTAGGGGCTGTACGGGGTCTGATTTGAGGACAGTTCAAGGCCTGGGTAAGGACCAGGAAATGGGCCGATTATGGACCAGTCTGGGGTCTGCTGGATGGGCTGAACAGGTCCTGAATTGGACTGGGCAAGGGCCAGATTTTGGGCCTGATATGTGGGCTCGGACTGGGCCTGTAGAAGGGCCAGCAGGTGGGCCGGACAGGGGCTATCCATGGGCCTGGATTGGGGGTACCTGCAGGTGGTCTAAACCAGGTCAGGAAGGGACCGAATATGGGCTTAATCTGGGCCTGATTTGGACCTGTGTAGAGAGGTCTGAGAGTGGACAGGATCGGGTCACAAGGGGACCGGTTATGGACCTGTTTGGTGGTCTGAACATGGGCTGAACAAGGGCAGCATTGGGCCTGTTTGAAGGGGCCGGACAGGGTGTGTTGTAGTCCAATTCAGGGGGGTTTGAATGGACCGAAATGGAGCATTTTGTGAGGATTGATAGGGGACAGGAGAGAGCACGTAGGACAGATAGAAGGAAGACCCTTATAGGGCTAAAGGGATGTACCCATTATACCTTCTTGTCTTGTCGTCTTCTTCTTCTCCTTTCTCTGAACTGCAGGTTGTAGGTGGACAGCAGGGCGCAGCAGGTGGCAGTTCAACCCGGCAGCCTGGCGGCCTCCTTCAGCAGCTTCCCCCCCCTCACATGCTGGTGCGCCCCCTCTTCTTATAGGGGCTGGGGGGCAGATGAAAAGGCAGGCCAGGTGTGGTACGTAGGTGACTTTTGGCCTCCCCCATGGAGGTTACTCCATTTAACCCAATTGATTGACTTGCTGACCTTTCATCTTCCCCCTCCTTCAACTAACTGATGGGAGGTTGAGGTGGCAGCATGGTGCGCATGATGATGCTGAGGTGGCAGGTGGTGCGGCTGGGCCTGTTCACACTGGAGCTGAAGTGGGCTGGCCCTACAGTGGGCAGCCGCGGCCCAACCAGGTCCTACTCCTGCTGGGCTGTACGCCAGCCTCCCTATGGGCTGGATTTTTCTGATTTACATTGGCTCATGGGCTGGTCAATTGGGCATATATATTGGGGTTCCCAATTGGGCCTGATTTGTCTCAATTATGGGCTGCTTTCCCCCTGCTTCAGGTCTGGTTCTTGTTGGCCCATTTGTCTTCTTCTTCTTCTTCTTTTTTCTGAAAAATATGGACGCCAACAAACTTGTAGCACATTTTTTATGTGATAGTATAAGTGATAGTGAGATATATTAATATGTTTACACTATCATAAATAGAGGGCGCAGAGTAATCACGAATCGACCTGCGCGGTCAGGTCGTAGGGGTCAAGGGGGGCAACGTTTCTTGTGGGGGCGTATCAGGGGGGCAAAACCCCCCGAAGAAATTTTTTTTTTCATACTAGGCTACATGGGGTGAGATCTCGGCGATCTCGTTTCTCGGCCCCCTTGGTGAGACTGAGATCTCGCCGAGATCTCGGCTAGATGGCATTCCATGATGTCGGGTGCATGTGGTTGGAGCTGTCAGGACAGGATGGAGAGAGGAGACGGCGCGTCGTGGGTGCTCAGGCAAGAGCTCCATGGAGTGTCGATGCGCCGATGTAGAACCGATGGAGGATGCTGCTGTGAACAAGAATGTAAACAGGGAAGGGGACCGGCACGGTGGCCGGAAGGAGGAGAGGAGACGTCAGAGCTAGCCTACGCCGGGGGTGATCGGAGACCGACCTCTGTGGGAGATGAGAAAGAAGAACCGGACTCTCCTGAGGGAATGAATGGAGCTACCTACGAAGGGACAAGCTATTTCCAAAAAATCTTGTTCTTTATTGTCTTCCAATGTTGGGAGCATGAGCTCTACTAATAGAGAGCCATTTTACAAAAGGACCTCTAAAAAACTAATTACAAGCAAGTCCTCTAAAGGACTAGAATGTAAAGAAAGACTCAAAGGGGCTATAAAAGGACTCTATATATTAAAATAAAATGTAGAAGTTAAAGACAAACACTACTAGATAAAAGGAAAGAATGCGCCGCCTTCTGAGGACCTGGACGGCACCGTCTGTAAATAGTCAGTCCACCTGGTCCGATCTGGTTCCACCAGAAAGGTCAAGATTTGCATGTATATACAAGACAGTAAAGACAGTAGGAAACCAATAGAAAGTTGGAAACAATTGGGAGGTGTGTGTCGTACAGGCTGATTTAAAAAAAACAACCTTTTTAATTAGAACAGTTGGTGAACTAACTGACAATGGATGGACAGAAGTAGACAGGCACATTTAAGGTTTGGAATAAAATCTGCCAATCAGAATATAATTTTTCCTTTGAAAGATTGTTTGGAATAGGCTGCCGACAGCTGACAGCTGACACGGGATCACGGTAACTCGTGCAGAATGTGCTTGCTTTATGAAATCAAAGAAGAGAACATAAATCATTTATTTTTGGAACATTGAATGACACAAAAAAACAACCTTGTTTAATTAGAACAGTTGGTGAACTAACTGACAATGGATGGACAGAAGTAGACAGGCACATTTAAGGTTTGGAATAAAATCTGCCAATCAGAATATAATTTTTCCTTTGAAAGATTATTTGGAATAGGCTGCCGACAGCTGACAGCTGACACTGGATCACGATTAACAGGTGCAGAATGTGCTTGCTTTATGAAATCAAAGAAGAGAACATAAATCATTTATTTTTGGAACATTGAATGACACAAAAGTCTACGAACTGCAGCTTCCAGCTTTCATTAGATGCAATGAATCTCATCTTGGACTGGGGCTCCAACGATAACAATTGCTACGATAAGAGTTGAAGTCCAGCACCCCCTGCTATTGAAGAGTCAGAAATGAGGGGAAATTAAAAGTCACTTATGCTTATATCTGTTCAGTTTAAGGAAAGCAGAGCAAAACATTTATGGGTGATCTTTGGCTTGTGGCAATGTTCAGAAGAGAAGCAAGCACCGCAGAATATTACCTTCCCGGAGAAAAATTCTTTATTTAGCTCAGGCAGTCTTTAGTTTTTTTTTTTTTACTATATGAAGGTCCGGTCATTTCCATTACTACCTTTTTTGTGTGGAGCACCTGTTGAGGGATGGGATTCTAAATGTTCTCTCTTGATTCTGTTTCCTTGATAGACTCTTGATGTAAGCCAATTAAAGTAGGAAAATCTCTAACTTCTCTTCCTGTGCCTACACTAGTGGTTACTTCATCATACATATTTTTTATAGCTAACAAATATTATTCTTGGCGCGAACACCCACTACAAAATAACTCTTGAAACTTTCAAAGGCCCATCATAGAATTTCAAGAGTTGTTTTGTTGTGGGTGTTCTAGCAAAAAATGGTACTTGTTAAGTGTATACAAATGATAAGACACATGAATGATGAAGCAATCACTAGTTTATGCACAATTGGAGAAGAAACGAGAGATTGTCTTTACAATTGGTTCACATCATGGATATGCAATGTCTTTATTTTTTTGTATTTTTTATGGATAATTATTATAAAATGTACAAGATGGTATATGGTGTATGATGTTTACAAATGATACCCTAGTGAGTAGTGATAGATGTGACACAATTGAGTGAATAGAAAACTAGAATTGTGGAATATACTTAAGTCTAAGAGATAAGTAGAACTAAGATGAATTTTATGCATTGTAAATTTACTTAAAATCAATTGGAAGGAGATGGGGGAGTTACTTTGGATGTAGTAATATTATCTCAATTTAGTCAGTTTAAATGTTTTAGTTCAATCATTCTAAAAGATGGAGAACATGATGAGGATGTTAACCATATAATCAAGCATGATAGATGAAGTGGAGATTGACTTTGGCAGTTGTGATTGTAAGATTCCACTAAAGTTGAAGGAAAAATTTTATTGCATAAATATATGACCTGCATTGTTATATAGTAGTAAATGTTAGATAATAAATGAAAATTATAATTCCAAAATAGGATGTTCAGAAGGATGTATGGTCGATTAGATAGAAAAAGTAATGAAAATGTTATTGAAAGAATTGTAGACAAATCGGAAGTAGAGAGATTGAGATGGTTTTGAACATATTAAATGTAGACTCAAGTAAACTCTAATAAAAAAAAGTAGAAAACGTCAATAATAGAAACAAAAAAAAGCATGTGGTAGATTTAACTTAGAGGAGGGTAATTCAATATGATTTTGATGATTTAAATATTTGTGAAAAAATGACTCATTATAATCCATATGACCGATCCTAGGTAATTTGAGATTTAAGGTTTCGAGTTGAGTATTTTCTAGTACTACTTTAGTGCACCTGACTACCCTTGTACCTCCCTTTCCGGGAATAATGAATTGTTTTCAGTTTTGGCACCACCTTCAAGAAAAACGTTCCAATTTAAGCAGCTTGTTGCTTGCTTACTTTTCTGACATGAAGCACCGGCGTTCATCGGCAGCGCTACCCATTTGTGCTATGGTCAGGTCTCAGCAACTGATAGATGAGGAAACTATACTTACTTTCAGATGCCAATTGAATTATCCACCATACATGGAAAAACAAATCTAACGACTTTACTTAATGTAGTGCATTTACCATCATGAGATAACAATGACCCGAGAGGCTTCCTATTGCAATGCTGTGACAAAAAAGAGCGACTTGAATTACACCGTATCTGAGTTCTTTGTTGCAGTTTTCTATTGTGTTTGTAGTTACTTGCTCGCTTTCCTCTTGTTTTATTGATTTACTTTAGAGGTGCAGCTTTTATTTGTTTTCTTTCCATTCTTTGTAATTACAGTCACTTATCAGGTGGTTTTGTTGGTTATACCATTTTATAGCTTTTTATAGTTATTAATCGATGCTTCTCGAAAGACTACTTTTCATTGCCCCTTGGATTCGTCTGTCGCCAAATGATACTTAGACGGTTAGAACCCCCCCCCCCTCATTTCCAAAATGTGATAAACCAACGGAACTTGTGGGCAAGTCTCATTGACAACGTAATAGTCGATTGGAAAGTCACATAGGTCTGTATTCGCATGATAGTATATATTTACAGGAAATACATACTTCGCTCCTCTGGAAACAAAATCAGACACTCATTCGGAAAACATCAAACTGCCAGTTTGGATAACTCACTTTCCTTGCAGGTCGACAGGCACAAAAGTTTCTCCGACTCAAGATGTTTCTTCGTGGTGTCTACCGATGGGTCAAGCACAGACTTCTCATACATTAAATGTATGGAGAGTTTTGTCAAGGAAAAGTACCCAGAAAATGCGGAATCCTTCAACCGAAAATATTTCCGTAGGCGTCGTGGCGATGCCGATGCCACAACAAAGGAGAGTCACCAAATGTGATTCACACATTCTCTCCGGCGGAAGTTTCCATCTGTGCCCTCCGTGCGAGAAGAGGCTGTGCCCACCATCAACCTCTACCGCAATGTATATCATTTGTAGATTATTACTTAACCTTTGGTGCATTCGGCCCGGGTTGATAGACAGAATTGTGATTTCTGTTCAAAACATGCAATGCCGGTCCCGACCGAGTTGTCTGACCCAGTTGGTTTTTGGACCGATCAACCCGGTCCCGACCATATAGTAACTGACCCAGCATTTGTTTTTACTTTACTTTTTATTATTACCCCAGTTGACCCGCATCCCAACTCTGGCTGACTTGGGTCTGTTTTTGGGCTAACTGACCCGCATCCGCCCCGACCCCGCCTACCTGGTTCAAAGCACGGTGGAAGGATTACAAGGTGATGGTATACAGTGTTGCTGTTGGGTTGGACACTATATTGACATTGTTGTTCGCTAGCTTGTATTTATCTTGTTATTGCGAACGTCAAAATGCTATGCCCCATCTTTATGTCCGTTAGTCCAAAGTAGGTAAACAGGTTTGATGGATAAGATACTTTTGCCCGCCCTACATGTATGGGGGCAGTGTTTCTACAGATTTTAGGTTAGTGTTGTATCGTTTTTGCTCATTTGCCGTTTGGTAGAGATTGTGTCAGAGATTTTTCCCAAAATCTCTACAAGTTCATGTCCATGAGATTGTGTCAGAATTTTTCTGACAGTCCTATATCGATGTAAATCTCAATTTTTTGTGCTGTGTTTGGTTAAAATTTTGGGTTGAGATATTTGTGACCATAATCAATCTCTCTCTCAAAGTTTAGTATGATTTTGACCCTTCCCTAGTCTCAACTCTCAAGTGCCGCACACCTCATAACATAGTTTCTATGATTCTCTCTATATACTCTGTCTCTACACATTCTCTTTCTACACTTTTCAGTGTACTTACTTTACTACCTTCTCCTTTTTATACATTTTTATTTCTATTTTTATTTATACTTTATCTCTATCTTTCTACATTTTTCTCTCTCTACTGCTCTCTGTGCATGTTCTCTAATATATTTTACAATTTTTAATTTTATACTAGTCTTAGAGAATAAAAAATATAAAATATCATATTAAGTTTCAAGGCGTACAATTATTTAAAAATGAATCCGATGACATATCAAATCAAATTACACAACACAACCGATCCATTTTTAAAAAAGTATTTGTATGCAAATAATTAGATAGTGTATTTTTTTGATAATGTTATGTACTGGGCTATTTTTATTGGATGCTTAAAAGAAAATATGAAAATATAATATCAGCCAACAATTGTTCATCTTGGCACTCTACCCAAAACAAAGTAAAGCAATGGGAAAGTCCAAGTCCAAGTCCTTCGGGGTGGGCATTATTTGGTTCAAATCGAAAAATTAAACCGAATCCAAGGCTTCAATTCAGTTCAGGTCAAGTTGGAGGTTTGGGGTGAACGGTTTGCCAAATCGAACCGTATCGTTTAAGTTAAACAGTTTAGTTTGGTTTGTCTTCGCGTGTAGATCGAACCAACTTGTTAAAGTCACTGGGGTGAATCAAATTTAGTTAAACTCATGTGTTTGTAATAAATTTAAACATGTAATATCTATGTTTGGGAGAGATTTAAAAAAGATTTTGTTTCGTTTGAACTTTGTTTTTAAAGAAATCATGTTTACAAATTGATCACAAGCAATTTTGTTTAAAATTAAAAAAGACCTATTAAATAAAGTAGAGCATGTCCATTAAAGGGTCAAATCGTAGATCAAACTGAACCAAATTGAATTTAGTTCAGTTTGGTTTGACTTGGTTTGGAGATTTGCGATTTGGTTTGGTTCGATTTCAAGACTCAGTTTGATTTAGATTGATTTCTGAAAAAACTCAATAGATGAAATCAAACTAGACCATGCCCACCCTTACTGTTGGGCATTTCCAAATGATAATTAGTTAATAATAAAAATTATATCAGAATAGAACCTAATAGGGTGTTTGATAGTGCGATAAACTGACTTTTTGTTACTGGTTTATGGTTCATTTGGATATTGATATTTCTATAAGTTAATGTCCCGTTTGGTTAGAGTTTCATTTTTGATACTATATCAATATTGATACTAATATTTTTAAATGTTGGAGTATCAATATCAAAAATAATATAAGTTGACACTTGTATTATGTAATATGTTTTGTTTGCATTATAAATTTTAAAATTGTTACAATTAACAAAACACCTCTTAATGGTTCTATCAATATCAATTTTATAATTAAATTGACAGTGATAGAAGTACCTAATAGTGTTATCAAACAAGACGTAAAATATTAATATCAAACTTGATACAATTTGACACCTGTATTATATTACACGTTTTGTTTGCACTAAAAATTTTAAAATTGATATTGTTAGCCAAATACCTCTAAATGATTACTATCAATATCAATTTTAAAACTGTCAATGATAGAAGTGTTTGACGGTGTTACCAAATAGAGTCTTATATTTTTGTAACAAAATTGGTTAAAAGAGGTGTTTGGTTACCTTTCCAAACTTGTTTTAAAGTGATTTTCTTCTTTTTAGACAAATAAAGAGGATCTTGTCTCTTTCTCATGGTCACTCACTCTCACCTTATTTGATCAGATATAGTACCTATTCTTTTTTGCTATCATGTTCTTCAAACTATGACAATCTTATTTTAACACAACTTTTTATCACGAAAATATACAAAAAATTATTATACAACCAAATGCCCCGTGAGCTAACCAAAACATCTTATTTGTTGATATGTGATAACAAAAGGAGTGGACATGTGTATATGTAAATGCAAACTAAGATAGTTGGAGACCCCAAGTGATAAAAGGAGCATCTATATTATTGTTTTTGTGATGATTCTTTATTTTTTCCCCAGTGAGTAACACATTAAGAAAATATAATTTCTTGATAAAAATTGAATTTGTCGTGCCAGCAAACACCTCCCTAAACACCCTAGTAAGGTTGATTGCGATGTGCATGGAAAACAAAAAGAATCATAAGTTTGTTTCTCATAGTTATCTTAAGAATCAAGTGTTCAGTTTAAGGTTTACTTAGTTATCAAGAGTAATATATAAGAATCGACATAAGTATATATATATATTCAATTTGGGCATAAAGTCTTAATTTCATCTTTGATCTCTCCTGTGTATTACACAAAATCAGAGTTGTCTTATCTATAAAAATAAAAAAATTATGATGTATTACTTAGAATTAAGTATTTTTCAAGTGGTTGTTATTGTATTCGAACACTTTTACCAAAACTGTTTGAATGTCTAACCTCTGAACAAATTAGGAGTTAGATATTAAGCCAAATCAAGCACCTCATCTTCTTTCACTCTTGGCATCCATAGGTGGCTTTTCATCTTGATTCAAACCAGAACAAGTGATGCTTGTGATTTTTTTTTCTTTCAGGCCTCGCAAGTTCAATGCACTTTATTAGGTGTTTGGTTGTACGAATAAATCGAGATTTTATATAATTTTATATTTTTGTAACAAATTTGTTAAAAGAAGTGTTTGATAACTATTAGGAATTTGCATTTTTAAAGTGGTTTCTTTCTTAGATAAAAAAAGAGTCTCACATGGTCCCCCCACTTTGTTTGGTTATATATGATACCTACTCCTTTTTATCATCACATCTCTCCAACACATGACAATTTTATATTATTAGTTAGTTCACATTATATGTTAATCTAATTTTTATCATGGAAATATAAAAAAATTATTATGCAATCGAACATCCCTATTAGTTATGTCTTCCCAGGGAGATGTGCATGGTTTGGTCTGGCCTAATTCCATACATTTTAAAATTGAATCAAACTAGCCACAGGTCTCAAACCAAATCGAGTTCGATTTATTTTAACTCAAAATAAAATCAATTAAATATCTAAAAATAATTATTTACGTATATATTGATTTTGAATAATCAAGGAAATATTATTTTGCCATAACACTATGTTTTACTAAATACAGCATCATAATATGGATATATTTACGTACATATACCACTCTCTAAGCTAACCTCGTGATGATCCGGCGGGCCCATGGATCAGACGGCTCGATCCGCCGACGGAGCACGCACGTGCTTTCCGGAGACGCAGGTGAGAAGTCTAAGAGCAGCGTCACGTGCCCGTCTCAGAAGAGCCGGGGATTTTTATTTTATTTTTATTTTCGAAGAGGGGAAAAAAAACAGCGATATGATCTTCGCGGTAGTCTGACCGAATTGCCCCTCTTCTTCTCCCTCGGCAAAGCGAATCGCCCACGGCATTTTCTGATCGGAGGCCGGGAGGGGATCGTCGCATCTTCTCTAGGGCTTCTCCTCCATCTTCCGTCGGATCCGCTCGCCGTCCGCGTCCCGTAGCTCCTCCGCCACAGCCCTGCCCCGGCGCACACGGGAAGGTACGCGGATCCCCTGCTGCGTCCCCGTCCATCCCTCATCGGTTCCGTTCTCCTGTACAACCCCACCCGGGGACAGAAATCCTAATCAGAACCCTAGACCGGGTGCAATGTCTCCTCCTCGGAGGGGGACTGTCTTGGATTCTCTTGTTGGCTTCTGATCGATTTGGGTGATTGTTGCGCAGGTCGAGGGAAGCACGGGGTGGAGGCGAGCGGCAGAGGGGACTGGAGGGGGTTGTGATCATATGCTGTGCTGGAGCCCGGCCGCGGCCGCCGCTTTGAAGGCTACCACTGCCGCCTTGGGTTGCAGATGGCCAGCCAGGGCAAGTTTGTCTCCGTCAACTTGAACAAGTCCTATGGCCGACCGACGTCGTCATCTTCATCTTCAGGCGCCGCATCCAATCTCTATGGCAACGGGCCTCGGGCCAGGGTTGGTGGTGGCGGGGCTGCAGGGGGTGGCATGGTGGTATTGTCGAGACCCCGGAGCGCGTCCTCGTCTGGGCAGAAGGGGGGGCAGCGGCTTGCCGTTCCGCCCCCCTTGAACTTGCCCTCTCTGAGAAAGGAGCATGAACGATTTGACTTGTCGGCTGCTGCCGGCCGCCCGCCAGTGGCTGGGAGTTCTGCTCTGGGGTTGGGGCATGGGCAGTCCACTGCAGGCTGGACAAGGCCCGCAGTTAGACCACCATCTTCAGGTGCTGAGGAGGGTGGCATCATGGGCAGTGATCGGCCAGAGAAAATGGTCCTTGGCGATCAGAGCGGGATCAGGAATAACGGCTATGCACCTTCAGGTGGACAATCGGCAGCACATCTGCCACCCGCCACGACCCGGGGACTCCTGACTTCAGAGAGGGCTTTGACTCTGAGAGGCGAGGACTTCCCTTCACTATCAGCTACATTTGAACCTTCCAAGAAGCAAAAAGATGCAGTGACTCAGAAACAGAAACAGAAAGGGGAGAGTGAAGAGCCATCTGTCTTGCAGCCGGAGAAACCCAGTTGCGAATCTCCTCTTTACATGCGTCCCCATCTGCGATCATCCCTTGTGGACGATGGAAGACCTGATGCTGTTGGAGGTGTTAGTCGTTCTTCAGCTGGACAGGAGAGTTCACAAAGGAAAGACATGTTCTTGCCTGGCCTGCTGTCTCTTCCACATGTGCGATTGGGACACATGTCTAATTGGGATGATGATGAACGTGATACGGGTTTTGGAATTCCAGAAAGAGATAAAAACCGTGGACCCCAGAGGAGTGATACTGGCCGTTATGGTGATCTTTCGGACGGGAGAGGGTTACGTCTCTCTGAACATGCTATGGCTTCCTCCAAGGAATTTGCTAGAGATTCACATGGGAGAGATCTGATTTCATCAAATAGAGAAGGAAGGGATACAAACTCATGGAGGGTCTTACCTCCTAAGGAAGGTTTAGCCACTCGGGAACCTGGCACTGATCGGATTGTTAATGGTAGGTCTCACAGTCACAACAGGGAAATGGGTAAGGAGAATGCTAGGTACGGGCAGCCTCCACACGTTGGTGGTGTTAGCAGCACCTCTCAGGATCCTTGGCGTGGCATAAGAGAATTGGGTGCTGGGCACAGCACACATCCTGGAAGAAGTGGAGTCGAGAGATACAATGGGAGAGACACTGATCAGAAAGTGCGAGGTCGCTTTGGAGATGTGTACAACAATCCAAGCAGAGATCTTGCACAGAATACTTCAAGATCGTCATTCTTGGCTGCAACTAAAGGTTATTCTACAAGTGATCCTGTCCCAAATTTGTCCAGGGACAGGCATGTTTCCTCAAACAATGTAAAGCATTATGTTGATGATGCTGATTTTGATAGCAGAGATCCTTTTCTAGGTGGTTTTCCTGGTGATGTAAATGTTAAAGTCATCAAGAGAAAGAAAGATTCAATGAAGCAAGTAGATTTCCATGACCCTGTCAGAGAATCCTTTGAAGCTGAGCTTGAGAAAGTACAGCGTCTGCAAGAGTTGGAGCGGCAGCGGGTGCTTGAAGAGCAAGCAAGAGCCCTAGAGCTTGCTCGGAAGGAAGAGGAGGAGCGAGAAAGGCTTGCTAGAGAGGAAGAAGAACGAAGAAGTAAGCTTGAAGAAGAGGCAAGAGAAGCTGCATGGAGGGCAGAGCAGGAAAAGTTGGAGGCAGCTAGAAGAGCTGAAGAACTGAAGATTGCAAGAGAAGAGGAGAAAAGAAGGTTTTTTATGGAAGAAGAGAGGAGGAAAGAGGCAGCACATCAAAAACTTATGGAGTTGGAAGCACGAATTGCAAGGAGGCAGGCTGAAGTAGTCACTAAGAATAACAGATATCCTGTAACTTCTGGGGATGAGGGTCTGCCTGGCATTGTGAATGAAAATAACAAAATAGTCACTCAGAATGTTGCTGATATTAGAGATCAGGAGGATCGGGAGATGATAGGAAACAGTACCAGTTCATCAGATTCTGCATATCTCAGTAGATCCTTTAGGACGGACTTTAGGTCCTTTCAATCTTCTGGAGATGGAAATATATCCTTTAATGAAAAGGAAAAGCTTACAAGCTCATGGAGAAGGGATGCTAATTTCTATAGTTCTGGGGTGTCCCCTCAAGTCCGAGAAAATGGATCCAATGATCCAAAGCGAGATGCATTTGATGCTGAGAGAACCTTCTCCAGAAAAGACATCTATGCTAGTCCAGGTGCTGTTCCAAAGTCAACTTCTAGAGGAGGAATATCTGAACATCTGCAGCTGTTGGATGATTATCGTCATTCAAGAGAGCAAAAATGGGCAATTACTGATGAAGGTGGCAATAATTTCAGCAAGATCTCTAATGTTGGTGCCGATTCTGAATTCTTTGAGAATGACAGGTTTGGTGATGTCTGGAGACACCATTCTCCAAGCAGTGTTCCTGCTTCATATAATGATCGAATATTTCAGAACCCTGAAATTGATGGCTTTCCAGCTTTTGGAAGGTCAAGACATTCTTTAAGGCAACCTCGAGTGCTCCCGCCACCTTCATTTTCTTCATTGCACAGAGGTCCTTTCCGGATTGCTCCTGAGTGCCCAGGCTCATCAGCGTCAGCAGAAAATGAAGCCAGGCATCAGAGCCAAAAAGTTGATGATGAAATGGTCCGGACAAGGTTTGAAAATGGATATCATGAGAATCTCCAGCAGTCGATAGCTGTCGCCTCTTCTGAGCTATTGTCTATTTCTTTGGAACCAGATGTGGAGAAAGCTAGTCCAAGGTGTGACTCACAGTCTTCTCTTTCTGTTACAAGCCCTCCTGGTTCACCTTTGCATCTTTCCCATGATGAGCTGGATGATTCTGGAGATTCTCCGTCCATGCCGGCATCTGGACACACAGAACATCTTGCATTCTCTGATGATGAGCATGCTCCCATAGAAATAGATACCGAGCTAACAAAGAAGTTGACATTGAGTCCTGTGTCTCCTGTGGAAGATGATGAATGGGCTATAGAAAATAATGCAGAACTGCAGAACCAAGAAGAGTATTATGAAGATGATAGCTACCATGAAGAAGATGAAGCACATGATGGTGATGATGACAATCTTGACCATGTCCAGGAATTAAGTAAGCTAAATTCAGATATACAGAATGTTACGGATCATATGGACCAACTTGTCTTAGGCTACGATGATGGTGTACAAGTTTGCATTTATAGTAGCAGCAGTGAAAAGGAAAAATCTGGTGGGATTCCCGCGAGGGAAACTGGTAAGCAGTCAGAGCTTGTTGGCAATCTGACAGAATCAGAATCTGTTGAAGCATTAATTGGTCATAATGAAACACATGCTCAACCTATGAATGCGCATTCTGATGAAATCAGGGAAGACATCTCTAAAGTTACATGTGGGCTGGAGCAAACAATGGAAGATCTGGTTATTGAGTCTGTAACATCCCTCAGTTATCCAGCAGAAAATGCTTCCACAGTTCCATTCCACTCATCAGCATCAGCATCTTCTCTGTCTACAGTTCCATTTGCATCCTCCGTTTCTGCTGTTCCCACACAAACTGAAGTGCCTTTAAAGCTTCAGTTTGGTCTCTTCTCCACTCCCTCCCTGATACAACCCCCTATTCCTACCATTCAGATTGGTTCAATCCAGATGCCACTCCATATGCACCCTCCTCTTGGTCCTTCTCTTGCACAGATGCATCCTTCACAGCCTCCTTTTTTCCAGTTTGACCAAATGAGGCACCTTTCATCCATGGGCCAGGGCATTTTGCCACTATCTCCTCATAACATCCCTTTTGTTCATCCAACAATACCAGCACAGTATTCCTTAAACCAGAAATGTGGAAGTTCTCTACGCAGTCAGATGTTTCAAGATTCTTCTGTACACAGTTCTCAGATAAAAGATGATTCAGTTGTTCCAACAAATAACGAGCTTATGACACCCATCTGTGGTCCTTCGAAGGAGAACCTGTGCAATAATGAGTTTGGTGTCACTTCTGATATCTTAAAAGTTGGAGTTTCTCAAGCAGATACCGCAGCAACTGGAGAGAATGGAATTAACACTGAACTTATTTCCCATCTCGAGCAACAAGATAAGCATGAAGTATGTCAAATAAAAAATCATCTTATTCCAGTTAAAAATAAGGTTCAGGCAAATGCTCAACGCACTTCACATCAATTATTATCAGAGCAGAAGGTTATAAGTGGCAGAAAGTACCTCACCTCTTCCGGGAGTAGAGGCAAAAGATTTGTGTACAAGGTTAAGGATTCAGGTTCAAGATCTCTACTTCCAGCCCCTGAACATTTGAACCATGAATTAAGTAATCTTCAAAAGAAGCCCCGGAGAAATATTCGACGGACTGAATTTAGAACCCGGGAGTATGGTGGGAGGCACGCTGAAGCTTTGGAGTTATCTAATTTCATAATGGAGGATGAGAGAGCTAAGTTTAACGTGAAGGGTCCAGTGATTCCATCCAGAAATGTAGTAAAGAGGGATTGGTTTTTGAACAATGTAAATAGAAGGACAGTTGATCCAGATAGGATAGCTTATAGTTCATCAGTATCACACCTTGTTTCAGAGAGCAAGACAGGCAGAACCTTAGGAAAGGAAGCATTGACAAAGAGAAGTATATCTGCCATAGACAATCCCCATCCTTCAATTGGACACTTGAAAAGGAGAGAGAATCCTGAGGAGGATATCGATGCTCCTTTGCAGAGTGGGATTGTCCGTGTTTTCAAGCAACCTGGAATTGAAACCCCTAGTGATGAAGATGACTTTATAGAGGTGAGATCTAAGCGGCAGATGCTAAATGACCGTCGAGAACAAAGGGAGAAAGAGATTAAGGCCAAATCTAAAGCCACGAAGGTATTGCTAGCCTTTTTTTTTGAATGTATCCACCCACTCACAAAAGAGAAAAGGAAAACCACAAAGTATACTGCAAGAATAGTTGCCACGTTTGATGGTTCACTTCATTGATTTATTTCTCTTGTTTTCTGCAGACTAACCGAAAACCTCATTATGTTGCTCAAGAAAATGCATTTTCATCTAATTCAAATAAAGCTAGAGCTTCCATGGGGAATGTGACAAAAAATAATGGTTCTACTTCCCTTGTCACTGATGTCACAAGCTTCATTCATCAGGAAACATCAATTATGCCCATGGCTGTTGTGACATCTCAGGCTCTTGCTCCAATTGGGACCTCCACAATTAGTGTGGATAGCGATGTCAGATCCCGTAAAATGTACGCTAAGCTTCATATTTACTTTTCTCTCAGCTTTTAGTGTATGTTCTTATCTATGCACTTCTTTAGGCCGATACGGATGGCATCGATGCCTGTTGTATCTGCTGGAGGGACCCAGCTAACAGGGGATTTACCATTTAAAAAACACAATGTGGCCATTGGTGATGCTTCCAGTTTTATTGGTTCTTGGAACAATGAGCACCTGAACCAGCAGGTAATTTTCTTGCATAGTAACTTTAACTGTATATTCATGTTAAGGAAGGTGTATTGTATTCTTTCAGCTGCTATTTTGTGCTTTTCTACTACCTATTCAAGTTGATATTTATTTGCACACCATTTGCAACTGTGTGAAGAATAATTATAAGTTTTCAATCGTGTGTTTTCTCTGTTAGTTTTACATGCAATTCTGCTATGGATTGCGTACTAGGGCTAGGAAGCAATTGAAGAGATCAACTGAAGCCTCGATACCCAAGCAACATAATAAACAATTAAGGATACATCTACTAAAAAGATGGTGAAATCAGATATTTGCATCTTTTATTTGACTGATACATGGAAATGGACGAACATTCACGAATTATTAAACAATTAAAGATGCGTCTAAAGATGGCAAACATCAGATACTTAGCTCTAGTATATGACAAACACACAATATATGATTCTTATTCTGTAAGAATCACTGCAGAAATATTTTGCTTGCTGTGGATAGATGCATGCTGTATTTTGTTTAAATGTTTCAGAGCTTGGTGTGGATCTATTCCCCTCTATAGTTTTCTCTCTCCTCATAAAATCCGAGAGTTGAAAAGTTTGGTGAACCTCTTCCGCAAAGGCGCAAACCAACGGTGGTTGTTCTGTATGAGACTAAATCAACCTTTGGCAGCATAAAAGAGGTGGAAGACCAACGGTGATTGTTCTTTATGAGACTAAATCAACCTTTGGCAGCATAAAAGAGGTGGAAGAACCTAGTTTTTTGGTTTTGAGTTTTTTTAATTTATCCACCTATATTTTTTCATTTCTTCTTCCAAGTTTATTCTTCTAGCATCTATTAGACTTTGTAATCTTCTCCTACACTTTTTATGCCTTAATGTCTAAGAAGTTGCATGCTTGAACATTTACGGTGCATCGATGGTTTCCAATCTTGTCATTTTTGTTTCTTCAAGCATTTTTTTATTGTCTACTGTCGACACCTGGAATTTCAAAAAAAAAGAGAAAGAGGAACAAGAAGCAGAAGACGATGAAGGAGGGAGGATGACCGGCAAGCAAAAGGAAGAAAGGGGAGGCAAAACGCAAATAGCAAGACGGCAGGGCACTTTACCGCAGCCGACTTGCGGTTGGGTGCGCAGGAGGAGGGTGATCCCCTCGCGAGATCCCCGGAATAGGGGGCCAGCCCCTTTGCCAGACACCTACGGCGGCACCCTGCACCGACCGAGGGCCCATCCGAGCTCCCACGGACTTCCGAGGGAGCCTCGTGCCCGGAGACGGCTATAAATGGAGGGCCGGAGGGTCCGCGTGAAGGAGGGAGAGAGGGCGCAGGAGGGAGACGAGGAGCGCGACTAAACCACCAAAGAGAGAGAAGGGAGAGAGAGAACCGGAGCCGTCGGAGCCGCTGTCCCCTCTTCCTCTTCCCGCGGGAGCCGCCCCCTCCTCGAAGCGAAGCCGAAGGACCGAGCAGGACCTTCCGCTTCTTCTGCCGGACGCCATCGAGCCATCGCCCTCTACCGCGAGCCACCGCGGACGCCGCCGTCACCGGAGGAGGTCTCCTCCCCCTCTTCCACTGCTGCCGGATCTCCCCCCCCTCCTGCAGAAACCGGGGCCGTCGCTGCCTCCTGGCCGGGTCGACGGAGCCTCCTCCGAGCTTCCGCAGTCGCGGGGCTCTTGTCTCCGCCGCGTGCGAACGGAAGCCGAGGCCGGAGGCCGCGGCAGGGTGGTCGTCGCGAGGGAGAAGCCGTCGGGGGGAAATAATACCCCCCCCCCCCCCACCGACATTGATCCACGCTGGAAAAACCACCGTGGGGCCGAGCGCGTGAGGCGCTGCCGCTGCGCGAAGGGGAGGTTGACCCGCGGGTCAACAATGATGTGGGGCCCACCAGGAAAAGGGGTTGAAAAAAAAATAAAAATAAAAGGAGGCCCGCCGGGCAGGCCAGCGGTCGTGAGGGGAAGGGAATGGGCCCAGGCCCGTTAAGTTGAAGCCGCAGGACTGTGAGAGCTAAAAAAAAGAAGAGGAATTTTAAAAGAAACAATCAAGTGAAACTTAAATAAAAATGCACTTAATTAATTAAACAAACCGAGGCGAGCATCCGGCCGGCTAAAAACCCGCCTCATGGTCTCGACATAACTTAAAAGAATGCAAATAAATGGGAAAGCAATAGGCCGGCTTCTAAGCACGCCTCTTGACCCATAATTTAAAAAATAAAAATAAAATAAACAATTAACAGAAATTAAATAACAATCTACTTAATTAATCAACAAACCGAGACGAGCATCCGGCCGGCTAAAAACCCGCCTCATGGTCTTGGCTTAATTTAAAAGAATTCGAAACACATGGGAAAGCAATGGGCCGGCTTTAAGCACGCCCCTTGACCCTTTAAGGTAGACATACAAAGGTCTATTTAAAAGACCCCAATGTCTTACCATCTAGCTATATATGATGCCGTGCATGATCAACATGCCATTAAGCCGATTATATGTTAAAAAAGAGAGAATTGGAGGAAATACCCATAAGTCTATAAGGACCGGGTATATTCCCCATAAATTGACAAGTTCATCATATCCATTGAGGATTGAATGAAGATGGTCTCAAAACAATCAAGTTGTAAGGACATAGAACCGAGCAATAAGATGGCATGTTCGGTTTACAAGTGATCTTGAGTGAAGGATCAATAACCCCATGAAATTGAGAGGATTGCAAACAAAAAAAGATGATGATGAAATAAAATAGAATAAAGCAACCTGAACATAAAAAAAGGTCTCTTAAGCCATACCGGGTCTGAAAATACAAAATCAGAGGGTTTAAGACTTGAAACTGGAATTTAAAACAGGATCTGAAAAATCTGAAATCACATCTGAAATTCAAAAACCTAAAACCTGGGGTCTGAAGACTAAAAATTTTGAAATGCAAAATCTGTAATTCAATTGAAACAAAGAAAATCTGAAATTGTAAAAATCTGAAGCATACAAAATCTGAAGTTTAAAACTGAAGTCTTAATCTGTAGTATGCAGAATTGCCATTTAAAATCTGGAAACTGAAAATCGGAAATCAAAACCTGTAACAGAAAATCCATTAGACGCATGGGCAGAATCTGGACTATTTTCAACTATACAGATCTTTGAATCAGGTTCAAAATAATCTTTGGGGACAGAATAAGATGAAGCAGGTCTTAATTCAATTCAAATCTTCAGGTGGCTTTAATCAAATCAGTCCAACCGATCAAGCTCAAATCAATCCACATAACCTGAAACCTGTGAGTCAAACTTAAAGCATAATTTTCACATCCGCAGATATCAGATTGTAATAAGTAAAGAATGAATTCTAATTAACTCATTGAACTCAAATTTCAAATCTGTCAAATATCAATCCTCTGGATCCAAATCACAAAAATCCAATTCAATTTAATCTCAGTCAAATTTAATCCAGATCCAATCCTGTAAATTTCAATAAATCTGAACATCTTAAACCCAAATTGAAACAAAATCAGAGGAGAACCAATATTTAATGAATAAAAAATCAACAAAATTTCAATTAACTCACTAAAAAATCCAAAGATAATCTCTAACTTGTCAATTCAATCAGATCAATTCAAATTCAAAACCGACCCAAATCATTTCACATAAATCTGAAAGTTGCATGAGAAAGAATCCACAAACTGTCAATTTAAAATCCACAGTTTCAACTGAAATTTGATAAATCAAATAGATTAAATAAGATAAAATTTGATAAATCAAATAGATTAAATAAGATAATTTCATCCCAAACGAACCATATTCCTTAAGCTAAACCCAAATCCCACTCAAAATCAAACAATAAACAAACTGTCAAATTCAATTAAACAAACTCAAACTCAAACAGAATAACTCATAAATCAATCTAATTCAACTTAGATCAAATCAAATTCAAACCAAATCAACCAAAATTCAAATCAACTACAAAAAAAAAGAAAACACATTAAGTGCTTGCCTTCCACCAAGTTCATGGGGCTTCTTATTTCTCCTATTATGTGTATGTTTATTTTTGTGGATGCATCATTCTTCTATTCAATGAGTTGCTATGACGGATAATCAAGGGTATTCGAGTATTCTCGATGTAATTAACGTCGGATTTTCGCACCATCTGACGGGGAGAGGTCAAAATAAATTTCAAAGAACCTAACAACCTCAATTTATAATTTATACATACCATTGACCCTAGCTAGTACTTCTATGGAATACCATCTATTTTCCTAAGAATTCAACGCCAAGGTCTAATTCAAACCAAACAGGAAAATGAATTTCGAAAACCAAAAAAATCTCTTAAAAATGTTTTTGAATTTTGAGGTTACATCATCTACGTATTGTGGATACATTGTTTGTTGTTTGGATATTGTCAATTGCCTATGCTAGGGTTGGATAGTTATCTTGTTCGATCTTCATACAAATTTTGCTATTAATATGTCAATTTTATCTGATTATGTAGTTTTTTTAAATTTTTAATATATTATTTATGAGATTAGGGCTTGCCACTTCATATCCTACCTTACCACCCAAGTGACGCTTAGGCGGCACTTTGTCTAAGTTGTAAATGACTCTTCGGGTGTCTTGGATGCCCTGTCTCTTTAACAATTGTGAATTGGGTTAATGAGTGTGGATTGATTGAAATCTCGAACCTAGGCCTTGAATAGACTTGGTCTAATTCGAGATCTAAATTTAATATATTAGATATATTCTTTGTCTCCACTTCATGGGCCCTAGATTTTAGGGTTCCTTTTGGTTTCTACTTTTTATATTTGTAGAGTTGTATCCTATCACACTGCCATTGGTATCAGTTGTGGAAGCAGGAACATGACAAATAGTTGCTTGGTGTAGGTAGAAGTCTAGTATGGTTTGTAAAATCGGTGGGTTGATCTCGATCCAATTCCCGCAGGAAGGATCGATTCTAGTTGGAGTTCTAGTGAAATCAACCTGAATCGATTCTACCGATTTTGACATGGAATCGGTCATAATTGTCAAGGCGATCAAGGCGACACAATACCGCCTTGGTGCCTTGGTGCCTTGGCGATAAGGTGAGGCGTTAGGTGACGTCTTTTTTATATAGTGAAATGGATAAAATAACAAATATATATGTAAAAAATGATGCAAAATAACTTTGACACCATGCAAATCAATTAATAATGTGGGAAGTGCATAGTTACATAGACTGAATAACTTGACAAATTAGTTAATTTTACTATTTAAATTCTATTAACTATTAGTAAACACTTGAGAAATCATTTAAGCCTAGCTATTATTTCATCAAAATGTTAATTTATAGTCAAATTAATTATTAGAACTTGTTTTTTTACTCCTAAACAACTTAATTATGTGATATTGACACTTAATTAGCATTATTTATTATTAAAATATATAAAATAGTTATTTAAGGCAATGGGCGCCTAGGCACCCATCGCCTTGCCCCCTCTGGGGGCACCTTGTCGCCTACGCAACACCTTGAAAACAATGGAATCGGTCAATCCGATTGATTTAACCGCGACAACTTAAGTCTCGGTTTGAATTGATATCGGACCCGATTTAAGCTGATCTTGGCTCCGAAAGATTGACTATGCCAATTTAGTTTTAGGGCTTGGCAATTCCGGCACTCTTTCGGCAATTTTGGCTACCTTCTTGCGATTTCGACTATTTGCAGGCGATTTTGACATCAATCCTTACGATTCGACGACGATTCAGGAGATTTGACATTTGATTCAGGCGATTCAACATCGATTCGAGTATTTCAACAACGATTCTAGCTATTGTAGGACCGATTCTGGTGATTCCCTTTGTCTTTTGACGATTCCTTGTTTGATTCTTTTTTTTTCCGTTGGTTAGTCTCTTTTCTCCAAAACTTGGTTTTAATGAATTTTAAGCCCTGATTGACTCTCACATAGCTGATTTTTATTTTTTTGTAAATTGTTAACATTTGGAATTGACCGGAATTGTCTTGTAAAAGGGTCATTCTAGTCCCCCTTGCCTTGAGGGAGACGATCATGGCCAAACAACCCTCTTGGGGGGGGGAGCTGTCCACACCGAACAACCTTTGTCTTCTCCCATCATGGTTACCTTTTTCTGGTTTATTTAATATTTTTAAATTGTTAACATTGTAGAACAATGAGTTTAAATGGCGAAACAAAGAGCGTCCGATGCACCGACTTCCTATGACATTGGGTGAAAGCACAGTCACATGGTGGATATAGAGAAGAAGATGGTGCAATACAAATGATGTGGGAAGCAAATGAATGGAGGAGTGTTTCAATTGATACAACACATAATTGGATTGGGTGGCAATGTGAAAAAATGTGACATGCTTAAAAAGAACAATGTGGCTACGAGGACTTACCTCACAGGAAGAACATCAAAGAGGGAGATCCGGATGAGTTGCATGACGAACTCATAGGGAGAAGAGATGACTACTCGACCTATAAATGAAAGGGGAAATGGAAATCTGTGACTATACCTATGGATGAGGAGGATGAGTCTTTCATAAACTCTGAGCTAAGGCGAGGCATGCAAATAAGTATGCGCAGAGAGAGGAGGAGGAGAAGAGGAAGGGAGTAATAGGCTTTAAAGTTGGGGATGTTCCATTGCATCGTTCACAATCCAACCAATCTCTACCTAATGAGGGTGTGGGAGTAGGAGATGGGACATTTAGGGCGTATCGTCGTTCACATTCCACGTGCTCGGCGGTCGCACCAACAGTAGATGACCCTATTGTTTTAGGAAGCGTAGTGCTTTCTAAAGGACATTAAAACAAGTATTTAATGACATCAAAGCAACTAACACAACTGCCAAGAGAGCAGTGAGACATTGTCAAATTTTTCTTACATTCAAGTATGAAATTTACAATGTTGATTTTTTTTATTTTTTTTAAAATTTATTTATCCGTTACGCATGTATGTTTATGTAGGTATCCCTGCACATGTATCTACTAGTCTTTACTTTCAAACTATGGTGGATGTTATAGCTGAGGTCGGACCAAGACTAAAAGTTCCTAATATTTCGATACATATATGGAGCCAGCATAAAGGAGGAGGTAGAGGAGCTGAAGTCATGGATAGATGACTTCAAGTTGGTTTGAAAGGAGAGGGAGTGCACAGTGATATGCCATGGATGGATTGGCATTACAAAGAGGTCCATGATTAATTTTTTCGATTTGTTACTGTTCAGAGGACACCACATTTTTTATGTCAGTAGATGTTTTGAATTAAAAATGCTGACTATATATTTTTTTTGATGGATTGTGTTGTGGAGGAGTTTTGGGAGGAGAATATTGTGCTAATTGTGACAAACAATGAGTCATCCTACAAGATAGTGGATAAGAAGTTGATGGAGAAGTGATACCACTTTGTTTGAGTTTTTTGTGTTGCATATTCTATAGATCTTATGTTGAAAGATATTGGTAAGAAGCCATTGCTGTCTACACTTGCCAGTTAGGCTCAGCTTATCATTTCTTTTATTTATTAACATCCTCGTTTACTTCATATTATGAGACAATATACAGAGGGGGCACTATCTCATTAGGCATGGGTTCATAAGATTTGCTACAAATTTTATTGTTCTGAATAATTTACATATACGTAGGCATGCATTGTGCAATTCATTACATCTCAAAAATATATAATGTACATGGCTAATTTACATAATATAATAGACGGATTAGCGATTCTAACACAGATGGAGATGTTCATCGTAGAAAGCGAATAGAATAAATCTATGAAATCTGACTGATCCCGAGCATCTGACGTTCTCTCGCTTTGGCCTCATCTTTTGCTCTTAAACGCTTATGGACACTATATATATTTGTATATATATGCTGGACAAGTATCTTAACCAGGTGATTGTCAGAGTTAACAACTTCAAATTTTGGCTGAATTGTGAGGTAATAGAACATAAGAAGCCTGTCAGTCAGGTGATAACTTGTAATTTTTATCCAGCAGTCTTTTTCGTTGACCAGCAAACCTTAGACCATATAGAAGAGCACAGTTTATGAAAGCACGTAGTTTCTGAACACCGAAGAACTTTATTATTTTTATTTATGTTTTGTTTTCATACTGTAGTTTACAGTGGGTGTAATCAATATTATAGGCACCTATTATAGTGTATATAATTATGGACAATAAATATTTTTACATATATTAAAAATAAAATATAAATATTAAGATATCTAATTGGTGAAAAGCCAAACTTACTTCAGAAGTTCCATATCCAAAAGATTGGTATCTTCTCATGAACTGGGGACTATATGATTGTTTGTTGAGCATGAAGGGAAGGATCTTTGCGTTTTTATAGGACAAAGCTAACTTTTTGTTGCAAGTTTTTTTCTCCTTGTCTTATTTTGTTGATTTTTTTTTGACTGATTCGTGATTTCAGATTGTGTCAGCTCATTCTCAAGTTGATGAAGCTATGAAGTCGCCACATTTTGTTACACACATAACTTCTATTGGTGATCATCGTGGCATCATTGTTGAGCCGAGGAATCTGTCATCTTCTGTTGAATCACAGGAAAACCAGTTTCATTCGTCCGCCAACTCTCTTAATTCTGTTATTTCAGGGGAAAAAATTCAATTTGGTGAGTCTAACTTGTAATTTGGTTCTTTCTTCATGTTATATTTTTACATTTTTCTGAACTTTATAATTTAGGGGCAGTTACATCACCAATCCGTTCTGGTGCCAGTAGAGTTGTGTCTCGCATTTCTGCTCCTGACAATGAATGTCCTATGTTTTTTGAGAAAGAAAATCATCAAAATGAGTCTCCTGTTCGATTGGATGATCCCGAGGCTGAAGCAGAAGCTGCCGCTTCTGCAGTTGCCGTTGCTGCTATTAGTAATGATGAGCCTGTTGGAAGTGGTCTAGGTACTTCTGACGTGAAAAGTGTGGATGGTGTCAGTAGCTTAACCTCACCAGGTGATGATCAATGATAATGTTGCTACTCCTTGACTACTTGTTACATTTTTTTTTACCATGACAGTCATTTTTGCTTTTTATAGGGAATCATGTGACGACAGGTCACTCAACTGTTGAAGAATCCCTAACTGTTGCACTTCCAGCTGATCTTTCGGTGGACACACCATCTCTTTCATTGTGGCCACCTTTACCCAGTCCGCAAAGTTCTGGTCCAATGTTATCACAATTTCCTGGTGCCGCACCTTCAAATTTTCCCTGCTTTGAGATGAATCCGATGCTTGGAGGCCCATTTTTTGCCTTTGGACCTAATGATGAATCAATGGGAGCACAGTCGCAGCAACAAAGGAGTAACACCTTGGGCACAGCTCCACTTGGGGCTTGGCCAGCTTGCCAGTCTGGACTAGATTCTTTTTATGGCCATCAAGCAGGATTTACGGGCCCTTTTATCAGCCCTCCTGTTGGAATCCCTGGCGTCCAAGGCCCTCCTCATATGGTTGTTTATAACCATTTCACTCCTGTCGGGCAGTTTGGGCAACTTGGCTTAGGCTTCATGGGTACTGCATATATCCCAGGAAAACAGCCTGATTGGAAGCACAATTCTATTGCTCCTGGTGTTGGTGTCAGTGAAGGGGACAACAATATGAATGTTGCTTCTCTTCAGAGACCTCCCACAGGTGTGCCATCTTCTATTCAACATCTAGCACCAGGCTCACCTCTGATGCCAGTGCCATCTTCTATTCAACATCTAGCACCAGGCTCACCTCTGATGCCAATGGCTTCTTCATTTACTATGTTTGACATGTCACCTTTCCAGGTATGTTTTTTATAAATTTCTCTATGTTTATGTAAAGGCAAGGAAATTTATATATCATTTGAGTTATTACTATCTGGAACAGCTGTCTGTGGCATTTGCTATGGTGAGAGAACATGCTTACCGTACATAGTTGTCAAGGCTACAAGGGGCCCCAAGACAATCAAGGGTGTCAATTCCTTTTAGGCAACATGGCAGTCATAATAGATGGTTATATATATACACACACACACACACATTATACAAACATGCATACATATATAATTAAATGTTAATACTATATATATTTATGCAAACATACAAACATATATATACATAAATATAATTGTTTTTGTATGGTATGACTGAATGTGTGTTTATGTGTAAATAATTGTAAATTTGATTTTATTTATGTAATTATGTATGTGTGGATATATCTTTTTGGGAAAAGTTACTTTTGATAAAGTGAGAAGAAGTGAAAAGAGGGTTAAAAAGAACTTTAGAGATTTTAAGTGTATAACATATATTTATAATTATAAATCTTAAATATGTATAATAATATTAGTGATATTGAAATATATTAATATATTTACACTATCGTTAAACCAGCGACCATGAATCGCACATCGACCTATGTGGTCAGGTCATGAAAGTCAAGGAGCAGCACCCTTTGGGTGAGGGGGGTAATAAGGGAGGCTAAGTTCTTCGGGAGAAAAGTTTTTTTTAGCTGTGTAGAATAACCTGTTGCGTCTAGCACAGGCACATGGGAGGCCACGCCCCTCCAAAGGTTCCCAGGACTGCGCCTTGACAACTATGTTACTGTACGAGTATCACCATATACAATGTTGTATGATGTTTACGTTGTGTTGACTTTGCAGTCATCTGCTGATTTACCTGTGCAAGCTCGCTGGTCTCACTTGCCTGCACCACCACTCCATTCTGTTCCATTGTCTGTCCCACTTCAGCAGTATCAGGTGGATGGAGTTGCATCGCAGTTTGGCAGCAGTGTACCTTCAGATTCAGCCGTGGCTGCACATAGTAGATTCCAGGAGACTCGATCATCAATGCCATTGGACCCAAATGGGAATTTTGCTATTTCATCTGATTCTGCATCCCAGTTCCCGGATGAACTAGGCTTGGTCGAAACACCAAGCACAATTTTGGGCACTGTGCAAACAAGCAGGGCTAGTGCTTACATGTCAGCCGAAAACAACGGGAAAGGACTGAATGGTTCCAGGGTCCTGACAAGGGACTTAGGGGTAGGTAATAATGAACACTGCGGGATTGGGACTACTAGCAGCTCTGCTAACAGTCATACGAAGGGCTCCGTCATCAAGCCCCCGGTCCTGCAGTTATCGGCCCCATCCAGTCAGCATTATCATCAAGCAGTCGGCTACTTGGACCAAAAGAGCAGTGGGTCATCTGCTCAGAAAGTTTCCGGTAGTGAATGGCATCGGAGGACAGGGTTTCAAGGAAAGAATCAGCCAACAGGATCTGATAAAAATTTGACCACTACCAAGATGAAACAGATATATGTGGCTAAGCCATCCGCCATTGGAAATACTCCAAGCTAGTAAATCCAGATCCCATTGGTTTCTCCGTCAGTTTTAGGTAGGATGACCTAGCAAACCGGTGGTGACGCCCTCTCACGGAGCTGCCTCGGCCATGTGATTTGTTATTCGTAAGTAATTTTTGGTGAAAGCCACTTTAAAAACAGAAGAAATTTCGACTACTGTGGCTCTCACATTTATGGGTTTCAAGTGGACGATTATTCTGAGAGGAGTGCCACATACGGTCACCGGTAGCTGCGGCAATGTGGTAATGGTGTACTGCATGGCTAGTTTTCTTGATTGACGCTTATGATTATTCTTGTGATATTTATTTGTTTTGGCTTCGGAGATTCAGAGCCTGTTGTATTCGGCCAATGTTTTTAGAGTGATAAGATGCCCTGCTTTTTTCAGCAGTTCAATCGTTTTAGACCACTGATGCACCATACTATTTTCACCGAGAACGTTCTTTTGAACACTAGAGGCTGGTCAAGCCGAGTAAAGATTGAAATGCGAGATGGTTCTGAGTAGATCTGTCATTGCACTAGATTCAGTAAAATCTTGTCCAGCGGCTGAATCACCGACCAGATGATCATAGAATTGTACCGCCTCGCTCGAAGCGCATGTACTCAGTCGAGTAAACATTGATTGATTTTAGAATTCATGTGGGTATCTGTGTTTTTTATTTTACTCTCGAAACACAATTCCGATGAGCTTCCAGCTGAAAAGATTTGCGTTGCTTACTCGTGGACTAGAGTAATATGCAGAACCATCTACTATCAAGTCAATGCCGGTGCTTGGAAATTTTTTTTTCTAGCCTTCCTTCCATGCCACCTTATGGAGTCAGATTCCAAGTTAGATAATGTGCCTCGTATCAGATACCTTGCATAGGGTGGCACGTTGGTCGGCAAGTTTGGTTGGATGTGCAAATTAAGTTCGTTGTTACAAAAATATGTTTCAAATGTTTTTATAGGAGATTTTTTCTTCGACATACATTTTGATCATATCTCATCAAACACGACTTCATCATCAAAGATGCTACAATTTGAATCTCCGTGATCGGGCCTAGGAAAGCTTCAAATAGATGCATACATTTTTCAAATAGATGCGAAGGCACTTTCGGTGGGAAAAAAATTTCTAAATAGATCTTGCCATATCAAATTAACCTAATCCAATCCAGCAAATCTTCTGGATAGCCACGAAGGTTTCATCACCAGTCCGTGGCTATAATTATCAACAGATAACGCGCCCTTTGTTATTTTCTTAAATGGAACACAATTTTTTTTGGCAAAATTGAACAAATCTGTGGACTCTTAATATTGCTTGTCTATTATACGTATGTCGTTATCTCAGATGGCGTCAGGAGCATCACTTCACTAGACCGAAATTACCATACATTCATAGTTTCATCCATCCCACTGGCCGGAGTCCTGTATACTCGGCATGCTCAACGCTGAATGCTCAACACTTACTTTTAGATGGTTGTGTAGCATAGCATGTCTTTTGTATATGGAGTTATGGACAACAAATAAGAGGTTGCAGTAAAAAGAAAAAAAAATCCCTCTTTTGATAGAACACATTTACCCTGAAGCAGAAAAGGGTAAAATAAACTAAAAACAGAAAGATAGCTTATTTTATTGTAATGTCTATAATTCAAGTAAGAAAATAAAAACAGAATAGGGGTTACTTGGTTGGGGAAAATTCCTATGATATATATTCTGTAGATTTAAATATCAAAATACAACTGTGATAATGATTCATTGTCTACTCAAAAAATATTGTTTATTTATATATTATTTACTTATATTTCATTGTATTTAAGAGAATTTGAAACCAGAGTTTTTCAAAGAGTTCATAAAATAAAAAATAATCAAACCACTGACATAATTCAATCACTCAATTAAAAGTGCTTCTGAAGTGCACTATATCTTATCTTCATACATGTTTGTGATGATGGGTCTAACATTAGTACAATGAGGTAATTTAGATTTGTACTGGTATTATGGACTCCACCCATTGAAGACATGCTGACAGAAATACTTGACGCTGTGGCAAGTATGAAAGCTAATTTTTGACACCAAGTCAAGTGAGTGAAGCTGTGAGAGATTATGTTCTTATGTTGTAACATTTCCTATTTATCTTTTGATTTTGCCTATGTTTCCTTGATAAGCCAGAGCACTCCTCATTTTCATTGTGTTCTTACGATAGTTTCTATAATTCTATTTTTATAGTAATATGAGTTGTAGCCTACTAGGGTCCAACAGGAATGCATTAACAGAAGTTCATAATAATGTAACTTCAAAACGCTAAAAGAATTAAAGAACCAACGTGACGAATGGTAGGGATTGGAGCTACTAAAATATATAGGCTCTCCACCTTTCTTTTCTTTTTCGGGCTTTATAGATCAAGGCTTAAGCAGCTATAGGTACTCACTTGTCATTATGATCAAGATATATTGCATTTCCTTGGCAAACCAGAAAAAATAGTGATCATCATCATCCAATCAGCAATTTAGTAGGCATTTCCTGACTTTGGGAAGCCACCTTATGAAAATGTAGACAGACATCCTCAGTTGAGCTAGTTTAGTTGATTAAGGAAGCAAAAAAGTTTTGATCTGCATGACAGTAGGAACAGGAACAACAAAGGAACTTACGTTCAGAAAACGCAATTTAACCAGCAAGAATTTCTCTACTACAGTACAATAACCCCGAGTACACAAATTACAAGATGAAAGTTTGAAATAGAAGATAAAATTCAGTCCACAAGTGCACCCAATGAGAATAAATATACAAGGCCAAGTAAACAAGCTTCTGGATATACATATATATATATATTTGATTGAATGGATGGAAGGACTAAGAATCTCACCAGTTATCACAGCTCGTAAACAAGTGTAACCACTGTCAAGAATTAGTCAGCCAAGAACGACCTTGGTCAGTCTTCATCTTCAGAATCTGTAGTTGAAGGATGTAGGAAGTGTTCAAAGCAGCCTACTTGCAACTGGTGCAATCAAATTGTTTATGTGTGGACAAGTTTGAACCATGACCAAAATCAGGTTTTAAAACAATCCAGTTACAACAAAACAACCACAGAAGTCAAATTGAATGATTGAATTGTTAAACGCTTCCAAAAGGTATCCAAGTTCCGAGGGTCTGTTGCAACTTAGGCAATAAGACAGCTGTGTCTAAGTAGTATAATTAGAGGCTGAGACTGATGTGTATGTGTGTGTGATGTTGCGAGCTTTTCAAGTGTAAAGAGGGGGAGCTTGTGTGTGCGCGCACACAGATGTGTGTGTGTACGTACATGTTCAGGAAGCAGATAAGAAATCCATAAATGCATAATACTAAAAGAATCTAAAAATATATAATAAATATGTTACAACAAGATTTTAATATGATTACTATTTCCAAACGAGTGCATTCAACTCAAGGATCAGTCCCTAAGGCTAAGGCACCATCTTAGGCTACCTAGGCTGCCAAAGCAAGAGCCTAAGGCACCTTTATGGTCCCATAAAAGGCAGACTAGTGCCTTGGTGCCTAATGCGCCTAGGGCCTAGGTAGTGCCTTGAATGCTTCATTCCAAGACTCAAAAATATGAGGAATTCCACGTTGAAGCTTGAGTAATAAAAAATACAGTAAAGGACTAAGTCCTTCAATACCGCTCTAGCAGGCTGACTCACATTTAAAAGCAATGTCATTGCAACTTAAAGATAATTTCTGCTGAAACCTATCCCAAGCCAGAAAGAAGAGAACTATCTAGTCTGAATCACAAATATTTTAAAATAAGTTTGAAAATGGAGGATACTATGTCAAGAAATATTCATTTAGTCAAATACCACAAGTAGTACGTGCAAAAGAATGTTTTAGACACCCAATAATTCTGCAACCAACTAATTCCATGATGGCACTAGTATAGATAAATTTCCATATCAAAACATACAAGGCCATGACTTACCAGATCGGATATCTTCCCCCACTTTCCCTCTATTTTTTAGTTGCCTCATTATCATTGCGCAAATAAGAATCCACCAGTATATGTGGAACACTAGCAGTGTGAGAAGCATTGTGTTGAAGCTGTAGTACACGAAAGTGAAACTATCTGACACCGACAAGTCCTCTATTGAATAGAAACTGTATATTGAACCAACAGATAATAAGAAAGAAACTTAGAAAGAAAAAGGAAAAGATGCTTCATCTATCTACATCAAATAAACAGCATCGGGATGAACCTTGATGCCTTGATGACCCAGAAAGGGAAGAATGCGAGCCGCAATGAAACCCATGAGAGAGCGAACAAAGCGAAGCATACACTAGCCCCCATTTCTTTCTCTGAGTACTTGAACACTTTGGCTGCTTCAAGGAACACGTCACTGGCATCGTGTAGAGCAAGAACAATGGACCCAACACGGAAAAATCTGCATGTTTTAGATGCAGCTAAAATGAGCTAATATCTGAGATACTAGAAGAATGGTCTACATTTTAATTGGTGACTGACATTCCAAGATAATTTCTAAAAATAACACTGATACCAGTACAAGTGTGTATGCAACATGCATTCTGAGACAACATTAAGTTTAGCCAACCAAACGCTTTTACTGTTCATGTTACAGAAAACTATGAAAAGCTGCATTTGTCAAACACCATGTGTCAGATAGGTATCTAGATAATAAAACTTCGAGTGGTTTAGTCTCTTACAATCAATATCAGCTAAGACGAGACTAACTGGTTCATCGTCGACACTAGATGAAGGGTATGGTTCTTATAAAATCTTATAAGGTGTTTGGTTGCGCAATAAATTTTTATACACTTTCATGACAAAAAAACTGTATTAAAATAAAATGTAAGCTAAACAATGACATAAAATTGTCATGTTTGGAGAAATGTGATAACAAAAAAGAGTGGGAGGCATGTATGACCAAAAGAGGTGGGGGACCACTAAATAAAAAAGTATAAAAATGTAATGGTTGCCAAACACCTCTTTTAACAAGTTTTGTTACAAAAATATTAAAAAAAAACTAGATTCATCATGCAACCAAACACCCATTAGCTTTGTTTTACAATCCAAGACATGAAATGTTAGCTTGGTTGCTAAGACATGATATACAATATACTGCATTGTAGACATGAAAGCTTACTGCAAATTTCAGTTAGAGTAACCAATGTAACAATGATGGGGCACTCATGATCTTTTATGTTCATCTAAATTTATATCATGACATGTGACGATATTTTTATATTGACTGTCACCTAGAGTAACTCTCCTCCTTTGAATTGGTACAAAAAAAACACAGGTAAGCTTGTAATCAAGTGGACACCATGGATTTTCCTTGTGATGTTGTGAGTTCTCTCACTAAAGAAACTTAATAGATGTGATGCTTATGATAGACAATAGTAGTCAAGGCAACAAGATGCCCAAGGCGTTAAAGAGTGCCAAATCCGCTTAGACGACAGGGCGGCCACTTAAGCGTTGCCTACGCAGTAGTAATACATGTTTATGTATACATACAAACATATATACCTCAATACAATTATATTTATATGTTATAATTGAATATGCGTGTTTATGTGTGCATATATGTAAATATAAGCTAATCTCAAGTGAGAGAGAACAGATGGTTAAGAGAATTTATAAGTATACAACATATACTTGTAATCATATATCTTAGTATAAGTGATAGTAAAATATGTTTACACTACCATTAAATGGATGCCCACAAATCGCGGATCGACCATATGCAATAGCCTAGTGCCTTGGTCATCTTGGGCACCTAGGCAGGCATCTTTTGGGACCCATTAAGGCACCCCTTGAAAAGCACCTTGCCGCCTAGGCAGGCGCCTTGACAACTATGTGATGGACCAGCTTGTAATGGCCTAGATAAGAAGGATAATGTGTGAACCTCTTTTTTACGACATTTGTTCTTGAGAAAGAAAGACATCTCCGGACTTTTCTAGGAAAATAGGTGATATCCTAAAAATATTAGGTAGTCCGATGATAGCTTAAAAGTAATAGAACCGAGGTTCGGGTTCTTTGAAAATTTCATTTTTTTTGACCCTTCTCCGCCGGATGGTGCGAGTATCCGGCGTTAACTTACATCGAGCAACGGCTCGAACGCCTTTGATTAACCGTCGCGGCAACCTATTTTTGGAGACATGCACATCCACAAAATAAAGTAAAGAACTCAAAAAGACAGCGGCCTTTTGGGTCCGATCAGATGCAAACCGATTTGTTCGGGTTTGTTTTATTTATTTGTTGGGTCGACTTGAAAGTTGGTTTTGTTGATTTCTAAGTTTGTTTGATTTAATTTTTTTGATTTGGTTTGACCAGTTTGGGTTGTTTTGAACCTGTTTTGATTTTGATTTTGATGTGCTTAAAGTGTTTTAAGCAATTTTGGTATTTTGTTGCTTGATTGGTTTGTTGAATTTTCAGATTCTGGATTTTTCAGATTTCTGGATTTTTTGTTTTGAGTTGGTTTTTTGATCCATTTTGGGTGTTTGGAGTTGTGTGAAACCTCGAAGAGAATATAAAATATAAGAGGGATATGTATGACATGGTTTGAAAATTCATTTGACTTCCGTTTATTTTGGAAAATGAACTTCCATTATCTCATCTTTGGCTACTATGAAAATATATGATATTTCATAGAAAATATTAGCCAAAATATGTGATATTCATATATGAAATATATGTCGAGGTTAGGGTTCATAAAAAATGTCTTTGGACCTCTCTCCATCGGAAGTTGCGAATTTCCGATGTTAATTACACCGAGACTCTCGGACACCCTTGATTAACTGTAGTAGCAATTCGCATAAGAAAGAAAACATTCATCCATAAAATATCAGCGTCTGGGGATTATGACCCATAAAAGCAATGGAATGCAGATCTAATATTTAATTCTGACAGCGCACTGACCATATAAGGTTAAACTTAGTATCTAAGCCTGAGAGTATAGGCAAGGATTCCAACAATACCTTGCGATAAGACTAGTCTCTCAACCCAATGTTTTATATTAAGACATGGGTTGAATTATTGAGGCTAATCAAGATCTGAGCATATTCAGATCTAGATTGATTTCGTATGAAATCCTGGCCATATGTGCCAATTTTATGATTCAAGTTCCCTTAGTAGGTGTTTGAGAGATGGCCTTACCCACCAAGTATGATATACATCTGGATTTGAGAAGAGACTATGTTTTCTTCTCATATGTTTCTTGGGTTATCCTAGATTAAGGTAATTAGATAGCCCTAAATTCCAAGTCTTGATATTCTAGACTTGATGAAATGGTATATACACCGTACCATACTACAATCAGATTTATCTTGCACGAAACCATGCCCGAAACCCAATACTTAGAAGCCCTTGGCCTCTTCAGCCCATAGGATTTGACCCAAAACATAGATAGGATTTTGACATACTTCTAGATTGTCTTGGATTCGAATCTGGTTTATAATCCAGATGAGTCCGGACCTAGGACTATATATGCACACTGTTTTCATAATCTGCATAGGGTCAGATAGGGGATTAGTTTAACCATATATGAGGCCCATATGTGTCATATCGGGGACTGCTATATGATCCTGCATGGGGTGTCAATAGAAGATGAAATGGGCTGGTATGTGGCCATCTAACATCAACCGAGACCTATCATATGATAGGTGATAAGTCATGTAAGGGTCCAGGCTTGTATGGGCCTGAAATGCATATCCCTTAAGGCACTTGTATAGCCTCCTTCATAAGCTGTCCGTGGCCTATCTATATTCAGATCCAATCTTATTCGAATGTACCCCTTGGGCTGGCCATACTTAGGATTAAAATCCCGGAAGCTGAACCATGTTATCTATGGTTGAAAGTCTCATTGAGACTTCTAGATCATAAACCTCCAGGATGGGGGTCTTAAATTTCAGGATTCTGCACCGAACCCTGTCTTAGGCTCTGCCCACTAATGGAGGTTATGTCTTCCTTCTACAAGGCCTGAAATATGCTAAGCTCATTTAAGTTTGGTCATCATCCTATTGTAGGGATGACCTGATTATGTTCAGATCCGAGGCCAGACTTAGGATCAAACTCCAGAGGGCTAAATCATATATCTATGTAGATTTTCGAGGCACCAAGTTATATATTGGAGTTTCTTCATGATGGTTGTCATATCCCTCCCTATATGAGGTTTGAAGTCTCACACCTGGACCCGGGCTTATATAAACCTGAAGTGTATGATATTGAGACAACATAAGTCTGATTTCAAGTTTACCATATGGAACCTACATATACATATGTGCATATGCTGCAAGCTCTCCCTCTCAACCTTCTGCACAATCCGGATCAGAGTTAGATATCCCTTGGACCTATCAGGTCCTGGCTGTTCTCTCGGAAGTTTATGGATGAGGGCCCCCGGCTGTCTTGGGATTTATATAATCATATTCTTGACATAGGGATCAATCCGAAAGTGAGCAATTGGCTTCCAAACACCACCTGAATTCGGATCTATACCTGCCCTCCTATATGGATCATGGAATAATTGTATTAAACCATGACCTAAGGTCTATTCTTAGTGGGTATTCTATCCATCTTATGAATGTAATAGGGTTCATTTGGATTCGAATGACCCCAACTATGCCAATTCAAGGCTGAGACCTCCTCTTTTCATCCTTCAGACTTAACACCTGAAATTGACTATATCCTAGCAACATTCTGTCGGAAACTAGGTCCTGTATATATATATGGACCCTTGCCTATTTCTTCAGGGTCCTAGATAATCAATTTATATGACTGGATTTAACATTCAGAATTCAATAACATGAACTTATGCTCAGGGCCGGCCTTTAGGTATGCCAGAATTGTACCAAGCAAGGTATGCTGAGAAGCCACCCCACATAAGGCTTATATAAGCCCGAAAGATTTATTCTTCTATCAATCCTTCATTCAAGTCCTTCCATAAATGAGGCCTGAAATCTTATGCAAAACTGGGCTTACATGAGCCTGAAATGATTATCACCTGACTCACCCATGCTCGACTATAAATCTGCCCTATTGAAACTTTTCTCCATATTCTGATTAGGTAGCCATGAAAATGGGTTTCCCGGGTATGAAAGCTCCACTATATTTTGAAATAACTTAGCCCTGATTCATATGTCCGGCCTCCAATTTCTTATTTATTCTTAGAGCAATATCCCTCTAATCCCCTCAATGGGCAGATCTGAAATCAGGACCATATACCTGAAATCCGAAGGTGGAGATCAACCTCCTTATTATCAGACTTGAACCTTCAATTGTATATATGTGATGGTATTGGATTGCCTAGACCATATGGTACAAAGCATGCCCTCTTTGTATCTCTTAAGGGTATAGGTTTATGTGAACCACCCTCCCCTCTTGGTAGGTAAGATTATTAGCTCCCTCTCCATTGAGAGATGAACCAAGGGAATGAAGATTATGGCTGCGGCTGTTATCCAGGATATGTGGATATCATTCAAGTATGAGAATTTCTTTGTTCCAATCCTGAGCCGAGCTCATAAGCTCTCTCAATTATGGGATAACTCAGTAAGGAATGGGCATGTTGCCCCAACTCCTGTCCAGAATGGATATATAAGGTTGTACTTTATCCGAGGATTTGGCCCAATTATGTCCGGGACATATGGATCGGGTTATGATTCATCATGTTTTTTTGCAACTTTGATTTTTTTCACATATATTGGTGATTAACCTCTTACCTTGTCCAATTATGTCCGGACTTGGTTCATCTCTTTTTTTGATGGATCACCTATGTGTAAGAGAGAGATCCTTGACCACTATCCTATATTTGGTTGATATGTTGACGGAGTTGAACTTCAGTTTTATCACATTGAAGTCACCCCTCTCTTTTTTTCATATGGGTCAGTCTCATCGCCGGCCCCCTCTATTCTGAGACAAGCCAAAGGGCTGTTCCTGATCTTGCTTAAAACTTGGTCCCATATTATGCCTCCATAATGACCTATTATGAGCATATGGTTCTCATGATCATCATATGTATATTAATCGTGCCATATGGCAGTTTACACATCCTCATATGGTGAGGTACACATGTATTCATAGCCTCTTTATTCAAGGCTCCTTGTCATACAATCTGTCCCGAGCTTTGTCCTCTTCATTACAAGATAGACCAAAAAGACCATATATATTTGATCTAGTCCGGGACATGTTCATGGAACTATGCCCAATATTGGGTCACCAATCAGTCCCTTGGCCTCCTCGGCCTCCTGATTTTTTATCATCAGGGGGTGCTTCATCATATCTTGTATAATTCATGGTCGGATGTCATGACCTCTTCAAGGCCCGGTTGGCCATCTTCTTCACATTCCTTTGCTTTAGCTAAGGCTACCCGGGGAATCTTTGGTTCATCATGTGGGCTCCAAAGAGGCCGGGTATAACCTTGTTTCTTGCTTGCCTCATTGTATTGCCAATGAAGTAGTGGGACCTTGAGGGATATCTTCCATAAGTCCAAAGCCCGGGGGACTGTTTAGGAGAGAAAACTGAGGGAGGAAGGGAAGGCTCACTCAACCAGTGTATAAAAGTAATAGGGGAGTATACCCGGGGAGCAATATGAGCTTAAATGTGGGGTCGGTGTGAGCTTTTGGACATATCCTTCCTCATGTTTCAAGAACGGCTTTAAATGTGTCCGAAGAAAGAGGGCTTGCGAGGTCCTAGTGTATGCCTAGGAATTGCAGGTTTAGGTAAGGAGATATCTTGCTAAAATGGGAGGGGAATTGAGGGAATTGACCTCAAGATGAGTATAGCATCTAGAGGAGGGGATGGCTTAGGTAATAGCTATGACATCTTACCTTGGAACCCTCGGAATTTCCCTTTGACTCTTGAGCTGTGCGGCTATCCTCTTTGGTGGGATTTCTGCAAAGCCTCCTCCTCCTCCTCCTGTCTCTTCTCTTCCGACCCCTTTCCATGTGCGGGGCTGGCCCTATTTATAGGCCCTTTGAGCAGTGCTGTTCACCGGGAGATGGGGGCTGTGAACATGCGGTGGGCGCGTGGGGGAAGTGGGGCCGTGTTCTCCCGAACGTGGGGAGAGTGGGGCTTGACCGAGTCCGGCGTGCTTTGGATGATCGACCTTCGGTTGCTCTTTGATCTGCAGGCGGATCCATCTCGCATTTAAGTATAGATCCTGGCCTTTGATTGAGTGTCTCGGCTCCTCTCTTGATAGCCCGATCAAGCCCTCCATCCTTGGGTATGTCGATGGCGGATTATTTGCCATCCGGGGCTTAGTTGGAGCTAGGCTTTATTGCCTACGCAAGGGGGATTAATTCATCTCAATCAGATATCCAATTAAAGATGGATCGATGGATATTACCCTATTAAGGATCCGATTAGCCATCTCGATGGACCGGGGAGCATCCGTACTCAATGATGCTGACAATTGGTCGATCTCGGCCCTTGATCGTATGTTATTCCAATCAATCGAGACCATGATCACACAATGGATATTAATCCTATTAAGGATCCGAGAGGATTTATTCATCCGGTAATCATCTTTGCTTATGGGCATCTACGGATATCCCGTTATGGGGGATCCGATGGATATTATCCTTTAAGGATCCGATAGGGTCACTTGATGGACCGGGGAGATCTATGGACATTAGCTTGTTGATTGGCGAATTCTAGCCATCGGATGGCCTTGATCTATCCCGGGCTTATTTTGAATTGGCTAAAATTTGTTTTGTCCCCCGCGGATCATCCTCTTTAGCCTTGTTTAGACTCCACATTGGAGTCTAACTCCTTCAAATCAGCGAGCTCTAATAAGCGGGCCCTCTTGTCCTCTGTCGCACCCTTCTCCCCAATGAGATTCTTGCCACGGACTTGGATATTGCGAGAAGCCACCGATTTGGCTGATTGGAGCTCTGAGTGCCCTCTCTTCTTGGTGATTAATGTCCGTGAAGGTGGACATCCTCTTAGTGACCTCCGGAGTGAGTAAAGCCTATGTGTTTATCTCTTGATCCCGTATGTGATAATTTTTCTTTCACGGTGCATCGTATATATACTAGTTTCCTCTTAGTTTTACGTCGGCGATATCTCGATTCCCCGTATTATGCTTGCATTTGCATATAGATGAGTAGCCGGCTATGTTGGGATGTCTACATGTATATATCCCTTTCCACGATTTATATGCAAGGTCCGGCTCTTTCGCTGAACCATCTTGGTTGGGGATGTCATCAATTCCCCCTTATCCACTGTTTATATACACGTATAGATGTATTAGAGGATCCGGCTCTTTAATATCTTGAATTGGGTACTCTGATTAACATGCCATCATACATGTTGAGGTGAGCGTATGAGACCTTGACGGGGAGACGATTAGGCCTTTGAGGGTGGCTCAGGCCTTTCTCTTTCGGATTCTGTTGGGAGCATGTCTCCCTATCACTATGCCATGTTTCTTCTTACAATCATATGTATGGCCGGTTGGCGAAATTTATGTGCAAGGGTGCAGCTCCTGTCATAGCACCTTTGGCCGGGGTCTTCATTCCATCCCCCTCTCTCTCTTTTTGTTAAATAGGAGTCTGCATAACCTTGTATATATGATTTGTAAGCATGTCTACCTCTCGAAAGGTATTGAAGATCCAACTTCTTCCTATACTATTACCGGTTGGGGCTTCATCGATTATCCCTTCTTTCCCCCCTTCTCTTTGGCTAAACATAACATATGTCCTTGAATATATGTTGAGCTTATGATTTCATCCGGCCTTCCTTCTCTCTTGGCTAGATAGGAGATATAGGTATGTGAATATTCCATTAATGACCTATCACTTAAGTGGTCATAACCGGATCCTTTAAACGGGAGCCCATTTGATTTACGCTTATGATTTCCGGCCCTCCCTTTTTCTTGGCTATGTGGGAGATATGTCCGATGAATCCGGTTGAAGCCTTGGCCTCTCCACTAGAGGCTGGATTGGGCTCCACTTGAGTGGATTCGTGGGCTGCCTTCTCTCATTTTACGTTTGTGATTAACCACTTGACTTATGCCAGCCTTCCCGTACATGCGACCGGGTACCATGTAGTGTAACCAATTGGGTCTCCCTTAATTACGATTAGTAGGGGGGTCTTTAGTTTCCCCCTTTGAACGGAGCTTAGTGGCATCTTGTATGCCATTCCCGGCCCTTCCTTCTTCAAATTCCTCTCGGCGGCATGCCTTAGGTCACTGATTCGGGGAGCATATTCACCGGGTGGAGAGAGCTTCGTTTCTTCGTATGCTTATATTTGGCCGGTCTTGGGCATATGACCTTAGGCCTTTCTTAATTCGTATACCGATGATAAGCCATAGGGAATTAGGTATTTTCATTCCCCATACTCTTTCATTTTACTTCTTCCTATGCTCTCGTATCAAGGAGTCCGATGCTTGTGGAGGGTGTTGATAGTGGGCTTCTTTTGTGCTCACTACCTTCTACCTTTTGTTTGGACGCATATGTACCAATCCCACCCGGACCAAGCCTTATATGGCTCTTCTTCTTTCATGACTTTCCATGTGTTTGTATCCATCCTAGTTTGCTCCAAATAGTGATGTTGGGGGAAATTAAGCATCTTTAATTCCCTCTTACTTATGTCTATGTTTCATATGAAATTTCAAGTGCCAACAAGTTGTTTATTTGATTTCTTTTGGGAGAGGTTTAGTGGGATTTAAGTGAATTTTCAGATTGCCAAAAATCAGATTTTTGAAGTCAGTTAGAATTTATTTTAGTAGATTGTTCAAATCTGAATTTTTTGGTTGCAGATTTTTTATTGAAATCTGATTTCCTCAAGGATTACGGAATCGGAATCGGAATCGGAATTCCGGCCCCGGATCGGTCCGGAATCGGTTTTTTTTTTTGAATTTTTTTTTCGTCAAAAAAATCCCAAAAATTCAGAAAAATTCTAAAAAAAATAGGAAATGAGTTAGAAATTTTTTTAAAAATAACCAATGCATTCATCCACAGGACCACATCGAATAAATACTAATGAACTCCAATTGAAGACTTGAAGTTAAGTACATATTCCAATTCCATTGATTCAAAAATAAATGAGTTGATACATCGTAAAAAAAATTACATGCAATATCGATCTACTACGATATCCGAGGATATAGATATGGGTCTTCCTCCTCTCCTGTTGCTCGTGATGCTCCTCCCTCGTGCTCGGTCTTGTATCTTGTCAGGGACCGTATCCGTATGAAAATAATGCGTGCCATGCCATCAAGGTCGTATGGATCGGACGCGGGGACGGCCGGGACGTAAGCGAGAGGATGGTGGAGGCGGTGGTGTAATCCGCTGGGTCGACACTGGCCAAATCTTGGATCTTGTGTCTCGTAATATAAGGCTGCGGTGTCTGCCATCCCGGCGTGTAATACGGCTTTAGGCCGTGAATCGAGAGACTCGTTCTGGCGATGTTGCGTCGGTATGCACTCCTCGTCATCATCACGAGGAGTGAGAAGGAGCTGCGTCTGTCATCTGAGGACGCACGACCTCCAGCCCTTCCTTCTCTTCACCTCTGTCTTGAGCCATCTCGAAGTACGAAGGGCCAGGACCCAGTTTTTTTCAACTTTGCGAAATCCTCCATTTTCCGTGCGATCGTCTTTGTTTTCGTTTTCCGACGGAATGGGGGTAGGTGAGGAACTAGGCTAGAGCTACGGAGTTTGCGGTGGTAACACGGAGTGGGCTGGGGCGAGAAGAAGAGCCTGCCGAGCACGAGAAGTAGATGGAGGTCGAAGGCGAGCATCCTCCTCGGCTTCAACGACACCATCCGGCTCTCCTTCGACCCGTACGCGGTCATCGGGATCAAACTCAATTGCGTGATCACGGCTTCCCTCTCTCTGCATCCGAGGAGGCAAGTGCATGCTCCTCTGGAATATCGGTCCGTGTCCACCTCCTCGGGTGGTGGTGTGGCGGAGGAATACCCCCGCTCGTACGGGCCACACTGCGAATCGTGCGAAATCGTGCCTCGGCCCGATCTTCGTCGATCACTTGATGTTCTTTATACGCGACCTCGTATTTGTAACAATGACGAGAAGACCGGCTTCTCGCCGGTCTGAGGTCAACTTTTGTTCCTCGCTTTTCGTATGTATCGAGTTGAATGTACTCCGGTTCCTCTCGCGATGGGGCTTGGTGCTCTGGCGAGTATCACGATGCGATGGCGGCCAGTGGATTCCATCCACTCTGGTGTTCACGAACCCACCACTCGACACAAATAAAAAAACAAGAAGAGAAAAGGTAAACAATTAATCATCATCTACCGTAACTTATATGAAAAGAAAATAAAATCTTCATCGAGCTATTACTATACCGAGTGACACTTTGTCAGTGAATATTTAAGGTCGACATCAGTATACGCCGACCCTAAATCTTGTATACACTGCATCTGAAAAATTTATAAAAAAAAATATTAGTTGCACTTTAGTAAGGTTACTCGAGGTATTTAATGAACTACAACTTACTTTTATCTCGGCCTACTATCTGTCTGTTTGAGATCGGCATAAACGGTTGAATAGCTAGCGAAGTGTACCCCGCATCACCTCGTTGTCGTTCACACTTTGTCCTCATATTAGATGCGGGGTTAAAAAATATCTGCAAGATTTTATTAGTTAACGCGTGCGTATAAGACAATTATACGTAAAAAAATAATTTTTTAACAAAGTTACACTGTAGCGTGGACATCGTGGTGCAGTCTTTGTCCCATCGGTCATCTATGATCTTCCACCACTTCTTGTAACCTACGGGATTTTTTTCTTTGATTTTCGACTTTGCCGGTCCGTAGCATCGTACAACGTGCCCATCGGTCCATGTCGTACGAGTCTACCAACCTCGAGACAACTACCGGTGGCTCGATGATTGCCAAGTAGTAGGCAATCCTCTCCCAAAACCTCTTGTCGGTGATGCGCTTCTCGGACACGACAAGAATCTCCAGCTTGTTCTTTCTTGTCGTGCGGGTTGTCCACCGTATAGTTGTAATACTCCCCGGTTTGTGTGAACTAACCAATGCATGCGTATTGCGTGTAAACTCTCCGGCGCTTGATGAAGTTCGTGGCCGAAATCGTGTCGGACCGCGCCTAAGAAGATCGTGCCCTCCTGTGTGAGGTCTTATGATATGTAGGAGGCGGAGATGCGAATAAATAAAAGATGTGATCGTCTGCGACTGCCTGACAAGTGTAGATACACCCTCCTCCTTTTATATCCTCTAATATGAGATCTATGGAATGTCTTGCACAAGGCACTGAGAAGATGTGCTCCCTCTTCTCCGTCAACTTCCTCGGCCGCCTTATATGATGGTTCGTTGTCGGTGACAACTGAACCACATTGTCCTCCGGTCTCCTCCCCACCCATCCGTCGAGAGAAAAGATGAAGTCGGCATTTTTAATCTTCTGAAGCATCTACCGACTTCGAGAATGTAGTCCCTCGAACAATACACCGAAGTTTATCATTACTCCTCTTGGTGATACTCGTCCACCCGTCGCACATAATGGTGTGCAACCCCTCTCCTTCCACACCAACTTAAACCCGTCCATCCACTCCTCGACTCTGGACACTCCTCGTCGGGGCCGGCCGCCGTATATGTGTCTGTGCCGGGGCTTGCGTAAACCCGGTGACCTCACCCACGGCATCCACCATCGTGCGGAAGTAGGGGTGGTGGTGCGTGTCTTCGGAATGCCTACATCGAAGTTAAAAAAAAATTGGGATCGAGGGTAAAATTAAGTTTTAGTAAATAAAACACACGTAATGTCGAATTTTAATTTAAAGAGTGATACTGCGTGTAAAAACTATTTGACAATGTGGCGAACGGCTCTCTTTGCGGCGGTTCACTAACGTTGCGCTTCGCCCCTTTCATTACTGCTTTATCCCATACGCCCGGACTCGTTTCCCAAATAAATACTCGTCGCTCGGTGTAAATCGAGTCTTTGGTAGAGGTGGAACGGCGGTATGGCTCGTGTCTCTGGGGTCGGGCTCTCGGTCGAGTAGGGCGAGCCGATCTTCGTCGGCCCAAAGGGCCGGGTCAACTACCGGGACCCGGACCCTCTGCTCCCCTCTTGTCCTCGTATCGGCCCGTGCGCGCTTGTGGCGTGCCCAGCGCGTCCGAAGCTCGGAGTCCGTGGACTCGTCCCTCGCTCTCGGCTCCGGCTCATTCTTGCCTTCCACTTGCCTTTCCACTTTTGAGGTAGGCGAATCGCGGTCCCTCTCCTCTGCAGGTAGCTCGTCGTGCGAACTCCTCTCTCGCTCGATCCTAATCGCCCGTTGAGAGGATCTACATCGTGTAGCCTCTCGTCTCACTCGCTCTTCTCACTGGGCACCTTGTCGCATTTCTTGACATTCCCTCAGGCAAATGATATGTTGTTTCGTAGGAACACCCCCGTTCATCTCCTTCCCACTTGCCGACACCTGTACCCTCTTCCCCGGCGGGTCTACCGTACGCCGTGTTCCCGACCACGTCGGAAGCACGTCTTTGGTCTTGTGTCCTGTAATCGACCCGTTGCTTAAATGCGAAATTGTAAACAATGCACTTAAAAATGATTAGATAACATAAAAATTGATTTAGACGCTGTTGAAGCGAGATAACCCAAGTAACGCACCATTCGGTATGTTTAAAGGGTTACGTATTCTTAGAAATGGTCGTAAATTAACGACGGGGTATCGGAAATTTTTCCCGTACAAGAACATCCGATCGATGTTGAAACAACTTGAGCGGAGTTATTCGATCGAAAATCACCGAGTTTAACTCTACTCGGAGTCGTCGGAAACGTATAAAAATAGGCGTACGGGATATACGGAATTTTCCGTGCAAAATGGACATAAACGGATAGTTGAAAACTTAAATGGACTTGTTCGGACGGAAATCGTAAAGTTTAACGACACTCGGAGCTCGTCGGAAACGCGTAAGAATGGACATACGAAGTTTTCGGCGAAGAAATCTTACAAAAACCTTACGAAAGATCGAAGAAGAGGTTGATTCGATGCCGATCCGAGCTTGAATCGGCGGAATCCCTTGAAGGCCAAGCTTGGAATCGCGGAATCGCCGCCGGAATCGCCGGAATCGGTGGAATCGCGCGGAATCGACCCTGGATCGACGGAATCGGCCGGAATCGACCCTGGATCGACGGAATCGAGGCCGGAATCGACGGAATCGCGCCGGAATCGCCTGCGCAGTCTCCTTCCGCCGCGGGATCGACCGAGAGCTGCTCTGCGGGTCGATTCCAGCCCTAAAAGGGCCGGAATCGGTTCGATTCCCGATCCAGAGTCGAACCGGTTCCGACCGATTCCAGACGATTCAGTCCGATTCCGCGGAATTCTTCCCGGAATCGGTCCTTCCGCCCGGAATCGGATCGGAATCCACCGATCCGATTCCGGAATCGGTCGGAATCGGACCGATTCCGCCGATTCTGCAATCCATGGATTTCCTTGTGTTTTCGGTTTGGTAAAAATCTGATTTTCTGTGGTTGACAGATTTTATTGAAACATCCATCGTGCTCGTGAAGGACAAACGCCGCCAACCACAGCTCGGCACCTTACTGCTACACAACCGATTTTCCAGACCTACCATCAGGCCCATAACCGCCCACCCGCAGGCCCAGGTTAAGTCCATATCCGGTCCCTATCTGACCCGGTTTAAACCACCTGCAGGTACCCCCAATCCAGGCCCATGGATAACCCCTGTCCGGCCCATCTGCTAACCCTTCTACAGGCCCAGTCCGAGCCCACATATCAGGCCCAAAATCTGGCCCTTGCCCAGTCCAATTCAGGACCTGTTCAGCCCATTTAGCAGACCCCCTGCAGGTCCACTTTCGGTCCAGCCAAATGCCATTGTGCAGACCCATCTCGGTCCACCTGCAGCCACCCAAACACACCCTTGTTCAGGCCCTTGTCCAGCCCACATCCGAACCCCCAAAACAGGTCCTAAAACAGCCCCTTTGTGGCACCTATTAGAGCCCTAGGTGAGGGTGGATGACCATTTGTGTGAACCTCTTTTTTCTGCGTCTGTTCTTTAGAAAGAAAGACATCTCCGGACTTTTCTAGGAAAATATGTGATATCCTAAAAATACTAGGTAGTCCGGTGATAGTTTTAAAAATATTAGAACCGAGGTTCGGGTTCTTTGAAAATTTCATTTTTGACCCTTCTCCGCCGGATGGTGCGAGTACCCGGCGTTAACTTACATCGAGCAACGGCTCGAACGCCTTTGATTAACCGTCGCGGCAACTTGTTTTTGGAGACATGCACATCCACAAAAAGTAAAGAACTCAAAAGGGCAGCGGCCTTTTGGGTCCGATGAGATGCAAACCGATTTGGTTCGGGTTTGTTTTATTTGTTTGTTGGTTGATTTTTGGATTGACTTGAAAATCGGTTTTGAGTTTTGGAGTTTGAATCAATTTGTTTGATTGATTTGTTGTTTGATTTTTTACTTGTTTTGGATTGAACTTGGTTGATTCAAGTTGTTTTGGTTTGAATCTGTTTTGGTTTTGATTTTTGATGAATTTGAAGTGTTTTAAGCATGTTTGAATTTTTTATTTGGTTTGTTTTCGGAGTTTTCAGATTCTGGATTTTTCTGGTTTTGAGTTGGTTTTTTGATCCATTTTGGGTGTTTGAAGTTGTTTGATTGGTTTCTTTTGAAAAGGTTGATTTATGTCATTTATTTGAACAAGGTTCGGTGGATTTTAAATTAATTTTTAAATTGCTAAAACCAGATTTTTTTTGAAGTCGGTTAGAATCTGTTTTGAAGGATTGTTCAAATCCGTTTTTTTGGTTGCAGATTTAATTGAAATCTGGTTTTTTGTGGTTGACAAATTTTTATTGAAAACCTGATTTTTGATGTTCAGTACGGTTCAGAATCTAATTTTTTTGGTAGTTGACAGTTTTGATTTAAATCTGAATTTTATCTGTTTTGATTTGATCAAAATCTGATTTTTTGTAGCTGATCTGTTTTGTTTTGATAAAAATCTGATTTTGATTTGATGTGTTTCAAAACCGGTTCAATCTTGTTGAAGATCGGTTGTTTGTTGAACCGGAATAAGTTGAATTTCAGATTTTGTTTAGTTCTGATTTTTTATGACTTTCAGACTAGATTTTCTGTTTTAATTTTCTGTTTGAATTTTCAGATTGATTTTGAAATGGTTTTAATTTAGTTTGGCGGTTTGCATCGCCGACCCATCGGGTCACTTTGAATGCTCGGTTTCATGCATCAATATGAACATCAAAGTTTCATTTCATTGAAAGATGGGGTGAAGTACATCGGTGTACAATGTGATCGATCCTTCCCCCAACATAGGTTTCTTTTCACTATGGAAAAATTTTGGCATTACGACAGCATGCCGGCTATTTTTCCAACTTAGTGAAAATTTACCCATCCAAAATAGCCAGCCTTAGCTTAGCCATATTGGGGGAAGGATCGCCGGCTACGGGACTCATGCCCGCGCCTCCGTCCGGGTCGCCGGCTACGGGATGCATGCCCGCGCCTCTGCCCAAGGTGGAGTTCCCCGCTAGGAGTGAATCTCCTTAATTTAATATATCTTTCGCATTTCTGATTTTTTATTTGTTATTTTTCTGAAGGCCACTTCGGGCCGGTCCATTCCTTTAGCGTTCAAAGTCGGGCTTCAATTCTTGCTTGAATTTGGGAGGACAGCTTCTAAGAGGGAAAGCCGGACTCGTGAAAGCCGGACTAGATTTTCTGTTTTAATTTTCTGTTTGAATTTTCAGATTGATTTTGAAATGGTTTTAATTTAGTTTGGCGGTTTGCATCGCCTCCGACCCATCGGGTCACTTTGAATACTCGGTTTCATGCATCAATATGAACATCAAAGTTTCATTTCATTGAAAGATGGGGTGAAGTACATCGGTGTACAATGTGATCGATCCTTCCCCCAACATAGGTTTCTTTTCACTATGGAAAAATTTTGGCATTACGACGACATGCCGGCTATTTTTCCAACTTAGTGAAAATTTACCCATCCAAAATAGCCAGCCTTAGCTTAGCCATATTGGGGGAAGGATCGCCGGCTACGGGATTCATGCCCGCGCCTCCGTCTGGGTCGCCGGCTACGGGATGCATGCCCGCGCCTCTGCCCAAGGTGGAGTTCCCCGCTAGGGGTGAATCTCCTTAATTTAATATATCTTTCGCATTTCTGATTTTTTATTTGTTAATTTTCTGAAGGCCACTTCGAGCCGGTCCATTCCTTTAGCGTTCAAAGTCGGGCTTCAATTCTTGCTTGAATTTGGGAGGACAGCTTCTAGGAGGGAAAGCCGGACTCGTGAAAGGGCCGTTGAGGCTCTCTCCTCCTTTGATGTGTTTGGAGGAGAACCAGACCCGTGAAAGGGCCGTTGAGGTTCATCCCTCCCTTGATGTGTTGAGGGGAGAACCGGACCCGTGAAAGGGCCGTTGAGGTTCATCCCTCACTTTGCCGGTACAAGCCACAAGGGGGCCGCTGCAACAACTTCTTCTGTTTTCTGCTGCAAGGGAGCTGCTGTTGGGCTTCTTGGGAAGCGGATTGGACCCGTGAAAGGGCCATTGGGTTGAGCCTCGATGGGGCTGGAACCTGGCTGCGAGGGAGCCGAAAATGGTCCTGATTTGGGCCTGAATTGGGTGCCGAACATGGGCTGGAAATGGACCGGGTTGGGGTCTGTTTTGGGTGTCTTTAGGTGGGCCGACAGGTGGCCAAGGTGAGCTGAACAAGGGCCAGCATATGGGTCTGCACAAGGGGGAATCTGAGGCCTGTTCTGGGGGACTGATTGGGCCTGCACAAGGGGCCGGACAGGGTCTGTCTAGGGCATTTGGTTAATGCAGAATCTGTTTTTTTTGAGGCCCTGCAGAGGACTGCGATGGTGGGCTTTATTGGATCAAAATTGGCCTGAATCAGGGGTCAGACAGGGTCTATTTTGGACCTGCACAACGGCTGTCTTGGTAGGCCGCAGGGGGGGGCTGAAAGGGTCTGCATAAAGACCTGAAGATGGGCCAGCATGGGGCTAGGTATGGGCCGAGCAGAGGGTCTGGATAGGCCTGCTTCTTGATGGCTATAAGTGGGCCGAAATAGGTTCTTTCTGGAGGGATAGAAAGGGGCGAGGGAGACAGCCAGAAATAGAAAAGAACAAGCCCTTAAAGGGCTACATGGCTAAGGTATACCGCTCTCCCCTACCTGATCTTCTTCTCTTCTCCTCCTTGGCCACAGGCAGCAGGTGCAGGGGCGCAACTTAGCAGCAGGTGCAGGCGGCAGTTCCTTGGTAGCAGCAGCAGCAGGGGCAGGGCACAGGCAGCAGGAGCAGGCGCAATCCAGCAGCCTCCCGGCGTCTTCAGCAGCCTCTCCTCTGGCTGGTGCGCCCCTCCTCCTTTTATAGAGAGTGGGGGGCAGATGAACAGCCAGCAGGTGTATGTACGCTGGTGTCCCTTGGCCTCCCCCATGGGAGTTACTCCATTTAATCCTATTGATTGAGTGGCTGTCCCTTCAACTTTCCCCTCCTTCAACTGACTGTTGGGAGGCTGAGGTGGCAGGTGGGTGCGCACAAAGATGCTGAGGTGGCAGGTGGGTGCGGCTGGGCCTGTTCTCATTGGAATTGAAGTGGGCCTGGCCCAACTTGGGCATGGTTTCTGGGCCAGCAGGAGGCTGCGGCCCAAGCCCTTCTATGGGCTGCGCACAAGGCCTGAATTTGGCCGAAATATATCAATTATGGGCCAGGTAAATAGGGCTCCTGCTGGGGTGCCCAATTGGGCCCAATTGTGGCTGTTCTTATGGGCCGTTGGCCCAGCTTCTAAGCCAGCCCATCTGTTCTCCTCTTTTCTCTTTTTTTTTTTTGAAAAAAATGTACGCCAACAAATGCCCCCCACGGATGATTTCTTGGAGACGGGTGTCGACAAGGAGTCATCCGTGTAGTTGGCGACTGGCTCGTCCTGTTTCGAAGCTTCTTTGGATCAAGAAGGGCTTGGGCCCTCAGAGATGAATGTTTCTCGTCATGTCGAGCCCCACCGTTGTTCTCCCTTGATTTGTGGGGGCCCTGCTTGAAGTTTTCCACCATGGTTGATGCAGACTTGTCGCCACATCCCTTCCACCCAACATTTTTTTCTTTGAAATTTTTTTTTCTCCTTTTTCTCTTTTTTTGTTTTTGTTTTTACTGACCCGGCTGCCTATTTTTAGGTTTTCACCCGGGTCAGCCTCCTTGATTTTTTTTGCCTACATGCCTCCGAGGAAGTTTTCATGTAACGAAGATGCCTGATTTTGCCTAAAGCGCCCTTTCAGGTTTTCACTTTAGCAAGGCTTTTTCCTTTGACTCTTTTACTCTTGGTCGGTCGCTATTTGGGGGACGGCCAAGCCCATCGGGCACTTTTCTCTTTTTTTGTTTGTTTTTTTGTGGGGAATTAAGGCTTCCTTCAAGCCGCATGCACCATTGGACTTAACTACGTATGAATTTCAACGTAGTCAGCATGGAATGTGGGGCTTTATGTGGATATGGATTTCAACCCGATGTCGGGAGAGTCTTCTAACCAAGTATGATGTTTGAAACTTAATGGGAGAAGGCCTGCCGAGTATGGGTTTCAACTCGAAAACAGGGAATCATTCTGTATGGATTTCTTTTGCGGGTATGAATTTCAACTCGTAGTCAAGAAAGTCTCATTGTGGGTTTGACCGAGTATGGATTTCAACTTGGTCGACAGCATGAGGACTATGCATCTTAAGGACCTTGCGAGTGGGGCTATGAGTCCACTTGATCCATCAGATGGACTTGTGAGTTCAACTTGTCAAAGAGACCCGGCTTATAGGAAAACAAGTCTTGTTTCATACGACCAATAGCTCGGAGGCTTTTTGTAGACCGTGGCGGGCCAGAGTGACCGTCACGATATGGCTTGACAACTGTAGAGACCAAAAAGTTAGAACTATGGGGACTTTGACTGCCATGAAGAGCAAAGGATATTTCGATGGCAAGGGTTTTTTTTTCATTCTTCTCTTTTTTTCGGTTTTTTTCTCTCATTTCATTTTTTATTTGCTCTTTTTTTTCTTTTTTTCAACATTTTTTATCCTCCTTTTTCCTTCTTTTTATTTTCTTCTCTTTCTTTTTTTTGCAGGGAATTAAGGCTTCCCTCAAGCCATATGCGAAGATTTTGTATGGATCAAGTCAGGAATGGGTCCTCGACTTGACTGTGGATGCGGGTTTAAATTCCTAAGGAGCGTTAGGGCTCAAAGGAAATGTTTGGGTATCCAAGAGCATGGAGGTCCATTGGACGGGTGTTTGGTTCCGAAGAGCATGTGAGTGGGAATATGTGTCCACTCGGTCTTGGGAAGTTGGTTTGATCCCAAGGAACATGTGAGCGGGGCTATGTGTCCGCTCGGTCCTTCGGAGAAAGTTTGGGTCAAGTATGGATTTCAACTTGACTTATGCATCGTGGGGATCTCTTGCCGAGTCTGGAGTTCACCTCGTGGAGCAAGGGTTGAAAGATCCTAAGGAACATGTGAGTGGGGGATATGTGCCCACTCGGTCTTTTGGAGAAATTTTTTGATGTTTTGGTTCTAGGGAACATGTGAGTGGGGCTATGTGTCCACTCGGTCCTTCGGAAAATGTTCGAATCCTAAGGAACATGTGAATAGGGCTATGTGTCTACGCGGTCCTTCAGAGAAAGTTTGGATATTTTAGTCCTAGGGAATATGTGAGCAGGGCTATGTGTCCGCTCGGTCCTTCGGAAAAAGTTTGGATCTTACGGAACATGTGAGCAGGGCTATGTGTCCACTCGGTCCTTCAGAAAAGGTTTTGGGTCAAGTATGGATTTCAACCTGACCTATGAATTGTGAGGGGATCTTGCCGAGTCTGGATTCCACCTCGTGAAGCAAGAGTGAAAAGATCATAGAGAGCATGTGGGTGGGGGATATGTGCCCACTCGATCCTTCGGAAAAAATTTTGATGATGGGAATCTTGGTAGACTATCGAGGCTGGAGTGGCCAGGATGGTGAGAATTTTTTGTTTGAAAGAGTCCTAAGGAACATGTGAGTGGATTTATGTGTCCACTCGGTCCTTTGGAAAATTTTGGTGGACCATCAAGGCTGGAATACCCAGGATGGTGGGAATTTTTGTTTGAAAGAGTCCTAAGGAACATGTGAGTGGGTGTGTGTCCACTTGGTCCTTCGGAGAATGTTGATGATGAGAATTCTTGTTAGACCATCAAGACTTGGAGTAGTTAAGATGGTGGGAATTTTGTTTGAAAAAGGCCCTAAGGAACATGTGAGTGGGTTTTGTGACCACTCGGTCCTTCAGAGGAGGTTGGTGAGAATTTTTGTGGACCATCGAGACTGGAATAGTCAGGATGGCGGATTTTTGAAATGACCCAGAACAAGGGTTCAGAGGGTCCTAAGGAGCATGTAAGTGAGTTTGTGTATCCACTCGGTCCTTCGGAAGAGTTTTTTTGGTAGACCATCAAGACTGTAGTAGTCAGGATGGTGGGGATTTTTGTTTGAAAAGATCCTAAGGAACATGTGGGTGGGTTTGTGTGTCCACCCGATCCTTTGGAGAAAATTTGATGACTGCCAAGTCCTGAATGATTAAGACAGTGTGAAAATTTTTGGTAGACCATCAAGACTGGAATAGTCAGGATGGTGAGAGTTGGGTTTGCCCTCTGTTCCTTTCAAGATAAATTAAGGAGAAGAACCCATCCATCCCGTTAGGTTGGAGGGCTCAGCCAGGTTGCTGATTGTTTTTTTTTTTTGATTTTTTTATCGACCTAACTGCTCCTTTGTAGAGTTTTCACTCAGGTCGACCCCCTTTGTATTTTGCCTACATGCGTCCACTTTGCGGGATTTTCACACGCGCAGGTTATCCGATTTTGCCCGAGGCGCCTTTGCGAGTTTTCGCCTCGGACCGAATTTGTTTATTTTTTTTTCTTTTTCTTTTTTTCGACACTTTTACTTGGTTATTTGTTTACGCCCTGGCTAACCAAGTCTGACCCCCTTTTTTTTGGGCGACAACAGCAGCCTATGATGCACTGGCCGACTCTATGTCGTGAGGACATGATGGCTGGATGATGTAACTCACTGACTAGCATGTAGACATCGGTGATGTACCGCATTCACGGTGTAGTTGCTTGGTTGCCCAGTTTTGGGTGGACCTGGGGAGGTTTCACCGGTTGCTCCCCTATGTCGATGACCTTGTCCCGGATCATGGCTTCGGCCTAGTCCTTGAAACAGAAGCAGTCCTCAATTGTGTGCCCCAACATTCTGTGGTAGGGACAGAAGTTGGACACATCAATCCTTCCAGCCTCTCGGGGGCGCTTGATTTGCGGAAGGTTGATTAAGTTGTTCTCCATGCAGGCATCAAACAATCTTCTTGTGTATTCTTGTTGGAATGAGTATGGCTTAGACCGACGTTCCTCCAACGAGATCATTGTCCTCGTGTTGTCAAGAGTTTCCATTATGGAGGAAGATGTTGTGGCATTTTTCCTGCCCCTGTTGTTGTTCTTGCCTTTTGACGTATTGACGTCGGTTGACTGTTTGTCTTTTGTAAGATTTGACCTGGCTGGTGCCGTTGGTGGACTACTGAAGTAGAAGCGTTCAATTTCGGCCACCGTGATATTTAGGTCATCGAAAGTCTGGATTCTGGTACCCAAAACCTTCTTTTGGATTTCGGGCCGTAGGCCCCTTTTGCATAGTGCCACTGCCTCTTCATTTAACGGTGGATTGGCACACTTCATGCAGATGTCGCGCCACTGCCGGATGTAGTCGACGGCCATTTCATTGCGCCCTGCGTCATTGTGGCGAGCTCGACCGGTGTGTGTGGTCGCTCGGAGAAGCCGAATCTCTCTGCACGAACACGTGCATATCGCCGATCGACGATTGAGTTTGGCTTCGACTTGGAATACCACTCGAAAGGTTCCGCCGGAAGCGTGCAGTGAGGGTGGTGGCGAAGTACTTCGGGAGATAAGACTCGTTGTAGAAGCGAAATCTCCCGTGTGGGCGGAGTACGGTGCCGGATGTTCCCTCGAAGACCCGCCCGTCAAACTTGGAGCACTTCGGGGATCTTGGAAACGCCTGCGGGAGCCGGACGTGCGACGATACAATGGGTAAGGGACCTGGTAGAGGCCCATGACATTATACCCCTCGTCATGCTGAGCGAGACGCGTGGCGATCAACTGGTCAATGATGGCCCGCTGAGCCGGGTTTAACAGTTCCTGCGGAGGTGGCGGGGAGGGTGATAGTGCGGGTCCCTCGAAAATGTCATCGTCGCGGCGGTCTCGGGACCGGTTGGGCGTGGCCGGGAGCGGCGGCGATGGCGGTGTCTCCGCTCGAGCCAAATGAGGGTCCCACGAAGGCCTCGTCCTCTTGGGTTCGTAAACCCGGTTGGGGGCGTAAGAACCGGCGTTGGCTATAAGAACTCTTAGCCGCTGGTTCTCCCTCTGTAAATCTTCGATTGTAGGCGCGGCGAGTGCGTGCGTCTAGGCGTTCCGGTGAACGAGGCTCGTTTCGTTTTACGGGCCCTCTCGGCGCGCTGGTTCTTGGGTGTGTCCGACGCGGGTCTTTGGCTTCGCTCGAACGGCAGTCCGAGAAGTCTCAGGCACGTCTTCGGGCAGGTTTCCCTTAGACGTAGTGTAGCAGACAAAGTTTCGCTGTGTCGGAACTCCGTCGATGAGAACATACCCCACGGGAGGTGGGGCCTTCAGTGCGGTACCGGCCTGGTGCCGGTAGTTGTTACCAAATCCTCTGGGGCAATGCCCCCATTCCACGATGCAGGGCAGAATATGCCCCGTGCACGGAGGGCAGAGGGAGGAGTCCATCTCGGACTGGTCGGGCGGACCCGAACCGTGGAGCTCGTGGGGAAACATCGGCTTTTGGAAGCCATACTTGCTTGAGTTTCGGGGCAGAGGGTTTGGGACCTTGCCCCCGGTTGGCACGAGCATTGTTTGATCTATTAGCCCGCTGTGGAGTGGGCTTGTTGGGGAGCTTGCCCCCAGTTGGCAGGACATCTGCCGAGTTGTTGACCCGATGTAAAGTCTTGCTGAGGGAGTTCCTATCGGCGATACATAAGGTGCCGATAAGATCAATCGGCAGACCGACCGCTTGATGGAGTTTTCTGGATGGCAGGCGACTGCCCCTGTCGATTTTCCTTGATTTGGACCGCTGGTCGGCCCGTTTGTAGAATAGGGACTAAGGGCTGGTCCCTTGCCCTGGCAACATTCTTCCTTTGAGTTGATGGCCGACTTGAGCTTTGGTTCTTCATATGAAAGGGCTGTCCCCTTTCCTTTGCTTTGTCGGCCGCTGGTTGGCCGGTCTTCTTGGAGTGAACAGAGGGCTTGCCCCTTCCCCGAGTGTTTGGTGCAGCAGCTGCTGTGGGTATTATTATGTCCCCGTCGATCCCTTTCAACCGATCTAGGATGGAGAATCGGTTGTGCAGCAGTAAGGTGCCGAGCTGTGGTTGGCGGCGTTTGTCCTTCACGAGCACGATGGATGTTTAAATGCAGGGGTGGAGGGTGCGCCTCACCCTCGGGTATTGGATGTCCACGACTTTGAGGTTTAGCGGGAATTGTGCTCGATCTTGAGCTTCTTGATGGTCCGTTGTTGTGGTGCGGGCGCGAGGCCCGAGTTGTCGATGGCTTGGTCCACGAAAGTGACTTCGGCAATGGGGGAGTCGGTTGGAATGCCTACGGTTGTGATGTCTTTGTAGGCGGGGCGAGGGTGCCCGAAGGTTGCCGGAGCACGAAAGGGATATATCTTCTCTTCGTTGGCGATCAAAGTTTCCGGCATTGCCCAGGTCGGTTGGGGAGCAAAAACGACCCTCGGGAAGTTGTCGACGATCCGGAGCGAGCTGCACCGATGTCACGTCATTCAACGTATGCCTCAGAATGGGCGACACCGCTGTTGACGTCCATAAGTCCTGTAGACAACAAGACTGGCTCGATCAAATGCAGAGATTTTTTTTTTGTTTTCATTGAATTGAAGATAGTGAATGTGCATATCTCCAGGTTGCCACGACGGAGAGATGAACGGAAAGAAGGATCCCACCGGGAGTGCCATTTGTGTGAACCTCTTTTTCTGCGTATGTTCTTTAGAAAGAAAGACATCTCCGGACTTTTCTAGGAAAATATGTGATATCCTAAAAATACTAGGTAGTCCGGTGATAGTTTTAAAAATATTAGAACCGAGATTCGGGTTCTTTGAAAATTTCATTTTTGACCCTTCTCCGCCGGATGGTGCGAGTACCCGGCGTTAACTTACATCGAGCAACGGCTCAAACGCCTTTGATTAGCCGCGGCAGCTTTGTTTTTGGAGACATGCACATCCTTGAAAAGTAAAGAACTCGAAAAGGGCAGCGGCCTTTTGGGTCCGATGATATGCAAACCGATTTGGTTCGGGTTTGTTTTATTTGTTTGTTGGTTGATTTTGGATTGACTTGAAAGTCGATTTTGAGTTTTGGAGTTTGAATCAATTTGTTTGATTGATTTGTTGTTTGGTTTTTTACTTGTTTTGGATTGAACTTGGTTGATTCAAGTTGTTTTGGTTTTGAATCTGCTTTTGGTTTTGATTTTTGATTAGTTTGAAGTGTTTTAAGCATGTTTGGTTTTTTTATTTGGTTTGTTTTCGGGGTTTGAAGTGTTTTAAGCATGTTTGGATTTTTTATTTGGTTTGTTTTCGGAGTTTTCAGATTCTGGATTTTTCTGGTTATGAGTTGGTTTTTTGATCCATTTTGGGTGTTTGAAGTTGTTTGATTGTTTTCTTTTGAAAAGGTTAATTTATGTCATTTATTTGAACAAGGTTCGGTGGATTTTAAATTAATTTTCAAATTGCTAAAACCAGATTTTTTTTTAAGTCGGTTAGAATCTGTTTTGAAGGATTGTTCAAATCTGTTTTCTTGGTTGCAGATTTAATTGGAATCTGGTTTTTTGTGGTTGACAGATTTTTATTGAAAACCTGATTTTTGATGTTCAGTACGGTTCAGAATCTGATTTTTTTGGTAGTTGACAGTTTTGATTTAAATCTGAATTTTATCTGTTTTGATTTGATCAAAATCTGATTTTTTGTAACTGATCTGTTTTGATTTGATAAAAATCTGATTTTGATTTGATGTGTTTCAAAACCGGTTCAATCTTGTTGAAGATCGGTTGTTGGTTGAACCGGAACAAGTTGAATTTCAGATTTCTTTCAGATTTGATTTTAGGTTTTAATTTTCTGTTTGAATTTTCAGATCGATTTTGAAATGGTTTTATTTTTGTTTGACGGTTTGCGTCGCCTCCAACCCATCGGGTCACTTTGAATACCCGGTTTCATGCATCAATATGAACATCAAAGTTTCATTTCATTGAAAGATGGGGTGAAGTATATCGGTGTACAATGTGATTGATCCTTCCCCCAACATAGGTTTCTTTTCACTACTTTGGAAAAATTTTGGCATTACGACGGCATGCCGGCTATTTTTCCAACTTAGTGAAAATTTATCCATCCAAAATAACCAGCCTTAGCTTAGCCATATTGGGGGAAGGATCGCCGGCTACGTGATTCATGCCCGCGCCTCCGTCCGGGTCGCCGGCTACAGGATGCATGCCCGCGTTTCCGCCCAAGGTGGAGTTCCCCGCTAGGGGTGAATCTCCTTAATTTAATGTAGCTTTCGCATTTCTGATTTTTTATTTGTTAATTTTCTGAAGGCCACTTCGGGCCGGTCCATTCCTTCGGCGTTCAAAGCCGGGCTTCAATTTTCATAGGCTCAACGGGCCTGCTTGAAATTCTGCTGCTTTGCTGGAACTTCTTGATGGAACCAGCTTGGAAGGCCACCCGGCTATGCCCTTGGCCCGTCGTGCGGTTTCCAAGGGGTGCCGGGCCGTCACCTTCAAGCCGGTCTGCTGCCTTGCTGGAGTATCTTGGTGAAACCGGCTTGGAAGGCCACCTGGCTATGCCCTTGGCCCATCGTGCGGTTTCCAAGGGGTGCCGGGCCGTCACCTTCAAGCCGGTCTGCTGCCTTCAAACTGCTCTCCTGTTTGTGTATGGCTTCTGCAGAACCTGTTTTGGAGCACCTCCTCCTTGGTTGTGGCGGCAGAACTATGAGCCAAAGGGGGGCCGAAAATGGCCTGCTTCAAGAGGGCCTGTTTGGGGCTGTTCATAGGACAGCTTGGTGGCCTGGCTTTGGGTTGCGCAAAGGGCTATTGGATGGCCTGGTTTTGGGCCTGTTTAGGGGTTGCTCAAAGGGCATGAAAACAAGGGGCTTGAGGATCTGCCCGGAGTAGACTTGGGCCGTCATGCGGTCTCCAAGAATCCCCGGGTCATCCACCCTCACCTAGGGCTCTAAAAGGTGCCACAAAGGGGCTGTTTTAGGACCTGTTTTGGGGGTCTGGATGTGGGCTGGACAAGGGCCTGAACAAGGGTGTGTTTGGGTGGCTGCAGGTGGACCGAGATGGGTCTGCACAATGGCATTTGGCTGGACCGAAAGTGGACCTGCAGGGGGTCTGCTAAATGGGCTGAACAGGTCCTGAATTGGACTGGGCAAGGGCCAGATTTTGGGCCTGATACGTGGGCTCGGACTGGGCCTGTAGAAGGGTTAGCAGATGGGCCGGACAGGGGTTATCCATGGGCCTGGATTGGGGGTACCTGCAGGTGGTTTAAACCGGGTCAGATAGGGACCGGATATGGACTTAACCTGGGCCTGCAGGTGGGCGGTTATGGGCCTGATGGTAGGTCTGGAAATGGGCCGAAGTGGGGCTCTTTTGGGCCTTGATTGGGGCTGAAACCAGGTCACAAGGGGACTGGGTTTTTTGGCTCCGGTCAAAGGGATTGTAGTCCAGTCTAGGGGGGTTCGAATGGACTGGAAGAGGGCATTTTTTTGAAGACGGATAGGGGCAGGGAAGAGCAGGTAAATTGCCAGAAAGAAGGCCCCCCAAGGGGCTACGTGGAAGCCAACTATCCCTTCTTACCTTGTCCTCTTCCTCTCTTCTTCTTCTCCTTTCTCCTGGCAGCAGGTGGCAGGTATGCACGTGGGCAGGAGGGGAGCAGAAGCTTTCTTCTTCTTCTTCTCTTGGCTGCTGGCAGGTGCAGACGTACAGCAGCAGGCAGAGGGGTAGCAGGATGAGGGCTTGAACCAGCAGCCTGGCGGCGTCTCCAGCAGCCTCTCCCAATTGCTGGTGCGCCCCCCTCTTCTTATAGGGGCTGGGGGGCAGATGAAAAGGCAGGCCAGGTGCAGTACGTAGATGGCTTTTGGCCTTCCCCATGGTGGTTACACCATTAATCCCAGATTAATGGCTGGCTGTCCCTTGATCTCCCCGTGGCCTCTTTGGTTTCCCCCCTCCATAAACTGATTAATGAATGGGCTGAGGTGGCAACATGGTGTGCAAGATGGAGGTGAACGGGCAGGTGCTGATGTGGCAGATGCTGACGTGGCATGTGCTGACGTGGCAGTGCTGACATGGCAGATGCTGATGTGGCAGGTGCTGACATGGCAGATGCTGATGTGGCAGTGCTGACATGGCAGATTCTGATGTGGCAAGTGCTGATGTGGCAGGCCCTGTTCACACTTGGCTGCATGTGGGCCTGGTTTCCTGGGCCAGAAGGAGGCTTTGGGTGGGCCTGGTTTCTGGGCCAGCAGGAGGCTGCAGCCCAAGCCTACTGTGGGCTGTACGCAGGGCCTGATTAGGGGCTGAATTGGCTCAATTATGGGCCAGCTAATCAAGGCCCCTATTGGGGTGTATAATTAGGTTCAATTGTGGCTGATTTGTGGGCCATTAGCCCAGTTCCCAAGTCTGCCCATATGTTTCTCCCCCTTTTTTTTGAAAAAAATGTACGCCAACAGATAACATGTTTTCTGATTTCATGTATGTATACGGTAGCCTTGTATGGCTTACACCAAGAGTTTATAATAAGTCCTTACTTTTTGTATTAGCTAAAGACGAATTAACAAAAATTATACATGTTGAGAAAATCATAGTGTATGATATTTACAAAGGATATTGAATTGATAGATGAGACACAAAAAGATTAATGAATAAGAAACTAGAACTATGGAGAAACACTTTAAAGTTTACAAGTTTCAAGAAAATAAAATTAAAACAGAATATATATTGTAAATTTAAAGAAAACTAAATAAAAAAGAGAGAGTTAGTTTGGATGAATTAATATTATCTAAAAATTGAAAACATTATAGAGATGTTAACCATAGAATCAAAGTAATTGAGAAAAGATTAATTAAAACAGAATGGCTATAAGAGTTTTATGTTCTCAACTCTATGGTTAACATCTCTTATAGCCATTCTGTTTTAATTAATCTTCTTATGTGATCGTAAAATCCCACTAAAATTGGGGGAAAATAATTTGATAGTTAAAACCTACAATATTGTATGATAGTGAATGTTGGACAATAAAAAAAATCATACTTCCAAAAAAATATAGTTGAAATAAGAATGTTAAGATGTATGTGTGATCATACTAGATTAGATAGAATACATAATGAATATATTAAAAAAATATGAGAATAACAGTCATTGTAGACAAATTGAAAGAAGGGAGATTGAGATGATTATAACATGTTAAACATAAACTTAAGAAACTCCAGTTAAAAAAGTAGAAAATATCAAAATAATAGAAACAAAAAAGAACGTGGTAGTTCTTGGAGAGGGTCATTCAATATGATTTGAATGATTTAAATATCTCTGAAGAAATAACTCAATCGATACGAGTGGAGAAAGAGAATCTATATGGCCGACCTCAAATAACTAGCTGATCCGGACCTCACTTACAAATTGGTCTTCCTCAGGTACAAGACGATCCAACTCAATGACATCATTAAAGTTTTAGTGTCTTTTCCTTTGAAGGAGGGAATCATGAGAGAAGAGTGGAATCTGAAGTTGTAAACATAATAATGACAAACACAACAGATGGGGAACATAGCATTTGCCTGCAAAAGAGGGTGAAGTGATAGTGGTGCAGAGATATTAGCCACGCTACGTTCCAAACTGTGAAGATTGCAATCTGGCAATGAGTCTTCTGCAGGAGATTCCAGAACGTCCTAGAAGTTGCCATTTCGGTAGAATCTGAAGTCAAACATAATAATGACAAACATGACAGATGGGTAACATGGCATTTGCCTGCAAAATATGGTGAAGTGATAGAGGTGCAGGAATATTGGCCTTCATAGCTACGTTACCAACTGCGAATATTGCAATCTGGCAATACAAGTCTTCTCCAGCAGATTCCATAATGCCCTAGAAGTTGTCATTTTGGTATATCCAGGAGCAAATGTTTTATCCAGTGAAAAATCTTTAGGAATTATAGCTGAAAGAGAAGCATCAAAGAACCATGAGCTTCAACAGTTCCATTTTCCTGTAGAGAGATAATTATCCTGCCAGATAAAGGTCGAAGTCAAAGTATGTGGACATTGTGGAGTTCAATCCCTATATGATGTCTCAACTGACTTTCTCCTTTCATCCTGGTCTCATCAATGAGTCCTGCTGATGCTTTGTGTAAGCAATCTAGAAAATCTTAGGCTCATGAAAGAGGTTAATATCTATATGCTTGAGAGGTGCAGAATTGACCTTTCAATGAAGGGAGTCATCTGTCATCAACAGGAAAACAAGTTTCAATGCATAAAAAATGGTGTTTGGATGTTGTTAGCCTCATGAAAACAATACAGGGGAGCAAAAAGCAAGAAATAGAGAAGCCTTGATCCTAGGACTCTGCAGGAGAATGTCGCCTTCCAAGACATGGGAAATCTTAAAAGATTGTTGACATGACTCCAGTAGCCCAGGGGGCATTGAGAAAAGTGAGACTGCAGAAGACAACAACATGCAATGTCAAAGACAATATACCATGATGAAACTGTGATCTCTAGAATCAGGAAGGAGTAATACCAACTTTTAAGATTGCTTGTAGAGAGCTCCAAGGAAAACATTTCAGTGTTGATTGATGAAGGCATCTCTGAAAGCGGAGGGAGTGAAAACTAACAAAGAAGTAGTTAATCATATGTGAGTCCCACCTTGAGTGTATGGGCCAGGTTTCAATCCCAGAGTGGCTGATCATCCCCTCGGACCAAGGTCATTGCCTTGATGATCTATTACCTTGACAACTAGCTAATCAGATGTGAGCCCCCATCTTGAGTGGATTCCTCCTTTTGCTCCTCAGCTTATGGGGCATAGGCGTATAGCAACCATTTCCTGTCCTTTTTTCCCTCTCAAGGGTAGATTTTTACGCATTACTCACCCATCCTCACTAGAAACAAATGAGGCAAGAAAATGAGGGCCTGCAGCAAATGAGTATCAAGTCTCATGGACCCATTATAAGTGATGCTGGAAACTTAAATTGGATCCACTCAGCTGAGGGGTCCAATTTAAGTGTCAGACCCCTCATAAAGAGCCTGGGACCCTATTTAGCCTTTGTCTATGTCTGAATGCAATATCGCTCATTGCTCAGACCATTCTCCCCTTCTGACAACTCTTCCAACACCTTCATCCCTCCACAACCTCCCCTCTAAACCCCCCCCCAAAAAAAGTAAATAAAATATCAAATGAGTAGATAAATATCAAAAACAACTTCAAGAGCCTAGGTGGTCGCCCGAGTCATCGTGGCAAGGTGACACCTCTTGCAGCTGTTGCCTCTTGCCTGTTGACAACAAGTATGTGAATGGGAAGAAGCAAAAAGAAAATGATGTATGATAAATGGCTACTAAGAGAAAAAAATCTTACGGAGGAAAAAGATAAAGGTCATGGCTAAGAGAAGTTACAGAGATGGAATATATTTCCACGAAGTTGCAAGTGAGAAAAGAGAACACAGATTGACTGATCTAGGTTGATGATCATGTGGCCAAGAAAGAGGTAGACATTGCAAGGAAGTAACTGATATTCTACCAAAAGCTATTCCATGAAAAAGAAGACGAATGCAGAGCATCCCATGTATTGATTTCTTCAGGAAGTTGAAAATCGACAAAGCTGATAACTGCAACAATTTCAGGCAAGGACAATGATATTCGACTTGAATGCATGTATAAATAACTAGGTCTATACAGATTTTCAATGGGCTTTATCAATGTTTCTGAAAGTTATCAAAGAGACTTTAAAGACAGACCAGATGTAATCAGCTTCTCAAATTCAGCATTCTTGACACTTCTGCCCAAGGAGAATCATGAGAACGTTATAGGTGTTAGATCAATCAGTATGCCAAAGGGGTGCTACAAGATAAATAAGTATCCACTATCTAGGGGTGCAAACAAGTAGGCGTCAGATATAGAAAGAGATGTTTCCCTTTCTAATTCCAATAAGAAATTATTAGAATCAGACTTGAATACAAAAATAAGAGTTTTCGGTTTCAGTTTTTCAAAAATATCAACTGGAATTGGATATCAGATAACTATAAAATATATGATATATTATTAATTTATTATAAAAATTACATATTCTATTCATGAGATAACTTTATCTTTAAATAATGAAATTTGCACCAGATCAGACTTCTGCCACTTTATCTTTACTGCATTCACTAAGTTTTCAGAAACACATCAAAAATTGAATATTGAATTACCACTTACAACCCTACCGCTACGGGACTAGATGATAGAATTAATCAGATTGTTGATGTTAATCCAATAGGCACAGAATGAACCAGTGCACTTGATGAATAGCTAAGAACTTAAATCAATAAAAGCGACTCAGTCAAGTTTGAAAACCAAAACCTTAGTTTATAACTTAGTAACCTTAACCAGATCCTTGCTTGACTGGACTCTGGCGAACAGATTGATCAAATTCTTGATTAAGCATTCAATTGAATACTTGACTGGATACTAGAGTATATGATCAATTAAATGCTCATATATTTACTTGTACTTATTAACAAACAAATGACTGTTTAAATACATGTAGCTATGTAAATATTTGTTTATGTGTATATATATTTAGTATCTTCAAAGATGAGGGGCTTAAATGGAAGAAAAAAATCTTGACCATTCAACAGCTTAATCCAATGGCCTAGATCCAACTCACCTTTTATTTTTTTTCTCTTCCCTGGTTCCAAGCTGAATCATTCCTCCGACTGCTATACTAGTTCATATTTGATAGAGAACAGAGTCGGCTAAGCCAAGAGGTTTCTTAGAACATACCAATATTAAAGTGTGCCATTCATACTTCTTTAAAACAAACCATAAACAAAAAGCCAAACACCTATAAAATAGAATTATAAAAAGGAGATGTTAGTGCAGTGAAGTCAAAGCAGCAAGATTGTTACCTTGCAAAATAGGAGTATCCAATTAAAATGGTAGTAATTATGTGATGGGACATCATTATGGAGAAGTCCTTCCTCCGGGTTTCCCATGTAAGCAGAGCAGCAATGCTATAAATATAAAATCCACACTGACACATGTAGAAAAGCTTCAAAAGATATCTGTTAAAACATGAAGAGCAATTTTATTGTGCAACACATCAAAGTCCTTATGGAAACACAATAAACCATATAATATAAAAATCATCTAAGCAAAACTGCCTTTTGTGGAAAGAACAAGAGAAAGCTTGATTACCACAAACAGAAAGATTTGAACCTTGCATTGCCTTCATAATTTGAAGGTTACATTGACGACAGGTCACATGTGTGTAAGGAAATGGGATGTGGGTAATCTGCTTCTCAAGCTACTTTGTCCAAATTGTTCCGAAGTAGCAGAAATTCTCCTATTGATTGGTTATCCATATGGGAACCAAGTGTCCAAGGGCATACAAAGAACTTTAATTACGTGACAATGAAGGAATAAATGATGCATGGCTTTAGATTGTCATTATGGTGGAGAGATGAAGGCAAAGGGATGTCCTGCCATACATGCCATTTGTAGAAACCTCATTTTTGTTTCTAAATTTGATTTGATTTTTTGATTGTTTTAATAATTTGATTTGTTATGATCTGGTTGATTGATTTAGCCAATTTGGCATATTATCAAATTTCTAAGTTATGCATCATTATTTATTTTTTATTATTATTTTGATTTGTTTGATTATTTGTTTACATTCTATTTTTTAACTTTTCCTATTAAGTGTTTATTTTTTATTTGTTATATTGCAATGTTTCACTGTATGTTGTTACGTATTTTAAACTGAAATGCATTATTTATCATTTTTATGATGATTTAAAATTTATCATCATTATCATTGGCCTGATTTGATGTTTGAATTAGGTTTAAATTTGCTTATGAATTAAGTTTTGTCATCATTGCCCTCTTTTATGTATTTTTTTTATTAAGTTGAGTTGTCATTCAATTTTCATTTTGTTGCATTTACTTATTTAGTTGATATTTTGATTAAATTATATTTGTTGAGTTACTTGTATGATTATTTTTATCATCATTATTGTTATGCTAATCTTATTAAAAGACCAAGGTTACAAACATTGTATATAGCATAATGAAAAAAAAATATGAAATAAATTTTTTATTTCATTTCATATTCGATGTAAAAATACATCCAAATATATAAAAAATGAAAAAATAGAAAAATCATAATCTCTAATAAATTAAACATTAATTTATAAACATATTATAGATATTTTAAGATATTAACAGTATCATGCCTATTTAATTTCATATCCTTAGCATCATCAAATATTTATGGAGCATGCATAAGAATATTATGGAGAGTCATACACATTTACATATGAACTTCCAATTACATCTAATCATTGACATGTGTAGGATATATGGTCATTCTAGATTAGATAGAATACATAATGAATATATTAGAGAAGAAATGAAAGTAATAGTAATTATCGACAAATTGAAAGAAGGAAGAGTGAGATAATTTTGACATATAGGCCTAAGTAAGTTAAAAATATAAAATATAAAATAGTAAAATAGTAAAAACAAAAAAGGCATGGTAGACCAAGCTAATATGGAAGAGGACAATTCAATATGATTTAGATAATTTAAACGTATCTGAAGAAATAACTCAAAATCGACATCAATGAACTGAGTTGAATTCAGTTGAGTTTGGACATTATTTAGTTGGCTTGTTGACTCCTTGCATATAATGCAAATACTTAAAAATAAGTTGCAAAGTAAAATAAGGCGGTAAGTTCTCACTTCAGTTCTTGATTTGGCCACCCTCGAAAATACTGCTTCAAATCTCGGGACCAAGGTTCCTGATAGATAATTGCAAGAACCCAGAACTGAACGCCGACATAGTATGTTAATTTCCACATAGACTCAGAGGACTTAACTACTTTGGTGCGCTTAGCATCATCAGCCTTTGACAAAACAGTTCCACCAGTCAACAGTTGTATGGCTAACTTCTGTGAGTGAAAATGCAAACGATTAAGAATATAACGACAACAACAACAAAATAAAGGACAAAATAACAGAAAAAGATATATTTGTCAAGGTGTTGTTCAGGATCTGAAAGTGAAAAGAAAGTAACTCATTTTTCCAGTCTGCTAGACACGATCTTTGGTTTTGTGAATGGTAAATAGTCGGACTATTTCTTTGAGAAGATAAAACTGTTCAGAAGTCTTAAGTAAATTTAGAAGTGGCATTAATCCCTCCGATTATGCTAAGTTTAGAAACAACAGGAAGCTCAGAGGTACACAGAAGGTACTCAAGTACAGAATCTGGGTAACTCCAAGCAAAATCTCTCAGAAGTTATCCTATTTGAACTCCACTAAGCTTAATACCCTCAAACGACTAATCCAGTTTACCTTACCAACGGCTTTTTCAAAATAAAATTTAAAAATTTACTCCAGGTTTCTACTACCAGGATGCACCTCCGAAAGTCCTTCACCATGAATCTATTTCCGACAAATCTGACCACGATTTGCATCCAGTGAAGTTTTCCACTGGGATAACTAGAACCCACCTGAATGACAAAGATCACACATCTTAGTAACCAATGGACCATCAACATGGACCAATCATATACTTTGTAACCAATGGACCGCCAACATGGACCATTCATATACTTTGTAACCTCGTCGAGGGTTCATCATTTACGTGTACAACATGCATTTAATTCTTAACTAGTATCGTAGCGCATCAGCAACCAGCGAACAAAGTAAGATTAATCCCCGATAGCAAAGAGACAAAAGAAACTCTTTCGAGCCACGAAGCAAGGATGACTAGCTCCCCGTTATCAATGAAAGCGATGGCAGAAATGAAAAGGGGCAAGAACTCTAACGAGGTCAGCTCAGCAGAACCACAGAATGAAACCTGGTAGATAAAGATGTCGAGCAGAAACCTCAGGAGCACGAAACCCAGCGCGAAGTAGATCGCGACCAGGAAATGCCACGGCTCCGGGGACTGAACCTTGCCGCCCCCAGCCAAAATCGCGCCCCACATAGTCGCCGGCTATCTCGAGGCTAGATCTGGCCCAGAAACGCGCATCAAATCAAAGCACACCACGAACGCCACAACCCACACTACGACCACTGCATCAACGATCGACGCCGCAGGTCAGGCGAGCGCGTGGCGGCACCCCTCCCTCGTGGCCCGCACTACAACCAGCAAGGGCGACAGATGCGGCAGGGGAACGGGAAGGAGGGAGGCGAGCTTCTTCTCTGCCTCCAGGAAGGGATTTCAGAGAGATTCCCGTCGGTGCCGGCGCTGCTGCCCGCTGCGTCGATCTTGAATATTGAGATCCCGCCGCCGCCCGCGGGGGCGCTCCGCGGCCGCGCGCCTCCAGTGTGGAGGATTCCGCCTGGCGGCAGCGGTGGAAATGAAAACCATGTTTGACTCGGTCGGTTTAATACGTTAAACCAGCACGTTTGAACAAGCGCCAACTGTCGATCAAAAGCTTAAGTTTACAAATTAAAATATAAAAAATTTTAATTGTAAAATACCGAATAAATCTAATAAATAAAATTTAAAAATCAAGTTTAAATTATATTTAAATTTCGTAAATTAGCCTAAATTCACGCGTCGCAAAATAAGCTTGGATCGAGTTGGTCTTATAAACTGGTTCATATCAAATCGAACTTGGGTCAAATCTCTATTTAACTTTAATCTAGAATTCAGCTATATTAAATAAACTAATAACTTAAATGTAATATTTTAAGAAAAAAATTAGATTTAAAATACCCTAAAAATCTAAATACATGTAAATATACTACTTGTTTGTTTAAATAATTGTGGAATTTATCATGAAATACGAGCAAAAGATTAAGACGCCACTTGAGAGGAGTTGATATTTTCAGGAATAAAATAAATATATTGAGGATAAGCAGTTTAGGAAGGACAGACAGTGAAAGACGCCAAATAAATGGGTTAACTAGAGCTATTTATGGTTCATTAATTTAATCCCTCAAATATCCTTGTATGGCATATTCCGTAGACCGTTCGATTGATAAAAAAAAAACCAATGTCATGCCCGTCTACAACCTAATGAGGTGTTTAGTCAATATAACATAATTTTGTAAAATGTGTGGAAATAGTGCATTAAAATAAAAATTATCATATTCAAACACATAAAATCATCACACTTCATCATCATAAATTTATCGTTTTTTTTTGTAGAGAAACTACTTTTGTCGTGCAACCAGACATACAATAAGATAGTGGCACAGTGCAAGATGTACCTGTTGCTCCAACGACTGGTGGAGCAGTGGGACTCCACCGCCCATCAGGCCGGCCCATCCCGGGTTCGAACCCGGGAGCACTCGGTCGTGGGCGCTATGCGCGGGTGGCTTGACCAACTCCGCTACTCTTCGAAAAAAAGAAACAGAAAAAGAGAGAGACTGGGGGAGCAGTGGATAGTAGATATCTCAAGGAGAGAGATGATGAAAAGTCAGGAACAAGTAATTAACTTTCAAACTAGAGAATTATATATACGTGTGTGTGTGTGTACACACACAATGTGAGTTATTGATGGAAGTAACCCTATGATATATTGTTGACATCTATGAAAAGTTCATTAATTTTTCATAATGCTATCCAAATTAACCAATCCCACAGATGATCAACAGATTCTCTGAATTTTCATATTAATGAGCCTACTTTTTGGCCACAGTAGTTGAGAACTTCGCCCATCAGGCAATCTTCCATAAAAAAGAAATATCACTGCAAGAAGGTTCTCAAATAAAATCTGCTTTTCTCAGTGCACTCGAAAACCCTGAATAACATATTTCCATTAGATGTGTTTTGTTTATACAATATCTGTGCACACAGGAGAATGTTATCACATGATGAAATCTGAAACCATTAAAAGCCTTTTTTCCAAGGACTTCCAATTAAAGAAGCTCTGAAAACTACATTTCTTCACCTTGTATTTCGATATGGCATGAACCCACAAAGTCAGTAAGGATTAAACTGAAGAGCATGGTACTCAAGGTCAGCCAAATTTTGCTGCGTTTGTGCTTTAGAGCTCCACACCTTTGTCTTTCTTAGATAACATGCGCCCGTCCACATTTGACGTGGTCATGGTATTTCCACATGAGACTTCCTGAAACAGCGGCAGTTAGATATCAACCTTCAAATACTAATCATCAACCCCAAACTTGCATCTGTAATGCGTTTCCGCAAAGGGAACCATGGGGTAAAGTCAAATGCACAGTACCTGAACTCTAGCATTAGAGAATGCCTTCCTGGATCTTTTTTTCTTACAGACCTTGGATGGCTTGACTCCTTCAAGGTCATCGATGAAGTTTTGATCTGAGACCTCTGAAAAAACATGGTAGTTCAGTTAATATGGTCATTCAATTTAAAATTGATGACAAGGTGGTTGATGTATGCAGCTTTCAATTTCCTTATTTTGGCCAGAGCTGAATTGAGTTGAACGGACAACAGAAAATTGGACATGCACAAGATATACCATTTCCTTGGAAGTTGTCACATGAATATGTGATCCGGAAAGCACAAGACACATCATTTTTGGCAGCTCATTTGCTAGAAGTAAAGTTAATGCAAGGCTCAATACTACATAGTACCGGCTGAATAATCCCTACTCCCTAGGGGTGTCAATGGGCCGGGTTGGGCCGGGCCCGAAGCCGACCCAATAAAAGTCCAATTCAAATTATAACGGGCTGGGCCGGCCCGGCCCGCATTATATTCTTGTCCAACCCGGCCTGGCCCGCATAAAATTTAAATTTGGTCCGGCCTGACCCGGCCCGGCCCAAATTTTCAAATATATATATTATTTTTAAAATATCTCATACCAAAGAAAACTAAGATTCTTTTTTAGAATATTAAGATATGATGGATTTGATAAAAAAATTTAAAACATGATTAAAATAAGAATAGTAAATATATTGTACGTATTCATAATTTTTTAATTTATAATAAAATATATAGATTTGACCGCTTAATTTTTCTAGTATATAATAAAATGCATATCATATTTTTAAAATTTTTAAACATGAAACCAACTGGCTAAGAAATATTTTGAATCTAGAAATAAAAATAGATACATAGATAGAAACATACAGTTTAACACCAAATAATCATAGATATGTAATCAGAGTTAAGCAAAGTATATGTTTTATTATTTTAAAATATTACTCTTTTTTTTTAATTTTTCTAACAGTCTAGATACTTTGTTCGGACTTATGCATGCAAAAAAATTCATGAAAATAAAATACAAAATGGACAACGATCGTGATGTCTGCGTTGTGATGGAAAGACAACTTCTGCACGTCGTTTTTTTTTTAAATAAGACTTCTGCGTGTCTGCTGCATGTCTACTCGCGGACTGAAGGGACGGTGACCGACTGACCGCTGGACATTGCTGCTCAACACGGCCCGCGGGCCTGGTTTCTCGGCCCGAGTAACGGGCAAGGGCTCATCTCTCTGCCCCGAAACAAGGCCCAGGGCTGGCCCGGCCCGAGGGCCCGCGGGCCAGCCCAGTCCATTGCCACCCCTAATAATCCCTCTTGCCACCTAGTGGTATCCTAGTAAGAGGTTCTTTAACGAGAATATCTGGATCTCTTTCAATCTTTGGTGCATGAATAATAAGTAGATTGGGGCAAAAGATTAGACATGTAGAATGAAGAATAGTAATATCTGAACATGTAGATGCACCTAGAAGCACTGACGCAGAAGCTAAGGATAAAATCATCAGGTTGGGAACATGATTAGGTAAATACCAGTTCGTAATCAGCTCCAGGACCAAGTCAGTCCATCTAAAGCTACTTAGGTTAGAATCAGCCTCACTGAAAAACAATAAAATGTAAAAGATCGCCAAAAATTAAAAGCTAATAAGGACCTAAGGTAAAAAGAATTTGAGAGGAGATCATTTCTGTAAAAGTTAATCCGTGGGGTACACACTAAATTCTAAAAATTGTTGCCCATACAATGGCTTGCAGGGGGAGGAATGAGAAAAAAGTTGAACTTGGCAAAGATGAACAATGCAGGTAAACAGATAATAGGACGATATAGACGAAGAGAATAAAATAAAGATAGCACAACTTCAACATGGGTTCAGGTGTCAAACAGGCAATGTTCAGTTCCTTAGCAAACACCATCAAGATCTCATTATCAACCACACCTAATGGTTTTCTATCTCATCGAGAGAGAACATGCATTGCACCCAGCAAGCAAACTCACACCTATAGTATATAATACCAGCATTACTGGATAAACACAATCATGAATGCAATGAATGAGGATTGTATCACGCCTCTTGAACAAGCAGATAGACAATGAAGATTAAGAAGCAAAACTAAGAAAAATATCAGATTTATAAGCTTAATCTTGAGATGTGGAAGTCTTCTTCAACTTGTAAAAGTGGGAGTATGTTTTTGCTGCTGATGGCTTCAATTCATGAAATTGACTTGTTTCAGAAGCATGGAAGTTGAAGCTTCATTTGGGTGCCTAAGTGATTATAGCATATTATGTACGTTTTCTTGAGTAAACTAATAAACTATTGCAACAGTATATCTACCTGTATGTGTGCATCCCTTTGCAATGCATCATTATTTTTGTGCAGGGTTCAAAACAAGCAGCCAATTTAACTCATCATATTTACGTTGCGGTATACGTTAGACAATGCCCTGTTTGGGTAGAGTATCAAAAATGATACTATATCAATTTTGAAATTGATATTTGTAGAGAATGGGATATCAATATCAAAATTGATACAAGTTGACACTTAGATTGATATTGATTGCCAAACACCTATGGAGAATTTCTATCACTATCAGTTTCAAAATTGATAGTGATAGATGTGTTCAATATAGTTAGCAAACATGTCCTATAGTACCAACTATTTGTCATTTTATTTTCTCTTGAAACTTTAAAAGATCTTAACGAAGATTTTACGTTAAAGATCACTGATATTTTGATCACGAATGTGATGTTGACAACAGAGGCTCTATCGAACAAAAGCCAGATACATGAAGATTTTTCACGAACTGATTTTCAGCTTTTATGAGAAGCTAGTTGCGATATTAGGGTTAGTTGCAAGAAGAAATGACTTGCTTCAAGAAGTTAGGCAGTTAGCCACAGCTTCTATTTAGCATCAACTGAAGCATCATTTGCCTTTCTAACTATTTGTTACAACCCAAAGCACACGTTTTTCACCTCTTTATTAGCTGCATCACCTCAAAGCCTTAGATGCAACTAAGAACATTAATCACAACACAAGTGTCACTACAGGAAACGTTGCAGTCAATGTAATTGTTGATGTGAGATATAAAATGTATTCTGCAAAGCATGAAAACGAATTTAGAAAATGATACCTGTATAACAACCTACTGAATATTGATGATGCATGTGAGGATAGCATGGAATCTGATGATTCAAGCTTGTTTTTTCTCCATTATTTGCCATTCCCTGACTTTGGCTTTCCATGCCACTTGTCAAACAAATAGTACCATCAGTGCTAGGGTGTTGAGATGGTAAGGGTTCAACCATTCTGTTAGAAGAATCCGAACAAAAGTGCATAAACGAAGGGTTATTTGCAAGAATTTGAGTTTCACTTTCATCAACTGCTTGAGCAAGCCATCTTTCAAATCTAATTTCTCTCCAGCAACCTCCATGCAGAACTTTAAACTGCAAACACACTTCACTTTCTCAGAGAACAGACAATAGAAAAAAGAAGAAAGCAAGATCATTTTTTACCTGATCAGAACATAGGTTCTCCCCAAGTGGACTTGGATACTTTCTAGTAATTGATGCCCGACCAGATGAGTTGTTTGAACAGAACTCTTTGCTATATAGCTGACTGACAAATGATTCCTCTAATGAACTTAGATATAAACTATGCTTCTCATCTGTCCACTCTGTGGAAGTAGAATCAACAACCTGACATTCCAAAAGGAAGAAAAGATTTCTAAGATATTAGGGCCCTTAACTTTTGAAAGCATTTTTTTCAAGTGGAAGGTCAAAGACCAAAACAAATGGAAGAAAAGGCGACCACTTCTAAGACAAAAGTAAAATGTTTCGACAAATTTGTGTCATGATAAGAGACTCTGTAGGATTCAAGTTTATGGTGCTGGCCTTCATGTATGAACCTGACACGTTTGGGAGGGCACCACATGTCTGCCTCTTTCTCTCAGATGTTCCACACTCATGTCTGTCACCTTCTCTAGCTTCCCATTGTTGGTCGTCTCTATCAGTGTCATGCTCTCTATGGCTCCAACGTCACACATGTAGTGCCCCTCTCCATCAAGGCACCATCCCAAGTCTCAGCGATCCTACCTTCAACTATAGCACAGTCATACTGTGGACCGCCTCCCACAACTGCACACTACAGCCCACTATGTAAGCACCATCTCCAATGGCCCATGCACGTATCAGCATGAACACCATTGCGCTTATACATTAAATGCCTGCTGAATCGCCCAAGGCATAGGCCGTGCTCATGCCAATGTTTACACTTGTACATAATTACACCCGCCCATGAGCATGTCTACACGGCTGACTGAAAAGATATTTTTATTTTACATAAATAACCAATTTTAATGAAGTGACTCCACTGGATAAAAATCATGCATCAGCCATTGCTATATCTAGTCAGAGGAGAAAGGTGGTTGATGCGAGGAAGCAGTCCCCCATTAGGGGTGGTAATGAAATCCGATATTTCAATCGGATTCTGATAAAAATTAATAGATTTAAAACATATTTTTGTATCCTATTAGTTATTGGAATTGGATATTCTGATAGTTTATCGGAATCAAAATAGGAAATAGTCAATTCTATATCTTTTATCTGATTTTGATAAAAAATAAATATTTATGCAAAAGTAATATTATAATATGTAAAAATATATAAATGATTAAAAGTATAGTATATAAATGTTAGAAAAAATAAAAATAAAATTTAAAATATATTATATCAAAAAATTAATAGTAAAATAAAATTTATTTATTATTCTTCATTAAATTTGATATATATTATTACATAAATTATTGGATTATCCCGATTCCAATAATGGAATAGGAGCTAAGTCAAAATGTTATGGTTCCAATTTAATTAGAGTTGGATCGCTTAACTTTATTGGAATTGAAATTGGAAATAGATAATATCATAATACCACTACCCAATCCAACCTGTTTTCAGCCCTACCTCCATCATCAATGGCAATTATGGGGTTCACAATACACATATATAGTGTATTTATACAGGTGAATGTTATAAAACTAGAGTGTAATACACCTAAAAACTAACAAAAAAAAAACTTTTGGAAACAAATGAATGAAAAAAACTTAGATACATTTCAATGATTTTAATTTTTATGAAGCAAAATGCTTAAAGGGCTCATGTGCATGCTTCAAAAAGAAAGGGTGAGCCTGTGAGGGGGGCACCTTATGTCATCTCAGTTCCTAGGCTACTACCCAAGTACATTATCAGAACCTATGATCATGTAGTTCAAACTGTAATTGCGGGGAAACTTTCATGTCCCTCTTTTTCACTCTCAAATGGACTCTTGAGATTTTAAATCTTAGTCCCTGTTTCTCGCATTTTTTTCTTGCTTCACTTTCTACACCCATTTCTAAATTTTGTAATAGGGCCGTAACCAGAGCAACTATGACATTTTTGTGTCCTATATGTTTAGCTAAACGAATAATCCATATCCAATCCAAGTTGGATACAGATCAGATATTACAATTCGGATATTCTCCATATTCGGAGAAGATACAAATAATAACCGGTTCAAAGTTTTAATTAAGTTTTATTTGATTAATATATAAATATAAATAAATAAATTTTAAATTTTAAATATTATTTAGTAATGTCAACCAAGTATACATATTTATTAATGTCAACCAAGTATACCGGTGTATATAAGAGAATAATTAAGCATTTTTTAAATAAAATAATTTTTAATATATAATTATATATCTTATGTACATATCATAAAAAGACTTATTCGAAGAGGATGTGAAATGAAGCCGAGCGGTTATTACTATGTCTGCTCCGGTTAGCAATTAGATAATATTCGTATCCGGATATCTGCTCCACCGGATATCTCGTAATCGGATATTATCTGCATAAACGGATATGAATCTGAAGTGAAACCAGATTTCATCTGGATCCATTTACAAACCTAGTTGGTTACGTTGCTTCAAACTATATCTCAACTTCTTCTGGTCATAAGGAACTGCAGATAGCAGATTAGCTGTCTAAGTTAAAGGTTACTAGATTTATGTAAATAAAGGACCAACCGGGAAGACAGATTTTGGTGGTGGACATTGGTACCATGTGGAATCAACAAAATGCATAATAATAAACTAAGATGCAGCCATGCAGGTATTCATACTTTGATTTGACAGAGACAGCATGTTTCAATAGCAATTGACCAACCCATGCTATGGTTCTTTGTCGTAGTAGTATATTGGGATTTTTAATGAGGCCATAAACTCATTACCTTGCCACTAACAATTGTTGTATTTATGCATCATACAGAAATGGAAACCCACTCCTCCAGTTCCACAGTTTCCAGAAGAAGAAACTGGAAAGAGGGAGGAAGAGGAAGAGTTTCGAATGAATGTCACTCAATTCATCCTTTCCGGACATCACAAAAGTGTTTTCATTTTCTATGGATAAACGCATAATGCTACTTTCTGTAAAGTAATTTTTAAGGAAATGATTGCAGTTTTGGTGAAAAATGCTATCGAAAGTTTCGTGAGATGGTCTCCACACCTTAAAAGTGGCATTATTACCTTCTATACTAATGTCCTAAGCACTAATTAAGAAGCCCACCAAGGTAGCTTCTTAGTGAAAATAGAACTGGCAGCCTGACACTAACACCTTAAAAATCCTTAAGATGAGGTCATTTCTACAGAAAACATGATAAAAACACAGCATTGCCGAAGTGACATTATTTAATCTTTCAATTCATCTAGGCACAAAGCTACAACTATGGCCCAATTTCAGTTTTGCCACATATTTAACTTGATCCTTGCCTCCTTTTCAATTCAGAGAAAAACGATCTGTGATCGCAAGTCCTGGCTGACTTCATCTTCCGTTTCCCGCTCATGTCCATCAGCCTTCCATCGAGCTATCCTTGATAACGTACATACAACTTCTGTAGTCAAAACTTCCCAGGTATTGCAACCGAAATCTTCTCAATCTACTCGAAGTCTCGACCATAAAACATCATAAATGACAGTGAAATTTTAGACAAAAAGGGGGGAAATAACTGTAACATAAGTTTCCGTCGAAATCCGAGCCATAACCATGAAATTTTCGAGGAGATCTATCTATTCATCGGATGACGGCCCAGTGGAAGGAACAACACCAAGACCTTCACCACTTCCAGGACCCAATCCTAAAATCAACCTCCCAGGAGGGTGAAGAAAAACCAAATCATCTTCCATGACCTATCAGATCTCTTACAACCACCAACATAAAACACCACGAACAGAAAACAAAAAGGAAAGAAAACATCACCATGCTCGCAGCCTCGCTACCGTCTTCACCCCCGCCTCCGCGGATCCCACCCGCCTTCCGCTGGAAGTCCCCTCCGAACGCCCTGCCGGCCGGCGACGAGGCTCCCTTCCTCCCATCCATGGGCGAGCAACCGACCGGCGTCCTCTTCCTCGGTTTCCTCCGGAAATCTGCAGCGAGCAGCAGGAGAGATCGCCCATCGGGAATCCAAACAGGTAGGCCTTTAGAGGCCGGCGCATGGAAAAAGCGGACCTCGGTCGAGGGCCGCATGCCACGTGGCGACGCTTTGCACAGTCATCGCATCGTGTCCGGAAAATATCCTCCGGGGGCGGTGCTAGCGAGGCGCCAGATATTTTTCTCGCGGAAAAGTGCAGGGGTGACGTGTCAGAGATCCAGGCTGGCGAATCAGAGGGCTGAGAAAAAACATGATCTTGATGGGGGCGTCTGATCGCTACGGTTAAATTGTAAATAAATACGGACCAGAAGGAGCCGCCCGTAAATAGCCTTCCATTTCCGTTATGATTTATATATTTCTTGAATTCTGGAGAAGGTACAGATATTACGTGGTTCGAATTTTCTATTGAATTGTATTTTAATCAATAAGCTTAACGACACGTAAATACATGTAAATAAATTTTAGAATAAAATTGATTATATATATATATTTTCTCAATGTCAAGTCAGGGATATCTGTGTATATCGAAGGATATTTCAGCGGAGTTTGAAATAAAATAATTTTAATTTATTTGATTACATATTAACACGTATTATAAAAAATATTTTGAGCAGATATTTTTACGTCCACCAGGTTGTAGCTATTGGACATATAATATCCGTATTTAAATTTAATTTAGACGGATGATAGGTACTGACCGAGAGTGAACCTGAATTATATCCGGATATTTTTTTTTTGACTTCACGCAACGGCCCAGTGGCCGGGCAACGAGGGTTCGAGCCCCGCCCGAAACCCCACAGGTCACCCCCCCGGGGGGTGCGCGGCTTGACGCCGCCGGTAGGCGAACCCTCGCCCTGTGCCCCCAGGCGCAGCACAAGGACGGCGCCAACCGAGCTACGCTCGGCCGGCATATCCAGATATGTTTATAGCCTTATTTTTACTTTCTACCGCTCTCCTAGATTTTGGAATCATTTCTATTCAAAAGAATAGGGGTGCAATCGAGCAGAGTTGAGCCGAGCATGGCACTGTTCGAGCTCGGCTCGTTCGATTATTTAGCCGTTCGAACTCGGCTCGATACTCGACGAGCTTTCAAAAATCATGTTCGAACTCGGCTCGATTTAAGTTCGACGAGTTCGAGCTCGGCTCGTCGAGCCGCTCATTTATGTAAACTAGCCAACTTAGCTCGAACTCGATTCGAACTCATATTCGAACTCGTTTTTGAGCTCGAAATTGAGCTCGTTTACTTAAAAATAGAGTTCAAATATTAAAAAAATATTTTAAATTACTATTTAAACATAAAAATATAATTTTACATGATATTAAAAAAATTAAATACAATTTAATTTAATTTAATTATTTAAATAAATCGTTAATTGAGTAATTAATCGAATACTTAGTCGAGTATTTTATCGAACACTTAAATGAGCTTCTCGCGAACTTATCGAGCCGAGCAGATCTCTGTTCAAACTCGGCTCGTTTATAAGTTGAGCTTTTTTTTTCTGTTCAAACTCGTTTATTTAACTTAATAAACGATCCGAGTCGAGCTTTTAACGAGCCGAGTATCGAACTACTCGTCGAGCGTACTGGTACGTTTGCACTCCTACGAAAGAATACCTGAAATAGCACATAACATGCTTTTTATTTTTTTCAAAACAACACACGAAATTTGTAACCGATAATTAGAGTTAAAAAGAGAGAGATGCTACTTCCAAATACGTAATGGGGTGTTTGGTTGCGTGATAATGGAACTTTTTATTTTAACTTTTGAAAATTGCAGCGAAAGAGGTTGTGGGAATACGTTTGGTCCATCTTTTTATTTTTATGTTTTAAAAACGCTTTCACGGTTGCCGCGTTGTAAAAAAAAAAGTGGTATACACCACTTTTTTTTTTGAAAACGATCTCGCCTCCTACCCGCACAAACCCTCGATTCGTCCCCGTGCCCCTTCTCCACGAGCCATCTCTCCACTACGGCCTCCTCCAGGTCCCGGTGCTCCCTTCTTCGAGAGCTAACGGCAGCGGCACATCCCCGGCTATTCTTTGCGGCGGCGGCGTCGGCGACAGCCTCCTCCTAGCCCTCTTCTTCGCGTGCTCGCTCCGTAGTGGCGGCGTCGGTGACAGCCTCCTCCTAGCCCTCTTCTTCGCCGTGTGGTCGCCGCCGCCGCCGCTCCTCCTTCCGAGCCGATCGACGCCCAGCCGCCTCGCCGCGAAGAAGGCATTCAGGAGCAAGACGGGGGAGGGCTCGCCCTGCCGAGGAGGCTTCACCGCGGTGGGGACGCCGCCGGATGCCGCCGCCGGCCCGCCATTCGCCGCCGCTCTTCCGCCGTCGGCCGCCGCCCCGATCGCGGGCCCGTGCGTACGGCACGGCGGCGGGGGAGGGCTCGCCTGCCGAGGAGGCTTCACCGGCCGGCCGTCGCGCGCGGGAAGGCATTGGGAGCTCCGCGGGGGAGGGGGGCGGACGCGGCCGGGGCGTCCGCGGGGGGAGGGCGGGGAGCTCCGCGAGGGGGAGGGGGCGAACGCGGCCGGGCGTCCGCGGAGGGTGGGAGCTCGGGGCCGGCGTCCGCGGGGGAGGGCTGGGAGCTCGGGGCCGCCGGGGGGGAGGCGAGGGGTGGGAGCTCCGCGCGGGGAGGGGATCCGATTTGTCCCCTAAATTTTGGGAGATAAATCAATTTATTTTATCAAAATTAATTTTGTTTCAAACAGCCAATGATAGATTAAATTAAGAAGAGAGTGGTTCATCCTACTTTCCAAAATAATCTGTACATTATTCACCATTATTAGTAGATAAAATAGATTGTAATTATATATTTTTAGGTGATTGAATTCTGGTATGACATGAATATTTTGTGTTATTTTTTTGATCTTGTGAATTTCTAAATTTGTATGGTATGAAATACTTGTTTTTCGATGTTTACGAAGTTGATGAAAATTAAATTTAAAATACTACCAAACACTTCATTATCATTTTTAAAAATTAACTATTTTTGCCAAACTCATTCATTGTCATGTTTTAACTTTTAAAAATTATCTTGTTTGGTATCATATTTTAATTTTTTATCATGAAACCTTTTTAAAAATTAAAATGCAACCAAACACCCCATAATGATTTTTTTGAAAAATTACCAATAGGTCAATTCAAAAAAAATCAGTTCACTAAAAACTCCGTCGACCACATTTTCGTCATCCTTAGTCCGTTGTCGTCGAATTCTCTTACCACCCAATCCAGTGGTAAAGTGCTTTTGAAAATAGATATACGATGAAAGCACTTGCTCTAAAATGGGCCTAACGTGCATTTACACTTTTTTTGGTTAAAAGAATAATAGTTTGATAGCAATATAACATATATATATCTGCCAAAGTATCTTACAATGGAAATATTTAGTTAAAAAGGCAACATCACATGAGAATAATTAGTTCAAACTGCAAGTGTTTTTTTTTTTTACTAGAGAAGTGAAAAGCAGAGGATACCTAGTATATCTTGCTTTCCACTCTGGTAAAAGAGCATCCAAGAGCTAGCTATTAGGATTTTCCCTTCTTTTCTTTGGAGGGGGAGCAAGGACAACATGCTCAAGCATTGAGCCCATGATAGGAGAGCTTAAGCAGAAGGAAAGATGAAGGTGAATTTTCTCCGATGGTCATGTTTGCAATTGTTAGAATTGTGGGGATAGTCCCATATTGACTATTTGAGACTTGATATAGTGCTTATATATCCTGGGCCCTTCTACCTCAACACCATGGTTTTGGGGTTTGTAAGATGGTATCAGAGCGGGCACTTATCGATCTTTAATACTTGATTATCTTGTCTCTTATTCCCACTGCCCACTTTGGCAGTGAGGGGGAGTGTTAGAATTGTGGGGATAGTCCCATATTGACTATTTGAGACTTGATATAGTGCTTATATATCTTGGTTTTGGGGTTTGTAAGATGGTATCAGAGCGGGCACTTATCGATATTTAATACTTGATTATCTTGTCTCTTATTCCCACTGCCCACTTTGGCAGTGAGGGGGAGTGTTAGAATTGTGGGGATAGTCTCATATTGACTATTTGAGACTTGATATAGTGCTTATATATCCTGGGCCCTTCTATCTCAATACCATGGTTTTGGGGTTTGTAAGAGCAATAGGAGGCTTTTTTTTTGTCTAATCTTATATTATATGTTTATTATTTTTCATGAGAAATCCAACTACCCATGAAGCAGTCCCTGTTTATGTGTTTGGGGAAGGGTACATGCTGTAGAATGAGGTGAGTTGTCCGTCTCTTCACAGAGAAGATCAGCATGAGTGGAATGAATCATAGCAACTTGAGACCATGGGGAGTGTATCTTATCATCCCTTGTTGTGGCACATATGTGGTTCTCAGTATATCAGTTATCGTCTATTATCCACACCTTGTGATCCAATGATTATCTATCTAGCAAACCCATTCATCCCCAAGTTTGCTGTAGTTTGGGCAAAAATATTTTTAGTTTGGCCAGAGCTGAATTGAGTTGAACGGACAACAGAAATTTGGACATGCACAAGATGCACCATTTCCTTGGGAAGTTGTCACATGAATATGTGTGATCCGGAAAGCGAGAGATCACACATCATTTTTGGCAACTCATTTGCTAGAAGTAAAAAGCTAATGCAAGGCTCAATACTACATACTACCGGCTGATTACTCCTCTTGCCACCCGGGGTGTAAACGGAATCCGATAGTCCGAAATTTCGATTCGATTCTGATAAAAATTAACGAGTTTGAAAATTGATTTTGTATCCTATAAACTATCGGAATCGGAATCGGATATTCCGCTAGCTTATCGGAATCGGAATAGGAATCAGGTGATTCCGTTTCCGTTTATCCGATTTCGATGATAAATAAATAAATAAAAGTAAAAATAATCAAAATAAAGGCAAATAAATCATAAAATATAATATATAAAATGATAAAATGATAAAAATAAAGTTTTAAAATATTATATCAAAATTTATTAATTGTACGTGAATTATTAATGTTTTTTTGAATAAAAATTAATATTTAATATCAGAATTGAAAATTATCAGATTCAATTCTGATTTCGATAACGGAATCGGAATCAGATCGAAATCGGAACACGGCGATTCCGAAATTATCAGAATCGGAATCGGAACACCTTATCCCTTATCGGAATCGGATCATGTGATTCCGCTACCGAATCCGACCCCTTGACACCTAATGGTATATATCCTAGCTAGTAAGAGGTTCCTTAACGAGAATATATATATATATATATGTATGTATATGTATATATGGATCTCTTTCAATCTTTGGTGCATGAATGATAAGTGGATTGGGGCAAAAAATTAGACATGTAGAATGAGGAATAGTAATATCTGAACATGTAGTTGAACTATTACTTACCTAATCATGTTCCCAACCCGATGATTTTATCCTCATGAGGTGTTTGGTTACACGATAATTGGGGTTTTTATTTTAATTTTTAAAAATTATAAGAAAATTTGTTAAAAAAAGTGTTTGACAACCATGACAATTTTATATTTTGAAAGTAATTTTCTTCTTAAACAAAAAAAGAGGGTCTAACCTTTTTTTTCTTGTGGTCCCCCATTTTGTTTGGTCATGCATGACAGTTACTTTTTTTTTGTTATCACATCCCTCCGAACATAATAATTTTATGTCATGAGTTAGTTTACTTTTTATTTTACTATAATTTTTTATCATAAAAATGTACAAAAAATTATCATGCAACCAAACACCCCCATTAGCTTCCGCGTCGGTGCTTCTAAACATGCCCTGCGGTTGCATAAAGTCCTCTTAGGTCTGTTCAGACAGATCGTGACACGTCGACATCTCACATTTAAAAAAAATCTTAAATTCCTGTGTTATTTTTTTTAAATTATTTAAACATTTTCTGAATAACTGTATTACAGTCACCGAACAAAAATTAATCATCAGAATTTAACGCATGCTATATAAACATGTATATAACATAAAATAACACAGATTATTGAGTTTTTATCTACCTGATCCGAAATTAATATTCTCCTGCAATTCAGTAACTTACTCCAAATGGGTTATAATTTATTTCCTGTCAATTATATTTGGCACTTTTTCTAGGGATGCCGCGTCCGGATAAGTACGCAAAGGGATATTGGGTCACAACTATATATTCAAAATCGGAAGGGTTTAAATTAAAAAAGATAGTAAGATACTACAGGATAACTCCGACAGAAGTACTCCTCCGAGCTCCGATCAGCGCAGGCACCAACCGTGATGTTCTTCTACACGTCTCCCGAGCACCGACGGGCATAACCGGCGGGGGGATCGACGACGACGATGCTGTCGATCGCGCGCAGACGAGTCGCGCCAAGCGGCGGAAGCCCGCCCCTCTCCACCCTCCTCCGCGGTGCGGCGAGTGGGATCTCCTCCTGCCGCGCCGGAGCCGTTCTCCCGGACGGCGTCGACAGGGGCTCCGACGCCTTCGCCTCCAATTCCGCCGCGGCGCAGCGGCTCCTCTCCCAGCTACGATCACATATTCAGAAGGCATGCACTTTCCAGCCACCTCCCTCATCCTTTTTTGCTTCTTATTCTTCTCGGAGCGCTTGTTCTGGTTTTGGGGGGGCCGACCGTCCTTGGTTTGTAGGTGCTCGCTGGCGGGGGGAGCGAAGCTGTGCGGAGGAACAGGAGCCGGAACAAGCTGTTGCCCAGGGAACGCATCGACAGGCTGCTCGACCCCGGATCATCGTTTCTTGAGCTCTCGCAGGTTGGAGTTTTCCAATTCTTTATTGATGTTTTTTTCTTCTTCTATCCATGTATTTTTCAGATAGACAGATAGGCGCGCAGAGAACTCACATAACAGAGATTCAGTTTTGACATTGTCATTCCATATATAATGTCCTGTTTGGTAACACTATTAGACACATCTATCACTATTAATTTTAAAATTGATATTGATAGTGATCACCTTGAGGTGTTTGGTTAATAGTATCAATTTTGAAATTTGCAGTGCAAACAACACATGTTATATAATACAAGTGTCAACTTGTATCAATTTTGATATCGATACTCTATCTTCTAGAAATATCAATATCAATACTAATATAATATCATTTTTGATACTCTAACCAAACAGGTCATAAGGTAGAAGTGCTTCAAAAAAGTTAGGAGTTTGTCTAGGAACATACTGAAAATATCAACTCTTTATGACCCATTTGGTTAGAGTTTCAAATTTGATACTATATCAATATTGATATTGATAATTATAGAGGTTGGAGTATCAATATCAAAATTGATACAAGTTGACACTTGTATTATATAATGTGTTCTGTTTTCACTACCAATTTCAAAATTGATACCATTAACGAAACACTTCTTAGTGATTACTAGGAATATCAATTTTAAAATTGATAATGATAGAGGTGTCAATTAGTATTACCAAATAGGGCATTAAGTTTCACTTGTTATATTATCTCTTACCTGTCGTCGGAGTGCTTAAGTTGACCCATATTCACATTTATAACCAACTTAATTATAGTCTATTTTTTGAATTTATGCATATTCAATTCAACACAACTCACTTAATTATTCCAAATATATTGAGTTCTGCCATAGGGATTCTCTTTGTATACTTGCGTCAATTTTGAGTTATTTCTAGTGAGATGTTCAAATCATGTTGAATTACCTGCCTCCTAGTTAGCTTATGCCGTGTTTGGTAACACTATTGGGTACCTCTATCACTATCAATTTTAAAATTGATATTGATAGAAACCTTTAAGAGATGTTTGGTTATTTGTATCAATTTTAAAATTTGTAGTGCAAATAAAACATATTATGTAATACAAGTGTCAATTTGTATTACTTTTGATATTGATACTCCAACATTTAAAAATATTAATATCAATATTGATATAGCACCAAAAATGAAACTCTAATTAAACAGGGCATTATGTCTACCACATCCTTATTTTGCTTCTATTATCTTGATATTTTCCATTTTGTTCAACTCTAGCTTCTTTAATTCTATGTTTAACATGTTTGAACCACTTCAAACTCCCATGTTTCTTTGTCTACAGCTGACATTATTCCCACATTTTTTCTAATATATTCACTGCATATCATTTCTAATATGGTAAATCCCTATATCCATCTTCACATTCTCATTTCAGCAATGCAAAATTTAAATTTATGCATATTATAGCTTGATTCTCTATCCAACTAGAGAGAAAGGTTAAAGTTTTTATTTAAATTCGTTTCCTATGGTACATTAATAACTGAAGAGTTGATGCTTGTTTATTTTCATACGATCTGAAATTTCTAACTTTTAACCAAGTAAGAGGTTAAATGTCCAATAAACTAAATTAAGGGTCACTTTATTTATGATGAATAATTGGGGCATGCTGTTGTTTTTAGCAGTTTGTTTCTTATCTTGAATTATGTAATAGTGTTATTTGTCTTCCAGTCCTCTTAAACATTTGAAGGTCGTGCACAACTTGCAACCAACAATGATGTTTCATCTTGAAAATACCTTTTTATAGTTGAGCTATTGTTGAGGTGAACAGTAGACTGGACCAAATCAAATTGGGGCTTCAAACTGGATTGCTCAGATTATTCGTGTATTTGATTGTACCATTCCTCACTTAAAGCTTGCAGGTCACGAACTTTATGATGAATACGTGCCATCTGGAGGAATTATCACTGGGATAGGTCCTATACACGGACGACTATGCATGTTTGTAGCTAACGACCCTACAGCAAAGGGAGGAACATATTATCCTATCACAGTGAAGAAACATCTGAGGGCTCAGGAGATTGCTTCACAATGCAACTTGCCATGCATCTATCTTGTTGATAGTGGAGGTGCCAACCTCCCAAGACAGGCTGATGTCTTTCCTGACAGAGATAACTTTGGCAGAATATTTTACAACCAAGCGCTGATGTCTGCTCAAGGCATTCCTCAAATTGCTCTTGTTTTAGGGTCTTGTACTGCAGGTGGTGCTTATATACCTGCAATGGCTGATGAAAGTGTTATTGTCAAAGGCAATGGTACCATATTTCTGGCAGGCCCTCCTCTTGTGAAAGTTAGTTGGAAAGCCTAAATATTGATTTATTTCTTCTTTAGTCATGTATTTTTTTAGATGCATGATATTTTCGTGAACAACTGAAAATTTTATTTTAAAGATCCGAGGTGTCTCTGATGAGTCAGTTTTGGTAGGCTGCTACAGGAGAGGAGGTATCAGCAGAAGATTTGGGTGGTGCATCCTTGCACTGTCGAACATCAGGTGTTTCAGACCATTTTGCTAATGGTATCTCTCAACCTTATTCAACTTTTTACTTCATTTATATATTTTTTTAGTGCCTGCTTCATCATAACTTAGATTGCTGTTGGTCTTCGACAAAGACACCTGCTTTATGCTATACTTTGTGCATGTTTCAGCGACCTTTCAATTGTTAGCATCAAAATGTGTTGTTAACAAATTTATTTGAAGCAATTAATTCATCTTACTAGTCAGCTTGGCTCCCTTCTGAATTCATCCGCTTAGAGATAAAATTAACTATGAATCTGCCATTAGAAATCTATTGCCAAATCCACCTGTCTAATATATATCAGGCCACTTGAAATAATTGGATATGTTATAATAATTGCACAAACATCTTCCCCATTATTTTGTAAATTTCTTCTGCAAAGATAATCCATCCTGACATGTTGAAGAAGGATCTCAACAATGAGCGACAGAACACTAGAATTCAAGTATATAGAATAAAGCCCTGGCATATGTCTTTCAAAGAAGCATTCCTGGTCTATTGTCTTTCCAGAATCTGACAATCGAGCTGTTATAGATATGAATAGCAGGACTTTTGAATATGCCCATCTGATAATAATGTTCTTCTAAATCTTGGACCAACCTTACATCTTAATTTCTCCACTCTACCTCCTGGTCAAAATCAGCATGTTCCAATCCAGTTGTTCCTGTCAAGGATTGGCTGATCTGCATTTGTATCAATATTGGCTGATCCTGATGGTGTGTGATCCTGTATAACTTGTGACTTACGTGGCCAATCTGGTTGATTTTGATTGAGATGGGCGCCAATACAGGTTGCTGTTCTGGTCATGAATACCTTGGTAGAATAGATTGCAATCTGTTAAATGCCTCATTTTTTTGGAACCTGTCATTCTTCTTCTATCCTGAAAGTCTTGTCTTGTATTAGATGAGCTGCATGGCCTGGACATTGGGAGGAACATTGTCAAGAACCTTCACATGGCTGGCAATCAGTTGAAGGGGAATGGTGTCCCTAGTCCTTTCACCACCTTTAAAGAGCCAATTTATGACATGGATGAACTGCGGTCTATAGCGCCAACTGACCCTAAGCAGCCTTTTGATATTCGATCAGTAATTGCTCGTGTGGTTGATGGTAGTGAGTTCAATGAATTCAAGATGCTCTATGGAACTGTAAGTTATCTTCATTCATCATTAATCCAACATTTATATGTATGTATGTATGTATGTATAAGTCAAAAGTGGTTGTTTATCTTGACTTCAATTTTTCAGACACTTGTCACAGGTTTTGCGAGGATATATGGGCAGCCAGTTGGTATAATAGCGAATAATGGCATATTATTTGTTGAATCTGCTCTAAAAGGATCTCACTTCATTGAACTGTGTGCACAACGCCAGATTCCTTTGATATTTTTTCAAAATATCACTGGCTTTATGGTAAAAATTCTAACTACTGCATTACATCTAAATGTGATTCAGTTCATAGTAGTTTAATGACCTTGAAGCAGCAAGGAAGGTTCTATATAACTGTCAAAACTTATACATTTCAAAATGTCATATGTTTCTAAATTTAACTTCCATGTACACATTTCAAAATGTCATATGTTTCTAAAGTTACTGTCCATGATTTTGTTGAATGAACATATTTTTCATAAGTCATTCAAGGCAGTAAATAGGGAAGCAAATGGACTAAATGCAATTCATGATCTAAAATCATTGAAAAGCGAGTAAATATTGTCGATATCTTTATCAAACGTCTCTTTCTTACAAGGTTTATTATTACCTTATATCATCAATTTTCTCTGAAGAACTTATTAATTCTCATTTACAATTGTCACAGTTCTTTAGATGTTAGTCTGATAAAACAAACCTTCAGATTCCTTTTCACTGTTGCTAGCCAGCTTGGATCACTTACATTTAGATATTAGGGTCTGCTCCTCCAGCGAGGTGATGTGGATGTTTTTCATAATATCTACAATTTAGTATAGCAAATGAGTAAAAAACGGCATGTTCAATGATAAAAAAAATCTTATTTCATGGCCCATAATCTTCATTCTTGCTTGGTTGTAGTATAAGTCACAATCTTAGATCTGGTATTATAAAAAAACATGGGATCATAACCATGCTCAAATGGCTAAAAAAGCATTAAATCACAATTACACCAAATTCATTACTTTGGCAGTGATCGTTAATTACGAAGTTGACTTGAGAGATTGCTGTTTGTTAGTTTATTCCACAATTCCTTTAAACTGTAAAAGAATAACATTACTGGGAACACCAAGAATGATAAAAATAGTTCTATTAGTGACAGAATTACAAGAGCATAACTAACATGAAACCTTGAGCGCAAATTATTGGAATTGGCTAAAATTCTCTCTTGCAACGTCAAACAGTTTTTGACAATCCCTTCAGAGTTCAGAAGGTCAAAATCCTCCGAATGGTATATCAGTCTCTTCCATGTTAATAAGTCTGAAAAAGCATATCTTTTCTTATATTATCGTAATATGCTCCATTTCTGACTGGAGTCTTCCTAGGTCTTTGTCTAATATATCCAAATTATCTCAATCTTCCTTCTCTTAATCTGCCCTCAATTGATAATTTGATATTGCTTTATCATTAAGCACACTCTTTGCAGGGTTTATACTTATATAATCTTGTACCCGACATACACAATTTATTTCTCATCTTAGATTCTCCCATTTGGAAACTTGACGGCCCTTAATTGCCAAAATGTTGTTGAGGCACAGCTGACAGGGAACCGGTTCAGTCTATCATAGGTTTATTTTGTGTTTCTGTCCTTAAAGGACCCGTCTATAAATATTTTAGTTTGCTTTTGAGTTACTTCCTTTAAACTTATGTCTGTAGAAGGACGTTTATGTAAATAGAGTTTTAAGTGGACTTTTTTGTATTTTGACTCCTCTATAAAAGGAGGTCCTCCTTACGTGAATACATAGAGAGAGTGATTTGGAATTTTTGGAACTCTTGGTCTCATGTTCCTTGGTAAGGGGCACTGTCCCAGGTTATCCCCTTCACCCCTTCTTGATGAAGGCCCTCCAGCTTCACCTTTAGTAAGGATCGGTTCTTTCCACAACCCTTTGGTGTAAGCACCTTCTCCTCCTCCAACCTGCAGCCTCCGAGCTATTCCACCTCCTTCTCCCGTTCACAGGTCCGACAACGTCGATGCCATCTCTATTCATCCATGTCTCCATCTATTTTGGTGTCTCCGACATTGTTGACCCCACTATTGTTAACACCCCCACCTTCGGTGATCCCCAAAGTACGTCCACCCTTTCCCTTCCTGTTCATACCCCCCCTTTCCTCCTTCCTCTTGACCCATTGGAGAAGCCGCACCAGTCAAGAGCTCCTTCGGCCCCCTTTTCCTTCTGAGCAACAACACCTCTCTCTCATTTGGGTCTCTCCGGTTCCACCTCTGCCTTCGGCTGCAGCTGAGGATCCCACAATGATCTCTACCCTCCGCCGGATCCTCCTCTTCGTGTGCAGGCAACGCGGCCGAGGGGGCCCTCTCAGCCCTCCTCCCATGACGACATCGGGCGACACCAACCAGTACCTCTAGCCTCTCCCTCTGACCACGGCACCCCGTCCTCCATCTCCTCCTCCCTCTTGAAGATGGCACTGTGGACGAAGACGATGGTTCCCCCCCCCCTCTGCCCGGGGGGGGGGGGGGGTATGCAGAGCATGGCCACTTGCACCTGCCCAAGCTAACACCACCAATTCAGTCAGCCCCGGTTGGCCCACCCGCCTGGCTGAGACAATTCAACTAGGTTCGATCCTGGTTCATCCCAATTCACACTGGTTCAAGGCTGGTTCACCCCGGTTCGGTCGGGCAAAGGCTGATTCACTGCCTAAATTGGCCAATTCACCTAGTTCAAGGTGTTTTAGACTTGTTCAGCCACTTTTGGGTCAGTTCAGCATAGTTCGAGGCCGGTTCGGGCCTGTTTGACCGGTTTAAATCCGTTTTGCTTTAATTTCAACATGTTGTAGTTATTTTGAGTTTCCTAATGCCATTTCGCAACGTTTAGCTTTAGCCATCGGTCCACCCATGTCGTCTTGCATCAACAACATTTCAGTCCTTATTGTACGATATATTCTTTTTACCCAAACTTCAAGGATCTTGTGGTTGCAAAAGGCTCCCATAGCTTTTCTTAACAATTATTCTACTTTTATCTTATGCCTAAAAAGAACAAACAAAAAGCTTCATGACAAAAACCCATATAACCTAAAATTTACAAGAAGAAAATCATTCACTTATCCAAAGTTGAGAACAAAATTGTAACAAATCGGTTTGAATATTATAACTTATGTTTCTATCTTGAAAAAAAAAGTGAAGCTTTGGGATCTTGATCCACCAAAAGGATAAAAAAGAAGACCTTTCTATAGTCCTAGGTGATATAAAATTGCAGCCCTTGATGCAAGGCAAGGAAGCGGAACCCATTGCGGCATTAAAATTGACCAAGTTGACAGGTTGAAGTTGACTGAATTGCATTGATCCTAACTTGACCTGCGGAAGTGCCAGGACCAAATTGAGCTGGATTGGTTGGTTGTACCCACAGGATTCATCGGGTCAAATCAGACTGGTGTTGAATCAACTTGAACTGGTTGAATTGGGCCTAAACCAGTCTAAACTGGGCTAAACCAAGTTTAAACAACAATGAACTGGCCCAACCCGGCACTGGACTTGGCAGAACTGGTTGGACTTGCTAGATTCATCGAGTTAGATTAGACTCGTGTTGAACCAACCTGAATCAGTTGAACTTGGCCCAAACTAGTCTGGACTGGGCTAAAACCAAGACTGAACAGTAATGAACTAGCCCAGCCTGGCATTGGACCTAGTAGAACCGGTTTGAATCGGGCTTAAACTAGTCGAACTGGCGCTGAATTGGGCAGAACTAGGTCTGAATCAGCACTGAACCGGCCTAGCTAGCATTGAATGGGGTTGAACTGGTCAAAACCAGACCTAAACCAGGGTTAGACCAATTAAACCAGCCTTAGCTTGGTTTTGACAAGGAAAAACTTGTCTAAGCTAGCTAGGACCATGTGTGACTAGGTGGTCAGGAGCACAAGGTTTGGTCAAGTTCGAGGGGAGAAACTAGTGGATCTACCCGAGATAGACTATCTTGTTGGTAGGGGAACGTCGCTGCAGGCCAATAGGGTGGGGACCAACTGCATTGGCAGGGTAGAGATGGCAGTGGTGGGTGTATATTGAGATAGAAATGTATGTCTTACGAGTCAATCATACATGCTATTATCAAACATTTCTTGTAATATTTTATTCATAATAAGTTATATTTTCTTCATTACTTTATATTTAGATGCTTATTTTGTAATGAAGTTCTTGATCACGTGCAATGATGATTAGATCATGATGAGATTATGATAATGAGATCAATCATGTTAAGGCATGCGATCTAAATATTCTTAGTTATAGGATCCTTAAGATGTGATATCAAAGATCCAAATAGAATAGTATATATGACATCTTCTCATATGATGATGACTGATCTCATTAGTCATTAGTGTGAAACACTGAAATACGCATACATGTGCTCATTAGAGAAATGAATTCATTAAACTGACCTATTTAGAAATCTTAAATGATATCTTACTTAACTGTCTAACAAGATATTCTATCATCACAGTTGTACAGTTGAACTTTTGACATGAGTCACCAAAAATATCTTGCTGAATGTACCTTATGATTTGATTATTAACTTATAGATCATGTCGTTGGATGGTATAGTACAGTTAATTAATTGGATACAAGAGAAACTCAGTAGAGACAATTGAGTAAAAAATAATAGATTATTTACTTTCGGTAAGTGAGAGAGAATGTTTTATACGATAGTATTTTAATTTTTTAGCTAAGGTAGATTAGATAATCGAAAATCGAGTTTTCTAATTGATCCGATAGTATCCTGCACAATCGGTATACTAAATGATTGACAATTGGTGTCGTACCTCTATCTGACTGAGACATTGGATGAACGAGTGTTTTTATTCATAGATAACTGATGATGAAAATGCTCAATGGAGATGAGATCATCCCCAAAGTCGTTTCGGAACATGACTTGTACCATTTGTGATTAAAAGGTCATTAAATTTGTTATTGAATAACATCTTTAATTTAAAAGAATGTGTTCTTTTGATTAAAAATGAACCAAATAGACTTTTGAGTTTAGTGGGTCACATACATTAGAGCTGATTCGTATGTTCGGGAGTATGGATGTAATTTATAGAAAATGAAGGGTTTTGTGAAAAACTTTAAATTTTATAAATAATAGTGAAGTAAGCACAAATCCTATCATGCCAAATGTGCTTATTTCATCCCAGTCACCTCCACCGTCATTTTTTATTCTGGAAGTCGCCATCACCCGTCAGATAGTAGAGATGAGTTATCAAGATCACCATCAAGGGTATGTGGCTACCTAATGGGGCTAACAATAAGTAGCTAGCAGGCTCGAGGTGGGGCATTCGTAAGATGGGAGGACTGGGACTCTTATGGTTGTTTCTCCATGATCAAGCAATGTGCAAGGAGGGCTCGGAAACGGGCATGACCTGTTGGCAATGGCTGACACACAGGCAACTTGAGATGCAGACAAGAGGATGGGACTTTGATGGGAAAATAAGGGAGGGAAGAGGAAGGCAGGAGAGGATCAAATAGAGGAGAAGAAGAAGCCCTCTTTAGCCGAGACAGGTGAGAGGAGGGAGCACAAGAATCACTTCATTTTCATCTTTGTTGACTTCTTCTTGGGTACGTGGTGGAGGGGGTACTTTATAATAGTGTACTATTTTTACACAGATTTTAAAATAAAAAATATCCCACTTTTTACAAAATGTGACCCTCAAGAAAGTTTTCGAATCTTTATTTTTATTTGTTTGCTTTGATGCCTTAAAATTAAAAGTTTGTAACAAAAGTCATAATTAAAAGTCCTAAACACTGACAAAATATTATAAAGTTAATGTTGACATTGATCGAGCCTGACTGGTGACATCTAATCCTTTTGAGTTTGTCTTCTGTACATACCATCTGATAGAAAACACATCACTTTTGTTATACAATCAATTATCCCTTCTTTTCTTGATTTGTGGACCTTATACTTGATGTGGGACGGCATGGTGGAACTGGGCTAAACATTATGAAAACAATGCTAGAATGCTCAAAACAAATTAAAATTGACTGAAATGAAAGGGGCCGGTCTAAATAGGCCTGGAATGTCCTGAACCAGGTTGAATCGGCCAGTTTAGGTACTAAACCAGAGTGAATCAGAGTTTTAACCCTATTGGACCGAAGCGAGCCGAGCCATGAAGCCGCTGAGTGGGTTTCTGACACTGGACCAGTCGGCTGAACCGGTTGACTGGGGGGTTATGGCAGTGCATGGCCACTCTCAACAGCGCATGAGATGCCTGGAGTCCTGACAAAATAGTCGGAATTGGGGTGAGGGCTCCATCGCTGTCTGGACGGTAGGGCACCGCAGGCGGAGATGGCAGGTGACACAATGCAGCGGATCTCGACACGCCGAATTCACGGGCACCTTCAACTTCATCGTCTTCCCCCTCTTAATCGTCTTCATCTCCTTTGTCGTAGACTCCGACTCCTCCATCTGGGTGGAGATGGAGGTGGAAGGTGGGGGGTCACGGGCATCTTCGCATAAAGAGGCAGCTGGAAGGGGTTGTGGATGCTTTAGGGTGTTTTGGGGGCTCTGACAGATCCGAAGGAGGATACAATGGGGTGACATGACCATAGAGCCACTCTGGGTTCATTGGGGCGTCACTAGCGACGGAATGTCATGTAAAAGGCCCCAGACTGCTTTTACAAAGGTGTTGATGGCAGTGAGAAGGATTCTGCGTGTTATATGGATGGGGTTATGGAGCTATGCAGAGCTGTCATTGTCGGCGGTGTTGACGGAGTCCAGCAATTGATTGAGGATCGTCAGACTGTGCTGAAAAGCCAATACAGACCCATGGAGGGGAGGGGATCGGACCTTGCCGCTGATCAAACCTAAGAGAGGAAGACGTCGAACGATGATGCTGATCCGAAAGTTGTGTAATCGGGAAGAGGAAAGAGGTTAACGACACGGAGGCCAACTAGACAGAGGGAGGCATGGTGTGCCGGGTCGCGACCCGGGTCGCGACCCGGCCCCGACCCGGTCGGGTTTAGCCCCGACCGGCCCGGTCGCGACCCGGTCGGGCCGACTCCCCCGGCCGGGTCGCGGGGTCGCGGCCGGGTCGCGCGAGTCGCGCGACCCGGCCCGACCGGGTCGCGCGACCCGGCTGGCAACGGTCGTGGGGGCCGCGCCCCCATTCAGCCCCTTGGGGGCTATTTAAAGCACCCAAGGGGCTCCCCTTACTCCCACCCCCCACTCTCACTCTAAACCTCTAATTTTTGCTCTCATTGCTCTCATTTTGTTCTTCATTTACTTAATTATTTCATTAAGCATTTCATTAGTTCATTTAGTTCATTTATTTAACTTTTGTTTCATTGATTAGTTAGTTAAGTAGTTTCTTCTTTTTAATACTTATTTGCTTACTTACATAGTTAGTTAGCTAGAAGATTAGTTCGATATTTAGTTTAGTAGTTACTTAATACATCATTAGTTGGAAGGTATAGTTAATTATTTACTTGATCATATAAATAGTTGAGCATTATTTTTACATAATTAAAAGTATACTTACATTAGTAGTCACTAATTAACGTCATTAACTTTTTAAATAATTTATTACTTACTTAGGTAATTATTTAATTACAAAAATGTCTTCTCCAAGCCAAACAACCAAAACTACCGGCGCGACCCGGAGTGATCCGGCTTGGTTGCATTGCAATTTGATCTCTATGGCGGAGAGAAAAATGCAATGTAAATATTGCGACAAAGTAATATTCGGTGGTATTTATCGTTTAAAATTTCATCTTGCAGGCATGAAAGGAAACGTTCTTCCTTGCACACGGACTCCGCCGGAGGTCAGAGCTCAATTTCGTAGGCACCTACAAGCGATGGAGCAAACGAAGGGAACTAGCAAACGGCATAAGGAGACCGTCCGAGAAGAATTGCAACAACCGGGGAGACGTTCCGTACACATTTACGGGACCGGACAAGAGATGTCGGATATTTTTGGAGACGAAGAGTACGAAGGTATGTGAGGTGTTACTCATAAACGTTGTTCATTCTTCTATTTTAAAGGATAATTAAGTAGTTAAATACTTAAATGTTTCTTAAATAGATGAACTCTCACGGGGAATGGAAGCAAGTCGAAGATCATTCGCCGAGGAAGAGTTCCATAGACGCACCGGCCGAATGATGGGTCGAGTGGTCCGGAAGTGGGAGTGGTCGAGGAAGCGGAAGAGGATCCAACAACCAACCGCAAGATGAGGTTCGTGATCTCACACAAGACGACGACCCGGCGGTAGGTCCCGTGGATCCCGTAATCACGGACCACGACAACGTCAAACGACAATCACGACGGCGATGAAGAACCTCAAATTATGTAAGGAAAGGATTGGCCGGGCAACGTCGAGGTGGTTCTTTCACCACGCATCCCGCAAATGCCGCGAAGGGACCATACTACGAGAACACGATCGACACGATCGCAGACGTCGGGAGGGGAGTGCCTGGTCCAAACCCAAAGGAGATATACAATGTATATCTTCCTATGGAGGTGCAAGAAACAAAGAAGTACGTGGCATCATTTGAACGCATATGGGAGGAACGAGGTTGCACGTTAATGACCGACGGATGGACCGGTAATTTAATTTTCTTTTACTCATTTATATTAGATGTATAAACATTCTTTTTGGTATAACTTAGTTAATGTCTTATACTTAACAGGTATAACTAGGAAGACAATGATCAATTTCCTAGTGTACAGTCAAGCCGGCACGGTCTTTTGGAAGTCGGTCGACGCATCAGGACAGGTAAAGAATGCGGAGTATCTTTACCAATTGATAGATGGAGTGATAGAAGAAATAGGAGAGAGCCGGGTAGTTCAAGTAGTCACAGACAATGCGGCCGCATACAAAGCGGCCGGTCAGATGCTTATGGTCAAAAGACCAAAGTTGTATTGGACACCCTGTTCCGCCCACTCTTTAGACTTGATGTTGGAGGATATATGCAAGGATCCTCAAATAGACAGGGTAGTTAAGCTAGCCCAGTTTATTTCTTCATTTATTTATAACCACAACTTTGTCCTTGCACTTATGAGGGAACACACCAAGGGGCGAGAGTTGTTACGGCCCGGTGCAACCCGGTTCGCCTCCCACTATATTTCCTTAGAAAGTTTATTGAGTCAAAGGAGAGCTCTAACTCAAATGGTCATTTCACCGGGTTGGGGTAGTTGGATGGCTAGATGTAACACATCGGATAAGAGAAAGGGGAGAAAAGTAGAAAAGACAATAGAGAGTGAAGATTTTTGGAAAGTTGTAAAGAAGACATTAGACATCGTCCAACCCATAGTGAAGGTACTAAGGATAGTTGACGGAGATAGAAAAGCAGACATGGGGTATTTATTCGATGCGGTTGAGAGAGCGAAGGAAGAAATCTCCAAGATCGTGTCCGACTTCGCCAAGTGGTGGGATATTATATATCGTCGCTGGGAACGTACATTACATCAACCCATACATGCAGCAGGTAAATTTTCTTAAGCATTTACTCAACTTTTTATTAATCAAAGTTATGTATAAGTTGTTTACTAATACTATTTAGTTCGTAGGTTACTTTTTCAACCCAAGACATCGCTATAGTCCACATTTCAAGGCGACGAACGAGCTATTAGATGACGTGAAGAGCGTCATCCGACGGATGCTTGGTGACGACGACCGGGCTATTATCGCTTGCAACAAGATGTATGATTACAGAATGCGGAGTTTTCACTTTGGAATGAGCAGAGTTGAACGAGCTGTGATGCTACTAAGTCCGGGTACGTAGATAATAATGTAATCAAAGTAGAATTGTTTTTCATCAAATAATTAATCAAAGTTTACTTAGATAATAATGTAAGACATTCAATTTATGCAGCTGATTGGTGGATGGACCATGGTAAAGTACCAGGGTACGAGGACTTGGCGGACGTAGCCATCAAGGTCCTAAGTCAAACCACTTCGGCTTCGGTCTGTGAACGAAATTGGTCTACATTCCGCTTGATTCACACAAAGCAAAGAAATAGGTTGACATCAAGGAGGCTTGAAGACCTCGTGTATTGTCACTACAACATGAGGTTAAAGTTGAGGAATTTGGAGAGAATGAAGCAGAACCAGATGGAACAAAAGAGTTGGATGTCACAGGCGGTGGGACGTTCGGTCGACGAGCCGCAAATTGAAGAGGAGGACATCGATTTGGATCAAATATTCTACGAGAAGAATTCCTTAGAAGCTTGGGTCAACGACCGAGAAGTGTTGGGAGAACCGGAGTTCAACCCCCAAGACCGACAATGGGCCGAAGGAGTGCTCGACGATGTCCCTTTGGCCGAAGAATTCCAGATCCCTCCCTCACTAGCAAAGCGCCAGAGGACCGGAGAAGGAACTAGTCAAGGTACGCAAAGTAGGCGAAAAGGTAAACAAGTTATGACTGATCCTTTTGATATTGTAGATGCTGATACGGTCGAAGACGATCGAGAAGATACGCCGGAGCCGAACATCCGAGTGCAGTACCAGACGTCCGAGGATTCGTCGTCAAAGAGTAGCAGCGATGATGGTGCTCGATACGGGGGCGCGAACACTTTACAAGTACAAGGGACCTCAGATCCTCCCATATCTCCTACAACGTCGTTACGTTTTACCGACGAGGAGCAATATACTCATGCGACCCAAGATACCGATCATGGTGGAAGGCCACAAGGTAGAGGAGGTCATCATAGCCATAGAGTTGGAGCAGCATACCACGATGCCTCCGACTATGTGTATGATTCATCCCAAGGCTCTTGGTTCCCTACGTACGATGAAGAGTATTGTAGAATGAATTATGTGGAGTCATCGGATACTTTGATCCAATCGACCTATAGTTATGGTGACTCGTTTGGATCAAGTTTTAGGATAGTTTCCCGAGGGACTGACGAATATGATCGTCATGTGTACATGTATCAAGCTTTGTACTCAACCCAAATGACATGGGGAGAGTACATTAACTACCTACAAAGTGTAGAACACATCACGTTGGAATAAAATTGATGCATTATTTATTTAAATCATGTCATTTAATTTATCCAATTTTATGTATTTTTTCAAATTTTATTTTGTATTTTTCTTATTTTTTTGGATTTTTCAAAAAAAAATTTAAAAAAAGGGGTCGCGACTGGGTCGGCCTGGGGGTCCCGCGACCCGCGACCCCTCCCTCCTTGGAGGGAGGAGAAGGTCGAAACTGGCATCCTGTTGGGGATGAATAGGAACAGGCTTCCTACTGGAGGTGGAGAGGGATGGCCGGCAGCCGGCCTCTTGCAGGTGGTGGAGAAGAAGACCTCCATCTAGAGGGGGTGCAGAAGCCTACAGGGCTGAGCCCCCTATGAAACCCAATGGCCAAAGTCTTCTTTCCAAATATTCCTCCCGTTGTTTTTTCATTGACGTATGAGCCTCCTTGTATAAAGGGGCCAAGTTACAAAACGATCATTAAAATGAACTAATTATAGTCATATCCTATAAGGATTGTGATGTAATGAAAAGATGGAAAGAAATTCCAAATATTTACAAATAGGTCTTTCTAAGGATGAAAATGCAAAAAACAAAAAACAAAAACAAAGTGGACTAAAGGGGATCCCCATCAATACTTCTTATGTGATGTAGCAGGAGAATCACAATTAGTTGTTTTTTATTTTCATGCATTTCTTCTGCTTTATATTTGTACTATTATCTTTTCAAAGGTCAACTTTCTGTGTGATGCTCCTCTACCTTGGCCACTTTAATAAATTTTTTGTCCAAAGCTTCAGTCCAACAAAGAAAAAAATGGTCTTGAAGAGAATATACAAAAACAGTTTTGAGGGTTTGTCTGATTCTTAAACCATTTTCTCATCAAGGATACGCAAATGTAAAAAAAGAAGAAGAATGACACTATCATAAATTGAAGAGAACATAATTATCTGACATAATATCAAATGCCACAAATGATATTGCTCAGTATTTTGTTTTTGTGTGAGGATTGTAGCTGCTGGTGTTCAGTTATTATTTACGGATGCAGTTGTAAGACCTATTGGATTAAGCATTTGTTTCTTATTTCTAGAACTTACACATGGACACCCAGTTTGGAAGTGACTACATCAACTTTTGCTTATCCTACTGAACTTTAAAAAATACAAAATCTTCCAGGTTGGGTCAAGATCTGAGGCAAGTGGAATTGCAAAAGCTGGGGCAAAGATGGTGATGGCTGTCTCCTGTGCTAAGGTCCATCGTCTGTTCTCTATTGAGTCTATTCTCTTGGATATTATGTCTCTTTATCCTCCAATGTACTATTAAAAGTGATAGAAGATGTAGCCCTTGGAAATGGCTAATTATTGTGATAGGTCTCACATGTATCTTCCTTGTATTGCAAGCTAGCTAGAGTTGAGAAATTGTTGGTGTTCGTTATGTAGTTTTAAAGAAAAATTTAGAATCTCTAACATCATTTTGGATAAAGTTACTTACAGTGAAACTGATTATATGCCACAAAGTTTCACTTTTAAAATTTTAAGTGCCCTACCACGTTGAATTTTCATCTTTTACAAGTTATACTGAATAATTTAAGATGCCTGAAGGAACATTTAGAACAGATACGTATTAGATTTAAATTTATGAAGGCAAACTTTCTCCACTTTGCCTTATGTTGTGACAGAACAGTTTGGGTGCTGATTCTCAGTCCTAATGTTTATCCTTCCTTTCGTGCATTTAAGATTTAGATAATTGGTTTTGTTAGTTCCTAATTTGGAGAATGATGGTGAGCTTGTAGACATATATTAATTGGATATCATGCTACCTTCAATTATCTTGTATTAGATTTGCGGATGAGCAAGTTTTGAAGAGTTAAATCCTTCTTCCTAAAATGGTCGCATTGGTTACACAGGCTTGTATACTGTAACGTTAAAAACCTAAAAGCAACGTTAGGAGGTTCATCTCTCTGAATCTAACTGCTTTTGTACTGCACTGCCAGCGTTTCCACTGAACTTTGGAGCAGGAAAACTTTCCCTAAGAGCATGACCTGGATCCTTTATGTTTTCTATACATCAGTTTTCATTTTCTTGTTTTATGTAAAATTTGCCTATCAACCTTATCCTGTCGTAGACTTGTGTTTAGAAGTTGATGATAAGCAGCAGTTTCTCATCCCAGTCTCACCAGGCATTTTCTTAATAAAGATAAGAAAAAAGGTGGAGGCAGCACTAATGCCTACCCTGTCAAAACCAAAATAAACTGGTTAATATCTGGTTCTTGTCAATTAAAAGCAATTTAATCTTCGATTGTTTGTAGTGGATACCTAAAGATAACTTCAGCTTTTTTCCTCGGTAATGTGTACTGTTTCAGAATATCAGTTTTGTAGTAACTGTAAAAAACATGTAGTATATGACAATACACTAGAAACATGCTAAAAAAACAAGCAAAAATTTTTGTTCTTGAGCATATCTAAAAAATTTCAAGCAAAATATTTGTTTTGTAAGGGAAGAAAAGAAAAGAAATATTATTTTACATCATTTGATCTGTTGGCACTTACAATTAAATCTTTGGTGCTTTATCACAGGTTCCTAAGATAACAGTCATTGTTGGTGGAAGCTTTGGAGCAGGAAATTATGGAATGTGTGGACGTGCTTATAGTCCAAACTTCCTCTTTCTTTGGCCGACTGCCAAGATTAGTGTCATGGGCGGTAATCAGGTGATTTTTAAACTTTTCTATTTTGTACATTTCTTTACTCATTTGTTATTGGTCATTATCTTTATATTGATCTAGAGGATCTCGAATCCAGGGATTATATGCCTATGGCAGTTTTTTTATCATAATTCATAGGAGGGTTGCTATATATTTGTAATAAATGAATTGCAAAATGCAATATTGCAATATTCTGGTGAGGTTTGAGTGACAGATGATAGTAGTAGTTTTTATTTAGGTGCTTGTGAAATCAGAACTAGGCTGGAAAACCTATTGCTTACCATTCCCATGGTCAAGCCCCCTCCCCCACGAAATAATAATAATAGTGATGATGATGTGTAATATGGCAAGGATGAGCCTCTTCCAGGGTGAATTGGGTCAAGTCGGGCCTATTCTAGGTGGAGTTGACATTTCACTTTTTGTAAGTGCTGAATGGCTCTCCTCTTAGTGCTTAGCTAACCCTCTTTTATCTGTTGTGAAGACATCTCCTTTCCACCTTTGTTGTTTGTAGTTTTGCACAGTAGTTTTGGGGGTAATATTTTATTTTATTTCAGAAGGATTTTGTTGTATTTTTCTCTACCTTTTTATGTGCTTTTTCTTTTCCTAAAAATTGTGGTACCATGATGCCATCTGCTTCCCAGAAATCACATCAATATTGCAATTGGTTAGGTGATTGAAGTTACTGATTATCCTGCTTGGCATGGTTCGCCGGGTCGGCGACCCGGTCACCCGGGTCGCCCGACCCGGTCACCCGGGTCGCCCGACCCGGCCGGTTTCCGGGCCGACCGGCCCGGAAACGACCCCGCCGGGCCGACTCCAAGCCGGCCCGACGGGGGGTCGCGCGACCCAGCTTTGGGTCGCGCGACCCGGCGACCTAGTCGGCCGGGTCGCCCGACCCCGGGGCGACCCGGCCTATGTCAAATTTTTTTATATTATTATTATATACTTAAACTTTTTTCTTCTCCCTCCCCGTTACCACCATTAAAACGGGGTAATAGTATAATAGTATAATAGTATAATAGTATCCGCGACTACTCTACGCCGCATTTAATAATAGTATAACAATAATTCACTATCATTTATATCATCATATATATATAAGATTTATAATTATAAATATATGTTATATACTCACATTTTATAAAGATCTATTTTAACTCTTTTCTCTTTCACACACATATCAAATTTGTCAAGAATAATTATTTTTTGAGTGTTCCATTTATTGATTGTACAATAATATTTTACTATCATTTATATTATTATATACAAGGAAGGCAGGATCCTGGATCGCGACCGGGTCGGCCCGGCTCTGGACCGACCCGGTCGGACCGGGTCGCGACCCGGGTCGCGACCCGGTCCGATCCGAATTATTTAATATTTTTTTTTTTGATAATTCGAAAAAAAATCGAAAAAATGTCGAAAAAATTCGAAAAAAATCTGAAAAAACAGAAGTATAACAATAAAAATATTTTCATTCATTAACATAAACTTTACCCAATCGTTTACATAAACTTGACTTGTTCTACATTTTCTACTTCAGCCTTATACTCTTCCCACGACATTGTATTATATACAAGTATGCCACACATCTTTGATGAATATTATATTCTGGAGTCCCTTCTACAATGACCCTAATGTGGCTAGTGGGTCCTAAAAAATCACCAAAGTAATGTTCATATGGGGATTGAATCGGGGTGTCCACGGGTGATCTATAACTCATCCCACTCCACTCTTGGTCATTTGTAGGAAACCAAGAGCCTTGAGATGAATCATACCCGTAGGTCGGTTGTTCATATCCATGGTACCGATCGATGTCCACCGTGTTGGGTATGTCGAGTTCCTCCACCTCGCGACCTCGCCCTACGGTCTATGTCTTGGGTCGCGCGGGTATACCGGTCTTCTCCAAGGAAGCGGCTGCCGTAGTAGGAGCTCTCCCCACATCCGCGGATCTCTCGCCTACTTGAAGCCGTGGCTCCTCGCCCTCGGTGTCCCACTCCATCACCGTGCCGCTCTTCGAAGAAGAATCCTCCGAAGTTTGATACGCGTGCGGATGTCGTGCTCCGGAGTGTCTTCCCGATCCTCGTCGAGTGTCTCCGCATCCGCTATGTCGAAGAGATCAGCTTAAAATTTGCTTACCCTTTCCCTTACTCCGTGCACCTCCGCCGATCCTTCACCGGCCTCTTCCTTCCTTCTTTGCCACGGCGGGCGGAATCCGAAATTCTCCGGGCGAGAGGGACGTCGTCAAGCACTCCTTCACCCATTGTCGATCTTCGGGATTGAACTCGAGCTCGCCCATCCCTCCTCGATCATTCACCCACGCTCCTAATGGATTTCTCTCATCAAAGATTTCCGATCCAAGTCGATGTCTTCCTCTTCGGGATCATCGTTCCCTCAATTTCGACCACCTCGAACCGTCGTCCTCCACCGTTGTTCTTCCCGTTGATTTTGCTTCATTCTATCTAGATTTTTCAACTCGAGCCTCGTTGTAGTGGCAATACACAAGGTCTTCAAGTCTTTTGGACGTCAACCTCGTTTCTCTCGCTTTGCGTGGATCGGGCCGAAACGTCGACCAATTTCTCTCGCGTGTACCGGATGCCGAAGTCGTTTGGCTAAGCACTCGATAGCCACATCGCCAAATCTTCATAACCGGGTGCTTTCGCTACGGTCCATCCACCAATCGGTACACAAGCGGTAACTACGTCGAGGGATTAATAATCAATGTTAATATAAAGAATTAATGGATAAGGACCTGGACTTAGGAGCATAACCTCGCTCCACTTCGTCGTCCCAAAATGATTAGACCGCATCCTATAGTGATACATCTTGTTGCATGCAATTATCGACCGATCATCATCATCAAGCATCCTTGTGATAACCTTTTTGACATCATCAAGTAATTCATTTGTTGCCCCGAATTGTTGATCGCAATGTTAACGAGGGTCAAGAAGTAACCTAAGAAGATACAAATGTTACTAATCAATCAAATCATATTTTCAAATACAAAAGAATGAAGTAAAAGAGAAATGAAATATACCCGAAGCATGTATCGTCGATGTAATGTTCGCTCCCACCGACGTCAATAATGTCCCACCACATGGTCGAAGTCGACACGGTTTTGTAATCTCATCCTTTGCCCCTATCTATCGCATCGTATAGATAGCCCGTACGTCCGCTTTTCTATCACCGTCGACTATCCTTAGCACCTTCACCATGTGACTTACAATGCTCAACGTCTTCTTCACAACTTTCCGTAAATCTCCGCTCTCAATTGTTTCCTCAACTTTCCTCCCTTTCCGCTTATCTGACGGGTTACATCTAGCTAACCAAGTACCCCACCCCGGTGAGATGACCATGTGACAAAGAGCCCTCCTATGAGTTAATAGACTCTCTAAGGAGATATAATGGGAGGCAAAGCGGGTGGCACCAGGTCTGAGAAGCTCTCTTCCCTTCGTATGTTCCCTCGTTAGTTAAGGATGAAGTTGTGGTTGTAGATGAATGACGAGATAAATTGGGCTAACTTCACAACCCGGTCTATTTGACTATCTTCGCAAATGTCCTCTAACATTAAATCTAGAGAATGCGGCGGAACACGGTGTCCAATACATTTTCGGTCTCTTGACCATCAACATTCGACCGGCCGCTTTGTATGCGGCCGCGTTGTCCGTAACTACTTGACAACCCCGTCCTCCCCTATCTCCCGGATAACTCCATCTATCAACTCAAAAAGATATTCGGAGTTCTCGACCTTCCCCGATGCATCAACCGACTTCCAAAAACACAAAGGCCGGCTTCGACAATAAACTAGAAAATTTATCATCGTCTTTCTAGTTATACCGTTAAGAATAATATTAACAAATTAGGTATAACATAAAACAAATTAAGTAAAATCGTTTGTAAAGTGAGCTTACCGGTCCAACCATCCGTCATCAACGTACAACCTCTTTCATCCCAAATCCTTTCAAAGGACTTGACGTCCTTTGTTGTCTCGTCCACCTCCATTGGAAGATATACGTTGTATATCTCGGTTGGGTTAGGTCCAGGCGCTCCTTTTCCAACATCCCCGATGGTGGCGATGATGTTTTCATAGTGCGGTCCCTTAAAGATTTCCGTCGTATACTATGATGGAAGAACCACCTCGATGTCGCTCGTCCGATCTCTTCTTTGCAATTTTTCAACTTCTTCCATGCCGTCGTTCTCGATGTTTGGCGTTGCCGTGGTCGGGTGACATCAGGATCGAAGGGACGCACTCTTGGGTCATCATCTCGAGTGAGATCATGAATCTCCTCCTCCACGTATGGGTTAGATCCCCTTCCACTCCCGGATCCTTGACCACCGATCGGCCGGTGCGGCGCAAATGGTCTTCGCCGGCGAATGACTTCCGACTAGCCTCCATAGCCCGATAAAGATCCTCTAATTTTCAAACATAGAAGTAAAGAAGGTAATAAACTTATTAGGGAAAGAGATAAATAATACATAATACAAACCATCTTCGAGGCCTATATCACGACGAATGTTCGAACGCTCTTGTCCGGTTCCATATATGTGTACGGAATGTCTTGCCGGTTGACGGATTTCTTCCCGAATCGTATCGCTCTATGCCGCTTTGAAGTTCCCTTCGCCGCTTCCAAATCTAGTAGATGATGTCGGAATTGTGCTCTTACCTCTGGTGGAGCACGAGAGCACGGGAGCACATTGCCCTTCATTCCGGCAAGGTGGTGTTTTAATCTAAAAATACCACCATGCATAACTTTATCACACGATTTACATTGCACTTTCCCGTCGTCGTGGACGGTAAAGTGCAATGTAGCCAAGCCGGATCATTCGGGTTGACCCCTTCGGTGTCACCACTTGGAGAAGCCATGGTGAACAAAAGTAAACAACAAGGAGAAGAACAATAAAAAAACAAGTTAACCTTCACTAAATAAAATAAGGACCTTGGGGGTGGGAATTAGCCTTAAAATGTAAGGCTTAGAGGGCTTAGAATGAGGGGGAGGGGTGGGTATGAGAGCCTCCCCGGGGGCCTTATATAGGCCCCCAAGGGGCGCAAGGGGGGCATCAAGAACCCCCCTTGCTTGCCCCCCACGGGAAGCAATTCATTGCTTCCCGTGGGGGGCAAGGATCCCATGCGGGATCCTGGGGTCGCGCGACCCAGTCGCAGGGTCGCGTGACCCGGCGATCGGGTTGCGACCCAAGGGGATCCCCCGCTCGGGTCGGGCCAGTCGGATCCCGATCGGGCTGGTTGGCCCAAAATCCGACCGGATCGGGTCCGGGTCGCGACCCGGATCCCAATCCGGCATTCCATGATTATATATAGTTAAAATTAATAATTCTAAATATACGATACATCTTAAAATTTATAAAATTATTTGTTAAGTATCTTTACCCTCTCACTTAAGATTAACTATTTCCCAACATATATTAATACAACATAATCACAAAAAAAAAAATCATATTCACTTGTATACATAGATAAACACTCATATTCAATTATAATATAAAAAAATAATTATATTTATGTATATATTTTATGTATACATAAATATATGATATAAAAATTATTATTTCTATTTGTTTCTTATTTTTATATAATTTTTTATAATAAAATAAATAAAATCCGACCCCCGTCCGACCCGTCCGACCCGGGGTCGCGACCCCGTCCGACTAGGTCGGTTTTGGGGCCGACCGACCCCGGGCCGACCCCCGACCCTGCCTTCCTTGCTGCTTGGATCTAGTTTGTGAAAGATTTAACAGTATAATTTCTTGAAAATTCTATATAGCCGGTTCCATTTTGGCCAAAGCCTACATTACGGTCTCTGTTGTCGGATGACTTTGAAACATGCCTAGAATCCGGAACTTATGTTCTGAGCAGCATTTTAGCTGTTTGGTGGTATCACTGGTTCATGGAGTAGGACGGTTGTCAGGCCTGAATCAGATTTACCGCTTCTGGGAAACCTTAGATTTAGAAGTTCTATGATACAATCGAACATGGTATCCTGATGTACCAGTTTGCAACTCCATATGTAGGTAGGTGCCGTCCATATTCTTTTTATCGTGCATATCTTTAACCCAGTCCTAGACTAATTATTTCTCTTATAATGTATCTTCCACAGAATAATTCACTATAATTTGTATACATTGAAAACCAAACATTTCGTGCACAAGAAGGTATATAACTCCAGGAAATGAGGTTTTCTAGCAAATAGATGACCTCTCTTGTAACATATTCTCCGGGATAAATTCTTGATAAATCATGTATTTGCAAGTCTTGTCCCCATCATTTGTCGTTCTATCTTCTACGGACATGTTGATCTCCTTCATACCCATGCTTATAGATCTTCAAGAGGCTTACATGTAGTTTTCTTACCGCATTTCATTACAGGCTGCAGGGGTTCTTGCACAGATAGAGAAGAAGAACAGGAAAAAGCAGGGGATCGAGGTAAACCATCCACCCCTTCCTAACTTCTGTTTGAGAGTGAGCTGAATACTTGCCTTTTTTTGTCTTCTGGACAAAAAAAATATCGGAGAAGGAAAAAAAAGAAGCAAGCTCAATCTTTTGTTTCCTCATCATTTTCATGTTCAAATTCATCTGCTCCTTCCTCCTTACTCACTGGGTGGGTCTCTGAACAATGCTCCTAACGTACATATACTGATCTTTCCGTGCAGTGGGCCAAAGAAGAGGAGGAGATGTTCAGAAACAAGGTTGTTGAAGCGTACGAGAGAGAAGGAAGCCCCTATTACTCTACGTCCAGGATGTGGGACGATGGCATCATAGATCCTGCAGATACTCGGAAGATCTTGGGTTTGTGCTTGTCAGCCTGCGCGAAACATGCGCAGGAGGATACCAAATATGGGGTATTTAGAATGTAAAATTTGAAATGGCCTGATCTTAGGTCGTCATTCATGTGTATCATCTCCTGGGAAGATGATAAAAATACAAGCTTTTAAGTTATGTAAGAGCCGGCAAAGGCTTTCTTTCTTCTATCTCATGCGCTCTTGATGAAAGATACCAAGAGTGGTAATCTTGAGCTTGGTTTTCCCGGTCACATCTGGCCTGTCTAATCTGATTTCCAGATGTGGAGAGGCTGGGTTAATCTCAAACGTATGTTAGGTGTTTTTGATGGCACAATAAATTTTTTAATACATTTGTGATAAAAGTATATATATAAAAATTAAAAAGTTACACACGCATTTGCTTTCGGGTATTATCATACTTGTGGGTGATAAAGCAATGACGATATTATCATTTAGCCATAAGCTTAATAGCTAATATCTGTATTTGTTGAAATTATAATTTTACTCAAAACGTTATTAATTTAGAAATTAAAAATTATGAGAAGTCAAGGTAAGTATGAAGTATTTATATGGAGAGAAACCATTGCAGGAGGGAGAATGAGAGAGTCCGCCGTTTATTAGGGAGACCATATAGATAGACCAAAGGAGCAGGAGCTGAAAGGCTGGAGAGAGAGAGAGAGTGCAATCAAAATTAGAATGAGATATTCCGACAATTTATTAAAACAATTATTAAAAATATTCAATTTCATATATGTCTTTCCAAATTTAATAAAAAATAATAAAATAATAAATAAAATATAAATAGCTAAACTTATGTTATATAAATGATAAAGATAAAAGATAAAATTTTAAAGGTATTAAATCAAATTTTAGCAGTAATATGAGATTTATTAACTTACTTTAAAATAATAAGTAACATAAAATAAAAATTCAAATTTATTAGATTGCTCCAATTCAATAATAGAATCAGAATCAAAATAAAATTGAAATATTATGATTCATTTTTAATCAAAGAAAGTTGAAATGACCTAACCTTTCTCCAAATTGAAATAAGAAACGAACAAATCTGCTGTCCAATCTGGCCTTACCTTCGTCTCCGGCATTCCGGGAGGCTTGCAGCCAGGGCTTCAGTTTCTTCTTCCCTTTTAAGATACAAGGCGCTGCAAGGTGCACCTCTTTGCCAGGGCGTTCTCTTCTTTACAGTCAAAAGCATACTGTTTGGTAACTGCATTAGGTATCTTTTTGCACTGTAAATTTTCAAATTGACAATGATGAAAAATCATCAATGAATATTTGGCTGTCAACATCGATATTGAAACTGCTAGTGCAAAAAAAAAAAACACTATAAATGCAATTTAAGTGTCTCCTAGTATCAAATTTGGCATCGTTACTCCATCCTCTAATTTGATACTTTAACCAAACATGACTTTACATGGTGTATATATATATATAAATATATATATTTACCATATAGATGGCGGTAAGTAACCTTTTAGAGGTTGATGTTGGTGATCGTTAGATCACCGGGTCAGGGACTATTTGAAGAAAAAAAATGATGACAATTTTAAGTACTGATTAGCAAAAAAATTAAATACATTATACTTCAACGCTTAGAAGAATAATGAAACTGAAAAGAGTCCCTTAGGCCATGTTTGATATGAGGATAAATTGGGGATAAACCAGGTTTATCCCCAAAATTTAGGGGATAGGCCTGGTTTATCCCCAAAAAATTTTGGTGCCAAACAGGCCCTCAGAGATAAACTAGGATTATCCCTTTGTGATATTTGCACCAAACGAGGTCTTTCGGGGGTGAAGATAAATAGTAATAGGGTATAGAGCGGAGCACACTTTTTTTTTTTGGTCAGACGGAGCACACTATCTATTGTATCTCTTATCCGTTGAGCAAACGTCACACAGGAACCACCATATCTGGAAAAGTTGATTCTTTTCTAAGGTAGTCAGTAGTCAAACATGAACCTAATATATGCATCAAATATACACATAAAACAAAGACAAATAAAGAATTTTACTGCCCTTTAAGGGCATAACATCGGAACATATACAAGAAGGTTGTAATCTACGAAATAGTAGTTATAAATGCTAACCAGACTTGTCCAGACATTCGGGTCTTCTTCTTCCTGTCTGAGACACATGCAACTACTTCACTTCGGAGCATGTGCTGTATGGTTGGGTTGAGATGAGAATTGTTCAATCCAAGGAGGGTTGGGTTGGGGGTCGCGACCGGGTCGCGGGACCCCCAGGCCGACCCGGTCGCGACCGGGTAGCGACCCGGGTCGCGACCCTAATATTTAATTAATTTTTTTTTGAAAAATTCAAAAAAATAAGAAAAATGCGAAAAAATCTGAAAAAATACAGAAAAATTGGATAAATTAAATGACATGATTTAAATAAATAATGCATCAATTTTATTCCAACATGATGTGTTGTACACTTTGTAGGTAGTTGATGTACTCTCCCCATGTCATTTGGGTTGAGTACAAAGCTTGATACATGTACATATGACGATCATATTCGTCTGTCCCTCGGGAAACTATCCTAAGACTTGATCCAAACGAGTCACCATAACTATACGTCGATTGGATCGAAGTATCCGATGACTCCACCTAATTCATTCCACAGTACTCTTGATCGTATGTAGGGAACCAAGAGCCTTGGGATGAATCATTCACATAGTCGGAGGCATCGTGGTATTCTGCTCCAACTCCATGGCTACGATGACCTCCTCTACCTTGTGGCGGCCTTCTACCATGATCGGTATCTTGGGTCGCATGAGTATATTGCTCCTCGCCGGTAAAACGTAGCGACGTGGTAGGAGATAGGGGAGGATCTGAGGTCCCTTGTACTTGTAAAGTGTCCGTGCCCCCGTATCGAGCACCATCATCGCTGCTACTCTTTGACGACGAATCCTCGGACGTCTGGTACTGCACTCGGATGTTCGGCTCCGGCGTATCTTCTCGATCATCTTCGACCGTATCAGCATCTGCAATATCGAAAGGATCAGTCATAACTTGTTTACCTTTTCGCCTACTTTGCGTACCTTGGCTAGTTCCTTCTCCGGTCCTCTGGCGCTTTGCTAGTGAGGGAGGGATCTGGAATTCTTCGGCTAAAGGGACATCGTCGAGCACTCCTTCGGCCCATTGTCGGTCTTGGGGTTGAACTCCGGTTCTCCCAACCCTTCTCGGTCGTTTACCCAAGCTTCTAAGGAGTTCTTCTCGTAGAATATTTGATCCAAATCGATATCGTCCTCTTCATTGGCGGCTCGTCGACCGAACGTCCCGCCGCGCGTGCTATCCAACTCTTTTGTTCCATCCGGTTCGCTTCATTCTATCCAAATTCCTCAACTTTAACCTCACGTTGTAGTGACAATACACGAGGTCTTCAAGCCTCCTCGATGTCAACCTATTTCTCTCGCTTTGTGTGAATCAAGCCGAATGTAGACCAATTTCGCTCGCGGCCGAAGCGGATGTGGTTTGACTTAGGACCCCGATGGCTACGTCCGCCAAGTCCTCGTACCCCGGTACTTTACCATGGTCCATCCACCAATCACCGCATAAATTCAATGTCGTACATTATTATCTAATTAAGCTTTGATTAATTAAGTGATGAAAAACATTTCTACGTACCCGGACTTATTATCATCACGGCTCGTTCAACTCTGCTCGTTCCAAAGTGAAAACTCCGCATTCTGTAATCATACATCTTGTTGCAAGCGATAATAGCCCGGTCGTCGTCACCAAGCAACCGTCGGATGACGCTCTTCACGTCATCTAATAGCTCGTTCGTCGCCTTGAAACGTGGACTATAGCAATATCTTGGGTTGAAAAAGTAACCTACGAAACAAATAGTATTAGTAAACAAGTTATACACAACTTTGATTAATAAAAAGATTAGTAAATGTTTAAGAAAATATACCTGCTTGCATGTATGGGTTGATGTAATGTACGCTCCCGCCGACGATATATAATATCCCACCACTTGGCGAAGTCGGACACGGTCTTGGAGATTTCTTCTTTGGCTCTCTCAATCGCATCATATAAATACCCCATGTATGCCTTTTCTATCTCCGTCAACTATCCTTAGTACCTTCACTATGGGTTGGACGATGTCTAACGTCTTCTTTACAACTTTCCAAAAATCTCCACTCTCTATTGTCTCTTCTACTTTTCTCCCCTTTCTCTTATCCGATGGGTTACATCTAGCCATCCAACTACCCCAACCCGGTGAAATGACCATTTGAGTTAGAGCTCTCCTTTGACTCAATAAACTCTCTAAGGAAATATAGTGGGAGGCGAACCGGGTTGCACCGGGCCGTAACAACTCTCGCCCCTTGGTGTGTTCCCTCATAAGTGCAAGGACAAAGTTGTGGTTATAAATAAATGAAGAAATAAACCGGGCTAGCTTAACTACCCCGTCTATTCGAGGATCCTTGCATATATCCTCCAACATCAAATCTAAAGAGTGGGCGGAACAGGGTGTCCAATACAACTTTGGTCTTTTGACCATAAGCATCTGATCGGCCGCTTTGTATGCCGCTGCATTGTCTGTGACTACTTGAACTACCCGGCTCTCTCCTATTTCTTCTATCACTCCATCTATCAATTGGTAAAGATACTCTGCATTCTTTACCAGTCCTGATGCGTCGACCGACTTCCAAAAGACCGTGCCGGCTTGACTGTACACTAGAAAATTGATCATAGTCTTCTTAGTAATACCTGTTAAGTATAAGATGTTAACTAAGTTACATTAAAAAAGAATGTTAATACATATAATATGAACAAATAAAAGAAAATTTAATTACCGGTCCATCCGTCGGTCATTAACGTGCAACCTCGTTCCTCCCAGATGCGTTCAAATGACTGCACGTACTTCTTTGTTTCTTGCACCTCCATAGGAAGATATACATTGTATATCTCCTTTGGGTTTGGACTGTGCACTCCCCTCCCGACGTCCGCGATCGTGTCGATCATGTTCTCGTAGTATGGTCCCTTCGCGGCATTTGCCGAATGCCGTGGTGAAAGAACCACCTCGACGTTGCCCGCCCAATCCTATCCTTACATAATTTGAGGTTCTTCATCGCCGTCGTGATTGTTGTTTGACGTTGTCGTGGTCCAGTGATTACGGGATCCACGGGACCCACCGCCGGTCGTCGTCTTGTGTGAGATCACGAACCCGATCTTGCGGTTGGTTGTTGGATCCTCTTCCGCTACCTCGACCACTCCCACTTCCGCACTTCGACCCATCATTCGGCCGCTATGTCTATAGAACTCTTCCTCGGCGAATGATCTTCGACTTGCTTCCATCCCTCGTGAGAGTTCATCTTTTTAAAAAACATTTAAGTATCAAGGCTACTTAATTATCCTTTAAAATAGAATAATAAACAACGTTTATGAGTAACACCTCCCATACCTTCGTACTCTTCGTCTCCAAAAATATCCGGCCTCTCTTGTCCGGTTCCGTAAATGTGTACGGATCGTCTCCCCGGTTGTTGCAATTCTTCTCGGACGGTCTCTTTATGTCTTTCGCTAGTTCCCTTCGTTTGCTCCATCGCTTGTAGGTGCCTACGAAATTGAGCTCTGACCTCCGGCGGAGTCCGTGTGCAAGGAAGAACATTTCCCTTCACGCCTGCAAGATGAAATTTTAAACGATAAATACCACCGAATATTACTTTGTCGCAATATTTACATTGCACTTTTCTCTCCGCCTACGTGGAGATCAAATTGCAATGCAACCAAGCCGGATCACTCCGGTCGCGCCGGTAGTTTGGGTTGTTTGGCTTGGAAAAGACATTTTTTAAGTAAATAATTACTTAAGTAAGTAATTAATTATTTAAAAAATGTCTAATAACCTTAATTAGTGACTACTAATGTGAGTATATTTTTATTTATATAAATTGAATGATTAACTAAATATAAGATTAAGTAAGTAATTAATATTCCTTCAAACTAATGATGTGTTAAGTAACTACTAAACTAAATATCTAACTAATCTTCTAGCTAACTAACTATGCAAGTAAGCAAATAAGTATTAAAAAGAATAAACTACTTAACCCACTAATCAATGGAACTAATATTAAATAAATATACTAAATGAACTAATGAAATGCTTGATGAAATAATTAAGTAAATGAGAGAAAAAATTTGAGCAATGAGAGCACAAATGAGAGGTTGAGAGTGAGAGTGGGGGTGGGAGTAAGGAGAGCCCCTCGGGGCTTTAAATAGCCCCCAAGGGGCTGAATGGGGGCTGCGCCCCCAAGACCGTTGGCAACGGTCCGAGACCGTTGCCAACGGTCCGGCAACGGTCATGTGACCGTTGCCGGACCGGGTCGCGCGACCCGGCCGGGTCGCGCGACCCGGTCGGCCGGGTCGCGCGACTCTCGCGACCCGGCCACGACTCCGCGACCCGGCCGGGGGGGTCGCCCCGACCGGGTCGCGACCGAGCCTGTCGGGTCTAAACCCGACCGGGTCGGGGCCGGGTCGCGACCCGGCATTCCATGGTTCAATCTATTATATGCTTTTGGTGGTGATGCTCTGATTGGCCGATAATCCACCTTACAAGTTACTTCACAATGAAGGAGCCTAATCTAATGCATGACCATGGGCCCAAACCCCTGTTTGGAAAAGTCAACGTTAAGAGATAAGGATGCACTCAGGGCAGGGTCAGGGTGATTGCTAGAAGTTTACTCCCACATGACAAGACCCTGCAAAAGAATTTAATGGGGATCGGTCCATTCTCCGCAAGAAGACACAAAAAAAAAACATCGACCGTACCGTAAAAACATTGAGTGTGTTTTGTGTGTACGTGAGAACCCCTGGAGCATACATCACCCTCAAATTTTCATCGATTTCAGGACCATCCTTCTATGCTTTCACGGTCAAAGTACAAGCCAAGTCGAATGCATGCTACTTATCATCTTCGGGTTCACTGAAATGAAACAGCAAGGGAGCTGGATGACGTTTCAGATCAGATGATTCGAAGACCCTCTCAGCATCTTCTTTTGAGTCAAGACTTGGATGCCCATGGCAAAGCTCGGTTATCTTATTTGTAACATTATTAAATGATAGTGGATACAATACAATTTTGATGTTGATAAAAGGGAAATCAGTATCAAGATTTTTATAGCATTAAATATAAAAAACAACGTTGGCACAAGCGTCTAATATACCGTCAGTTGTCAGAGCCAACAATGACCGTTGATCTGTCTTTTTTTTAGTAAATAGCTTTTAGATTGAAAGCAACAGACTACCACCACTACTACCACAACAACAATTGAAGTCGCCATATATCATTAATCACACTGGCAGCATAATATTTGTGGTGTTAGATATGTGTCCTTATAATTATTCATATTTCGAATATTTCCTCATCATATTTAAAAGCCTTAATAAGCCCCGAAAATCTTCTTTTGGTGAAAACACATACCACATTGTCAGCTAAATATTTCAGTTCTTACGACGGAAACATCCTCTCTTATACTATTTCTCCGTTCTCTCTCTAGGAGACAGCATTTTTTCAAGAAAATAAAAAGAAACAATAGCATATCTGCAGTGTTCCTGGATAGAGTACTTATTTTTTTTAAAAATACGAGTTCAAGTACTACAGAGACTTTTAACTTTTCTAGGTACATGTTATAATAAAAAAATTACAAGGACCGTTATGTAAAAATCCTAAAAAACAAGACAGCGTGTCTTCCCCGAAAACGAGAGAGTTCTTCTCTTTGGTTTTCTTCTCCATCTTTTTCTCTTGCACGTCTTCCCCTTTCAAAAAAAAAAAAAACGGCGCGTCTTCCAATTTGCCCGCAAAGGTTAATAAATTTGTCGTTTCCCATCTCAGCGGGGGCTTATCCGAAAAAACAGTGCACTTCCAAGAAAACTCCACCCTTTGAGTCGTCCCAAAAGCCATGCGACGACCTGACTGACGACAGCGGGCCCCCCCATGGTGGCACGCCGACTCCCTATGCACGTGGCGCCATCCGGTTTGTCCTACATGGACGGTCCTGATGTCCTCACGTTTGTTCGCTGGTCCTCCGAGACCGCCACGTTGCGATCTGTGTACATTATTGAATGTTGTTTAAGGGAGAGGGGGAGGGAGAGATAGAGAGAGAGGCAGAATCCCCTTCTTTCCTTTAAAGGACCGACACTTGTCGGCAGGACCGACCGGAGACACGAGTGGAGGAGCAAAGGACGAGATTTGACAGACGGAGGGCGCCGGCCGGCCAAGCAAACGAACAAAAAAAAAAGGTTCTTTTCTCCCTCGCCCCCTTTGCGTTCTTCCCAGGCTTCTTCTCTCCCCATCGAGAAAATGATGGTGTGTGACGGAAGATTTTTCCGCCTGGTTTGGCGAATGATGCACCCTTTGTCCAGGGAGGGACGGGCACGGGGCTGCTGTAATCATCAAAATGCCCTCTTTCTTTTTCCGTGCTGTGCATTGGTGGTGGGGGAATCCCAGCAACTGAGATCTCAATAAACAAAGATCTTAATAAACAAAGCTGGAGAAGAGAGAAATGAAAAGATTTCCGTTTTCGGAATAGGGATCTCTGTCCAAGGTCGGATTTTGATGTGTGTTCCCAGATGAAAGAAAAATAAATGACCCGGATCCGGGAGGCGCTTCTGCTCCCGTTGGATCTATCACTACTGCGGCACCCAGACCTCTCTGCTTTTTTTTTGTTGCTCCTGGATTTCGATCCATTAATTCCACCTATGCGGTGGATTTTCTTCTTCTAATGCGGTCGTTTTTATATCTTCTAATGATTTGATAGCCGGGATAATGATGCCTTGGTTGGTTGGACTTGAGCTTGCTCGCTATGATCTCGATGGATTCTAGAGATCTGATGCTTCCGCCGGCGGCCTTCCTCTGTTTTTGCTCTGATGTGAACCAGGCGGAGAGGAGGAGGAAGTGAAACTGCGGAGAGTGGTCTTCGTCTCTTCGAGATCCAGAGAAGCGGCTATGCGCATCCCGTAACTTTTTCGAAGAGAAGATCGGAGGCAGGAGCTGAAGAGGGGGGAAAGGAGGAAGCTTTGGCCGACCCACGATGAACTCCAGAGGCATGGGTTTCGACGGCGACGTCGGCCGCCCGCCGACGGGGCTGGCGCGGCTGTCGTCGGTCTATTCGCTCACCCTCGACGAGTTCCAGGCCACGCTGGGGGGCGTCGGCAAGGACTTCGGCTCCATGAACATGGACGAGCTGCTCAAGAACATCTGGACTGCCGAGGAGACGCAGGCGATGGCTGCGGCGTCTCTTGCACACGGCGGCGGCGGCGGCGGCGGCGCCGGGGTGGATATGGTGGGGGGACTGCAGAGGCAGGGCTCTCTGACGCTGCCTCGGACGCTCAGCCAGAAGACGGTGGACGAGGTTTGGAGGGACCTGTTCAAGGAGAGCAGTGGCGGTTTCACGGGCCAGATTGGCGTCGCGGCGGCGGAGCTGCAGCCTCAAAAGCGGCAGCCGGCGATGGGGGAGATGACACTGGAGGAGTTCCTGGTGAGGGTCGGGGTGGTCAAGGAGGACCCGGCGGTGTCGGCACCACGGCAAACCGTCAACACAGCAAGCATTGCCGACGGTAACGGCAGTGTGCTCTTCGGGGAGGTACCCGACAACCAGCTGAAAAATCCTGCGCCGGTCAGTTTCTCGGCTGCTGGGTTCACCGTCGGCGGCGGAGCTATGGTGTACGATCCTGCGGCTACTGGGCTTGTGATCAACGCCGGTACCATGAGGGCTCCAATTCAGCTGGGGGATGCAGCGCCTGAGCTCGCAAGTCGGGGTGAGAGGAAGACCGGAGGGATCATGGGGATCGGAGATCCGGTGGTGAACGGCGGGTTGATGCCGGGCATGGTCGGGCTGGGAGCTGCGGCCGCCGCCGCCGCCGCGTCTTCAGGAGACGACCTTTCTTCTGACGGGCTCGGTAAGGGCAACGGAGATTTGCCGTCGTTGTCGCCGGCTCCTTACGTGTTCAACGGAGGGCTAAGGGGGAGGAGATGCGGCGGAGGAGCTCTGGAGAAGGTTGTGGAGAGGCGGCAGAGACGCATGATCAAGAACAGGGAATCTGCTGCAAGGTCGCGAGCTCGCAAGCAGGTGATCTTTTTCATCGTGTATTCCAAGTTCTCTACTTCTTGCTGTCTCTCCTGTTATCGGTTTTCAGTTTATCGGCTGAAGAGAGAGGCTGCTGCGATGCTGAGAGAAGCCTCATTTTTTGGTAGCATTATACTGTAGCCATTGCTGTAAAAGAACTAGGTATCATTCATATGGGGTGTTTGGTTGTCTGATAAATTGAGTTTTGGTTACAATTTCATGTTTTTGTAACAAAACTTATTAAAAGAGGTGTTTGGTAACCATTACAAATTTATGCTTTTAAAGGAATTTTCTTCTTAGACCAAAAAAGAAAAAAGAATCTCACCTCTTTTTTTATATTGTGGTTTCCTACCACCTTGTTTGGTCATATATGATATTCACCTTTTTTTTGGTTATCACATCCCTCTAAACATGACAATTTTATGTCATTGACTAGTTCACATTTTATTTTAATACAACTTTTTATCATCAAAGTGGATAAAAATTTATTATACAACCAAACACCCTCTTATAAAACATTTTCTTTTTGAGCTTGCTTCTTTGGTTTCCTCTATATTATTTATCCACCAAATTCCTCGAGTTTAGATCTTACCATCTCAAAGTGACACATCTATGCCTTGTACGTGAATGGATGCTCTTTAGTTTGGTTCAGACAAGGATTTTCAAATTGGGATCAGCTACTCGATTGGCAAGGGTTGATCACAATCCGGATCGGAATTGGATTGGCCGATAAGCAAAGCAAAACTGATCCAGGGTTGTCCTGAATCAGTCTTCCAAAATCCGAAAAAATAGAAAACATAAAGAAATGAAGTACCTAATGGGGTGTTTGGTTGCATGATAATTTTTTGTACACTTTCATGATAAAAACTTGTATTAAAATAAAAAGTAAACCAACTCATGACATAAAATTATCATGTTTGGAGGGATGTGATTACAAAAAAGAGTAACAACCGCACATGACCAAATAAAGTGGGGGACCACAAGAAAAAAAAAAGAGGTGAGACCCTCTTTTTTTGTTTAAGAAGAAAATCACTTTCAAAACATAAAATTGTCATGGTTGTCAAACACCTCTTTTAACAAGTTTTCTTACAATTTTTAAAAAGTAAAATAAAAACCTCAATTATCCTGCAACCAAACACCCCATAAGATTTTCTAGGGTTGAGAGACAGCTGATCTGAGATTGGATTGTCCCAGTTTGGAGACAGAGGGGTGGCACCTCTCCCCTTGTATCTTTCCTGCCCTAATGGACGGAAGGTCATTTTCCATTGAACGAACAAGCAAAAGAACAATTACATGGCTTCTACTAACATAGTAGAAGGGAGACGAAAGAAACTGAAGGAAAAACATAGTAAAGCTTAAGAATCCGTCCTTGAAAGTTTAAAATTTCACATGAGTTCTTGGCTCAGTAACAAGTCAATCTTTGACGAAGTTAGCCAGACGAAGAATATCTGAATGCTATTGGAAATGGTCCTAAAAAATTCTTTTATTTCTAGAGTGCCAAATTTCCCATAACGCCGCAGGTAGGATGATCTTCCAAAGGCAAAGCGCTGAAGCCGATGGAGCAAGTTGGTGGCTGCAGCGCAAAGGTGAGACATGAAGGAGAGAGCAACAGAGCAATGATGGCAACGTTGTGTGTGTGTGTGTGTGTGAGTGAGAGAGAGAGAGAGAGAGAGAGAGAGAGAGAGAGAGATCAGAGGATGTTGCAGTAGATAGAGAGGCAATCTCCTTCGCTCTTAGGTGTTCTGACCGAATCAATAGCAGAAGATCTGGCCTATTAATGTGTTGTTTGTGACCACCGCTTTCTCCAATTGTGTCTCTTTTGAACATCGTGGTCGGTGAGGTTGCCTTGCAACCGCATCATGAGGATGGCTCACTTGACAATGGTGCTATGGCTGATGTGCATGCTTTGAATCATTGAAGGAGGTCAACCAACGCAATATTGGTCAAGGTACGCAAGAAGAAGAAGCAACAAAGAAAAGAAATTAGAAATTAGACAAAGACACAATCGGATGACGACTACGAAAAGTTTATTCCACCTACACATCAAGAAGATGTAGGTAGTTTGGGTGGAGGTGGAGATGGAAATGGAGAATTTGATACCACTATCAATGCATGTACTTGTGGAGTTGGTCTTAATGATGTGAGTCAAAAGTAACATTCAAGTGGGAGAAGTCAACGTTAGAATCAAATGTATTTTTTTGATGAGTACATGCGAGAAATTGTTCAGAACCTCCTAAGAACTTGGAGCCATACTATCCACCCACAACATCAACATCGGACAACATACATGATTTTAGTTAAATGACCAAATCATTAGTTTCGTATGGATATAAGTCAATCATTAGTGACAATTCTCAACTGGGCATATTGGAGAATTGGGAGAATGAGGACTAAGAAGATCAATTCCGTACATTTTGGTGATTAGAAAGTATCTATTGTATAACATTTGAATTGTACCATTTCCTTTCTTTATTAAAATGAGTAATAGTGTTATCTTATATCCACTTGACTTAAAATCTCTCATAGTGGCATGAAAGTGTGTTAGATATTACATTTATATTTATAACATTTTAAGGAGTTTTCCAAATATTTTAAAATTATAATATTTTTTTACATTTTTGAAAAAAAAATCTTGAACTGGACTGATTCCAAATCAGCATTCTTCCTGAAGAATCACTTGAATCAAGACCCACCAATCTAGGTCATAATTATGATCCCATGGTCCTTGACTGTCACTGTGCTTGCTAACCGTCACATATTTCAACTCCTCGAAGAAAGGATACTTGTCAACATCCCAAGTGGGTCCATACACATTGATCAGAAAACATTGTTTCCCATTATCATTCAGTCTGATGTTGAGTACCTGCATATGCTTGCTTTCCATAACTGACTCATCCTCAACCTCCCTCTCATTCCATAACACTGCCAGAACCCCCCTCCCCCCCACTCCACCCAGTAGATGGACTACGAGCAAAACCAGATAGCTTACCACACTAACTTTTCCGCATCATTTGGGTTATCAAAACTGGATTTAGTCTTCTTATGAACCACTAGCGTAGGCATGTGTGCAACTGCCATGCTTCGTAGCCATCATTTGTGATAAGTTATCGGATCTGGCAGTGTTCAGCCCTGCCGTTTTAATGACATGTTAGGAGTTGAGAAGCTTTATCATCTTGAGATGTATGTGCCTCATGCTTGTTTTGTTTTTAATACTATCTATTTTATTTAGTTATGCGATTTTCCCCTCTGGTAGGCATACACAACGGAGTTGGAGGACGAAGTGGCAAAGCTTAAAGAGAAGAATCAAGAATTGCAGAAGAAGCAGGTTTCTTTCATCATATACGAAGTGATGAATTGCATGAAAACGTTTTCATTTCTAAGCATCTATCTTCGTTTTTGGTGTTTTTAATTACCTGTCTGATAAATACAGGTACATATATTGGAGATGCAGAAAACTCAGGTATGTTAATCCATGTTCAAATGGTAGCAAATCAGCAGAAACTAGAACTTGCTCTTGTTTAAACATTTTCCGAGATTGTTTACTAATGCAACTAATGATTCATAAGTTCTAAATTTCTAGTAGGAATTCTAGAAATGAGACCGACAATTAATCTATTTTTGCTTCATCCTTTTCATTTCTACTATAACACCAAACTGTAAGTTCTTTCTTTCTCTCATCTCTAAATGTATATTAATTAAAATTCCACTCTATTAAAAAATTAAATAGGTGATTCCCCCCTCTCTCTCCTCTAGTTGGATAAATTCCATTTAATGTTTATACTTCATAATTTCTATAAAAATTGAGTCAATATGTATACATCTGTGAACCTGGAGATGCTCTGCAAGACATCATCTCCTTGAAATCCTCTTTTTTTGAAAGTGGAAAAAAAGTAAAGGGTATAGCCGAATAGGTTACTCAGCATGGATGAGAACGCATTCCATTATCTTTCAATAGTTCTGGACATTTGTTTAACTTCCATTGTCTTCAGGAAACTTCATTGACTTTTTCGACATTTCTCTGTGGTTTAGTTGGTACCCACTTTTAATCTGGTTACATCTATTCCCTTGTAGTTGTGTGAATAAATATATCGCTCTCCTTCCTGATCATGGGCTTTATCTGTGTTGAAAAATATCAATTTTCTTTTTTTTGGTCATGAGCTTTACCAGTCCAATTTGTAAATATCAATCTTCTGTTTTCTGGTCAAGGGCTTCATCTCTTCTTTTTTTCTTGATAATGGTAGACATATGATAGGTTCGAGAAACTAGTTTTTTGTCATTATAATATGAGGCTGTGCATAAAGAATATCAAATACTATTAAAAGTTGTTAGAGAAGAGATTTGTAAGGTTGCATGTGAAGCATACGAAGAATAGAACAAAGAAACCACATACTAAAGATGTTAGCATTGATTATATTTTTTAGGAGAATCACTTACTTATTGCTTGAATAGAGGAGAGGGCAGACATAGACCACCTAAGTTTGATCTCAAGAACTGTGCATGGGCAAAAGAAGAACTAGATGATGTTGAGGTTGAGGACATGAAAAAAGAAGTTTCTATTACTCCTCAACTAGTCCCATCTTCTATCCCCCAAACCCTAGGCTCAGCTCTAGCCCTAGCCCTATCCCTAGCTCTAGTCCCACTCTAAGCTACACAACCAATTCCCAGTACAATAAGGACAAAAACAACAACAAGGAAAATGGGACACTTTGTACAATTGAAGAACAACATGGGGCTTGAGAGTTCATCACATGGTACGGTAGAAGAAATTAAAAAAATGGATATCAAGCGAGATCATGTGAACCTAATAGATAGTACGTAGCCACCCTCACACGCCTCATATGATGATGATGATAAGGAGTTTATACCACCCACCAAGCTAAGTGGAGGAAGTGGAGACTCTTTTACTAATGCACAAACTAGTGTGACAAATACAAATGATTTGGCTTTGAGATAACATTCCAGTGAGAGAAATTAAAGATAAAAGGAAGTTTTTTTGATAAGCATGTAGCAGCTCGTTATTTAGAACCAACTTCTCTGGATGATTTTTCAACCATGCTATCTAACTACATCACCAATGCATGTGGGACACTGTAAATGGTTTTAATGAGATGGCCAATTTATTTTTTCATGTGGATATGGGTCAATAATGACAAACACATCTCAATAGAGTAGTCACGAGACTCAAGATTAAGAGGATGAAAATTAATTTCATAGATATTGGTGAAGAAAAAGTATAAAATTACATTTTATGTTAACAACTCTGAATTTCATCATGTTATATATATAATGAAAATATTTTGCAATGTTATGTCATAAAAGCATGTTATATGTTATATGTTTATTTTTTAAGATTTTTTAGGTGGGTTTCCCATTTTTCTAAGATTTCTTCTGATATTTTTGAAGCAAAAAATAATAATAAATCAATTTGGACTGATTCCGAATTGGTTTTCCTTTCGAGGAATCGGTCAAAATCGGTTAATCCGATCCAATTTGAATTGGATTGGTACCGACTCATTTGATCCTCGATTCCAATTCCGAAATCTTGTCTTGACAAAATTGTTTGAGAGATCTTCCACCTTCTAAGTGTTAAGGTTTTTTAACCCAACACTGTGATTGCATTGCATATTGCAAATCAGATCACAAGGTGTTTGTCCCCATATCCAGTAGTCCACCGATGTTTTAGACCTAATAGTCTATCTGAGACACTATCCAGATCGGTTGTATATAATGACTCATAATGAGCTTAACCGCCTGATAAATTTTAGGATCATATTACTAGGGGTTCCTACTTTAAATGTAACTATGACAAGCCCCTCCTCTCATCTACAGCACCCAGGCCTCCTGTTCCGCCTAGGGGACCCTCACCCTCTCACCACCCAATGCACCTAAAATTTTGGGCTTGGCTGAGAGGGTCAAGTTGAGCTGTTCTCCACCTCCAACTCGTTCCTGTCTATAGCTCATTCTTGCTTAGATAATGGTAAAAAGTGGGTGGAACATAGATTTCACTGCATGGTTTTATAAAGCTTAATGAAGCTAGATAAAAGCTCAGTCTGATAAACCAAATGGAACTATACTTTAGAAACCGAGAACTGGACATCCGGTCAACCATTTCTCCCCCATCTACGGTACATGAATCCTCTAATTGCATTGTCGTTCTTAGTTAAGCATATATAAGGGAGAGATGATCTTTTCCATTATTCATACTTTCCTTCGTTCTGTATTTACAGGTCATGGAGATGATTACCAAGCAACATGGAACCAAGAGACAATGTTTGAGGAGGACACTGACAGGGCCTTGGTGAAGTCTGAGGGCTGAGTATCGGTTTCATCTTGACAAAAATAACAAGCGTATGTTCCAATAAGCCCAGTTGTACATATAAAAGCATATGCAGTCTATAACGTAATGTAATGTAGCTCATGGGAGATTAGTATCATTTTGTAGATCTAGTGTCTTTCATCTTCCTGATCTTGGACTTGCATCGCATTCTGTACCCTTCATGAGTATCTGTTAATGCTCCCTTTTCCTAAGCTCGAGGCTTGCAGGACAGAACTTATCTGTTGCAAAAGAGGGTGGGTACTGTGGGTTTTGCTTTTTTCTACCATAGCTCCAGGGGTGCCCTTTCTAATTGTGCAGTTTTCTGTGTTCAGCTTCGCGTATCTAGTTATTTCAGAACAAAAATTTGTTGAAGTTGCTTTTGTTATATTTCTCTACCGGTTCAAGCTGCTAGATGTTCAGTCTTTAGCCTGACCGGTTGTTTTCTGATTGATCTCTTGGAATGACAATGGCTAGCTCTGAAAAGAGTTGTTGATCAAAGCTCTCGCCGATTAATATCCACATCTCTGTTGCTCACAAGTTATTATCAGTTATTAAGGTTGATTATTTGTGTCTTACTGTTTGTTGATTTAACAGTCTTCGAGATGGTGTTTGCCTAATCATTGGATTGGTGGATGCATATAAATCAATCAATCAAATCCTGAATAAAGTCTCATTTCTTCCCAGGAACCCATGTTTTTAGTTCGTTGGACCAGTGGGGTTCTCAAATAATCTCATGACCTTAAATAATTTCAAGTAAATTATAAAATAATAACGACAGCAACGAGAATGAACGGTAGGTACACTCACAGTTTACCAACCAAGAACAGAGTGAGCATCGGTCTTCACGGTTTGAGTTATCCACGAACGAGTTCCCCAGCATCACGGACTTGACATTATCGCAGGGGGCTGAGCTATGGCATCAATCAGCCGCCCTGCACCCTTCTCTGTACTCTCAGGCCCGCTCCTGCGCTCACTGAGAAATCGTCGGGCGATCTCGATAAAGGCGTGCCCCCAGAGTTCTAGCCTCGGCAACCTGGATGCAGTCCTCTCGGCGGAGACCTAATATCGCCACGAACGGCACCGCCAGCCTCCTCCAAGACTGGCGCGGCGAGGTTTCCGGCGGAGTGCTTCAGCCAGTCTCCCTCGTACAGCGTACTAGTAAGCGAAACGCGTGCCGCGGCGGGGATCGTCGGCAATCTCCTTCGGCCAGTATCCATGTCGATGGGTTTTTAAGGAGTTGCAGAACAGACTACTAGATAAATCCCTAAATCTCTAATATATATATATATATATATATATATTTATTTATTTATTTTATAATAATAAATCTTTAAAATAGATTTTATAAAATTACGAGTCTATCCATCTCTTTCTTAGGAAATGCAATTATTTTGATGGAAAAGTTAAAAACGGATCTGGTGGTGCATGTCGCTGAGATAATGAGATAACCCTCCCCCCCCCCAAAAAGATACTATTTTGAATGGACTGTCCCAACTCCCAAGGGATGCAATTAGGGGTGTAAATGGTCAGGTTCGGTAACGGAATCATCAGGATGTGATTGCAATTTCAATAATCTCAAAATCACTATGTTTCGATTTTCATCCGATTTTTGATTCCGTTATTGAAATCGGGATCGAATCTAATAATTTTTTATTTTGATATTAAATATTAATTTTTATTTAAAAAATAAGTTTTTTTTGGGACGGTGGCACAGTGGCCACGGAGGATCCACAGCACAGTGGATGAAGCGTGTTCGAGCCCCAGCTCGAACACGGCCCGCCTGCCCCCCAGGGGCAGGCACGTCCATTGCGGCACAGCCGCACGGACATTTAAAAAATAAGTTAATAAATTACATATAATTACTAAATTTTGATATAATAATTTTAAATTTATGATTTTATCCATTTATCAATTTACGTATCATATTTTATGATTTATTTAGCTTTATTTTTATTATTTTAATTTATATGTATTTATATTTTATCAAAATCGGATAAACGAAAATGAAATCTAATTCTGGTAAGTTAACGGAATATCCGATTCCGATAGCTTATAGGATACAAAAATATTTTTCAAACTCGTTAATTTTTTCAAAATCTAATCAAAATTTCAGAATATAGGATACCGTTTACACCTTTATGAGATGTTTGGTTGCACGATAATACAGTTTTTTTTTAATTTTTAAAAATTATAAAAAAACTTGTTAAAAGAGGTGTTTGACAACCATAACAATTTTATATTTTCAAAGTAATTTTTTTCTTAAACAAAAAAAGAGAGTCTCACCTTTTTCTTTTTTCCTGTGGTCCCTCCCACTTTGTTTGGTCATGTATGGTAATTACACTTTTTTGTTATCACATCCCTCCTTACATGATAATTTTATGTCATGAGTTGGTTCACTTTTTATTTTATTACAATTTTTATCACGAAAATGTACAAAAAAATTATCATGCAAGCAAACACCCCATTAGCTGCAACATCGGGCCACACATGTTCCCACTACGCTATTGCACTAGTGACCAAAAAATAAATATTATTATGAGTGTGCTGGGTTGCAATTACGAATGACATTTTAATTATTAAAATATTTAATTTCGCATAATCTCACTCTCATCCAAACACAACTATCCCTTTTTAACTTTCAAGGGATAGGCTCATTTTTAACTTCTCTCTCAACATCTAATAACATCCAAAAATGATTTATAGAGATTGTCGATCATTACAAAATTTACACCCAATGTTTGGTTAGGGCATGGAATACTGGGGCAGACCTGATCCCATGGTTGGGGGGGTATTCTGCCCCCAAAGTCTTTGAGGCACTATATAAGACGTCAAAGGAGTCTTCTTACATCCCCACGCATTCCCCCCCATTTTCTTTTGTTCTCTCACTTCAGAAGTGCTCTCTTTCTCTCTAAAAACTCTCAGCCTGCATATCCAAATATAAATTTATATTTTGATACTATCTTTATCATCCGACCAATGTAGTTATTGGCTAAAGATACGCACTTTAATTTGACCCATTGAAAGATCTGATTAGATCATCCTACACATTATCTTTACACATCCACTAACCAACCGTTGATCGTCGACGCTCAGCACACTATGACGGCATCTTCGAAAATACATGGAGAAATATGAACGTCGCGTTGCCATGTGTCACTTGCCAAGAAAACGCACAGTTTTGTCCTTGTTAACCCATCATTCCCCATCTCCCATGGCGTTCGATTGCAGAATAGCAGTTACATATAGTTTGTAATAGAATTACATGTTAAACATGATAAAATCCGAGAAGGCTATCGTATCCGGTGAGAAATGATGTCAGAAAAAAAATGAAGACCAAAAAAAGACGTGAACCGCAGAAAGAAAGAAAGAAAGAAACAATCAATCAATCAATCTCACCTCTCGTTAAAGAAGGAATGAGAAGGAATGATCGTCAAGCAAGCACTTTCTTTAACAAATTTTGCTGCAAAGACTACGATGACACCACGGCTTTAACGTATGTCTCCAAAATTTTGACCTGCGACCGTCCATGTGAACTAAAAATAAACCAGATGGGCACGCATCAACCTTCCTAACAGGCTAACATGACTTGCATAAAACGTCACTTCTACTCATTAAAAATATTTTGACTTAATTTATCATCAATTTTCAAATAAATTGTTGAATAATTAAATTTTTGATTTTAATGATACCGTATCTACGAGAGTAAAAAAAAAAAAATCAAAACGAGCCAGCCAAGTTAACCAGTTTCAAAAACCAGGTCGAAACCGGAACCGGTCCTTAGTCGGGCGGCCGGGTTGGACCCGACCTATCCCGAAACTCCGACTCCTCGAGCAGCCAAACACCCTGTTGTTAGGCATGTTTGACGGACCATATAGTTAGCTGGTGGTGTATTTGACTTGGCTGCAACGGAGCGGACGCAGCAAAATAGTACCCAAGCATGCACGACATAGCCATTAAAAAGCATAAACTACAGGGTAAGAACTAAGAACACACATGTAACCGTCTAAACTACGTGAAAACATGCGTTCCCTTGCTCGGACGTCCAAGGAGAAATAAAAAAGAAAAAGGGCGATCTGATCGCCATGTATGTTCGTGAACACGAGATGGTAGGGGTATATATTTATAACTTTTTTACCTACGCGGGCACACAAATCTTCTGGCGGCGCTTCCGTCGTGCGATGTGTTTTAACCTCCGCAGCACGAGCCGCAGGCGGGGAGAGCACCTAAAATATTAGCCACATCATCACGTCACCAGCGAGCAAAGAGATCCCCATTCGACGACAAACTGAGAACAGGAGAAGCTTTCTTTCTAAAGTTTTTTTTTTTTTGGTCTTTTATTTTCTATTTACTTTTTTAACTCACCGTGATCGTTTGAACGGAGATCGGCCAGGGTACGGGGACCACCGCCACGGCCGCCGCCGCCGCCGCCGCCAGGACCTCCCCCCGGACCACCATCCCACTTCTTTCCCGAGCCGGATGCCTTCTTGTAGTTATCTGACGTTTCCCTCTGTAAAAACGATTTAGGGGGTGCGGTGGATCCGAAGCTATCACGATGGAAAAGAGGGGACTCGGACTGCAGGCCAGGTAACCTGCTGTTGAAGGCGGGCAACAAAAGATGGAGAGTACGCAATTTTAGAGCACTCACGGAGAACATCGTGGCGAAGAAGACACCGATGAAGTTGACGATGGCCCAGAAGAAATGTGTGAGCGTGCTCCATCGCCAGATCGACCGCTTTGACTTCACGACACCTGCAGCGGATTCAGAGTCCAGCTGGTGAGATAAGATGCTAACAAGTCACGGTGCGGTCTTGTATCGAACAACATTTGCTTGGGAAATCCGACGAAACCAAAGAATTAGAACGTATTGGCTTGCTCCGAAGGGTGCAAGATATAGGTCAACCTCGGAAACCAAGAATTTCTGGACTCCCCTGGGCCATTCCCACCATGGTTTGCCGGGTCGGTGACCCGGTCGGCCGGGTCGCCCAACCAGGTCACTTTTTGGGCCGACCGACCCCGACCCGGCCCCGACCCCCCGACCCGGTTATTATTTTAAAATGAATTTTTTATTAATTTTTTCCCGACCCCGACCCGACCCGGGTCGCGACCCCAACCGTTGGTCGGATTTCCATCGAGATCAGGTTCAAGTTGGTCGGATGGACCTGGATCGGACAATTTCCTATGGACCCAGAGGCATTCCCAGGATCCAATCCATGCAATACTAATGCCTACAAGCAGGAAGATGTAGGGACCAAGGTAGGCGGTCCAGGGTCGGGACCAGGTCGGCTGGAGCCAGTAGTGGGTCGGGACCCAAGTCAGCTCTAGGGTCGAATAATTTGAAAAATTATAAAAACTTCAAAAAAACAGGAAAAATAAACAATATTTATTCATATTCAAAACTTACATTTTAAAGACACTTCGTCTTCGACCTTGTTTCTTCCAAGACAAATTATCTAAATTTTCTATGTATATTTGTGTTCTGATGTTATTTTCACCAAAAATTCTTATTATCTAATCAATATAATAAATATATTGACCATGAAATAAGAAAATTTGGTGAGAATGCTACAGGAACGCTGATATACATATATATAAAACTTGATAAGCAAGTTTCAATAACAAGATATGTTCCGTTGGGTCTAAAAAAATATATTGAGACCTATAGGAAAACAAAAAAATCAGCTCAAAAAAAATCAATGCAATAGAAATTGTCTTTTCTTGGGTTGAACTTTGTGTTCTCCTACGGATAGACTCCTTGGAGTGATGGGGAAGTGAGGGGAGCCTTGGAGTGATGGAGAAGTGAGAGGAGTAAGGGAGGGTTTAGGCATTCTGTATGAGACATGTTGGACTGGTGACGGATTCCAAAGGCCCCCAGCCGTTGGTCGAGGGTGGGGTCACGGGGTTGGATCCGGGGCAGTCGGCCGGGAATCCGATCAGGTCATGCGACCCAGCCAGAACCAATCCCAATTTGTTTTTCCATGGTAGGGACAACGGCTGCCCCTACACTGCCTACTAGTAGTGATTACCATCAATCACAGTCACCCCTCCACCGAGTCAGTTCAGCAACAGTTTTATGTTTATTACGTTGTTTCAATTTTTAGAAGAATCTTTCCAGCTGATCCTGTATCAGATTTCTTTCCAGAAGTTCAGTCTAGCTGGCTGATCTGATCCCAAACAGGATTGGGATAATCCTTGGCCAATCCTTGTCAGGATCGGATCTGCAGATCTACCGGAAGCCCAAGACCAGCCAGCGTTGAGCAGATCCTGATCATACTCAAGCGGAGATTCGGTTTGAGTCGCCAGAGTCTGGCTGAAATTGGCTGATCCGGCCACTTCCAAGCTACGATTGGTTGATCCTGGTTCAGAATTGGCTGATCTGGGTTGATCACAACTCGTTGGACCTGGTTCAATTGGCCAATCCAGACTGCAAATGAGTCACTAAGATGATCTCCTTTAAAAGTTTGCTGTTTTTTAGCAGAAAATCAGTCCAAGTTTTTGCTGGGATTGCATGGATAAGTCAGTCTGGAATGGACTTCCTCTGGTTGATGGTTCATGAATTCTTCACAACTGTACATTGTTTATTATTGAATATTTAATCTTAAGAGTGTTGACATTTTCACAAACTACAAGTAGTGGCAATTGCATAGAAACACAATAGAGAAAGTGGCTGAGATGAATAAAGAAAAGATAAGGGCATCTTAACTCAGTTAATTAGGTGAACTAGACTTAAGATACATGGGCTAGATAGAAGCTATGGATGAACTAGACTTAAGATACATGGGCTAGATAGAAGCTATGGACCTATAGGTGTAAAAATGCAACATTTCAAGGATCTTAAGTGAAATGATCTTGAGTTGCACAGCCATGTGTTTTTTTGAAGGATATACATGTAAATAAAAAAACACAGGGCATGTAAAAGATTCTTTTAACTTTTATAAGATGCTGCCCATGTCATTTAGATTCATAACTTTTAGATTAAACATACGAGTCAACAATATCAAATATCAGTATTCAGTCAGTCATTCAAAATAGTGAATAATCTTTCTTTACTCATTTGGCATGTTTAAAGGTATCAGATACTGAAATAACCATAAGAAGCTATGCTGGCATATCTAAAGTTAATAACAGAACTAGACCACTGATTCAACCAACACAAAAATGACAGATAGATTATCACTTATTCACACAAACTACATCATCCTGCATGAATTTGATGTTTGGAACCAATTATACAGCCATTTCACCTGATCCTTCATTATTTCAGGTAGAGAGGAACACTTTCTGTTCACACATTCTTACAACTTTAAAATTAAATCAGATACACTGCAGAAAATGAAAAGGGCACGATAAGTGATCAAGGTTTTCTACAATTGACGACCACCGTGAGTTACTGAACAGATAAATCATCTGATGCTTTGAAGTTTCATTCTAACCTAGTCCTTTTCATTTACCTGCATCCGCAAAAGGCATCATCCTGACTTCCATCCAGAGACCTAGAAAATACAATTTACCTAGACCTAGAAGAAGACCCATTGCAGGAGCAATGATTGTGGAATTCCAAGAAAAAAGGGGCTACGAATCAGCCCTCCCTGACCGCAACAACTCGACGGAGAAATCGCGAAGCGCTGCCTTCCAATTCATCGGATCGAAATCAAATCACGGCGGAAATAAAGCGGAATCTTAACGCGCGACGGCGCCGAGAACTAAGGGAGCGAAGAGCAAAGAGCGAGAGCGCCCGGAGAATTCCTTTACCTCTCTCGACGTACGCCATGAGAACGCCCCACCCGACCCCTTTCGGCCCTGTTGACCGACGTCCACCGTCACCGCAATTATATAGCTGGTCCGCTCTCCACGTCTGCATTTCAGACGCGTACGCTCAGCCAGTGGGATGCCGCCACGACTCCCCGAACTACGTGGCGCACGGGCGACGGTGCAGGACGGATCTGGACACAAAGGTCTACGAGATTACGAAAAAAGATTTTAACTACGAATATTTTTTTTTTACTTTTAGATTATGATAATTGGGCTTAGAATTTCAAGGGAAAGAGAAATAGATTCATCTTTCCTATTCTTTTTAGATGTTATATAATTTGTTTAATAAAAAAAATCATGACCATGCTATTTGATTATTCATAAATATGGTTTAATTTTTTTGAAAACAATTTCCTTTATTTGATCACGGATAAAGTCTATTCCCTAACTATATATAATTTTTGATGCGTCTAATAAAGGTTTAATTAAGAACATATTATTTAGTAAAATGATCATTCGCTATCTAGTAGCTAGTATGAACTTGAAATAAAATTGGTTTTATTCCAATAATAATGAAGTTTATCTAATGAGATAACTTTTAAGAAATAAATACTACCAAATGAGCTTTACCAACAGTTAGGATCCATTTGGATCCACGTAAAAGAGGTTAATTGCATGAACTTTTCCCGAAAACTATTTCCAACTTGCTATTTGTTTGCACGTAAATTACGAGTCAACTGAAAAGTTGATGCATTGACTCCTCCAAAATCAGGATTTTGGCATCCCACAAAATTAGCCGGATGCCGTTTTCGGCCAGCAGGTACTTGCTACAGAACCAAGCCACATGGAACTATATACATGGTAGTTAAGTTAGATATAATTCAAATAAATTAAATTTATTATTAGTCACTCATCTCAAATTTAATTTTTTAAATTGACAAATAAAACTAGTTAATACAAAGGATTATTTCTAATTCCTAGTGATGCTAAAAAATTATTTATTTAGATACAAACATCTACAACATATACCAAATAATGTTAAAGATAGAATAAAAATACTAGTAAACTATACTAATACACATAATAATTATTATTATACAAATAACTTTTACCAACAGCCAAATAATTATTTTTGTAAATATTATCTTAATCAGTATAAAATAGATGATTTAAATTTTATTTTTTAAAAATTTAATTATATGTTTCTTCTTCTTCTTTTTTACTCCTAACCAATTGCAACCTTAATATTTGATATATTTACTTGCAATGAGTTGGACACGGTGTTCTTGATAATTATATTTTATTATATAATTATTTTATAATGAAAACTAATAAATTATATGGTTTGTTGTCAAGAAAATAGTTTATTTTTTCATTGTGTTATTCTTAACTTGAAAAAGTCAGTAAATAATTTTAATAAATCATATAACCAAAAAAATCTTCATATAACTTGTATATTAAAATGATCCGAAAATATTTTACATAAAACCAAATAGTTAAAAGTTTTGTCAAGAAAAATTAATTCTAGGTGTACCAAACAAGATATTTGTATTTCCTTTTCCTTGAAAAGTCTGTACGGTGTAAAACATTTTCAACGTTTTCACTATTACACCAAACCAAACGGACCCTTAATCAAGTCCAAAATGCAAAAATTTTAATTGGTAAGCTACTACTAGCCAGCAAGATAAAATTTTTGTAAAGCTACTAACTAACTTATGTGGTGTTTGGTTGCATTTTCATTAAAAATGTGATTCGAAACAAATTTCTTAGAAAATGTATTTGGTAATCATTACAAAAATACATTTTTATCAAGACAATCTTCTGGGACGACAAACAAAGAGGATGGACCTTCTCTTTTGGTGTGATTCCCTATCTTTTTTTAATTACATAGGAGGTCTCCACTTATACAAAATTTTGATTTCTGAAATAGTATTAACTTAATTGGTGCAGATGAAAAGCTACCCGATCCCTATTTGCTTAACTACAAATCAAGATGGCTGGCGTTCAATTAGGCATGCAGTGTTGGGCTTCATTGTGTGTAATTGGACACTTAAATGGGCCTTCCACGATTGTATCTTATTAGGTTACAATATTTAAAATTTTAAAAATACTAATAACAATCGTTTCATCTTATTGGGTTGACTAATCTCTCTCTCTCTCTCTCTCTCTCTGGGTTGAAAAGACCGGAGCCGAGTAGCATGATGTATAGACTTGGTCGTTTCTTTTACATGAGTTCAAGTTATTATGAGTATGTTCAATCTTTGTTAGAGCTCAACCCTTAATCAAGGTTAGCTTGTTACCTAATTAATTGAGTTAAGCTCGAGCTTGAGAATGGAAAGTAGCTCGACAAAAGTTCGTTTAAATATTTAACTGAGTTACTTGCGAGTTTATTGAGTTGAGCGAGAGTCTATTCAAACTCGGGTCGTTTAATGTATCAAATTTTATTTTATGTTCAAATTTGTCTATTTATCATAATAACAAGTTGGATCGAGTCTTTATCGGACTGAGTTCTCGACTACTTGTGGACTTCATTGGCTACTTTGCACCCCCCTCTCCCCCTCTCTCTCTCTCTCTCTCTCTCTCTCTCTCTCTCTCTCTCTCCTCGAGTGATGAAGATAGAAGTTATGAAGTTTTGTCGGCCGAGCATAGCTCGGTTGGCACCCCCTCCAGCTGGGTTTGCGGGAGGGCGGGGGTTCGAGGACGCCAGCTGGCGTCCGGATCTCCCCCTTGGGGGGGGGAGAGTTCTCTGGTAGGGACGAGCCGTGGGGGCTCGATCCCTCGTCGACCCGCGCGAGCGGCGGGCAGCTGGCCAACGTGGCCATGTGACCAAAAAAACGAAGTTATGAGGTTTCAACAAATTTAGTGCGGTGAATGAAATTTTAAAATATAACTAAACAAATACGATACAAGTCAATTGCTGCTAGCTTCATATTTCAGAAAAGTATAATAGGGATGCTAATATTGCATTATACAAGTGAACGCACACCTTTGGATCTCAATTGATATATTTCTTGAACATTTAACAAAATTAAAAGTATTATATCATTATACATTACAGCGCTATATAAAATAATAAGAAAAGTCTAGATGAAGAAAATACAAAAGTTTAACTCTACTTGTTTATTATGTTAAATGAATAAATTTGTATAAGAAAAGAAAACTCATTTATCAACGAGTTGACACTGAGTAGGCACCTACTCTACTCAATAAAGTTCACCTCAAGTATGTATAAATTAATATATAAAATACTTAATTTAAAATTTAAAATATAATATTTATAGTTATATTATGTCTAGTAAATATATTAAATAAGCTAAAATATAATTTTTTTGTGAGTTTAAACATTAGTCGAGATTGGTAGATGAGCACAAAATTAAGTTTCATAAATAAATTTAGATCAAGTTGGAATTGGAGCTTTGTAAATAAACTCATATCAACTTTGAAATCAATCTTGGACCAAACTTGAGTCGAGCTCATATTCGAGTTCAAACTCAAACTCGGCTAAAATAAGCAAGTTAGTAGCAGGACTAGCGGGTTTCAAAGATAATTAATTCTTAACAAGCTAAGCTCGAACATGGTGGAGCATCCTTTTAGGGGGCCTAAACTTGAGTAGAAATGAACCAAAAAATATTGAACAACATATACTATACTTAGCTCGGCTCGGCTCATTTGCGCCACTACTTCCGAGAGACAAGGTTTCTCTATGTTTAAAAGAAATTAAATGTAACAATGCCCAAAATAAAAAAATAAATTAAATGCAGACATGTACTAGTTTTTCATGTGGGAGGGGGTTGTATGTATGTACACACGGTTTTAAGCTTTCAAGGGGTCAGAGAATTAGTAGATACAGGCATACAGCTAAGCTTTCAGTGTACATGACAGTATGATTTGGCTTCTCATGGAACATGGCTGCCTGCCTCCTCCTTTGGCACCATCCCTCCACCTCCCCCATCCAGGAAATTGCCTCCAAGAGAGGGGAGGGAATCCTATGTATATCACACACCTTGTTGGAGATTTACTCCCCCTTTCTTGGAAGCATGGTTACATCTTGTTGCTAGCTACATACAGCTTGATGCTCCCACACCCATGCATGTACTTTTTGAGATTTGTCTTGGAGTATCAACTTGTCTTGTGGGGTGTTTGGTTGTATGATAATTTTTTTACACTTTCATGATTAAAATTTATATTAAAATAAAAAGTGAACCAACTCATGACATAAAATTGTCATGTTCAGAGGGATGTGAAAACAAAAAAGAGTAACTATCATTCATGACCAAATAAAGTGGGGGACCACGAGAAAAAAGAAAGAGGTGAGACTCACTTTTTTTGTTTAAGAAGAAAATCACTTTCAAAACATAAAATGGTCGAGGTTGCCAAACACCTCTTTTAACAAGTTTTCTTATAATTTTTAAAAATTAAAATAAAAACTTTTATTATCATGCAACCAAACACCCCATTAGTGGATGCAATTAATCTCTGGTTAGCTTGGTTATGATAATTAATCAAGGATATAGTGTTATATGTCATGAGCCTCGCCTCTCAAAATAATATGGCTTCAGAATTCTTAAGATCAGGGATATTCATAGTTCGATTTAGTTCAACTTCAAGTGAACTAAATTCACAATAATTAGTAATTGAAAGAACATAAAAATTGACAATAATTTAAATTATAACATGTTTTCAACAAATAAAAATGACAAACTCTAATGAGGTTGTATCATATCTGTTATGACTTTCTTTGTCACAAAAGATAGCTCAATTCGGCCCAAAAAAATTTGGCCCACATCATTACCCCGTTATTGACTCGGTCTAAACCAGTTGGCCGGCTCGACCCATTGATATTCCTAATATCTTGATTTTTTTCGAAGTGATAGATTTTAAAATTTTATTAGTAAGAACAACACAGCTATTTTCTCTTTTTTTGCAAAAATAAAACATTTTTATAAAAGCCAAATCTGACTTTCAGATCAAAGTCAAATTTGAGTACTCCGACTCCTCAGGGAGAAAAATCTGCTTTCAGAAACCTGACTTCTAAAAAAAATAAAGTTGGAAAATATTACAACCCTGGTCACCTCTAAACCAAATAAATCACAGACAAAGCATCTGACTAGAATTTCCTAACTTCCTCACATCTGACCTTCAAGGAAAAAAAAATCATCCAAGTGTGTTAAATTTATTAAAAAAAATTAGTGTGTTATTCTCATAAACAAAATATTAAAGTGTTATTTAAAAAGCCCCATGATAATATTTACTCTGAAATTTTCTCATTTTCAGACATCATATTAATTAAATGGGGGGGGGGATCATGGCCTGCACTGCTCGCGACAGATGATCAGATGGGCTGTGGACCGTCTGATGGTGCCCTTCCGCGGGGTGCTCCGTGACTTGCCTTGAGATGAATGATTGTCTTCGTCTTCCTCCTTAAGATATTAGGGCATCAAGTTCCAACGCACGCCCTCCTTCATCCACACACACACACAGCTTCGTCTAGCTAGCTCTGTGAAGTACCGCCGGTTGACCAGGCTATCGAGATGTTAGGGTTCCGACGTGCCTCACCAAACCTCGTGTAGAACGCTGCTTTCACGTACTTCCGGCCGGCGACCACCCCCTACACATACCCTCTCCGATCTCTTCTAAGTCCTTCTCTCCCCCCAGAGAGAGAGAGAGAGAGAGAGAGAGAGAGAGAGAGAGAGGAGGGGGGTCGTCGTTGCAGGGGTGACGATGGTGAAGGGCGGCGGCAGCAGGGAGACGGAGGGATATGAGGCCAGGGGCGGCGGCGGCGGCGGCGGCGGCAAGAGGCAATACAGGGGGGTGAGGAGGAGGAGCTGGGGCTCCTGGGTATCGGAGATAAGAGCCCCGAATCAGAAGGCGCGGATATGGCTGGGCTCCTACTCCACGGCCGAGGCGGCGGCGCGGGCCTACGACGCCGCGCTCCTCTGCCTCAAGGGCTCCTCCGCCGACTTCAACTTCCCCGCCGCCACCTCCCGCCACAACGTCGACGTCGTCGGAACCGCCGGCTGCCCCCTCATGTCGCCCAAGTCCGTCCAGAGGGCGGCCGCCGCCGCCGCCGCCGCCTTGCCACCGCCACGGCTCCAGCTCCCGTCGCCGCTGGATTCGGCGGCGTCCTCCCTGTCGGCCGACCGCGGCGCTCCGGCGCCCAAGCCGGCCGCCGTGGGGGAAGCGATCCCGGCGCCGGCGCCGGATCTGATCTGGGCCGACCAGCTCCGCCTCGTCCAGCCGCCCAAGTACGCCGGAGATCATGGCTTCGACGGATGCAACAACAACACCACCATCTTCACATCATCATCTTCTCCGGCGGAGGAATGGCCGGATGAAGATCAGATGGGTATCAATATCATCCACCTGTGGAGCTTCTAGTTCTTAGGGCCAGCAAGCAAGCAGATTATTTTGATCTTCTGAGGAAGAAGCTTTGCTTTGCCACTCTCCATATAAATATATATATATATATATTTATAATATACACACTTCGTTATTATATATATATGCATGCCCATTTTTCATTTCAGTTTATTTTTCTTCTATTTTCATCTTATATTTTAATGTTGATCATTTTGTGTGTGAGGTTGAGGAGCAGACTACACCGGAATTTCTACAGATTTCTGTTTTGCAAAATGGTTGATACATATAGATATATGTCTTCTCAGCTTCTTGTTTTCTTGTTCTTGATAGTGTGTTTCATTCTTGTGTGTTTGTTCATCATGTTTGCATAGATTATTCTGAATATAGAGAGAGAGAGGGGGGGAGGGTATTATTGTGAGAATATCATATTTAATACTCTATTCAAATAAAGTATGAAACAACAAATGTAATGCATGTATCTAAAAAGTGGTATTTGAGATTCTAAATAAATATCATATGTAATTATACGTGTCCGCTAAGGCTCTGTTTATTAAACTTAATTGATGTCTAATCTCTGAATCGGTCAAAATTAGATGTTAAAATGTCTTGGTAAAACGCAAGAATATTAGATTAATAGTCATCTATTGATAAACGTTACTTTTTATTTTTTTATTTTCAAAGGCGATTAAATTAATTTTTGTGGTGCATCAGAAAGATTAGAGATGAAACGAAGACGTACGAGATCAAACACCACCTAAGTTAAAAAGTATTCTCTCTGGGAAAAAAAATTTGGAGCGGGTATAACTTTTGGGAATTGGAAAAGGTCCTCCACACACAAGGGGTACCATTCAGATGTGGCTCCAATCCTAAAATTAAAAAAATAGAAATATTTAGAAAAATCTGAATCTAGAAAGACTAAAAACTTAATATCAAGGCATACACATGTAGGAGGAGAGAGAGAGAGAGAGAGAGAGAGAGAGAGAGAGAGAGAGAGAGAGAGAGAGAGAGAGAGAGAGAGAGAGTTTCATTTTCTTGTGTGAGAAGCAAAGTGACCAAATAAAGGGTTCCATTGAGGAGAAGAACAGCATGGTTTGCTTGGAAAGGCTTCCTCGTGGCAGTCAGCATGCAGCTAGGGTTTGCCGAAGAAGATGGCACAGACACACGGCTGCGGCGGACAAAGATCCGTCTTTAACGAAAGGGGGTGGCATGGCGAGTTTTTTTTAGTAACACAGTTTTTTTTTTATTTTTAAAAGTAACACAGTAAAATTTTTATTTGTAAATCTAGCATGCTTTAGTCAAAATCAAATTTTAAAAACTCGACTTTCTTCCTTAATACGGATCCCGCGTGATTCGATTGTTTAAATAGTGTTTAATAAAAGTCGAATTTTAATTTAACGACTTTGAAAGTCGAGTTTCAAACACTTATTTCGGTTAAAGTCGAGTTATACGAACTCGATTTTCAAACCGCTGTAAAAAAAACCAAGCGGAGCATGCATTAAATGCGCATACATTTAATGCATTTAATGTATGCATTGAATTTTTTAAAATATCAATTAAAATTTACCTATATATTTAAATTGTGATTTATCGGGTTTGAATTTGAACGATCCGTTCCGTCCAATAAATTTAAAATATGAAAATACTTAAGATTAGACTTTTAAATATCTAAATTTCGATAAATTTTAAATTATTAAATCGGAGCATCCTGAACCGTCCAATGCAAAAACTTACTCTTTTCAAAAATTTAAAAGTTCAATCTTGTAATTTCGAATGTTCCGAATTCATTGGTCCGATTGGATCGGACAAATTTTAATCCGAATATCCGATTTTAGTAGGTGGAAGATAAAAATTTAAACTGTTACTGTATGCGCATTTAATGCATGCCCTGTTTGAAAATCGAGTTCTTATAACTCGACTTTAACCGAAATAAGTGTTTGAAAGTCGAGTTTTGAAAACTCGACTTTCAAAGTCATTAAATTAAAATTCAACTTTTATTAAACACGGTTTAAACAATCGGATTACGTGGAATCCGTATCAAGGAGGAAAGTCGAGTTTTTAAAACTCGATTTTGACCAAAGTGTGCTAGATATATTTACAAATAAAAATTTTACTGTGCTACTTTTAAAAATAAAAAAAACTGTGTTACTTAAAAAAAGAAAGTGGGAGCACTTGCAACTTCAGATGGAAGATTCTTAACACACATCAATCTTAGGAGATGATGCCAAAAGTATCCAAAATACATAGGATTCACCAAAAGAGGGGTGCATGTGGGACCATCCAACCAAGGTGGCATTCTTTTTGGCTTCTTCCAAAAACATGAACTCTTATAAAGAGTTTGGTTGTATGATACATTGAATTTTAATTATGAAAATATGTTTTTTACAAATTTTGCCAAAATAAATGTTGGTCAAATATTATAAATGTATGTTTTCAAAGGGACTTTTTTTCTTGCACAAGAAAGAGGCCAGGCCCTCCTTTTTTTTCTTTTTTCTTTTACTCTTGTGGTCTCCCCACCACTTTTGGTCATACATGGTTCTAATTTCTTTTGTTATCACATCTCTCTTTGTCTATCTTACACTTTATTTTAATTTATTTTTTTATTATGAAAGTGTATATGAATTTACTGTGCAACTAAATACGCTGTTTTAGGATTTCCGTTCTGCACTATTATTAATATGCTTATATGATAAAAGTTTATATGAAATATAAGATAAGTTGAGATATAAAATTATCATGTTTGTTGAGACATGGTAGCAATGAAGTGGATACCATATACAAACTGCAAAGGACAGAGGACCACAAAAAGAGAGAGAGAGAGAGAGAGAGAGAGAGAGAGAGAGAGAGAGAGAGAGAGAGAGAGAGAGAGGATGATCTCATCTTTTTTTGTCCAAGAAGGAATGTTCTATAAAAATATACCTTGGTAATGATTGCCAAGCCCCCTTTATATACTTTGATAACAAAAACTTAATTTGTATGCAACCAAGCATCCCGTTAAATTCAAAAATAATTTCTTATATTGCAATAAAAATATTTAATTTGATTTAGATATACATATCAATCAATAATTTAGTGTTTAGTTACTCAAAGTTGTATGATATGATATATACATGCACTTCTATCATGCACAAAGAGAGTACTTTGTGTGAAAACAAAAATTAATCAAAAGCATACAACATATTTTAAGATTTTTATATGTATACATAACACATAAATATTTAAAAAAAATCAATCAAAACATATAACCAAACACTTTAAACACATGAACTCCATGATAGAGAGTCGGAGAGGTCAGGTACATGTAATTTAGATTGGAAGTAAAAGCATCCAAGTCACTTTCTTCCTTCTTGGCCTTTCCAGGGTCTCCAAGGCATGCTTGATAATATTCATGGAATAAGGTCATCATGCTCCTGCACCCCTCCACAAGGGGTCAAAAGCCGCATGCAGACTGGGTCATGAATGGCCATTCCAGACAGATGCTATTTTGTTGAAGTATGCTGTCATGGAAGTATGCTGTCATGTGCACCTTAGTTTGCTGAGACGCCAAGAATAATATATATATGCCTTTTATTTATTTATTTATTTATTTTCACTTATAGGCGGAAAGGAGTCCGGGCTGGCCCCCCTTCTAATATGATACACAGACACATTAATGCCATTTTTGAATATACAACAAACTAGTTCATTCAGGCTATGTTTGGTACCGGCAATGTCATTATTTTTTTTATTTTGTCAACAAAAAAATTCTCATTTTTTACGAGATAAGAAGGGTGTAGGAGAGATGAGAAGCTAATAAAGAGATGGAATTGAAAAGGAATATTTATTGTCATAAAATTATTATTTTACTAGCTTCCAGGTGGCAGATAATTATTTCCAACGATAAAAAGATTTGCAGACTTGGTAAAATTTTTAATTTTAATAAGTCGGTGTCCAGAAATGTAAATAATTATAAAGAACCTATCTATGACGTGTGAGGGGTTTTCTGATTGGTGCAGCCTTCTTCTGGGCCTGCGGTCTCTCGCTCTTCATCGCCGGCGAGGATCTGACCGACGGTCGTCGGAGAAGACATCGTTCCGGAGATGGCGATGGTGGCGTCCGCTCCGATGAGGGTGATGGTGGTGGCGATCGCGGTGGTGCTGCTCTCGGCCGGGGGCGCGGCGGCGGTGTGGCTTAGCTTGCCCAAGTCGGGGACTAAGTGCATATCGGAGGAGATCCAGGCCAACGTGGTTGTCCTCGCCGATTACGCCGTCATGTATGAGGACCACACCCATGGAGTCCCTACCATCAGCGCCAAGGTGAGAATTTTCAGGGGACTTTTGCCCTTTCTTTTGCTTTGTTGTGTGGGAGTAAGATCCAATGTGCCTATCTGCGTTCTAGCGGCTTTATTTTGTTTGTGAGTGGGTGGTGTCCTTATTTAACTTATCAGATCGGTACTCCTGAATCATTCAGGCTTCGCTTCTGGAGTTTTTGCAAAATCTGTTTCTGATTTTGGTTTTTGCTCTGACTGTTATGGAATGTTAAGAGGGAGGGGGTTCAGGGGTCCTCCGTTTGATGATGTGCCGTTTCAAACACTTATGATTTGTCGGAAATTAATGAACTGCGTTGTTAATTTTTTGGGTATTGGGGTATGTATGGAACCCATAACAGAGGATGCGGGTGCTTTGTCAAGGAAAAACTTTTGCGGGTGAAGAGCTTTGAGAAGCATGCCTAATGGTGAGGGAAACGGGTGTCAGTGCCATTGGATTTTGACTGATGTGATCCCGGTGCCATCAACGATGGTACCATGAAGGGGTAAAGATCTTAGTGTTTACTGACTGGCATATATTTGTATGCTAACTTGGTATAGTGGAGGTTTGAAGCTCTTCATAAGATGTCAGGTGCTTTTGAAGCTTGAGATATATAACATCATCCTGCATCTCTTATTGTCACTAAAAGATTGTCTAGAATTCCTATTCTTTTGAAAAGGATCTGTGTTATCAGTGGTATGAGGCAGATCAATTGATCAAGGCATGGCCTCGCTTCACTTCAGTCACCTGAAGCCGTGAAGCAACCCATGCTATCTACCAAAAACAATAGTTTAGGTACATAATAGTATACTTATACTGATAAAATGATAATTAGGGTATCATGTACTGGAAATATAATAATCCCAGAAATTTATTGCGCTAATAATCATTTAACCGTTTAGTATGCGAAAGAAATTGTTATAGTAGTTAACTGTTATAATAGTTTAGAGTAGAAAATAGCATTAAAGGTCCTTGAAGCACATGACAAGAAAGGCACCCTTTATAACATAAGAAAGGATGAATTGTATTAAAGGATTTTTGGCTTTTGCTCACAGAAGCATAGGACCTTTGATAGGGGTGAACATGGTTTTGTTTGGTTTTGGGATTTTTTATTTCTCAAACCGAACCTGATTGAACCAGGTACCCAAACTGAGCATGTTCAATTTAGTTTGGTTTGATCTGAGACCAAAAATAAATTAAATAATCAAAATAAATAATTATTTACACACATATATATATATTTCAGTTATAAATGATTAAAATAAATAAAATTATTTTTTGATAATATAGTATTAATTTTATAGTATTTTATTTTGATTAGTTTGGTCAGTTCAGTTCGGTTTGTTGAGTTGAACTGATTAATGCAAACCCCTAACCCTTGACATCCAAGTGAGTACTTAGCTTCAATTGTTTGCAGGATTGGCCAATCCAAATTATGATTGGCACCGGCCGACCAGGTTCTTGATGAGAGCATTTTTTTTAGCGACTCCAGAATTTCCTTCCACGGGAATTGGGCTAAAGAAGGCCAAATCAGCCTAGATTGGCAGATCTGATCCTGCACCAATCCACTGGGCAGAGGGGTGTCTGCGGGCCACCCATTTCATAGTCTCCACACAACATTCAGGGGGAATAACAAATCATGCGGAACCCATCAATGCAGGATTGACAACTTAAAGTTGCAGATCCACAATTATCAGGTCCGGCAGACCTGGATCCCCAACTTCAAGCCCGAGGGTTTAAACACTGTGATTCACTAACCTAAGTTAGCAGATCATTATCGGATTGGACCTGCTTTATTAGCGGCCATCTGACCCCAATTGGGGCCAGAATGGTCCAGAGTCGGCCGAACTTATCCCAATTCCCACGGAAACTTCTTTCGGTATTGGACTCCAACCTCTTTTAGGGTCGTGTCGACCATAGTTGTCAAGATGACAAGGCGTTGAAGGGTACCGATTCCGCTTAGGCGACAAGGTGGCCGCTTAGGCGTCGCCTAGGCGGTTAAGGAGGTATTCAAGAAAGGCTGGGTCGGAGGTTGTGATACATAAAAATATGCATAAATATAATTATATTTTTATGTTATAATTATATATGAGTATTTATTTATGTATATAAGTAAATATGATGTGTATGTGAAAGAGAACAAAGTTAAATAATGTGATTATAAAATTTATATATGTGTGATAATATAAGTGATAGTGAAATATTATTATAATATTATTAAATGGGGGGGCGCAGAGTAGTCGCGGATCAACCTGCCCGGTCTGGTCGCGGGGGTTAAGGGGGCAGCGCCCCTTGTGGGGGGTTGTCAGGGGGGCGAAGCCCCCCCGAACCCAAAAAAGTATGTAATAGTATAAGTGATCTTATATATGTAATTATGAAAGTGTGAGTATTTATTTTTGGATAAGAAGTTAATCTTGATAAATTAAGATGTAAGAGAGACAGAGAGAGGGAGAAGAAAGAGTTGAAAAAGAACTTAATTAAGTATATAATATATGTTTATAATCATAAATCTTTAATATGTATGATATTATAAGTGATAGTGAAATATATTAATATGTTCAAACTATCATTAAATATGTGTCCCTCGTGAGGGGTATCAAGGGGGCAAAACTCCTCAAATTTATTTTTTAATTATGTAAAAATACTCAGGGCATCTTGCCTAGGTGCCTAGGCGAGCGCCTTGGGCGCCTTTTTGGCCCCAGGCAAGGCACCCTGGCAATGCGCTGTTGGAAAAGTGCCTTGCCGCCTAGGCGGCGCCGCCACCTAGGCAGGCGCCTTGACAACTATGGTGTCAACAGGTGCTTATTCTGGATCTGCTGAAATTGCATGCAAACAAGGATCATTCTGAGCCATTTTTTGCTGGAATTCTCACTTGATTGTCTTTTTCCTTATAAGGAAGAGCATATGGAGCATTTATTTTCTGAATCCTTGGACAAGCCATTTCAGTCAGCTGTTGGCACTGTCAATGATTGTGATGTCAGTCTTGAGTCTTCCTCTGAGGTTGTCGCTTTGTGAAGTCTACTATTTGTTTCCTCTTGCTGCATGGATATTTGAGATCAGGAGATGACAGATGTTGCACATTTTGCAAATTTTTTTCTGAACCCTCCGGATTGAAAGAAATAAGAAAATTTTTAGTAGTGAAGCTTGGTCATCTAGTCACCTGGTTAATTTTGTTTTGGAGAGGTCCCTTGAACTGGCTGGTGCATTTTGTAAATTTACCAATACCATCCCTGAATACTAGTTCAGGAGGCTTGTTTGCTAGATGAGGGGCTATCTGATTTTTGAATAGGGTGTCTCTATTCTACATTTCGTAAACTTTGATGTACTGTTCACTTTCTATAGAAAGCCCTTTTCAACCATTTATATGCACACGAGCACACAGAGGGGGGGAGAGAGAGAGAGAGAGGAACCCCCCCTCGGATCAGGTCGGCACTTGCTGGTCTTGTAATCGTTGCTTTTTACCACTATTAATTTTGATGTTAATATAAATCATCACAGGGTCTTTAGTTATTAATAATCAATTTTTAAATTTGTAGTACAAACAAGGCATGAATTGTAATGCCGTTTGGTTAGTGTTAAAAATGATACTATACCAATCTTCTTATTGATATTTCTAGAGGATGAAATATCAATATCAAAATCAGTACTAGTGGACTTGGCCCAACTCAGCCTGACCCAACTTTTTATTTCATAAATATATAATTATCAAGTATGATAAATTTAATTATTTAAGATAACACTATAAAATTGATAATAACTTAATTAAAATATACTTTTAATAAATAAAATGATATTTTTAATTAAGTTATGACATATTTGGCCTTATATCGGCCTGGTTAAGGCCCACAGGCCAAAACCTTTGGCCTGTATAGCGGCCCATGGTCAGCCCAACCATGAACTCATCGGCCGGCCTGGCCCATTGCCACCACTAAGGAATGGGGTTGAGGGTAATAGGTGGATGGATCGCTCTGGGTGCTTTGCTGCTCAAAGTGCCCAAAGTGGACACTTTTTTAATGGCCAATAAAGCGGAGGTCTGCTCAGCATGTGAAAATCCATGTAGGTGCTTAAGTGCTCACTTTGACAACACTGATTAATGATAAAGATGTTTAATACTGTTCCCAAACAAGCTGTAAACTCTGTTTTTTAAGAATGTTTTACCAACTTTACAAGTTTTCTCTATTTATCAACAAAAAGAGTATAGCATTAAAATTGATGAGATTTTGGATTGGTAAGGCGTGAAAACTCATTACGTTTCTTATGCTCATTTACAGGTTACATCACCTTACGGGGACACATTACACAAAAATGAAAATGTTACCGTGGGACAGTTTGCTTTTACAACTACCGAAGCTGGTAACTATCTAGCATGTTTCTGGATGGAAGGCAACAATAAGGACTCGGGGGTGAGTGTCAACATTGACTGGAGAGTAGGTATAGCAGCGAAGGACTGGGAATCCGTCGCAAGAAAGGAAAAAATTGAGGTAAATGATTAACACTATTAGACGGTTTAAGAATCGACATGCTAGTTGCTTATTCTCTTACAGAATCTTTCATTTTATAAAACTGATGGAACATTTTCTGTAAAACTCAGGGTGTTGAACTAGAGCTGAAGAAGTTGGAGTATGCTGTGGAAGCCATCCATGAGAATTTGCTGTATTTGAAGAACAAGTACATTTTTATCTAGTCTGCATCTTTTCTGTGATATTTTTGTAGGTTGAGTTTAAATAGTAAGTTTACAACATTGGTTGATTGTGGTGCAGGGAAGCAGAGATGAGGATAGTAAGTGAGAGGACGAACGCCAGAGTTGCATGGTTCAGCATCATGTCTCTTGCAATTTGCATATGCGTGTCTGCCCTGCAGTTGTGGCATTTGAAGAGCTTCTTTCGCAAGAAGAAGCTTATCTGAAATATCCTTCACATGTAACTGGAGCCTCTTCACTTCGTATTGTTTCTTTAGAGAACTTGGGAAGTCTGTTTACATATTGCAAGGGAGGGATTCAAGATTGTACTCTGCAAGTACAACCAGAAGAGTTGAGAGGTCTCACGCGGTCTCATACAAAAGAACAAATTTCTACCATACTGTCAAAGTGTCAAGTCTCTAATGGGGTGTTTGGTTGCATGATAATTAAGTTTGTGTTACAAAAATATATTTTTGTAACATTTTTTGTTAAAAAGGGGTATTTGCTAATCACTATAGAAGCACGTTTTTATAGAGAATCCATTATTGGACAAATAGACAAGTGAGCCTTTCTTGTTCTATTTTTTTACCTTGTGGCCCCCAACTTTTTAGTTATGCATAATTCTCATTCTTTTTGTCATCATATCTCACCAAACATGATACTTATATGTTTTTAGTTTATGTTAAATTTTAGTTTAATATATATTTTTATCACAAATTTTAATGAAGAAATTACTGTGCATCCAAACACCTTACAAGAAATCACCAGACAACAGGACCTGTTGTTAGGTATATCTGATGCATGTAAACGGTCAGTACCAATGTCATTTCTGAGAGCAAAGCGATCTTTCCCTCAGCTTGTGATTTTGTTGCGTGGAGTTAAACAGGTTTCCAAATTCTACATCAACTTATGGCCTTATTTATTGAGTGCTTTAGAAGTATATGCCTGTTTTCTTCTAGCCATCCGTCGCTCTTTCTTCAAACCCAGAAGTTTTTAGAGATTTGTTTAGGGTCATTTACCCATGAAGGTTATCCAAAAATTCCATGCTCCAATAATCTTGGATAAGCATATGTTCATGATAGTGTGAACCAGTGTGTTTGGTTCCAATCTCTCCATTTCAGGTGTCTCTGCAAATGCAAGTTCAGGAGTGCCAAATCTATAATTTTCATTCCAACAGCAATTTATTGGAAGAAACCACTTACTTTCTGATGGGGGCTCACAGAGTAAGAGCATCTCAACTAAAGTTCCTCCAGGCACAAATATCCACTTGCACTGTTCATATCAAGAGGGTCCTCACCTGTTGCTAGCCCTGTAAGATGGAATACATTCCTCTCCTTTTGGTTTAGTTGCTTGAAGCTCAATACATCTGATATGAAATTGACAATGGGCTGTCTTGACTCAGGCTTGCAGGCTAAGACAATCGTGGGCGTGACCAACATACATATAGATTAGAGATTTCATACTTTGTTCTTAATTTATAAAAAAACGAGCCTCTTCTGCCCGACTTCTTCTTCTTCTTCTTCTTCATCATCATCTTATTCTTCTTCTCTTTCTATTTTCAATCCTTTTGTCCACTCGCTCCTGTGTCCCACCATGACCGTCCTCTTTTCCTTGTATTGTAGCGTAGAACCAAAGCAATTGCCGCACTTCGTGCCTGCTTCCATCATGTGTTGACCAAAGGAGTCATGTTCTTAATAGGGGGTAACCCCTTTCTATGTATACGTATCAGGATCATTTTCAGATCACAAACGAAGAGCTCTGTTGAGAATGATTTTTGTTGTTTTTTTTTGGGGGGGGGGTGTAAACTAATAGAGCCGGGTCTACTAATGTGCTACTCAAATCTGACTTATTTATTTTACACGAGTTCGAGCTCGAGTTCACGGGGTGCAAACTAGTAGAGCTGGGTCTACCAATGTGCTATTTAATTTTGACTCATTTATCTTTACACGAGTTTGAGCTAAAACTCCCGAGGGGGGGGGAGTGCAAACTAGTAGAGACGGGTCTACCAATGTGCTACTCAAATTTGACTCATTTAACTTTACACGAGTTTGAGCTCGAGCACCCATGTTCTAACTCGATTTATTACACAGACGAGATAAGTTCGAACTCAAATAAGATCTTGGCTTAAGCACGGTCCAAACTTGGCGTGAGTTTGTTTATAGATCTCGAATTCGAATTGAAACTCTATGCAAGGTCGTTCGTCAAACTCGAAGTTGAGCTCGTCTACAAAATTAGATTTAAGTTTAAACTGACAATAAAAGTCATTTTAAATTAATTAATAAATTTGATCGATTACTGTTAAGTCTGGATACTCAGATCTGACTTTTTAAATAAATAGATTAATCAAGCGGCTCGCTATGGAGTCAAGTAGGGGTTTATTAAAAACTTGGCCAGTTAGCTTAAGAAGCATGATGCTTCTTTCAGTTCCTAATGTAAGAATACCCATATAAATAATTGCATGCTAACAAGACACAACTCTCCTTTTCTTTCTTTCTGGTGATCTCCCACTTTCCTTTTTTAGTTATATATGATCCCAAACTTTTTATGTTATCATAAGTCCGAAAACACGAAACTCTTATAGGGGTGCTTGGTTGCACGATAATTTTTTGTACATTTTCGTGATAAAAAATTATATTAAAATAAAAAGTGAACTAACTCATGACATTTGGAGGAATGTGATAACAAAAAAGTGTAACCATACGAAACAAAGTGAGGTCCACAAGAAAAAAGAAAAAGATGAAACTTTCTTTTTTATTTGCTTAAGAAGAAAATCACTTTCAAAATATAAAATTGTCAAAGTTGTCGAACATCTCTTTTAACCAATTTTCTTATAATTTGCAACCAAACACTCGCCTTTGGTTGGTTTAAATTCCATTTAAATTTAAAATTTTAACATGTGAAGATTTATTTTAAAATTACTAGAATCTCTCAATACATTGAAAGATATATTCATTCTCTCCAAAGAGGAACAACACTTTATTCTAAGTTAGCCGGAGGAATCTCCCCTATAAAAGAGCGGCGGCGGCGGCGGCGAGCGACGGAGCATGGAGGCTCTCCTCTCCCGCTTCTCCTCCCTCGCCGACGAGGCCCTGGAGGACGAGAACTTCGATCCCTCCCTGATCGAAGGCCTCATGAAGGCCTTCGAGGCCGAGGCCGAGCGCTGCTGGTCGGAGTCGGCGCGCAGGGCCGAGCTCTCCGTCGGCGTCGTCTCCGGCGAGCGCCGCGGAGGCGGCAACAGAAAGCCAGCCAAGGGCGGGCCGCCCATCCTCTTTGCCGTGGGCAGGGCGCAGAGGAAGGCCCCCGCTCCGGTCACCGTGACGGCGGAGCCGCCGCCCGCCGCCGGACGGGCTCTTCGTGCCTGAGCCACCGCGCGCGCCGCCGTGTACGGTGCTTTCTTCTTGCACCATATATATATATATATATATATATATATATATATAATGCTTGTAAACCTCCTTGAATGGAAGACTCTGTAGTGTTTATGGGGGTGTCTGATTACACGAAGGTTTTTATTATAATTTTTAAAAATTATAAGGAAATTTTGTTAAAAAAGATGTTCGATGATCGTGACAATTTTATATTTGAAAATAATTTTATCCTTCAACAAAAAAAGAGAGTTTCACATTTTTCTTTTTTCTTGTGATCCTCCATTTTGTTTGATCATGTGTGACAGTTATCCTTTTTTTTGTCATCACATCTCTCCAAATATGATAATTTTATGTCATGAATTTGTTCACTTTTTATTTTAATATAATTTTTATCACAAAAATGTACAAAAAATTTATCATGCAGTCAAACACCCCATTATATGTTGGGATGTAAAAGAACAAACAATTAGACGGGGCTAGATAAAAATTAAAAACTCCACTCTTCTTGTTTCCTATGATCAACAACGAACTGATTTGAATATCTATTTTTAAAATAAATTATAAATATTAACAACGTATAGTATCATTAAAAAGTAGAAATAAAAAGTGGATTTGGGTTCGAATTTAAATTTAAATTTGTAAATGAAGTAATGTTAAAATTTTACCTACGAGTTTAAGTTGGTTTTAAGTTTTATAAACAATTTTATATCTGAGTTTGAGCTTGAACGTAATCTTATTCTTAACTTGACGTAGAGAAGATGCTGTTCTCTTGAAAATTATCTTTGATAGGAGAAAATTTCTGATTTTTGCGCCATTATTAATGTGCTTCAAACCACTTGGAATCGGATTATCAGAGGAGATTCAGGTGGCATTGTTTTGGACTGAAAATCTGAAATCTTAATACCCAAAACCCCCTCACCGAATCAGGTTTGGTAAGATCAATCAAACACCACCTTAGATACACCCCTTAATCTTATCTTCATTCCACTTAAATTAATGAGATAAGATGTATAGCTAGTCCTACCTACTTCACCCCCTTGATCCCATTGGAAGGAATGTTACATCATATAGTATAATATATATCAAAATTATGTAATAACATTCAACATTTTATAGTCTTACATAATATGTTATGATATCTATCACATAAATACCCGACCAAGCAGAGGGTAACAGGGTGTTTGGTTGCATGAAGGGTCAAACTTTTGCTACAACATGCTTTTGTAACAATTTTTTCAAAAGAGGTGTTTGGCAACCATTACAAATTTATGATTTTAAAGAGATTTCATCCTTGGACAAAAGAAGAAGAAGTGAGAGACTCTCCCTTTTTTGTGACCCCCCCTCCCCACACACACCCTCTTAGTCATACATGGAATCCACTCTTCTTTTGTCTATCTCATCTCCCCAAACATGACAATTTTATGTCATCAACTAACTTCCATTTTATTTCAATATAGCTTTTTATGTACTAAATTTTATTGTGTGACTAAACACCCTATAAAGGAACAAGTTGGGCTAGTTAAGAAGTAGCCAACAATAGAGTTACAGAGCTTCACGCGAATGGTAAGTCAGATTTTTGGCCAACGGATAAATATCAAATCCTTTTGTTGAATTGCCTGTAACACAATTAAGTTCCAACCATCCATGTCTATGGAGCAGGTGGTTTCACTTTCATCAAGCAGGGAAAGAGAGAGAAAAGACCCACTTCACCCAACCAAGGCATATAAAGCTAGTGGCCGGTGAATAAACAATGTACAAGTCTGTACGTGGGTGGACAATGCAGCAGCTCTTCCAAGGACGTCTTCTTGTATACTCCACTAAAAACTTGCATATCAATATCAAATATAATACGACATAGTGTCAACTCTAACGGGGTGTTTGGTTGCATGATAATTTTTTGTACACTTTCATGATAAAAAAATGTATTAAAATAAAAAGTGAGCCAACTCATGATACAAAATTATCATGTTTGGAGGGATGTGATTGCAAAAAAGAGTAACTACCACACATGACCAAACAAAGTCGGGGACCACAAGAAAAAAGAAAGAGGTGAGACCCTCTTTTTTTGTTCAAGAAGAAAATCACTTTTAAAACATAAAATTGTCATGGTTACCAAACACCTCTTTTAACAACTTTCCTTACAATTTTTAAAAATTAAAACAAAAACCTTCGTTATCATGCAACCAGACACCCCATAATGTTAATGTATCCAATGTCAATATTGAAAGTGACAGAATCAAATACAATGTTGTAACCAAACAGGCCCTAAATTGTTACGGATAGCCTTTCTAAAAGTTCTTTAGAATGTGAATACCAGAATACCCCGCATCCAAGTTCAGCAACACATGGGTAAAGCTACAGCCAATAACCTTCACAACTTTTTCTTCCCGAAGGGGGTGCCAAGGGCCACTTGTCATTTACTACTTTCTCATTCTCATTAAGCCAAAGTGACAGGCATTTGCTTCCCTTCACCTGTTTTGCACATAGGTGCAGCGCTATAAGCTCTAGACAGAAAAGTCCAAACACGAGAATAATTCAATCTAAGAGAGCTTCGGTGCTAAATTTCCCAAACATGGAGTGAAATTTCTCTAAACTTGTATCACGTATGGAGATCTTGAGGTCCAGCCCTCGCAAGATGCTGATTGCTAGATAGCATGGAGTGATCGGTAATAAGAGACTCCCGAGGGCGTTTGAAAAGAAGTGTAAGAAAATAGAGAGACTCTTGAACTTGCCAATTGAGATCAATGAGCATTGTCATAGAAAGTTGTAAACTACCTCCAATAACTGTTGTTTTAACACTGACGCAAATATTCAACATATCCCCAACCCCAAGATGCAAATGGATAAGAAAAATGACAAACAAACATTCCTTTATCAAGCTCAGGCCAACACCATAACGTGTGAATTTCAGTACCCTTCCAAAGTGTGAGAGATGGGGAAAGAGTTGGCACCCTACAACTACTTGATACCAAGGGTGAAGGACAACTTTGGGCGAGACTTGTTCTTTCCCAGCAGCTTCATCTGGTTTGCCCTTTTCTCCTCTTCTTCCAACTTCTTCCTCTGCATGGCTTCTCCCCTCTGCCTCTGCAGGTGCTCCAATTCCTTGTATCTTTCCTCCTCCTTTTGTTGCTGTCCCAGTGCTTCTCTCCTCTGGGCTTCTTCCACCCTCCTACGGTTCTCCTCGAGCATCCTATCAAGTTCTTCCCTCTCTCTTTGAGCTTGCTCCTGAAAATTGCCGCATAGTAAAAAACATCCAAGCATCAAGAGAGAATGCATATGAAAAAAGATGTTAGAACATAAGGTAGTTCCTACTAAAAGGATGGCACCGAGAAGCAAGCTCTTTATTCAACACAGAATTAAGTGATACCTCCTATCCAAAATGTTTAAAAGTTGGCAGGTAAAAAGAAACGTAATTTCAGATGTCAAAGGAGGAAGTATAAGTACAACATCAGTAAAATATGAGCATCCAGGAAATCAACCTCTCTTCGACTTGCTTCAGAACAAGCAGCTTCCTTTTCTCTCTCAAGTTGAGCTGTGATATCACTGAGCACCTTCTTTCGACCTTCATCTAGTCGTCTCAGTATCTCCAGCTTCACCTCCTTGGAATTTAAGCTTTCCTCAACCCTATTTCTGATTACTTCTTCAATTCTTCGTGCAGTTTCCTCCTCTAAGAGTTTCCATTCAGCCTCTTGCAGGCGTCTGTTTCAAACACATGGAATAAGTCAAAACAAAGAATCATGGATTGAGCGGGAAAATGTTACTTACATCTGAAAGATGTCGAAAGCCAGAGAATAAGCTAGAACTCAATATTGAACAACACCAAAGGCTTCATTCGTTCAGCTAGTAATCTAAATCTCCCATTCTCCATTATCGCAGTCACAGGTTTATGCTAAGGCATACCTCTATAAAAAGATCCCTGACCAAACAAATGAGTTTTCAAACTGGTGAATAGTAGACAACCGATAGTTACAACACCAAAGAGATGTTCAGATATAACAAGTTGAAGTACAGCAATAGCTTCCTTCGGATATGGCCTGTGCAGAAGTGTCCCAATACCCAGTTGAAGATTGAAACTAGCACTGAGTTTCACATCAAGCAGCACAGATGCAGCTCAAAAAAGTTAAAAAACTAAATTAAAGTAATAATATAACCAAATAATAATGAATGTAATTTACCAATTGAAAGTTCACTTTTATCATTAAAAAGCTTGTAGCATATAAGGTATTGAAATATGATCTTAAAAGTCATACAACAACTGCCAGCATATATCCTCCACGGCTCCACCCATCTGCCTTATTTTGCAAAAGGAAAATGTTTGGCAGCAAAACACAATATAGCTTACCAACTGAGCTGGCTTATAAGTGGAAACTAGAAAAGAACAGAGTAAGTAAATTACGACTACTTTTTTTCTACACGTTTCTTTGTTGGTCCATGAGGTAAAAGAGATCAACAAAGAGACAAATATTGTTAAACATGTACCTATGACACATTGCTAAGAATTAGAAATCAAAGGTGTGAAAAAAATAACTCCTCAGATGAAAATGAATAAAGAACGAAGTGAAATGGGCTGGACGAGGAAAATATATGGTTCTGAAGTTTGTAGACTTATTTATCTTATATCTTGAACTACTGCTGCTATCTTGTAATGTATAGTTGCAAATAGTACTCATTTCTGCTGGTGTTCACACAGAGGACTTCTAACAATGACCGTTATTTAAATCAAATCCTCTGTATCATTCCATTGTGGCAACTGGCAACTAGAAGACCACCTTCTAAACAAATATCTAAATGAATATTTATAGGGTGTTTGGTTGCAGGGTAAAATAGGTTTTCTTTACAAAAATATAATTTTGTCAGAAAATATGTTTAAAGAAGTGTTGGGCAATCATGCCAAAAGATAATTTGATAGGGTTTATTCTTGAATATAAAAGAGATAAGGCCTTTCATTTTTTTTCCTTGCGGTGCTCCACCTTTTTGAGCTATACATGGTCCTCACTCTTTTTGTTACCATATTTTATGTCTTTAGCTATCTTAGATTTTATTTTAATACATAATTTTATCACAAAAGTGTATACCGACTTATTTTGCAACCAAAAATTTATCACAAAGGTGTGTTATTTTGCACCAAACACTCTATTAGATGATCTGCCCCCAAAAACAAATTAGAAGGGCAATAGAGCCGGTAATAAAGAAGCTATTTTAATTTCTTATTTCTTTGCAATACCACAGCATCTTTTATTCACACATGTTCACCTAAGTGCATTCCTTATTAAATGTTGATGCTACTGTGCTCTGATCTCTGGCAGACACCTTTCCACCTGTGCCACTATGCAGTATAGCATCTCCAAGGCTCCAAGGTACCAAATCCACATACTCAGCAGCCGTTCCAAATGAATCACCATTTCAACACACCGTACACCTCTTACCACCTAGTTTGCAACTTGCAAACACAGAACCATCAAGATTGTTTATTATGTCTCAGAAACTGTATATTATTGTTCTATAAATACTTTAAGATGCATTGGTTTTTAAGTAGAATATTTGCTACAGAGTTTATTTCCAGATGTTCTCTGAATTGTATAGTGTTTCTCCCTCGAGTTTCCCCAACTTTTTCCAAATGTATTGCTCTTGTTTTACAAAAGAGTTCTCCACTGCATGATGAGTTGTTTACAACTGTAACTGATATAACAGTTATTAAATAGAAACAAAAGCAGAAAGCAAATAAATTAGTACTAAATATATATATATAGATTATAGATACCCAATAAAAGTCCACTGGGATTTAAACTGAGTCTAAGAAGCAAATAAAAATGTACCAAAGGAAATGTTTAAAAAAATAGAAAATGCACCAAAACGTGTAAAAATATAAAATAACTTTAAATATTGAGTAAATCTGAAACCATAAAAATATGTTAAAATTCAAGGAAAAGGCTCATATGTATTATGTACAAAAAGGACAAACATCAGTCACTGAACGTACCCCTTATTTTTAAGGTAAAAAAAATATATTCCATGGTTTTTAAGGTAAAAAGAATGTGTTCCAGACATACATGGGACTTGGGAAAAACTAGTGTGAAACCCTCTAAAATTGGTCCTAATCCTATACATCAAATAAAACATGAAAAAAAGAAATATCCAGGAAAACATGAGGACAGATGAACAATACTAGTTTTCCTGTGGACCAACAATAAGAAAGATGGATGCACCTTTTCCTTTCTTCTCCATCCCTTTTCAATTTGTCAACAGAACTTTTCCTCTCAACTGATTCAGAACTCGGACTCCTAGATTTTTCTACTGGAGACTTTGTCAAGCTCCTGTTTCTCTGTCTTTTATAATGCCGGGGAATAGGAGAAGGGCTTCTACGCCTCTTTGAAGATGGAGATCGGTTCTTATAGCATCTTGGAGAAATGGAACGGCTTCTTCTCCTGTGTATCCATGAAAACAGAAGATAAGTTTGTAGCAATTCCTTGGTAATAAAGATCTTATTAAAAGCTCACAAGGTGAAAGTAACCCCAAATATAATAAATAAAATTACCTTATGGAGTCTTAAGGTTAACCTTTGCATGCTTTCCCATCTTTTATCTTATGAACCTCGTAAGTCGAGTCAAACCATGAATTGTAAAAGCATTCATCATCTGTTACAAATGTTCTTCTCTTACTACTATGAAAAGTAGAAACAGATGAAACAGGAACTTAAAATGGTTCTAAGATGTGAAACCCTTACAAAAACTAGTTTGTTACATGCATAACAAAACCCAAACCATTGATCTCATCTTAGGTGTACAAACCCTGAAACCACATTACCGAGTAATTCCCTATTATAATACTGTTATAACTGAAGATGCTAATTTTTAACGCTTAATAACCTAGTGTTAGAATAGATTTTATCTTTTATCAGAAGAAAGAAGCAAACAGGTTGAGGCATGTGCCAAGGAAGGATCTTAAGGCAATGCTAATGCTAAGGATAAGACATGCTTAGCCAAAACAGCCACGTGCATGTCTTGAAAAACATGCGTGTAACCTGGACAACATGCTAAGGTTAAGGTGCGTGATTGCCTTTCATAATGAATTAAAGGGCATGGAACTTGGAGCAGAAAATGGTGGTGAAAGTGTAACTGTGAAACCAGTGAAGTCTGGTGCCATCTTCTTCCATCCATCCTCTCTTTTCCCTTCATTCTTCCATTTACAGAAACATCCCCACAACCCCCACCCACACATTGTTTGTGCATTTCTACCTTTTCTCTAAGAAGTTGTTCTTATTTCCAAACCCCACTTCTTACTTGAGGGGACATTTACTTTCAACTACAATTTAGAACCGACTTGGCCCTTGTGTGAACAGCCATTGAAACTCCCTGGTATGACCTTGAACTGGATCTGTGTGATACATCAATCTCTTGAAAACTATGGAAGATAGGTGTCGGGTAAAGAAAGATGGTAAAAAGGGTAAGAGAGAACAGGTAAAAAACTTAAGAATCCTGCATTGTCAAATAGCCATTAGTGTGTACACGTAAATTACACACGCTCATACAGCATATTAATCATGTAGGTAATCAATGAATGAGATAGAATACATAGATGTTGTACAAGTTTCCAAACGCTCTTAACGTGGACCACTGTTTATTCCTACTCCTGTCTCGTGCCACATTTAGGAGTACGCATAAGAAGTTGGAAGAAAATAAAACGACAATAACAAGCAGAAGCCGAGCAATTCCACCTGTACGAAAACGGAGATCGGCTCCTCTCCCTCCGGCTTTTCCTGATGCTACCATGCCGACCATGGTTGGCCGGAGATGGCGAAGGCGAATGCCTTCTCCTGTGTGAGGGCGACCGAGACATCATTCGACGCATCTACGCCCCTTGCCGAGACGCCTAACAGATCTATCACAACAAAAAAGGAAGATAACATTGAAAAAAAAGAATCCACCGATTAAAACGCAAGCAAAAAAACGCCAGTTTCAACAAAATCACAACTATTTCTTCCACCTCCAAGCAGCATACTAGAACAGCCAGAATTAAATCGTTAAAGGATTACAGAGGAGGAGAAAAATAATACACGCACCTCCGTCTCCAGGGTTTTAGTGAGCGGGTGTCACCAACATCCTGCAACACGCGATCTGCTCCCAACCTGACCTTCAGAAAAGGAACAAGGTATCAAAAAAGAAGGCCTTCGATCAAATGGAAGAACAGCAAATGGGACCGCACCCGTTCGAGGATGTGATTACTGCTTCTGAGAGCAACGTCGTAGCGCCGAAGAGTACGAAGGAAGGAGAGACTCTCTCTCTCCCTCTCTCTCTCGATATTTTTCTGAAGTGTAGAATTTTTATATATTTTTGATAATTAGAGATAACTTTAAATTATTCAAACAGTCCTGAGGTGCCGAGTACGGTTTATTTATTTTACATGAGTTAAATTCGAATTTTAACTAATAAATTAAATTTGATATGATAAATATTTTAATACAAAATTGTGCATATTTTAAATACAAAGTTAAGATCGAATTTTAGATTATTTCGTCGTTGATGGTATCTAAATCTGCATGGCTTCCGAACCTGTCATGCACTCTGGGCTGAAAATGGTTACGTTGGTCAATGGAAAATAGTTTTCGTTGACTTTACTTTTTACAAGTAATAATCAAATAAGGCCTTTAATTAAGTTTTCTTTCTGAAAGTTGGCTAAAAAAATCTTTTATACTGAAACAAACCCACCCTAAGCAAAAAAGAGCTGCCAATTTCCCTTCTACTCCTGACAAAAATAAAATAAAAAGATGTTGGGTTCGAGTTTCGAAAATAATATCATATCAATATTGACATTGATATTTCTAAACATTAATGTATAAATATCAAAATTGATACAAATTGTCACTTGCATTATTTAACTTGTTTTATTTCTATTACAAATTTTAAAAGTGATATTATTAATTAGTCAAGCATTTCTCCGTAATTATTATGAATATTAATTATAAAATTGATAAGACTATTAGAGTGTTTAATAGTGTAAGCAAACAAAGCCTAATGGGGTGTTTGGTTGCATGATAAATTTTTGTACACTTTCATGATAAAAAATTGTATTAAAATAAAAAGTAAACCAACTCATGACATAAAATTATCATGCTTGGAGGGATGTGATTACAAAAAAGAGTAACCACCGCACATGACCAAATAAAGTGGGGGACCACAAGAAAAAAGAAAGAGGTGAGACCCTCTTTTTTTGTTTAAGAAGAAAATCACTTTCAAAACATAAAATTGTCATGGTTGTCAAACACCTCTTTTAACAAGTTTTCTTACAATTTTTAAAAATTAAAATAAAAACCTCAATTATCATGCAACCAAACACCCCATAAATCATGCATATGTACCATCAAACTGCAAGTTGAGATTCTCAAATCTAGCATTTGGGCTTGTAGAATCTGGTGGTGGCCACTCAGGATATGATGCCACTCTCTGGTGTGGTGATGCCCCACCATAGGTTTTGGGCAGCCATGGAGAGCAAGGTTTGAGATGTGGGCAATTCAAATGGGAAAATATATATATATATATTCTCATCCAGAGAGATGTTAACGGATCGGATACGGGTCGAATAATAGTAATATCCATATTTGTATCTTATAAAATAAAAAATATCCATTTGCTGCTCATTAACTATCGATAATGGGTCTATCAGCAAACTACATTGTAATATCCACTTAAAAATGATTTACGATCGGATAATGGTCGGTTAATAGATATATAAACATTACTAATTATTTTTCATTTTTTTGAGAATAATAGTTGTGTAAGACCATATAATTTTCAACTCATAATTTTAATGATAAAAATAAACACAAAAGAGAATGAAGATTAAAATCATGAAACATCCACAATTCACATAAAGTAAAGATGTGATATTAAAAAAATTTTAATTACATATCCATCATAAATATAGCTTCATTTGATATATGTCTTAACCATTGGATCATAATTTAATTAGCAGATACGAAAATGATTTTTCGGGTTCAATTTATAATGTATCCATGATGATGTTCGCTAAAAAACAAATAATCAATAAACGCCTATTGATACCCTATTCTGAAATTTTTGATGATTTTTAATCGTCCGTTAAGTTAACGAATTAGTCGAATAATCGAATAATTTACTATCATTGACATTTCTATCTCCAAGGCCAAGAATATATCATGATCGTTAGTTGTTTGCTGCTTTGAGGTACCAAGCACTAGGATTTTAGGGGCGAGATCGGCCTCCGGATCACGAAAGATTCGGGTGGAGTTTCATCGATTTTGGTTGCAGGATCGAATAAATTTTTGTTACAAAAATATATAATTACTTAAGAAAACTTGTCAAACAGAGTGCTTGAATATCATTACATAAATATTTTGTTTTACTGATGATTTACTTTTTGACATGAAAAGAGGTGAGATTTTCTTTTCTGGTGGTCCCTATCTTTTTTTTAGTTATGGGTGATCTTCACTTTTTGTCATCATATCTTATCAAAAATCTATAATCTTGACTTAGTTATTTTATAATTTATCATCTAAATGTAAACTTTTATCAGGAAAAAAAATGTATAAACAATAACATGCAATTGAGATGGCGTTTGACCAGAAGAGATGGGGGGAGGGGGGAATCACAAAATGTTTAAAAAAAAACTGAAGGTCTCATCTATTTCTATTTCTAAGGAGGGATTCTATTTGAAAACATGAAACTGTGTGATGATTGTCAAATGTCTCTTTTAACAAATTTTATCATAAAAATACAGAGTTTAAATCAAGCACTGCTTACCACTTGGGTTGTGAGAGAAATGACTTTCAGCTTAACATAGTTGAAATGCAAAAAACCTGTCATTTTATTGGCATGGAATAAGTTTTTATCTTTATCTTACAGAATATATATACATAGCGTGCTACATAAATAAAATATTTAAGTTGTATATAAAACTAACTCTACTTATATTTGACATGCAATATTAATTAGTTGGGGTATCATAGGGATGAGACCCCAGGAGCTTCTAATTTGGAGTCCGTGAAATTCGACTCTTGTCCAAACTTGGTTCGTTACTTAGGGTCCGTTTGGTTCTACGTAAAAACAAAATATTTGAATACACTTTTCATGAAACAACTTTTCCACGGAGATTAAAATCAGTTTCGACCGTTTGGATGCTAGTATATCATTTTTCATGAAAAGTAGAATCAAAGTAAAATATTTTTCAAATATTTTTTTTAAAAAAATTCAAAATATATTACACTATTTGTTTGCATTTAAATTATTGTTCTAAAAGTATTTTTACTCATTTATATGTTTTTAAATCATTCTTCAAATTTTAATGTTTTAAAATTTGATACAATAATAGTTATAAAATAATATAAAAAATAAAAAAATAAATTTATTTCATGTAAAATAATTTTATAAAAAAATTTAAGTAAGAGTTTATCTGGATCCATGTAAAAAAAATTTTTAGTAAAACAATTTTACGTAATGACTTTTTCAAAAAAATATAAAATAAAATACACTGTTTGGTTACATATAATTTATTCTTCTGTAAACATATTTTTATTTAAATATTTATAAATTATTTTTTGAAGCTATTTTCAATCATTTAGTTGTTTCTAAATTACCGTTAACAATTTTACATTTTAAAATTTAATATAAAAAATTATAAAATAATACACACGTTAACTAAATTATTTTTTACAGATTCTATATATCGTATTTATCACTCTAAAATATTATATATTATAATATTTTCTTAAAACTAAAATTTCATAATATTAGTATTTAAACATTTAAAACATATTAATAATTACTTTTATCAGCCTTCCCCAGAAAACGGCACCAGGACTAAATACATGGATGCCAAAATCGGTGAAATATGTAGTCAACGTATTACCTTTTCATTGACCCCCGGTTTTCCTGCCATCCAAATATGAGATGGGGGCTGGTTTTCAGGAAAACATGCTCCATTCAATCATTTTACACTCAACCAAATGGACCCTTAATTCGAATCAAATTCGATCTCCGTGTAAACTCATCTACAAGATCCGATCTAAATTCAGTCATGAAACTCGAAGTTAATATCAAAACTAGACCTAAATTTAATTTTGAATCAAATTCAATCCAACATGTTTTATATATTTAAATGACATTACATGATTAATTTGTTAATATTTTACAATTTTAATTTTAAAATAAATACACAATTAAATATTTATTCAAATTTTTTTTGTTCACAATGACCTAGCGTCCAACTACTGCACAGCTCTCGCAAGAGACAAGGAATCGAGCGGCGCTCGATCTCCACAGGAAATCACCCCCCAAGAGGTGGTTGGGCTCATGGGTCCTTCGAACCCCCACCCCTGCTTCCCGTGAGCAAGAGTCACGTCAATCGACCCATAGTCGATCGGCAAATATTTATTCAAATTATTTCATAGTCTATCGAATCCAGCACTCTTTTTTTTTAAAAGAGACTATAACTTTGTTAAATAACTAAAAACATAGGTGTAACAGACCAAAGACAAAAATACAAGTAGATAATACAAACACAAAACAGATTTTTATAAAGACCAAGTCAAGATCAAAGATTGACCACAATAAAGATAGACATAGACCTAATTACGAAACAACAACATGATATTAATAAACAAGATATTTATATAAATTTTATAATATAATAAAATTAGAGATGAAATTAAGACTCCGAATATTTTATTAAGTCAAATCAAATGTCATTCAATATTGCATTTGACGGGGATTGCGAAGAAGTTTTTAATCATTAAAATTCTTAACAATATGTGTGCTAGATGTTAGGGGTTTATATAATCTAATAGGTGATGATAGAACTGCAATTATATATGAAAAAAAATCCATTTTCCCATATAATCTGCTTGTTTTACATATTCTAGAAGTCCTGCTAAAGGATTTGTCTCCCTACAAAAAAAGAAATCCCCCATGGGAAAAGGTGATGCTCTATGTTTTACCAAAATTTATTTACTTTTGAGCATATAAATTAAATAACACTTTGCACCTCATATATTTGAGTTTTGGATCCTTCAAAAAATTTTGAAATATTAATTTAAGCCTCTATCAGGAATTTTAGCTCCAAATATATAACTTCTATGGGATGTTTATTACAAGATTAAATTGGGGACAACCTGATTTATCTCCTAAATAATCTTGTATTAAATGCCGCAACTATATTAGGTTGGAGTATAGAGATATAAATCAACTATGTGAAAACTTAAGAAGTTCTCTTATTACAAGTACTTGAGACACAAATAACTTGCTTATAATATCTCTATTTTTGAAGGCTCTAAAAGTATAATTTCCATGCTGAAGCAAATATAGATATAGTGATTTCTTGCTTATTTATTATTTTCCCAACAACTTTTAAGCCTTGTCTAAATTGAAGACAGGGCTAACATTTTACCAAGAAGGCATCTTCTCACCCTAATAAATTCTCTTTCTTGTGTGTCAAAGGGAAGGAGACTCATGCCAACAACTCAAAAGTACGTCACATATCATGTAAAAATAAAAATATTGTCTACCCAACTTAGTACTTTCTTGAAATTTATTTAATGTAGGACTAGTCATCATGATGGTGGAGAAAGAATGAGATCCTAATCACCTACAATTTGCTCCGGCAGCTAGCAAGCTAACAGTGCTCATCTTAAACCACAACAGCCACTATTGGCATAGATCTTTATTGGGCTATCTTCCTACCTACCTAGATATATCAAATACAAGGAAATTTATTTAATTATTCTATGATTAGGGATTTGTTTGGTAATATTATTAGACATTTTTATTACTATAAATTTTTAAATTGATATTAATAACAATCACCGATAGATGTTTGACTAATAATATTGATTTAAAATGTATAGTGAAAATAAAACACATTATGTAATTCATATGTTAACTTATATTAATTTTAATATTGATACTCTAACTTTTATAAATGTCAATTTCAGTATTGATCTATTATCATTTTTGAATCTCTAACTAAACAGAACATAAGATCTATTTAGATAGAGAGTGCTAACCACAAATATTGTATTACTTTCAATAAAATGCTACGAAAGTGCTATAAATATCAAAAGTAACAGCATTTTAAATTTTATACTCTCACCGAATAGGCCGTAATGCTCTGTTTGGTAACGATATTATTATATCAATTTTGATATTAATATTTGTAGAGGAATGAATATCAATATCAAAATTGATACAAGTGGATATTTGTATCACATATCATATTTTATTTACATTAATAACTTAGATATCGGTGTTGATAACCAAGCATCTATAGATGATTCATATCATTGTCGATTTCAATACCGATACCATCGTCACGAAAGTGATATCGATGACAATCATCAAGAAAGTGAGATCACCAATGAAAATTTATAAATGAGTAATGGTCCCTAGGATCTTGGGTCATGTTTGGTGAGACTATTAGACATTTCACAAATTTAAAATTGATATCCAGAGCAATCGTCAAAAGATGTTTGGCTAATATTATTAATTTTAAATTTTACAACACAAACAAAATGTATCATATAATACAAGTGTCAACTCGTATCAAATTTGATATTGATAATCTAATCCCTAAAGATATTAATGGAAAAATTAAAAATAGTATTATTTTTGATACCCTAACTAAACTGGACATTAGCTTCTTTAACATGAATGGGTGAGAGAGAAAGTTTTTACATTCAATTTAGTTGACATGTCTCATGATCTCATTGAATCAAGGGTGGCCCACCAGATGGGGTCTTCCTAGAAAGACCCTTGCTTGCCCACCCAGGACCAACCACATCTCTAGTAGTAGTAGGTAATCCCAGTACTGTGACAATTAAGTCTCCCCCTGTGTCTTGTTTGTGCTTCTTTCAAGCTCTACTTAATGGTGTGGGCCCCTCTCCATGACTTCTCTCCATACCCCCATGGCCCACAGTAGTGTTGAAGGAAGGAAAAACTTCCATTTAAGTGTGCCAATGAAATTACCCCCCCCTCTCTCTCTCTCTGCATTATTCCCTGTTCTTCCTCTCCTAATAAATGTTTTAAAATTTCTATTTTTTATTATTTCTATGTACACATCCAATATCTATTTATCAATCTCATAATCTGCAAGACTCCCAGCTAGCTCTTTCTCTTCTATTGAAGGTTCATTTTTTCATCTCAACTTGAAAAATCAAATCAGGCCAATCACTTGATTAGGTTTAGTTTTGCTTGGACTATCAAAGATCATCCCTTGAATCAAGTTAAATTTGTCATTTGAATGACTTGAATTAGATATTACATACTTGTTGTGTTAACTTATTGGATGCAATCTGAGTCCCCGCCTGATAAGAATATGCTACCCCATTTATGTCCTGGTCAAGCAAGTGGGCAGCGTAGCTATTGGGGGTTGAACCAAACCATGCAGATACAGACATCCACGGCTTTCCTATCTTTATATTATATTATTTATTTATTTATATTTTTATTCAGAATACAAAATTGTGCGAAAAAATGACGTGGCCGGTGGCCCCCACGGAGATGGGCATTTTGACACCTTCAAAACCGGCTCTTTTCTCTCGTGTCTCTGTCGCTCGCTCGCACGCCACAGGAGGCTCCCGTTCCACAGCACCGGTAGGGGTGGTGGGCGGCCGGCGACCATCGCCACCAGTCCACTGCGTGGGAACGGGCTCGGGGGGGGGGGGGACGTTCAAGACTTGGCCTTTGGTCGTTCTCGGCTTGCGCGGCGTCGGAGGAAGGAGCCACCAGTTCGTCTCCCCGGAGCTCCACGTCGTGGCCGGTGGTGGCTTCTTCGGTTCTTTGGGTATGTGCGACGACGGCCAGCGTCGGGTTCACCTCTCCAGCTGCTCGGGATTGGGGTTGTAGCAGTTATGAGATCGTGGACCGTAGGAGTGAGATCTAGACGAGGGTGGCCTGCGTCTTTACCCTCGGAGAGACAGACGAGGTGAGCTGTTGATCTCTGTAGACGAGAACGATGAAGGTGAGGGGGGGAGGCGGCGGCGGCGGCGGCGTGGGGGAGAGGAAGTTGGGGATGCGGTGGATCCTGGTGATGTGCGCCTCTAGCTTTTTCCTGGGAGTGCTCTTCACGGACAGGTAAACGGATAGTCGACATCCCTCCTCCTCCTCCTCCTCAGGATTTTCTTTAATCTGGCGAAATACATTTTGTTTTTGGATGTACAGGTTCTGGGAAGGTAACAGTGAGTCGGATGGGCAGATCATCTCGAGACGCCATCGGGAACAGGAGGAGCTCCGGGTCGTCTCAGAGAATTGCGCCACCAAGAAGGTCAATCCATCTATTTTAAAAGATCTCCCTATCAGATAGAATAGGAAAAAAAAGTAACCATTGTTAAACACCTTGATTGAATTCGAAGTACTGCAACGTAATGGCGTCTAGAGTACACGTCTCTTGACTGTTCCATAGTTTTGTCTTCGGTGTCGTGGTGAACCAAGTTTCAATCGATTACTAATCTGCACTCATGTTTTTCTTTTGTTTGTTGACATCAGAGACACGGTCAGGACATAATGGGGGAGGTTGCTAGGACCCATGAAGCTATACGGTGAGTGGACAAACAATTCGGGAACTGTTTGATGCTAGTTTGGTGCTCAGAATGGATTAATTTCATGGATTTGTTATTTTTTGTGATCTTTAATAATGTATACAGTGGACGGGCAACTGATCAGTGTTGTTGTATGGCAGATCGTTGGAGAAGACCATATCTACACTGCAAATGGAGCTTGCAGACTCCAGAAGTTTTCAGGGGCTGGGTCTTGATGGTGCCCCGACTGTTGCAGGCTCTAGTGAGTCGAGGAAGAAAGCTTTTGTTGTGATCGGAATTAACACTGCATTCAGCAGTAGGAAGCGGAGGGACTCAGTAAGACAGACCTGGATGCCACAAGGTAACTCCCAGGCTGAAAAAGGAACTCCCAAGATGTTATTAGTGTAGTATTTTGCATGATTAGAGCTGTTCCTTTGTGTACATATACTTGTGTAAAATCATTTTATCCACGTCCCTCATAAGCTTGACTTTTCTTGAAACTTGCATACTATATACCTTCATCAAAAATCACTCCCAGATTCTGCTAAATAGTATGGCAAAGTGATGCGTTGCTTTAATTGAATTGCTTCATCTCTCAGTGATCTACTCATTTCTTGTTGTGTGCTTGTCAAGTAGGATAATGTGATCTGTGAGCTCTGGGCTGTCTTGTTGATTGCTTTAATGCTCTGTTGAAAACTGGGATGGCTTCAATGAGATTTCTCGTAATCATCTTTTTGGCACATCTTTTAAGATTTGATGTTGCTGTTATTGGTGTGAATAAGAAATAAGGTGCATGGAATGTTAATCCTCATAAAGCAACATATTACATATGTTGGAGCTGTGAAGTAAAATAGGAAATGATTCATTTTTTTTTATAAAATGAGAGAATTTGCTTGCTTTTTTATATGGAGACCTTGTTGCTGCATTTTTAGTTCTTTTTTTCTATTCTTCTGCTTAGTAAGGCCCAAGGTTCCTCATGTTATCAATGAATTAGTGAACAATACACAAATTGAAAATACTTCAGGATGTTCTTAGGTAACATTCCCTGAGTTGATAGGATGATATCCTAGGATAGTAGGATTTGATATTTGACCAGTCTTCATTATTAGAGTAGCAAAGGTGATGTCTTTGATGTGTAATTACTTTCCTAAAAATCATTGTATTCTAATAAGGAAATTTTTGATGAACAATATATTAGTACATAATGAAGAAGCTCCTTGCAAATTTAGAATATTTAAGCTTTATGTTTTTCTTCTTTAACAGTGACAAAAGGGCAGAAATCTCTCTCTCTCTCTCTCTCTCTCGTTGAGCCTCCTTTTGGATGGCATGCATTTTTCTTCATTGCCCTTATTTTTCTATTATTCCAGTAGTGCTAAGAAAAGAGCATGTTATCAACCAAAGCATTTAGCTGTTGCTGCAGCTATCTTGATGCCCTGATGCTTCAAGACTCAAGATAAGGCATTCTGATCGCATGTTAGATGATTATGAGGTAATTTTAAATGAAAAATTTTGCTATCCCCCCACGCCTCCCATTCCCCAGTTGCATGCCCCAACCAGTCCAAATATACTTCTGTTTGGGCATATCTATGTTGTACCAGCTAAAGCTCTATCCAAGGCAGATGTTCAGTGTTCAAAATGCTTATCATTATGATAGTTGCTAATACGATTTTGCACCCAATAGGTGCATAAGATGAAATACAGTTTATCTAAATCTTGCCTGGAAATATCTTTGCAGTTTTTTCTGTAACATTTAAGCTTCATAATACACCAATCCCCAACTTCAAATACAATTCAATTCTTTTCTTGCTGAGTATATTTTTTATGAATATTTAAATGAGTTACTCCATCTTACAGACATTGCAGTGACATTCTTTATCTTGCAAGTCCAGTTGTTTTATCGATCTGATACCCAGAGCAGAATGTTTGCATGAATGAGTATTTGATTTGAAATTCAGTACAGGCATGGATTGTGACCAAGAAAAAAATTCATTAGCTGAAATGTTCCCTTAGGTTACAAGTGAAATGGTAGATCAATTTATGGTTCTTTTAGGAAATTCTTTAGCCATACGTGTTTGGTTGCTGAGATTTTGGAAGGTGCTTTTAATTGATGGTTATATATATTTTTTCCTTTTTTAATTATGAGCATGCCTTTTTATTTTATGTCAACGTTTGGTCAGAATGTGATGTTTATGGTTTCTTATTACCATCTTTTAAATCAGGAGAAAAGCTGCAACGGGTTGAACAAGAAAAAGGCATTGTTGTTCGCTTCATGATTGGTCATAGGTAATTTGCATCACCTTTCGATATGCTCTTGAGAAGGTGTGCATAGTGGTTTGGCTTTAGCCAGATCCATTCAATGTCTGTACTTTTAGATATGGGTTACCCAATATGACTCCTCGAAAGGAAATAAGGAATCAATGTTTCTCTCACCTCCTGTTTACACCGAATGAATGCTTTAAGTTCTTCATTCACCTTTCATATGTGGGTTCGCTAGATAAGATATAGTATAGATCAAGGAGTACTTATATCAAACTTCTTGCTAATCAAGACTAATTTTCTTTAAATCTTTGGTGTAAGCTTGTCATCTTGTCATCTTATATGGTTCAAAATTGGCCCATCAGAATAGTCTTCTACTGTTAAGATGTCATTTGCATATATCCCTCTATGGGTTGAATTGAATGTTCTGTTAGTACTTTTCCTTGCAAGGACATAGCAATAATACTTAGAAACATAGTTTTTAGTATTATTTTTTTGGTTAATTAGAACAAAATTTTTAAGCTCTGAACAATTTGTTATATTGAGCTAGAATTTTGGCAGAGATTACATAAATCTTTTAAATTTTTTTTGGATATTATGAATCCGTCAAGCCAGCAATATGAAACCATGTTTCTCTCCAAGGGGCAACAGCACCTACATGAGGCAACTGCTCTATTGATGCCATGTTTCTTTCTGTTTTATGTTTATCAAAGGTTTAACTATTTAAGGCAACTGATATTTTCGAGAATGGTCTTTCCTCTGATTGATTAGGCAGTTTCCTGGAAGACTGAGGCAATCATGTGTTGGATAATAGTTATTTCTATGTGAAAAGTGCACGTTGTAATAAGAAGTATGATAATAATATGCACAATATGAGTTCCCTTGTCTCATCTTAATACCTAATTGACGACCTCAACCACCATAATATTCTAAATTTATTTGTTTTCTTTTGGCTTTACGGTGACTTCACTAGCTCCCAACATCAGGATTCAAGATGTTGGAGTACATTTTCCCTAATGTTGTCCCCAGTTTCCAGCTGCCAAAATGAATGACCAGATATATTCAGATAGAAACCACTCACAACAAAGCTGATACCATGCCCTTTGCCAGACTTGTATGGCAATAAACAATGGTTTATGATTTTGTTCTTAGTTATTTTTACATGTTGACTACGGGTATTGTTGGATCTAGCTGAACTTTTATGATATCTCACTTTCTCGGTTACTGGTTTTTCCATTATCCACAAATAGATGCCTCATTCCACTGACTTGTGGCCTTGTTAATTTTTAGGCTTATTTTTTATTTATTTTTCCAAAAATTTAACTATGATTTGAATAGTCATTTCTAGGTAACAGATGACCATTTCTGAGCCCAAGGAAATTTTTTGCTAGTGGCTAAAAGTCTGTTTTTTTTGTGCAGTGCTACATCCAATAGCATTTTAGACCGAGCCATAGATTCTGAAGATGACCAACACAAAGACTTTCTTAGGCTGGTATTCCATTCACGTTTCCTCATGGTTTTTTTCTAAAAATGTTCATCCATAAACCATTTTCTCAATCTGTTCTGAAATAATCTGCCCATTATGCAGGAGCATGTTGAAGGTTACCATGAACTCTCAGCAAAAACCAAGATATTCTTTTCCACCGCAGTTGCCAAATGGGATGCTGAGTTTTATGTGAAGGTGGACGATGATGTCCATGTAAACCTAGGTGCAAGCAAGATTTTTAAGTGGTTTGAGTGTCTCCCATTGTTTAGATGTCCTTCATCATACGATAAATTCCTTGCTTGTTTTGCATGTTATCCAGGTATGCTAGCCGCAACTCTTGCACGATATAGGTCTAAGCCTAGAGTTTATATTGGGTGCATGAAATCTGGACCTGTTCTATCCCAAAAGTAATTCTTTTTTTTAAAATTTTTTATCATAGGAGTTTTAAAATATTAGTTGCATTTATGAAGTTAATTATATTTTATGTTTTAGGACTGTGAAATATCATGAACCAGAGTACTGGAAATTTGGAGAGGAAGGAAACAAGTACTTCCGTCATGCAACTGGACAGATATATGCCATCTCGAAGGATCTGGCTACGTACATCTCAATCAATCAGTACGAACATAAACCCTTTTGGTGTGTCGAGTGTTGACAGGGATTCTTCAATAAAGCTGATGGTCTAGTATGCAGGCATATACTACACAAGTATGCAAACGAGGATGTATCCCTTGGTTCTTGGTTCATTGGTCTTGACATAGAACACGTAGATGAGAGAAACATGTGCTGTGGAACACCGCCAGGTACAGTTAATCTTTGCACATTACAGATATGCAATTGCAACCCTGTTATTATATAATAACTCTCTCTCTCTCTCTCTAGATTGTGAGTGGAAGGCACAAGCTGGTAACATGTGTGTCGCCTCTTTCGACTGGAGTTGCAGTGGAATCTGCAATTCAGTGGAAAAGTTGAAGGATGTTCATGCCATCTGTGGTGAAGGAGATGCAGCAGTGTGGAGTGCTTTGCTTTGAGATCCAACACTTGTGTATGGCATCATCCACTTTCGGCTCATGCTTCTAGAAACCAATCCACTCCATCATCAGCTGGTTTCTGTAGGCAAGAAACTGGATCTTTCCCAGATCTGAGCAATTTGCTTAATTACGTGCATCTTGGTTATCTGGTGGAAGTCATTTGATTGCGTCCCAGATTCCGTAGTTCGAGATTACTGCAGGCATTTTCGGGTGTACACCATGTGAAATTCAGATTGGAGATTCATAATTTCGTAGACCCAGTTTTGGACAGAGCTTGGAGCTTGCTTGTAGATGTATCGGTGTCCATTTACCCAAGAGTGCCTTCATCATAGAGCTTGTAGAATTACTTTCATACGTTAAAGCAAATTGTAATGAGAACAGAAAGTCAATGTGAAATTCTCATTTGTCCTCTAGGCATTGCCAAGCATGTTATCCAGTTTCCTTAGTTCATTTTGAATTTTATCTTTGATGAAATGGCCGCTTGACAACATCGGATGGGATTTGCCCAGTGCTGTCCAGGTTTGAGCGAGCTGTTTTTGGAGTTCTTCAATGAAGCAAAGAAGGTATGCTGGCTAGAACATGTATTAACCACAGCAATTTGCAGCTTCATGGCAGAGATGTATCTTGCTCTTTACCTCTGGATGGTGGGCAATTAGGTAAGGAATCTAAATGACTCATCAATAGGTCCCCCCTTGATGGAAACACATACATTTGGTACTAAGACTGGAAAAATACTCTAGAGCATGAAAGGCGGGATCGGATAGGATCGGATCTGAATTTACCACCGCCGATATGTCCGGGGTCGGTCTAGGATTGGCCAATCTGGACTGTGTGCAACAATTTTTTACTCTTTATTAATTTTTCTACTTCGCCCTTTCTGTTCTAAAACGTTATATTTCTATTTTTAAATACTAAAGTAAAAATTATAAAATTTTATGTTAAAAAAATCCTCCCTAAAAATAAACTCAAGAGAGTCCATAAAATTGAAAGTACACATGCTAGCCTAAAAGAGCCAATAAAACTTAAAAGGACAGTTATACCCCTAATCAAAATATATAAAATAGAAATATGAATAATCACATTACATATAAATACCTTTGCCTTACCTCATCTCTTATTAACGTAGTACTCTCTTTTCTTTCTCTCTCTATGTAAAATACGTAGGAACCACACAAAATACATCATTTCTATAAATTTTTATTTTAAAGCACAAAATATGCATGTTTTCTATCTTCACTATTCTTTGAATTTTCTATACAAAATTAAGTTGTTTAAAATCATATTTGTTGTGCCTGTGTCAACCATATGAGCACGCACATAGTAGTTGGGACCAAATAGATCTCCGCTTAATATCTGATATTTTCTTCTTTAATTAAGCCATTTTATATATATAAAAAGAACATAATTAATAACTGGATTCCCGATTTTCACCGTCTCCCTCGGCAAGCCTTCGCCGGCTGCCGGCCACGGCCGCGCTTGCACCTCAACCAGCAGCTCTTTCTCCCGTTTCCAGCGCACTCGATCGGTGTCGTTCGGCGGTCTTCTGCACGGACTCCCGCCGGTGAGCTCAGCTGTCGCTCTTTCTTGTACACATCTCGTAATACATTGCATGCCCGTGCTCAGAAGTGAGAAAAGACCTTGAGCTCTGACTCTTTGAGATTTTCGCAAATCCGTATACCTCTTGTTCGGGCCTTGAGACTAAGCACCCTAACTGTGGTGATTTGTCAACCATTATCAACCCCATTACCCTCAATTTCAAGTCTGCTTCCCAATGTCTGGATCAAGCCACACTTGGGAATAGGCATTTCTCGAGTTAACCTGTTGTCCTGCGTCATCAGGGGGATGTGGACAGATAAATTCTTTTGTTCATTGTTGTTGGTTTCCCTACGTCGGTTTCATTTTCTAAAATGTAATTGGACAACTTTTTGGTTGATTGCCTTTTAGTTTCCTTTGTCGGTGTCATCTCCTTTCTGAGTTGAAGTGCACGTACATGTCCACCTAATTGTTTCAAAATTTTGATGTTAAATGCAGGATGCATTATTCGGTATTGCTGAGCTTCTAGTTTCATTCAAGAGTTTCAAATGAAGGATACTGATCTTTTGCAACAGGAGGATCCATCTTCACCTGTTCGAAGGCATATATGGGGATCAACTTATTTGCTTTTTGGTTGTTTCTCTTTACTGAAAATTTTCTTTGCTGCCATCCTATGCAAGCATCTTCCAGCTTATCAAAATCAATTTCTCTCTGCTGTTCAAAATGACAGGTATTCTTAAATGCTATACATGGACAATTAATTAAGGTTCTCCTCGCCAAATTCTTTGAACAATAATGTTTTATGCTTCAAACTTGTGTCGGTTGTTCTGACCATGCATGTGTAGCCTATAGGGGATCTAGTGGGTACTTTTGCTTTCCATCATGCATCTTCCCTGATTACAATTTAATCGCCATACATCTAATGTTCCTGTTAGTGTATGTGAAGGATTAGGGAATCAAAAACCCTACTTCTAGATTTTTAGAACTTCTAATATGCTGCTGTCTCTAATATCCTAAGTTAATAGCAGCGAAATGCCTTTTTGTTCTTAACTGGTTTGTATGGTAACTTAGTTCCTGCTTTCTGGCATGTATCCCATTGTTTGAAATATCGCATTCTAGAAAGGTTACGTAAATAGTTTTTATAAAACCATGTTTTGATGTCAGAAATTAAATTAATTGTTACATTGTTCTTGATTTGGGTTCTCCTCTTTCTCGCCATGCAACCAACTGCCATCTTTTGGAATCTCTGACCATTCTTGAGACTCCAAGATGATATTGCAATCTCTAATAATGAGGAGGCACATTGGGTTGGAAGGTGAAGGGGTCTTGGGAGAAAGGGAAGATGAAAGTGCTGGAGAAAATGGATGATCTTGGTGGAAGCATATAAACTATTTTATTGTACAATGTCCCTCTTTTCCAAGAGGCTGAAGGAGTAGCAGGAACTGGGGCAACAACTGCTACTACCAATTTTATGTTTTTTTTTTAAAATTTCTGATGGTTTGGCATACGCATGAGATGCCTGTGACATACTTATTCTATGTGATGAATCCGATGTCTTTTCAATTATTTAGTCTGTGATTTCTAACTACTATAGTATTGTTAAGTTGTAGTGGATGTATAACAGTATAAGTGATCATATAAAATGCTTCTAGTTCCACAATGTTTTTAGCTAATGTTGATTTATTTTATTATTCTTATCTAGCTGCACTATTAGTACATTACTTTCAGTGGCAGCAATTGCACATGGGTGCAAACAAGCAGATACACTTGACAAGTATCTTTAGACTCATCGTTTAGTATGATGAATGATCAAGTTTGAATATGAAAAGAAACTCGACTCATTAATGAGCCAAGTTTGAGCAGACTTTTGCTCGATGCAACAAAGCTTGCAAGCAACTTGATTAAGTACTCGATTAACTATCAAGTTGACGATTGGTAGAATGAAAGTGGCAAATTGCCACTTCACACTTGCATTGGTACTCATAATGTTACTCATCAAGAATGACTGTAACTGGAACTTTTCTGATCCTTTGCCAATGACCATGCTTAAGTGGGAAGTTTTGTTTACACAATTTTCACATAATTTATGTTCTCAAATGCAGATATGATGCATAAATGGTAAACATGTCATTGTAATTTGCTTATTTGCTGTGGAAACCTTCATTAAAATTGTTACTAATAGTGATCGATCATTGGATAAAAATCACCCCTTTCCAAGGATGCACGTCATGAATAGTGTGGATGAAGTCACAGGTCAAATTGACATAACTGGGGCTATAGGCGGTTGAATCTGTACATACCTATGGATTATTGGTTCTGATATTGATTATGGAACATTGATATACTGTAACATTGATTTCACGAACTCAATTGATTAAAAACATTTTTTGAGGTAACACACAATATGTCCTTTTTGTACATGTTGTGGTGGGTGCAGGTGTGGGAATGAGACAAAGTGAGGACGTTTTTTCTTGTGGTAGACAAGGAGAAAAACTTGTGACATTAGCATATTTGCTTCTCTATCCTTTGTTGGATTGTCTTTTTAAATTTGTTCAATAAGTTTTAACTTCATACTGTAATTCCCTATATTCATTCGAGGGTCTTGTGACTAGAAAAATGTCTCTTATATATTGTTGAAGCTATTTTATGTTTCTCACAAACCCATGTTAACTTTTTCTTTAGGTACTATTGCTTGCTGATTCCTTTGACGGTGCCTATACTCGCTCTGTCTGTGTACTTTCATTGGCTTAGCATGAAGGTATTCAAGCATGCCTAGTTTTTGTTCCCATCTTTCAGCAACAATCTGTGAGAAAATATTTGTTCTTATTAACTTTCCTCTAAAATTTTCTCGACTTTCAAATGCATGAAGGTGGGGAAGCATTGCAATTAGCACCTAAAACTCATAAATATTGGAAGCAGTTCCATGATCCGGTTAATTGTTTGGCATAGCTGGTATATATGAGTGGAAGACTAATCAATCACTTAATAGTTGGTTCTCTTTGTAGTATGAATCAAGGCTGCAATATTCTTTCTTATTCATCTCATTAACAGTTCATTACTTGTGCATGGATGGGCATGTTGCTTGTTGACAACATAGGGATGTGCGCAGTTCCGCTTGATCCTATTTTGGACCATTTTTTTTTCAAAATTGAATTGAACCGAATAAGTTCAATTCAGTTTATATGTATATATTTTGATGTTTAGTTATAAATAATTAATATAAATACTTTTTTATCATAACATTATATAAATATTATTTGTGTTAATAATATAAAAATATTTTTATTTGATCAATTTGTTTTAGTCTGTTTCCATTTGGAAGAACCCAAAACAAGTTAAACCAACCTAGCGGTTCAAATTGAACCAAACTGAATCAAACCAGTTGGATCTATTTGGTTTGGTGGTTTTAACTGTTTTGTGTACACTCCTAATATGAATATAAATGTAGCTTGAACCCTGACCGAGGCTGATTGAAGCTCAAACAAAGAAACCAATTCCTTACCAGAGATGTACACTTTTTTTGTTAAACAAGGCCTTCACCTGCTTTGCCTTTGGATCAGTGATCCTGATCATACTAGTCATAGCCATGTGTGGCATGTGTGTCCTATCATCCTCTATATGCTTGCCCCTGTTAAGTAGGAAGAAAGGGGGCCATACAAGAATGGAATGCCAAGGGCTAACTTAGGTATTAATAGGCTGTGTTGACTTTGCCATATCCTGACCTAGCCCTAGGGCTACAAAGGTTGTTGGATTTTCCAAAACTCTGATCTGGTAACAGGTAATATTAGAATTTAGAAGGCACAAACTCCCAAAATTACCATCCTTCAGAAATAGATTACTTCTATCAACTATACTTAATCATGGTTATAAACTAATGATTCCGCTTCATAAATAGGAAATGATGTATTTATCAAGTATTCTAGAAGTCAAGACAACATGTGAAGCCTTCTTATCTATATCCTACTTATTTATGTCTTGTTTGGTTACATTATTAAAAGAAGGACACTGCCAATTTTGATATTGGCATTTCGAGTATCAATAAAAAATTGATACAATTTGAAATTTGTATTGCGATTAATAGATACGCATTCAAAATTAATGTTAATGGCTAAACATCATATGGTGATCTATATTGATGTCAATTTCAAAATTTATGGAGACATAAGTGTGTACTACTTTTATCAAACATGTTGACTATTTGGATAGGGTGTTGGGACACTCTTATCAGCATCAATTTTGATATTTCATAACATCAAATTTGATGCTTACTTGTCTAATATTGATGTCTGTGTGAACCTCTTTTTTTAGGCGTCTGTTCTTTTGAAAGAAAGACATCCCTGGACTTTTCTAGGAAAATAGGTGATATCCTAAAAATATTAGGTAGTCCGGTGATAGTTTTAAAAATATTAGAACCGAGGTTCGGTTTCTTTGAAAATTTCATTTTTGACCATTCTCCGCCGGATGGTGCGAGTATCCGGCGTTAACTTACATCGAGCAACGGCTCGAACGCCTTTGATTAACCGTCGTGGCAACCTGTGTTTGGAGACGTGCACATCCACAAGATAAAGTGAACTCAAAAAAGGGCAGCGGCCTTTTGGGTCCGATGAGATGCAAACCGATTTGTTTGGGTTTGTTTTATTTGTTTGTTGATTGACTTTTGGATTGACTTGAAAGTCGGTTTTGAGTTTTGGAGTTTGAATCAATTTGTTTGATTGATTTGTTTATTGTTCATTTTTGTTTCGGTTTGACCAGTTTGGGTTGCTTTGAACCTGTTTTGATTTTGATTTTGGATGTGCTTAAAGTGTTTTAAGCAATTTTGGGATTTGTTGTTCAGTTGGTTTACTGAATTTTCAGATTCTGGATTTTTTCAGATTTCTGGATTTTTTGGTTTTGAGTTGGTTTTTTTTGATCCATTTTGGGTGTTTGGAGTTGTTTATTTGATTTCTTTTGGGAGAAGTTTAGTAGGTTTTAAATGAATTTTCAGATTGCCAAAAATCAGATTTTGAAGTCGGTTAGAATCTGTTTTGAAGGATTGTTCAAATCTGTTTTTTTTTGGTTGCAGATTTAATTGGAACCTGGTTTTTTGTGGTTGACAGATTTTTATCTAAATCTGAATTTTATCTGTTTTGATTTGATCAAAATCTGATTTTTTTGGTTTAATGAGTTTCAAAACCGGTTCACTCCTTTGTTGAAGATCGGTTGTTGGGTTAAATCGATGTGAGTTGAATTTCGGATTTCTTTCAGATTTGATTTTCTGTTTTTTAATTTTCTGTTTGAATTTTCCAGATTGACTTTGAAATTGTTTTATTTCTTGTTTGGCGGTTTGCATCGCCTCCGACCCATCGGGTCACCTTGAATGCCCGGTTTCATGCATCAATATGAACATCAAAGTTTCATTTCATTGAAAGATGGGATGAAGTACATCGGTGTACAATGTGATTGATCCTTCCCCCAACATAGGTTTTTTTCACTACTTTGAAAAAATTTTGGCATTACGACGGCATGCCGGCTATTTTTCCAACTTAGTGAAAATTTACCCATCCAAAATAGCCAGCCTTAGTTTAGCCATATTGGGGGAAGGATCGCCGGCTACGGGATTCATGCCCGCGCCTCCGTCCGGGTTGCCGGCTACGGGATGCATGCCCGCGCCTCCGCCCAAGGTGGAGTTCCCCGCTAGGGGTGAATCTCCTTAATTTAATGTAGCTTTCGCATTTCTGGTTTTTATTTGTTAATTTTCTGAAGGCCACTTCGGGCCGGTCCATTCCTTCGGCGTTCAAAGCCGGGCTTCATTTTTTTTCTTGAATTTGGGAGGGCAGCTTCTAGGAGGGAAAGCCGGACCCGTGAAAGGGCCGTTGAGGCTCTCTCCTCATTTCATGTGTTGGGAGGAGAACCGGACCCGTGAAAGGGCCGTTGAGGTTTATCCTTCCCTTTGCCGGTACAAGCCACAAGGGGGCCGCTGCAACCTCTTCTTCTGTTTTCTGCTGCAACGGAGCTGGAAAATGGACTTTTTGAAGGCCTGGATTGGGTGCCAGACGTGGGCTGGGAATGGACCTGTTTGGGGTCTGTTTGTGGGCTGGACAGGGGCCTGAACAAGGGTGTATTTGGGTGGCTGCAGGAGGACCGAGATGGGTCTGCGCAAGGGCATTTGGCTGGACCGAAAGTGGACCTGCAGGGGGTCTGCTAAATGGGCTGAACAGATCCTGAATTGGACTGGGCAAGGGCCAGATTTTGGGCCTGATATGTGGGCTCGGACTGGGCCTGTAGAAGGGCCAGCAGGTGGGCCGAAATGGGGACGGTTCAAGGCCTGGGTAAGGGCCAGGAAATGGGCCGATTATGGGCCAGCCTGGGGTCTGCTGGATGGGCTGCAAGGGGGTTAGAACAGCAGGCTGAAAGAGGGCTTGAGCAGGTCCTGCAGGTGGGCCTGATTGGGCCGAGGTTGGCATGAACAAGGACCAGCATATGGGTCTGCAGGTGGACTGATTTAAGCCTGCACAAAGGGCTGGACAGGGTCTGATATGGGACCTGATTGGGATCAGTTTAGTAAACAGCTATAGGGACCCGATGGGAACCTGATCAGGAAACCAGAATGGGACCTATCGGATGCCTAAATTGGGGATCGGAATGGGCTGAAAATACCTCTCCCACAGGGCCTGTTCGGATAGGATGAAGATGGGCCAAATCAATGAGGCTTTCATCCTGCTAAAAAAGGGGGGCACAAGGGGCTAGGAACAGATTTACGTGGGTAGACTTCAATTGAACTGAATGGGACTTTGAGTGGAGGAGGAGGAAAAGGAGGAGAGGGGGGGGGGGGGGGCGCCCTTAGAGGGCTACGTATTTATGTAAAACTTCACCCACCTGTTCTTCTTCTACTTCTCTTCTTTTCCTTCCCTTCTCCTGGCCGCAGGTAGCTTCCTGCAGTAGGTGTGCAAAGAGGGCAGCAGAGGGGCAGCAGAGGGCAGCAGCAAAACTGGCAGCCTGTCAGCCTCGATCCTCTCCTCCTCCTCCTCTTCTTCTTCTCCTTGGTCGCATGCAGCAGGTGGCAGCAAGGGCAGCAGGGTGAGGGCTTGAACCAGCAGCCTGGCGGCGTCTCCAACAGCCCCCCTTTTTGCTGGTGCGCACCTCCTTTCTTATAGAGGGTGGGGGGCAGATGAAGAGCCAGGCTATGTGCTGTACGTGGATGGCTTTTGGCCTTCCCCATGGTGGTTACACCATTAATTCTAAATTAATGGCTGGCTGTCCCTTGATCTCCCCCTGGCCTCTTTGGTTTCCCCCCTCCATAAACTGACTAATGAATGGGCTGAGGTGGCAGGTGGTGCGGCTGGGCCTGTTCACACTGGAGTTGAAGTGGGCCTGGCCCAACTTGGGCCTGGTTTCTGGGCCAGCAGGAGGCTGCGGCCCAAGCCCTTCTATGGGCTGCGCACAAGGCCTGAATTTGGCTAAACTATGTCAATTATGGGCCAGGTAAATGGGGCTCCTGCTGGGGTGCCCAATTGGGCCCAATTGTGGCTGATCTTATGGGCTGTTGGCCCAGCTTCTAAACCAGCCCATCTGTTCTCCTCCTTTTCTTCTTCTTTTTTTTTTTGAAAAAAAATGTACGCCAACAATGTCTAAACTAATACTATATTAATTTTAATATGTAAACCAAACAGGTCTTTAGACTTCAAATCACTTGTGCCCATATGGTGATACAACTTCATCAGCATTATCTTCCTATAAAGTTAGTAGGCATTTGGTTGCACAATAATTTTTATGTACTTTTGTAATAGATTTATTTATTAAAATAAAATATGTGATAGCCAAAGAGACAACATTTTCATGTTTTTAGTGAGATATGATAACACGAGTGTAGACTATGCATTAACTGTAAAAAGGTGGGGGATCACTAAGGGAAAAAAGAATGTCATCCTTGTTTGCCTAGGCAGAAATTCTTCATAAAAGCATGTTCTTGTGATGATTTTCAAACATCATTTATAAAAAAATTTGTTATAAAAACATATTTTTGTAATAAAAGCTAATCTTGTCGCCCAATCAAACACCTCATAAGTGTTTTTTTAGCTAACAAAGTAGTCAAACCATTTAGTATACCACTAGGAAAGATGGTTGAAGAGAGGTATTTAGAAGGACAAGGGGGTCATCCATAAACCTTGTGAAGCACTACGGTGGATAAATCCTTCTAGTTTAAAAGATGACATCTGGTTGAACAGGACATATGTTAATATCCATGATGAATTAATGTAGATGGCCGGGCATCATGAATCATGATCTGGTATGATATAAACAGTTGGGTTTACTTGGGTGGCGTTTTGCTTCGGCCTAATGAAATATCTCAAGTCTTAATTCCATCTCTAATCTCTCGTCTCGGAACACAAAACCTTTGTTAGCTGCAAACAATTATAGTGAACCCCTTGAAATTTAGTGGTATCCCAAGGGGTTACTACTGCATTCAAATATGTTATCGGATGATTTGAACCGTCTGATCCCAGACTGATCCAGGCTTTTGACATTAATTGAATATGTAAATATGCAATGCATTTCTTATGTCTTCAGAGCACTACACCAAGGAAACCCAAATGTTTATATCATACCAGATCATGAAGCCCAGCCATGACTCCTCTTTCTACATTTGTAAGTTGCCGATTGATTGAAAATCAATCATCATGTAGCTCTTACAATGAACTTCTAGGCCCTGTTTGGTATGGGGATAACCTAGGATAGACTTGGTTTATCCTCAATCCCTTGTTTGGTATACACTTAAAAATAAGTTTAACCTAGATTAAGTTAATCCAGCTTATCCCCAAAATTAAGGATAAGTGCAGGGATAAATCATCCCACCTAATACAGAGGATACGACACCCCGAGGCCGAGTTCCGTCTGGCGCCGGGGGGGGACCTCCGTGGGGAGCTCCGGCCAGCGGCTCAATCCGGGGGGTGCGCTCTGATCGTCCGCGGGAGGGGGAGCTGGGAGCTCCGTCCGACAGGGAGCCGCCGGGGGGGGGGGCGGGCGCCGGCGGGGGGGCGCTGCGGGGAGGGGGGGCTCGTCGTCTGCGGGGAGGGGGGCCTGGGCGCCGGCGGGGAGCCGCTGTGGGGCTCTGTCGTCCGCGGGGGAGGGGGGAGGGGCCTGGGCGCCGGCGGGGAGCCGTTGCAGGGGGGAGGGTTTTGGGCCTGAGCGCCGTCCGGCAGCTCCCACAACACCTCCACATCCGAGACTCGCCGGGTGCGGGCGTCATCGTCCCCGCGCTCTTCCTCCGCCGCTGCCGCGGGTCTCCGGTGCGGTTGAGCGAACACGCGGCGGGCGCCAGAGAGCGCCGGACAGGTGTTCGATCTTGGTCCCGAGAGAGGGAATCGGGGGAATATGCTTGACCGGGGAGCGAACGAATGCCCGCGTGTTCGCCGGCGGTGCCCGGGGGGAGGGGGAGGGGGGGCGCGCGGGGGCTGGGAGCTCCGAGGGGGACGCCGCGGTGCCCGAGGGGCCGGGAGCTCGGGGGGAGGGGAGGGGGGGCGTGAGGGCCGGGAGCTCCGGGGGCGGGTGCGAACGCCGGCGGGAGGGGGACACCTCCGCGGGGAGGGGGCGAACACCGCGGTGCCCGGACTCCGGGGGGCGGGGTGGGGTCCGCGGGAGGGGGGGGGTGGGTGTACGCGGGATGGGGGGCGGACCGCCGGGAAGGAAAGGGGGTGTCGCGGGAGGGAGTGGGGCACTCTGTGCGCCGGGAGGGGGGTATTATAATAAATTTTTTATATTTTTTATTAAGTTCATTTAAACGATTTGGTTTGATTTAAATCGGTTTGATTTAGTTCGATTTAGTTCGGGAGATTTTTCAAACCAAACTAAACCGAACGGGGTCCCAAACCGAACCGAACCGAATAGGTTAGTTTGGTTTGGTTTCTCGGTTTGAACCGTTTTGTACCCACCCCTAGCCGGGAAGGGGGGGCGGGGAGCGGCTCCGCGGGGAGCATCATCCGTCTTCGTCTGCCGGGTTTTGTCCGAAGGGGGGCGGGCTGAACTCCGTCCGCGTTTAAGCTTATTTTTATTTATATATTTAAATTATACTTTAAATTTATTATATAAATGTGTAAGCGGGTTAAGATGTTTATGAATATATTATAAATAAAAGAATAATCAAAATTAGAGGTTGTATATGATTGGGATTAAATTTGAATTACCAGATGTAGATTGATTTGAAGAGTATTTAGTTGCAATGTTTCTAATTTAATTAGATTTTAAAAATGAAATTCAAATTTGATTTTGACTATCATATTTTTAAAATCATTTTATTTATATCTTCAAATTTATATTTATATTTATATTTATATTTATATTTATTATATAAATATATAAGTTGGTTAGGATTTTTATAAATATGTTATGGATAATAAAATAAGATAATATAAACAAGGTAAAAATATAAAAATATAGGATTATCCTCGAATTTATTGTTAATATACCAAACATAGGATGGGGTTATCCCTAAACTTATCCTAAGTTCAACCAAACATGATGAGAATAGGATTAACCATAAGGACTAGTTTATCCCTATCCTCATCAATTTTATCCCGATACCAAACGACGCCCTAAAGTTTAGCTTTTGGTTGTTTAGCCCTGATCTTCTTATCAAAGATAGAATAAAGTGAATAATGACACACATCACTAATTAAAGTAAAGACTAAGTTGATCAACTAATAAATGTTTCAATCAAATCAAGTTTTTTTTTATATCACTATGTATAAGGTCATATAGGAAATAAAGAAATTAAAATTTTACTTTAATCTAAAGTATGTTTTTAGTAAATCGAAAATGTTAAGATAGATGTATGATTACGTGAATATATTATATTAGGTAGGATATGCCATGAATATTAGAAAAATGTGAGTAGAAATAACCATAGACAATCTTCTCTCTTTCGATTGTGATGTTTTGAACATGTTAAATAGGGGTTTTTTGTCACGACCCGGATTTTTAATATGCACAGCGGAAGATAATCCGGCGACGTAACGGGGAAAGATATCAGTCTGGAGCCAAATAAGACTAAAATCTCAATCCAAATAAATAATTCCAAACTTTACAACATAATATCACCATAAACAAACACCTATCTAAACAAATTAAATACCAACATTGAATGAGTACTCCACTAGCTCCTCGAATTCCAAAATATCATTACGCTTCTGCTGCGCTAAACCTGCACTCCTGAAAATATTAACAACGGAAGGGGTGAGTCACAACAGACTCAGTAGGACTTACACCCGAACTACCCCACTATAATAATGATTCTAGTGGTATACAATACATATTAAGCCTTAAAAATCAGATTTAATATATAGGATTTAACTAATTGTATATCTTCGATTAAGTTATTACAAAGATCATTCTACTGTCCCATATGATAACATGACTTTAAATGCATTAAAACTAACATAACCTGCACATTAGACTACTCTAGGTATGCTCATAACACACCTAACCTGACATAAAACCAAAGACACATCTAGAACACTAACATCTATGCCAACATACACAATTAAACACTTGTCTGAGTAAATACCATGCTCCATCTGATAAAATGTAGTCACATCACAAAATTAGCACCAGATTTACCATATAGTAGGAAGTAACATATAGTAACTAAATCCCATAGTACCCCATAGGCAGGGGAGTACTTAGGATAAACCGCGGTATTTGGGATCGAAGGATGCTCCAGATTGTTCTAATTCATCCGTCGCCCACAGGACCGAACTATAGTCGGTGAAATACATTTCCATCGCAATGCCTCGTTGCACTAACCACATTCCACACCGTACGCAAGCATATAATTAACTCGGACCGTAAACATGAACATTTAATTGGCACATCAAACACGAAATACATAGATGAACACCCATTGGTTCTATGCACCACATATTTGCATACCATACCACGTGATCTATCACAAACTAATGCATATAAATGGGATCATGCAATTTATAACCTAAACATAACAAATACATGCTTAAACAGAACTACCTAATACATAAAAGATAAATAAACTAAACTATACCATCACTATGCCTAAACCCTACATCGGCTTTATAACGAAATCGGGATATACATATTAAAGATTATCGCGATGCAATCATCTAAACTAACTAGGTTAAAACATATAAAAAACCTATCATAATGATCAACATACATGAATAACTAATTTAATTTAAACGTACGCACGGTTTAAATAGATTAATCTAACTCTATCTAAATATGCTAATAAAACCAAAACAACCCATTAATTACAATCTTCTAATCCTGGTGATCTAAACATGATTCTTACGGTTTAATCAAGTATATTAGAGTGCTAAGAATAGCCGAGACGCCTACCTTAACGGCGACGGCGAACGGCGCACGGAATTCCAACGGAGTCGATTCGGGTGAAGAATATGCCGTAGTCACGACGGCGATGAAAAACCGAACCAAATGGTATCTTGATAATCTGCTAGATTAAAGAAGTTAAGAGAAGAAATAAAGAGAGAATCAATCAGAGAGAGAGAGAAACCGATAGGAGAGAGAGGCGATATGAGAGAGAGGGCGATAGGAGAGAGATAGAGAGCGATATGAGAGAGAGAGTGGGGGCGAGACCGCGGAGGGGGGGTGGTTGGCGCACGGGTGGCGCGAGCGGGGCGCTGCGGCCGGGAGGGGGGAGGTGGCGGCCGCGAGTGCGGCGCGGGCGGTGCGGGTGGCCGGCGGGGAGAGAGCGCCGGCGGCGGCTGCGTGGGTGGCTGAGGCGGCGGGGCTGGCGCGCGCGGGGGCGGTGCCGGCTGGTGCCAGCAGGGATGACCGGGGGGGGCAAGGCGGCGGCAGCAGGCGGCGGCGGCCTGCGCGGCCGACGGGTGGGCGCAGGCGGGGCCGGCGTCGGTGGCGGCGCTGCGCGCGCTCGCGCGGAGGAAGGCAGCACCGGGGGCTCAGACGATGGCGGTGGCGGAGGCTGGCGGCTGGCCGGCGGCGTCGACGGCGGAGGTCGATGCCGACGACGGCGGGATGGCGCGGCGGCGGTGGGCAGGCTCGGGGAAGGTGGCGGTGACGCCGCGGACGGCGACGGCTGGGCGTAGGCGGGGCCGGCGGGCGGCGGCTGGGCTACAGCAGAGGGTGCGCCGGGCGGCGGCAGTTCGAGGGAGGGTGGCGGCCCAGGTGGACGGCGACGGCGGTCGGCGTCGCGCGGGCTGCCAACGCCGCGGCGGCGGCTGCGGTGCGCGGGAAAGGTGGCGGCGGCTGCCAAGTAACGTGGGGGGGGGTGGCTGGCCGGTGGACCACGCGGCCGCAGGCGGGGCAGGTGCTGGAGGGCAGGCGGCTGGTTGGCCGTCGGAGGGTGCACAGGCGGCAACGGCGTCCGGGCAGCGACGCCGCGCGGGAAAGGTGGCGTCGCATGGGAGGGTGGCAGCGGCGGTCGCCGCTGCAGGGCCGGCGGCGTCCGGGTTTGTGCGCAAGCAGGAGAGAAGAGGAAGAAGAAGGAGGCCGGGCGTATCCAGGCTGCTACGGGCGCTCGCGGAAGAGAAGAGGAAAGAAGGTGGAAGGCGGGGGGGTGCGGGAGGGAAAGAAAGATACGTAAATAGAGGGGGGATAGAGTTCGATTGGGAGAGGGGACAACTGTTTAAGAAGATTATCCGGAGGGAGAGAAAATTGAAAAGGATAAAGGAGGAAAGTAGGATAATAAGCTCATAATAAATATAATAACTACTATTTTTTATTTAAATATCGTGGGTATTACATTTTTACATTTAGGTTCTTGAAAACATTTGTATTTTCGCATGTTCCTAATTCGATAATAACTTTTAACTCCCGGATACATGCGAAAATACAAATGATTTTCAGAAGTTAGATGTAAAAATCCATAGTAATGAGGTAAGGAAGTTTAATACAAAAATAAAAAATAGTAGAAACTAATAAAGAAGACAGTAGAGTCAAGCTATTTTGAAAGAGAGTACTTTAGTATGATTTAAGTATTTTCGAAAAACAATTTAGAAATGACATAAATAAGAAATGAAATTTATGCGATGGATCTCAACACTTTGTCGTTTCAACCTTAGAGATTAATTAGACAATTTTTCTTTGGTCTTACAATTTCTCTGGTGATTTTGTTTTTGTCACTGCTTGTACGGATATTCAGACTATTTGGTTAATATCTTAATTAATCTTTAAACACATCTATTATATTTTAGTAAAGCTCTTGGTATGTTTTAGCTCTCTAGTTTACATACATATAATCTCTTTACATAGGATACAAGTAACAAACATGCTATAATTTAAGTAAACACAAAATTAATTAATATATAAATATCTTAATCAAATTAAGTACTCATGTTCATCACAAATTAGGAGATCAGACATAAAGTTAAGGGATCAGAATCTCAGGTTAAGCCCTTTTTAAATTCTTTTGTAACTGAGATTTCTATATGATATCATAATCTTAGAAATAATCCATTGAATTATTTTAGATAATGACCGAAGTATGACATGACCATGCATTTTGAGTTATACTACATCTAACAAATAATCTATCCAAAAATCTAGTCAAGCTAGTTCTCATTGACATTAAATTAATTTATTTTTCAGAATATTCTATCAAAAAATAATTTATGTTTTGATGTTATTACGATAGTACTTTTTTGTGTAAATCATGAATTTCATGCCCTTGCTAGATGCTGGTCCACAACGGTCAAGTCAGAGAGTCAACGGTCGGCAAGGGTAAATATGGAAATTAAATTAAATTAATATTAGAGGGAGCGTCTCGAAGCCCGAACCTACCCCTTCTCGCCGGGCCTCTCACCCCTTCGATCGCGGACCTCTGCGGCCATGGATTCATCGTCCTGCGGCCTTCGGCGGCGGGTTACCCGCAAGCCGGAGGAAGACGGGGCGCCGATGGTGATAGCCCCCACGCCCGCCGATGCCCCCTCGACTTCTTGCGCGGGAATCAACGGTGGGGAGGAGATGCGGCGGGAGCCCCCGGCTGTATCGGCTTCTTCGTCCTCCTCTTCTTCCGCTCCTCCTTGGCAGAGGAGGGGGGGAAGGGTGCGCCTGAGGGACAGGCGGCGGAGGGAGGGCGGTGGGGGAGACGATTTGCAGAACCTTGGTCTCTCCCTCGGCATGTCATTCGCGGCCGTCATCTCTCAGGTGCGCCTGGTGTGTCGGGTTTTTGTCGGTGTTGCCCCTTCTTCCCCTCATTCTTGCATTTTTGTCTCTGTGTTTTATACTGCCCCCTTCTGTATCATTCGTATGTGTTGGAGCAGGTTTTTTGGTCATTGGAATCAGAAGTACAACGCGCCGGGATTAAAAGTTCGTCTTTTTGTTCGTTTTTCAGCGTTCTTTCTTATGTTATGTCTTGCTTCTTGCTTGTATGATTTGTGGAATCTGGTAGTCTGGCATTTGTCTGATTCGGGGAAGCGACTGGTTGATTAGTTAGTAGTCCTCACTTTTTGTCACTCGACGTTTACTAGTGAAGCCCAAATTCCTCATGTCAGGAGAAAGGAAGAAATATCACTAAAGTGGTTAGACGAAGGATCTTTTTTACTGGAAAATGATTCATTGGCCCATATTTTATCTTCTATACATCTCAGTTGACTATGTCCGATGAAACTCATAACACCCCTATGTTATTTAAGGTGTGAGACACCCAAGGCGAAGGGAGGGTCGCCTCGCATGAGACCAGGCTGCTGAGGCACTTGAGGCGAGGTCATAGTTGTCAAGGCACCCAAGGCGTTGAAGGGTACCGATTCCGCTTAGGCGACAAGGCGGCCGCTTGGGCGTCGCCTAGGCGGTCAAGGTGTTATTCAAAGAAGGCTGAGTCAGAAGGTTGTTATACATAAAAATAAGTATAAATATAATTATATTTTTATGTTATAATTGAATGAGTGTTTTATCTATGCACATAAGTAAATACGATGTGTGTGTGAAAGAGAAGAAAGTTAAATAGATTTTTATAAAATTTAAGTATATAACATATTTATGATTATAAAATTTATATATGTGCGATAGTATAAGTGATGGCAAAATCTTGTTATAATATTATTAAATAGGGGGAGCGCAGAGTAGTCGCGGGTCGACTTGCGTGGTCAGGTCGCGGGGGTCAAGGGGGCAGCGCCCCTTGTGGGGGGTTGTTAGGAGGGTGAAGCCTCCCAAACCCAAAAAAGTATGTAATAGTATAAGTGATCTTATATATGTAATTATAAACGTGTGGATATTTATTTTTGGATAAGGAGTTAATCTTGGTAAATTAAGTGAGAGTGAGAAGAAAGAGTTGAAAAAGAACTTAATTAAGTATGTCAGGAGGGTGAAGTCTCCCAAACCCAAAAAAGTATGTAATAGTATAAGTGATTTTATATATGTAATTATAAAAGTGTGGATATTTATTTTTGGATAAGGAGTTAATCTTGGTAAATTAAGTGAGAGTGAGAAGAAAGAGTTGAAAAAGAACTTAATTAACTATATATTATATGTTTATAATCATAAATCTTAAATATGTATGATAGTATGAATGATAGTGAAATATATTAATATATTCAAACTATTATTAAATAAGTGTCCCTTGTGAGGGGGTATCAAGGGGGCAAAATCCCTCAAAATTATTTTTTAATCATGTAAAAATATCCAGGGTATCTTGCCTGGGCGCCTTGGGTGCTTAGGCTGGCACATTGGACGCCTAGGCGGGTGCCTTGGGCTCCTTTTTGGCCCCAGACAAGGCGCCCTGGCAAGGCGCTGTTGGAAAAGTGCCTTGCCGCCTAGGCGGGCGTCTTGACAACTATGAGCGAGGTATATTTTTTAATATATTTAATAATATATAATTATATATAACATTAAAACATTTGAAGAACATAAAAAACACAAAAAATCACTTCTATGGCTTGCAAGGCATCAAGATGTCGGGGCCTCGGCATGGAAGACTAGGCATTGGGGGTTTCAATGTGGGAGGAAGAGAATTTTAAGTTACCAGATCACTCTTACTGGGTCTGAATACGGGCGAGACGAGAATTGCCAAGGTGAGGCATTTTTGCCTCACCTCGAGCATCTCTGGTAACAAATTAACACCTAGCTACAACTTGTGTAAGTTGAGAAGGCTCAACAGATGAATGCCTAACCCCAAATCCCCATGACCCATTCCTTCTTTCTTCATCTTCTTTCTAGAAAATTTTACTTTCACGCATATCTTTCTTTATTTGCATCTGAGCTGGATGAAGTATCCTTCATTTGTGTTTTTTCTTTTTTTTATCATTTCAGTCATTAAACTGGTATCTCTATGTCCTAACAGCTTGAAATGTAAGTCTTTTGTTTCTCAATCTATATTTTCCTATGAGATTCTCTTTCTATCAATAGGCTCTCATCTCTTCTCGACTTCTCGTAATTCTGCATGGACTTTATCACATTTTTTTACCTTTTCACTGATCTCACTATAAGTTCATGATTCCATCCAAGATCACAATATCCAACGACATCTTGTTGTTCATTGGCCATTTTCCTGCAGGCAAAACACATTAAATAAAACATTAGTACATCTGGTATCTGATCGGATATGATCTAGTTGATCTTGAACTAGTCTAGCGGATCTGGGGGCAGATCAAATAAATGTGAACAGATCTAGCAGATCCAAGTGCAGATCAGGTAGATCTGAGTTCGATTTCATCAGATCTGCATCCAAATTTGCTTGATCCAAACTGTTCCCAACAGATCCATATTGGAATCGGCCTATTTTGGTTTGAAAGCTGGCTGGCAATGTGGCAAACATTACCTGTCCAGCAGCACAGAGTTCTCTGGTGATGATATGGTTATTCGACAGTCGCGGCATGGTGAATTGGCCATGGCGTCATTCAAAAGCACTCAAAACCACTGCTGGAAGTGGTGATCTGGCGGGATCCAGTGGTGGCCATCTGGACCAGCGGATGGCTGGCTTCTCCACAGTGGCAGTTGTGTTCGGCTTGGACCAGCGACGGTAGCAGAAATCTCCAAGGTGGTGAGGGTCGGCAGCGGCAATGCTTTTCCAGTGGCACTGCGAAGGGGGGAGGGAGGGAATCGGGATAGGGTGTGCAGGGGGGGAGTTAACCCCAACTTTTGACCCGATTTGATGAATTAGACCCGATTTGGGTCCAATTCACTATTTTTTTGTCGGAATCACCTGAAATCATTCGATCCAAAGTGTAAATGTTTTCTCTTTGAGCATCCCTTCAAACTTTCAAGATGAAATAGTTAGCTTCTCAACCACCTCTTTAGAAACAGGTAGAATTGGTGCAACAAATTGGCGGCAAAAGGAACTGCTTTTGCTTGGCTGTAAAATTGATTAAGAATGAAGTTATTTCGTGTAAAGTGGTAAACCTTACAAACTTGGCAACCTTTAACCAGTTGGCATGGTGATGCCATGATGAAGCTACTTAATTATTATTATTTGGAAGTGTAATCTTCTTTTTTTTCTTGAAAAAGTCTGGATGTGGGTTGTGAGTCTTACTTTAGTCCAGCGAGGAAAGCATGCTGCATGGTTTGGTTAGGTAAGACAATTCGACAGGGTCCCGTGGACCCATTAAGGGGGGATCTGAAACTTAAAATGTCTCCCTAAGTGACTAATTTTAGAAGCAAGTCCTTTTTCCGACTTTCCATTTTGCATTTTCTTTGATTAACCAAACCTGTAAATGCTTTCTTTCTGAATACCCTTTCAGACTTTCAAGAAGAAATAGTTTGCTTCTCAACAATCTCATTATAAAGAGGAAGAATTGGTACAACAAATTGGTGGCAAAAGGAACTGCTTTTGCTTGGCTATAAAATTGATTAAAGAAAGAAGATACTTAATAAAGTGGTAAATCTTGAATAACAGTATTTGTCAAGATTTAGCTAGTGGGCAAGGTGATGCCATGATGAAGCCATTTAATTGTTATTTAATATTTATTTCTTGAAAAATAAGTAGCTCACTTATTTGATGATCCAAAAGGAAAAGTTTAGGATGTACATGTCTCTTGAATAACAGTATTATTTATTCGTTGCATCATTGCATGAACTACAATAAACATCTTGCGAGGACTATTTGCTTGCAAATATTTTCTTACTGTTTTTTTTGATGAAATGTGAAGTATGATAAAATATGGTCCGACCCTCCCGAGTGCATACACTGAGCCTCACTCCATCTCTCTCTACTTGCCGTGAAGGCCAGTGCTCAAGACTGTTATCTGTATTCTTCACCAACGAGAGTACATTCATATTTATGGGGAAAAAATAAAAAAAATTCTCTGATATCAAAATGATGTGAACACTTTGTCCAACTGGGCCCAAAATATTATAATATCATCCAACTATTCCAAAGTAACTTCTAAATTAAATTAACTCGTTGCATAAGTCAACTCTAAACAACCTAAATAAAAATCTAAACTACCATAAGAATATCAAAATGTAAAATTTCTTCAATTTAAATCACAATGATGCCAATTTGTTGAATTCAATTTTGCTCCTGCGTCATCATATCTTACAAGAATATTTTATGACCTGATCTACATTGTTCGTTCACCATCTTAGTTTTATTTTTGGATGGTGAATTGAGACATGATGTTGATGATTCGGTGAGAAGGGGAAAACAATGATGTTAGCAACTTGGTGAAATGAAAGGCAAATGCCTACAATTTTTTGTTAGTTATCTTTTATGTCTGATGGACTCTACCATTTATGATGATTGTTTATGCCCTATTTGATTGTTGATGGTTGCGTATGTTGTCTGTTCCAGGTTTTAGATGGGAAAATTGTTTGCGGAGGAAGGATCCCAGCACATCGTCTTTCAACAGTATGCTCACTTACAATTTTCTTCTATACACAAATTTAGGATTATGATACTAGAAATATTGATCATAATTCAGCTATATGTGATGCAGATTTGTAGTTTGGCTGTAAAAGAGGCAGTAGAGAATGTATGTACGCTACTCTTTTAGGCAACACATCATCAATTTTCATGTTTCATGATTATTATAGAAAAGACAATCATTCTTTTCATAGTCATATCTTTATACTGGCTTTTTTGAACAGGTTTATGGGAACAGGATGGACAATTTCATGAGAAATTTTGAGAAATCCTTCTGTAGCACTCTGAAGACACTGCAAGCAATCCAAGAAGAAAATCTGCATGAACAACAAAATCAATTTTCGCCTATAAGAAATTATTCTGAGTCTGTATTAACTGATGGATCCTTCGAGTCATCCAATATTGCTGAAGATATCCGTGAGAGTCATCCACAGGATCCAGCAGATAATCAGCTAGTTCTCAGAGAAGAAGTAAATCAGCAACTGGCTCATCTTTCTCAGAGAAGTACTAGTTCTGGTTTTAATCAGTCTGTTCTGAGTACCTTGGAGAAATCTGTTGTGGAGCAAACTCGTTTTAATGACCTCAAAGCCATTGAGATTGGCCTAATTATGAGAAAGATAGAGCTGAAAAAATCACAACTTGATTTAACCTCTTATGCAAGCTTTTTAGAGCGGATCAAAATATCGATGGGCATTTCAAAGGCATCCTTCAAGGAAGAAAAATTGAAGAATCAAATACGAGACTTTAAACATGCAGAACTGCATAGGAGGTGCATGGACCTTCTTGTTGCAGGCTTAATCTTGATGTGTTGCCTGCTTGTTTATGGAGCTTATGCTTATTCTTACAGAAGAATCTCAGAGGCGACATCATCCTGCATGTCTACAGCCAAGGTTCATCCTTTCTGAATTTTATCCCTCAACATTTTGTTGCATCTCTCTCAGGTACTAACTAAAGTTATTCACCAGGAACCTAGATCTTGGTGGGTTCCAAAACAGGTCACTTCCTTCAGTTCAGGCTGGCTTTTTCTTAGATGCCATGTTGTGATCATTAGCCGTATGTTCTTCGGTATCTTGATGATATTGGCTGTTGCTTATTCTACTTTCCAGCGTTCAGCCAGTTCTGGGTCAGCTATGCCTGTGACTTTTATTCTCTTGCTATTAGGAGTAGCCTGTGGTATCGCTGGTAAGTTCTGTGTAGACACGCTGGGAGGGAATGGATATTTTTGGCTTTTGTACTGGGAGATATACTGTTTAGTTCATTTTCTTGCCAATGCGTTTCCAGCTGCTCTTTATCGTACTCTTTATGGACCTGTCTCTGTGTGTCCTGAAGAAAAAGCTGTTAGGCTGCCTTACTGGTTCCGAAGAATATCTTTCTACACAATGGTGGTTATTGTTTTCCCCATGATATCTGGTTTGATGCCATTTGCTTCTATCCATGAATGGCAAGAGCACCTAAGCAGTAAGACAGCTTCCATAAGCTTCGGAGCCGAATACTAAGTATTTGTCAAGACAGCTTTTCATGTTGAGACATGCTTGATGCTGTTTGCTTCTAGTTCTATCTATGAATGGCAAGAGCACCTAAGCAGTAAGACAGCTTCCATAAGCTTCGGAGCGAGTACCAAGTATTTGCCAATACAGCTTTTCATGTTGAGACATGAGCTTTGAATCCAGCGTATTTGACTTGATTTTTTATCCTGATATGTTGGGTTGGTCTACGAATTTTTATGGTCATGGCCACACCCGTTCAGTGCAAAGGATCTAATGATGGGGATCATGCCTTCCTGAGTCCTGAAATATGTGTCTCTGCACCTTTTGTTTATTCCATCAACTAGGATGGTGCAAGCAGATACATGCTCCTTTGATGCAGGGAAAAGGATTTACTGATGGGGGAATCCTTGCCTTCCTGAGTCCTGAAATAGATGTGTCACTGCACCTTTTGTTTATTCCATCAACCAGGATGGTGCAAGCAGATACATGCTTCTTTGATGCAGGGAAAAGGATTTACTGATGGGGGAATCCTTGCCTTCCAGGTTCTTCATCGAAGGCAAGGTCAGTCTTCTGAAATAGATGTGTCATTGCACATCTTCTTTATTCCCTCAGCTGGGATGGCGCAAGCAGAGATTTATGTAATGTAATTGTGTTGTTATGAACTATCACCATGTACCATAAACGTTGTAACTTGTAAGAGGATAATATGGTTGATTATTTGATTTTATTTATCGTTTATTGCATTTTCTGAGTGTAGATCCAAATCCAAGTGTTCTTTGTTCCTAGGAGCTAAGAATATAAAAATGATGTCATATCAATTTTGATATTGATATTTTTGAGGATAGAGTATCAATATTAAAATTGATATTGCTGTGTATTACTACATACATGTGCATAGCATTTCTTGCTTTGTTTGTACACGTTTCAAAATTGATACTGTTAGTCAAACATGTTTTGATATTTTATTTCATTGCCAATTTTAAAATCAATTGTGATAGAGATATGAACATCATTACCAAACGGTCCTTAAGTTTTGTGGTAAAATACATACTTTTATCAAGATATCGTATAATAATTAATTTAGTTTTTACTTAAAAACATAAATAACGATGATAAAAAGTTTAAATACCCAAACCACAACTCATCAAGCATGTCTAGACCGTTCAAATGCACCCAAGGAAAAAGCTGCAACGGGAGCATCGCTATAATTTGGGGAAATTTTTAGTTTACCACTAAAATTTATTATTATTGATCATCAGGATTATCTTCAACCTTTTCATCATCATTATTTCGTGATAATGTTGTGCAAATGAAAAAGTAACAAGCAAATACTTTTTCAAGACGTCGCATGTACAAAAGAGATTAACTTGTTGGTCACTAGAATGCAAAGTGGCACCGCGACGTGGCAACGAGAGGAGAGGCTGCAAGCCCAGCGAAGAACGCTATCGCTCCTTGGTGCGAGGCGCGATGTCGGCGGCGGGAGCGGCATCTGCCATGGCGTCTACCTCTGTGGCCGCCCGCTCGTCGTTGGCGCTCGTCTCTGCTGGCCGCCGCTCATTCTGCTGTCCCCGCAGCCTCTGCTCCGCCTTCTCGTTTTCTATCCACAATGTGAGCAACGGCGGCGCCGTCTATGCGGCCAGGGGCTCCCAACGGCCGCTGTCTGTTAGAGCCTCCGCCGAACCCCTCGAGGTGCTCGTCAAAGCTTCTGTTACCTACCCGGACAATCTTGGCGACTGTGAGTTATCTCTCTCTCTCTCTCCGCCCCAGTTTGTGAGACGCATTATGCTTATAACTTCATGGTAGAATTGACGGATTATCAGGTAATATTTTTGTATTTGAACACATAACTAAATTTTGATGGTCAGGCGAAGTGTGATATGTAGGCACCCGGCCGCTATATACAACCGCCTGATTCTTATAGTGTTATTCCATTATCCGATAGATTTAAGCGTACGAATTTACTCATTCTGTAACTTATGACCATCATGAAGCCAACTGAGCTAGCGGGTAAAGTGTGGTAGGCTAGAGGTGGTTCGGTTCCAAAAATAAAATAAGAGGACGGGAATGCCTGTGACAAATTAACCACCAATATACCCAAGTATTTATTTGCTTTGCTGATAATTGCTAGGAAATCATTTTAAGACCTCTGTAAGGAAAGAGATTTCACAGAAAACAAGTTCACAGGAGATGATGAGCGTGCGTTTCAGTAGGCATTACACTTTTTAGGATTTCTTACATTTAGTTGATTTACATGTACAACTATTTATATACGACTGGATTTCCTACATTCTTCACATTCATATGAATTATTGCAGTTATCTCGTAGTTAATTCAAGTAAAAAGGACGAATTGGCTTGTTCTATTTTCTGTCTTCTTCTGTCTTCTTCTGTCTTCTTCTCTCTGTCTTCTCCTCTTTCTCTACAGGTATTGTGTATGGTGAAAAATGTAAAAAACTTATAAATGCAGGATACAGAATTATAAAAGTTGGTTCTAATCTAGGGAAGGGTTATAACTGCAACATTCAAGAGTTTTTTGGGTACACAAAACTATTTGTTTCTTGGAGAATGCATGTAAACTGGCTAACTTTTAAGACGGGGGTAAACATAAAGAATTCATCTTTATACTTTGTTAAATTTTTATTTTTAGGTCAAGCAAGGGGTTTATTTACACGTTAAGAAGTTAAGTCCGGATGTTCTTGTATATCTGGATAAGTTATCCATTTTTTGGAGATAAATAAAAAACCAAATTCAAAGTAAATGCATATTAAGATAATTAACGCCAGATTTTGAGAAGTAGTCAGCTGCCATAATCCTTCGTGGATCAAGATGCTCTATACTGTTTATTTAATGCTCACTCCTAGGCTGAAAATTGGATTTGGGGAAGGCTTATAGTAAGGGCAACTAGTGATGCTTACAAGTTACAATGTTTGTAACACTTGAGGCAGTGATGAGGCACTTTGTTAAAACTTCATGAGGTGTAAGTCTTAACACTTACCAAGGTGTAAGTTTTATGTTTAACTGAGGCTAAGTAGAACCTATAAATGTTGAATGAAAAACTAAGTTATCAACAATGAAGAACTAACATCAAGACCGGAATAGATCAATACATAACGATTGTCGATTTGCCGTATCTCTTGAATGACAAGGTTAAACTAGAAATAACAATCTCCATTGCTCAGTAAGAACTCAAATCTGCTCCTTGTTTATTAACATTAAAATTGGTCAAATCATCTAAATGAATTTCTAGTTGTTTCTTGATTTCTGCCAACAAAAGAATCATTCATTGTCATTTCGTTTCATTTGTTTCATTTCCCCAGCATCATCATCTAAGCCTTCTTCCATTATCACTTTTTTTCCTTTGCCATTTTGTAGAAAAAAGCAGGAGTGTTATTTCTAATAATAACTAGTAAGTCGCAAACAAGAAATATGATCAGTTTGATAACAAGTGGTCACTTTCTGCTGTTTTTCCATATTTTTATTTTATAAGTTTGGTTCACCACATAGTGCCTTTCTGGTGTCCTCATCAACAAGCGAACTGTAAATATCAAGTTTATCACTTTCATTTCGGATCTCTGTCAGCCACTCATCTCTAGATTCTATCTCACTGTTTTTAAACAACTATGATTCTTCATAGTATTCTTAGTTGTTCCATTTTTCTTCAGCGTTTGGTTGAATAAAATACAGACCAAATCATTTAGTCGTTATTGTGATCACTTATGTCATTTTTATACTTAAAGTTATAACATTGATAACTTAATATATTTTATAAAATGCATTAACCAGAAAAACCAATGTCCTGATTGGAGGCACTTTGCATTCACAGCCAGCTAAAGCCTTCTAATGGGCTTATACATACAGTCAGTCTGCAACAATTAGAAGTTTGAGAATACATTTCAATGTATGCAAGATGATTTTTGGACAAGGTTGTTTGCCTTTAGCTGGTGGCCGGGTAGTTAGGGGATTAATACTTTTTGTTCACTCTCAAGTTTGGGGTTAATTTTTCTTGTAATATGGCCTTTCTGTAGACCACATAGATCCTGAACCTAAAATGTGCTTAAATTGGTTGTCAAGCATGTTATAACCCCTTGTGTAAAGAGAGAGGTCTAAGTAACATAACTTGTTAATATGATGATGTAACACCAAAAATTCATCTTGGTTACAGCAGTATAAGGTAAGGGGCAGTGTGATGCGGGACGGGAAGGGAGGTGCCGCCATCCCCGCGCGCGTCGGCGGGCCCGAGGAGGATATACCGAGCTGATGGGGTGCTGAACCGATCCTGAACCGTGCTGAATTGCTTCAAACGGAGCTGGAAACTGCTGAACCGGGCCCGTAAACCACCGAACCAGACCTCACGGCCGTTGAACCGGGCCCACAAGTGCTGAACCGGTCCAAAACGGCCCTGAACCGGCCTTAGAAGGGCTGAACCGGCCTTGAACCGGGTCCAGGAGGGCTGAACCGGCCCTGAACCGGCCCCTGGGTGGATGAACCGGGCTCGAACCGGTCCGAACCGGCCCCCGGAGCGTCGAACCGGCCCCGAACCGGCGGCCGGCTCGAGTCCGCACCGAACCGGCGGTCCGGCCGGTCGGCGCGCGAACCGCCCGGTGGGCCGGCACGAAGGCCAGCCGGGCGGAGGTGAACCGGCGGGGCCGGGCCGGTCGCGTGGCCGCCCGAACTTAAAGGCGGGGGGCTCGTGGCCGCCCGCGGTTGGCGGCGGGCGGGAGACGCGGCCAGCAGCTTGGCTGCCGCGTATCCCGATCGAGGGGGAGGCTCGTCGTCGACCTCGCGCGGGCGAGGGCTCCCGCGGGCGTCGTCCGCGGCGGCCGCGGCGGGCGGGAGGCGGAGGCGTGGGAAGCGGCGCCGGTTGCCGCCGTTGCCGGAGGGGAGGGGCCGGAGGGGCTCACAGCCGAAGTCGTCGCCTCCGTCTTCTTCTTCTTCTTCTCTCCTCTCCGTCTGCCTCCGACGAGTCTTCGGAGGGGTGTTTAACCGCGGGGAGGGGGGGGGAGCGGCGAAGGAGGGGCTCGGGGGTGTCGCGAGGGTTCCGCGAGGGGGCAATGGACCCGTGGGAGGGGCTTCGTGATTGGGGGGGGGTCCGGGGGCGGGGTGGTCGGTTTAGTGGCTCGCGGGGGGGGGGGGGGGACGGAACCGGAACGGGGGGGTCCGTCGCAGGGACTCTGTGGGGGGGGAGGGGGACCGTAGGGGTGAAGGGGGCTGCTGAAGGGGTCGAGGGGAGGCGAGGGATCGAGGTGGGAGATCCGGACGGACGAGGGCAGCGTCGACGGAGATGTCGACGCGAGTTGGAAACCGAACGGGATGGGGGAAGAGGGGTACCGGACCTAACTCCGGAGGTGGGGAGGAACACCGGGAAGGGGAGGGAGAACCGGGAGCACCCGGAGGTGATGGAACGACGCCGACATCGTCGGGAGGGGAACAGGGGGGACGGAGGAGCTTCTCCTTGACTTTCAAACATCCATCTCTATTCATTCAAGGACTTGGGCTCTTTAAATAGAGCCGACATTACAAGCATGGACCTCTAAAAACCCTAATTACATATATGTCCTCTAAAGGACTAAAATAAAAGAGAAGGACTCAAAGGACTCTAAATACTCAAATAAAATGCATAAAAATAAAAATCTAATACTACGAAATAAAAGAAATAAATACGTCGTCTCAAGACCCGAAGACGCTATCTCCAAACAAACGGACGATCCGGTCCGTACCGGTCCCCATCATTCTCCCCGACCGGTTGCGAAAAACTCGTCCTCGAGTTTCAGTAGTGCCGTACGATCAACTACGGTCACTACCGAAACCGAGGACGGCGGTAGGGCAGCTCGGGTGATGATGAAGCGGGACCGGGAAGCTCCAAGGTGACCGGCAGTAAGGTGACCCGGACGGTGTCGTAAGTGCCGTCAAGCTCAGTCCGGGTACTCTATCGAGTCAACTATGCGCGGATCCTCTCGGGAACAACCTCGGTGGTCACGTCGTCGCCAGGCCTCCATAACTCCGTGGCCGTCAACTCGGTCGAGATGGCTCGATCGGTCTCGCCTCGACAAGGTGTCGCCGTCTCGTCGGCCTCAAACGCAACAACCGTGCAGTCGCCGCCCCAACCTCGATGGCTCGTTCGCCCTCGGCATCGATGGTGCACCGCTCGCTCGTACTCGCGGCAAGCTCCGGACCGGCCTCATAAGCTACCTCGATAAGCGTGTCGGTCGCTCCTCGGTGCGCGGAGCCCGCGGCGTAAGTGTTGCCGATGCGCATCGGCTCTCTCGCTGCTCGTACTCTTTGGGCCGCATGAGTAAGCTCTCGAGCGAATGTGTCCAAATCGCTCGCCGATCCGCCCCAACCACTCAACCTGTGACGAGACAGTGCCTGTAGGGAACTATCTCGCACCAGGCATCTTCTACATACCGCACTGTCCATGGTCTAAGTCGGCCTCTGACAATATGAGCAAACTGGATGTAAGCTCGGCCATCCTTGACCACCTGATAATCTGGAGCGATCAACTCGAAAAGAGACTGCGAGATGACGCTGCGTGAAGAGCTGGACAGAAATGCCGTGCTGTGCACCTCCACCGGTAGTGTGATGTCGAAACTGAAATGTCGATGTCCCGCGCAATGTAAGGATCCCGACTCGTGGAAACAAGTCGGCGCCGGCTCTGATACCAAACTGATGCGGGACGGGAAGGGAGGTGCCGCCATCCCCGCGCGCGTCGGCGGGCCCGAGGAGGATATACCGAGCTGATGGGGTGCTGAACCGATCCTGAACCGTGCTGAATTGCTTCAAACGGAGCTGGAAACCGTGAACCGGGCCCGTAAACCACCGAACCAGACCTCACGGCCGTTGAACCGGGCCCACAAGTGCTGAACCGGTCCAAAACGGCCCCTGAACCGGCCCAAAGGGCTGAACCGGCCTTGAACCGGGTCCAGGAGGGTCGAACCGGCCCCGAACCGGCCCCTAGGTGGATGAACCGGGCCTGAACCGGTCTGACCCGGCCCCTGGAGCGTCGAACCGGCCCTGAACCGGCGGCCGGCTCGAGTCTGGGCACTGAACCGGCGGTCTGGCCGGTCGGCGCGCGAACCGCCCAGTGGGCCGGCACGAAGGCCAGCCGGGCGGAGGGTGAACCGGCGCCGGGCCGGGCCGCGTGGCCGCCCGAACTTAAAGGCGGGGGCTCGTGGCCGCCCGCGGTTGGCGGCGGGGCGGGAGACGCGGCCGCCGGCAGGTCGCCGCGCATCCCGATCGAGGGGGAGGCTCGTCGTCCGACCTCGCGCGGGCGAGGGCTCCCGCGGGCGTCGTCCCGCGGCGGCCGCGGCGGGCGGGAGGCGGGAGGCGTTGGAAGCGGCGCCGGCTGCCGCCGTTGCCGGAGGGGAGGGGCCGGAGGGCTCACAGCCGACGTCGTCGCCTCCGTCTTCTTCTTCTTCTTCTCTCCTCTCCGTCTTCGTCTCCGACGAGTCTTCCGGAGGGGGGTTTAACCGCGGGAGGGGGGGAGCGGCGAAGGAGGGGCGCGGGGTGTTGGGAGGGTTCCGCGAGGGGGCAATGGACCTGTGGGAGGGGCTTCGTGATTGGGGGGTCCAGGGGGTGGGGTGGTCGGTTTAGGGCTCGCGGGGGGGGGGGGGCGGACGGAACCGGAACAGGGGGGGGGTCCGTCGCAGGGGACTTCCAGGGGGAGGAGGGGGACCGTAGGGGTGAAGGGGGCTGCCGAAGGGGTCGAGGGGAGGCGAGGGATCGAGGTGGGAGATCCGGACGGACCTAGGGCAGCGTCGACGGAGATGTCGACGCAGGTTGGAAAACCGAACGGATAGGGGAAGAGGGGGTACCGGACCTAACTCCGGAGGTGGGGAGGAACACCGGAAGGGGAGGGGAGAACCGGGAGCACCCGGAGGTGATGGAACGACGCCGACATCGTCGGAGGGGAACAAGGGGGGGACGGGGAGGAGCTTCTCCTTGACTTCAAACATCCATCTCTATTCATTCAAGGACTTGGGCTCTTTAAATAGAGCTGGACATTACAAGATGGACCTCTAAAAACCCTAATTACATATATGTCCTCTAAAGGACTAAAATAAAAGAGAAGGACTCAAAGGACTCTAAATACTCAAATAAAATGCATAAAAATAAAAATCTAATACTACGAAATAAAAGAAATAAATACGTCGTCTCCTCAAGACCCGGAAGACGCTATCTCCAAACAAACGGACGATCCGGTCCGTACCGGTCCCCATCACAGTGCCCCTATGTTCCTTCTTTGCATGTGGCTGCGGCAACAAACGAGAGGGCTGTGCCTTCCTCTATCTTTCTGGTACTGGGCCGACCAGCACCAGAAGCAATTGCCGGGGGGGGGGGTTTCTAGCACGGCAGCAGGACTGGCTGCAGATGCTCTTCTCCTCCTCCTCCTTTACCCGGCACAGACAGCAACAGCAGAGACTAGACGAGGCAGACAGCAATAGGCTTCAGCATGAAGAACAGGCACAGCGGCCTGGTCCTCCTTTTTATTCTTTTCTTGTTCTCCTTGGGCACACCTTGTTGATGTGCTGAAGAGGGAGAAGGCGGCAGCCCTCTCCTCTCTCTCCTCGGCCTCTTCTCCTTCTCCTTGGCAGGTGGCAATGGCTGGAGGTGTTGGAAGCTGCTGGCTGCAGCTAGGGCATCTGCCGAGGGTCTCCAACCTTGAACAGATGGCCCTTGGGGTTGTTTTTATAGGGAGATTGCTATGGTGCTGTCAGGGAAGAGTCCTACTTCTGGTAGACTCCTCCTTTGGCAGATCCAGTAAGTAGTTGATGCCTGATGGCATTTTCCTGGTTTGTAGGGACCTCCAATGGCTTTCTCTCAATCCTGGTCATGTGGATTCAGCAGGTATGTGCGTAGATATCCTTGCCATTGGGGAGTCCTGGATTATAGGAGAGTATCTGATGGTCTCCGGAGAAAGAGTTGCCAGTTTAGTCTTGCTCTGCGGCAGTTCAGGTTTTGGAACTGATCCGGTGATCACCTCTTAATTTTTTAGGAGTCACCGAGTAATCTTTTTAGGTGCTGGGACAGGTGGCAATCCCGGTAGATCCTTGCGATGATAGCATTGCCACCTGAGACCCCTTTCTTTTAGGAGTGGCTGGCATACCCAGGACTTGTAAGATATGGCCACAATCCTTTAAAATAGGAATAGAGGCTGTCAGCTTTGGCAGGTGCAACCACATTTTTTATGCTGAGGCAGCAGAGAGCTGTAACAATTTCAAAAAGATTTCTCCCGAGGTTCCTTCATGACTAGGCACACCAGATTTTTCCAGGCAATGATTTGTTTTGCACAAACATATGACAAATGGGCTATAATTGACACTCAAATGGGCCTATTTTGGAATTGAAACACAGCCCATTAAGTGCATAGGTTGTGGGCTGCGCAATGGGCATAAGAAATGTTGGATTCTCATTGGGTTAGGACCAAAAGTGGGCCTGTTTCGTGACAAAAATACATCCCATTATGTATGTAAATGATGGGCAGTGCAATTAGGCTTGAAATTGGGAATTGTTTTATTGGATCAAGTCTGTGTAGGCTTCAGAATTGGGCCAGTTTTAGTGGCAGACTTGTGAATCTGTGATCCAACTAGCATTTGGAATAAGCTCTTTTAGTCCTAATTCTATTAGGAGAACATGCTGGCAGCTCAAGGTGGAATAGAATTTGATGGGGTTTGACTTGGTTTGGTTGCCAATTCTTATCCAAGTTATTTTATATGCCAAAAAACTGTCCTTGTAATTTTTGGCGCAAGAACACCTCTATTTCCATCCTTTTCGATTTTCTATATGGAAATTTTTGGTGCCAACATATGATTAGTCTTCTTTTATTTAAGTTGAAGCATGGTTTGTAGGATTGGCATGGATCGCAAAGTCGGAATTGGAATCAAAATCGGTGGGTATTGATCTTATTCGAATCGGTTGGAATCCACCAATTTTTTGGGAAGAAAACCGATCCATCGGTCCAAATCGGTCATTTTTTTATTTGTTTCATTATACAAAATTTTAAAATCATTAAAAATCCTAAAAAGTAGGAATCTTTTAAAAAAAATTTAAAAATTTAAATCACTTATCTAAAACACTTTCTTATCATTAAAAAAGAGTTTAAGACAAGTAGATATATTTTAATGACAATGATCATTCCATTAAACACGTGTAACATGATACAATTGCTATATTGACATGTAATAAAATATTATATTTTTTTTCACTAATATCTATGAAATTGGTTTTCATCCTCATCTTTCCTTGTATACTTTTGGATACTTTACTATGAGTTGTCTATCATGATTGATCCATATCCATATGAAAATAAGAAATTGGCCATTTGAGAAAAATCATACTTTAGTGTCGTGTGTTGAAGATGTGATTGGAATATGTGGCCAGAAGTACAGAGGGGGTTCTGGAAATTTGTTGCTGCATACTAATAAAAAAACTCTTGATTCCAGCATTGGTTTCTCCCACTTGAATGTCGTCTCTATCCCAAATCATTAGCCGCTGTCTAACTAGTGCATGTACTGCTGGAAGATTCTCCTTCTCCTTCACCATCTCCACCTACACCTTCACATGAATCTTCGCCCTTTTGTTGTTGAGTTGGTTGAATGACTTCTTCTTCATCGTCATCCGAGAAGGGTGCTTATGTACTGTCTATTGGACTGACAGATCTTCGCCTGATTTTTAACTTCATCTTTTTTTGCTTCCTTTTTTGCTTGGGATGAAGAATTTCTAATCCCCATGCCACGTTGATATATTTTTTTCAACTGTGAAAAATGTCCTAATCTCCTTGCTGTGGCCTTTGTCCTTGTGGGGTGTTGGTTGTGAGGTTGGGCTGGGGTTGGAACTGAGGCTAAAGTTAGGACGAGAGGTGGAGTAGTAGGGACTTTCTCTTGCATGTGCTCATCTTTAACCTCATAATCATTAAGTTCCTCTTCAGCCCATGTACGATCCTCAGGATCGAACTCTGGTGGTGCTCTGCTCACATTCTCCTCCACTCATACAACAAGTGGGTGCTCCTCTTAGAAGTGGTAATCCACATCAACATCTTCATTAGGTGGTTCATATGTTTCTGCTTCAACTCTTTGTTGACATGGTCCACCTGTTAATCTAGCAAATCTCTGTTTTACAATTTATAATGATCTTTGATATTTTTTATTCTTAGTCGCATGTTGTAGTGGTAGAACGCAAGTTTCTCCAACCTCTTAAATGTTATCATATTCTTTCACTTGGTATGGATTAGGTTAAAAGTACTTCAATTTCTCTCACACTAGGAGGAATTTGTGCTCTGACCAATGGGATGTTTGGTTGCACGATAATTTTTTATACACTTTCGTGATAAAAAATTGTATTAAAATAAAAAGTGAACCAACTCATAACATAAAATTATCATGTTTGGAGGGATGTGATTACAAAAAAGAGTAACTACCACACATGACCAAACAAAGTGGGGGACCACAAGAAAAAAGAAAGAGGTGAGACCCTCTTTTTTTGTTTATGAAGAAAATCACTTTTAAAACATAAATTTGGGATGATTACCAAACACATCTTTTAACAAGTTTTCTTACAATTTTTAAAAATTAAAACAAAAACCTTTGTTATCATGCAACCAAACACCCCATAAGAATTTGAATTGCAATTGCAAGCAAGTGGATTCTTATCATTTCTTGTGTTGACTTGCGTCCACCACTCAGCCGTAAAAAGTAATAATAGAATATGATGTTACTATCACAATAATAATTTGTATATCATAAAACAAAATGAGGGTTTGTAATATATCAGGAGAAAACTTGTCAAATGAATACTTCAGATCTAGATCTGAGTATATTTTAGTTCTCATTCTATAAGATTATATCTGAAAATTGAGAGTTGTTAAATTATTAGAATATTAGTATTTCAATGTAAAAACATCGGGAAACATAACATTTTCACATATTTCTAACTTAGTTTCACATTTGCCATATTGAGTTGTTGAAAGCCATTATATCATAGACAAAGATTCCATCAAGATTTCTTGATTATTGCATACTTGTTCTCCATATTCCATTTGGGGGTTTACAAAATATCTTGCATTCATCACTTATGACATAAGAACATACATTTATACATCAACCAATAATTAAATTATAGATAACAAGAATTGTTTGTTGCTTGCATATCATTGTGTAGTGTTTTGTCTCACATGGCATCTATTATCTTCCACCATTTTTTGTAACATTTATGATGATTTGTTTTTATTTTTCAACTTCACTTTATCCATGACATCATACATGTATCCTATTTGATTCCCCTCATCTGAGTCCACTAACTTCAGTATATTTACCAGTGGCTTAATGATGGATAAGTAACACACAATTCTCTCCCAAAAAACACTTGTCCATTATCCTAAGCATATTTACAAGTGGCTCAATGATTGACAATTAATAAACAATTCTATCTAAAAAATATTTGTCTATTATCAGTTGTTTCATCTATGTGAGGATCTCTAATTGATCCATCCTATTGTGCTGGTCAGCCATATAACAAATATACTCTTCCGATGCTATAAAATGGACAAATGCATGCCGATATCGGTGCAAGCTCTCCAATGTAATAAAGTGTGTGACAAATCTAGTTGACCTTGACCGAATCAAATCGTGCTCCTCGGTGTGATCTCTCATTATGTGCAGTAAACCAGAATGTGAATAGATAAATAATATGATAACTATGTTTAGTTTACAAGTGTAGGAACTGAAGCTTCCTTGCTTATATCATTCAACATGAGGTTAATTAAGTGTGTTACATACGAAATCCAAAAAAGATGTCACCTCTTATCCATCAACTTCTTTTCTATGCCTTATAGGATGGTTCTTTATCTATTATGAACTCCATGATATTTTTCTCCACAATCTCTTCCACAATGGTATGCATGAGTGAAAAGATGTATTTAACATTCTTATTTGACTTGAAGCATTAATAGACTTCAAAAATGTTGTACTATCTGAATAGTAAACAAGAAAATTAAGCATGGATCTCTTTGTGATGTTTGTCCTCCTATCATATGTAATTATGCACCCTCTCACCTTGCAGACGAACTTGAATATATTAATCCAGGCTTTTAACTCTTTTACGGTTTTACCTCTTCATCTAGACCGGCGGCATAAATATATCAGTTGGTTAAGACTTGTAATCATGGTCCTGCCTCCCCAATTGTATCAATCATCGTTTGGAAGTTGGGGCTAGTGATGACATGTGTTGGAATGCTTACATTAAGTTAAAATGAAAAAAAAATTATTATTGACCCGTTCAAGAAATATGTGGAATACATATGTCCCAATTTTAGATTATTATATGCATGTAAAAATCACTTGCAAATATGCTTGATTGCTCACTTAACAATTGAAGTGATTGCCTTGACCCCTTTAATGGCTTGTTTGATTATTCTTTGTAAGTTGTTTTCCTGCCGGAACACATAAGCGTCCTTAGTGGCAGTGGGTTGCGTTGAAGCAGATCAATGAAATGCCCCCTCTGTTGCTTCCACATCTTCATTATGTGTGGGTCAGGTGGACAATGACCGACGATATGCCGATTCCTCGACTCTAAAGCCTTCTGCTCTCTTACTTCTCTCTTTGTGATTGCTTGTTAGCATAACTTGCTCTCGTCAATGGTTCGTCTACTTCCTCTGAATTTGTGGATGATTCAAGTCTTCTTTTACCTTTGTCTTTTTGAGTCTCCTTCTCATTTCTTTTTCCTAGAAAATTTTTCATGCAACTTATTTTTTTGTTCAATACGAATTCCTCTTTGTGAAGTTCTTCTAGTCAAGTACTTCCTCATAGCTTCACTATTCTCTCTAAACATTTTGTCACATTTCTTAATATTACCACTCACCCCACCTATATGCTGCTTCATTTGGAATACTCCTCTATTCATCTATTTTCAACATCACTTACATTGCGCTATCTTCTTGTCAAAATCTACCACATGGCCGTGTTTCCACTCGATATCATAGGAAGCAGGTGCATCAATACCTTCTTGCTCGGCTGTTGCTCCTTGGTTTGTAACATTAATACATTAAATATAAATTAAGAACTTCACCAATTTAGGGGGGGGACTTAAAACCTAAAACCGCGAGGGGGAGGGGAACAAACCCTCAGCCTTGACAATCATCTATGGTGATTGTTGGGTTGGGGTGGGGGTGGGGGAGAACAACACCTTAGCAGGGCTGTTCACCCTTGAAATAGTCACTGAGGGAGTGAGGGGTGACTGTAAGGGCAGGGGGGACCGATCCTTATCATACTGAAACCCTCGGTGACTGTTTCATGGGATAGAGGGGGGGGGACAACCCCTTGAGGGCCTGTTCGGGTCCTCATCATACTGAAACAGTCTTTCAAGGGATAAGGGAGGGGTGGGCAGAATAGGCCCTTAAGGACCTATTTCTGTCCTCAACAAACTGAAGCAGTCACCGGAGGTGGGGGGACTTTGAATTGGGAGGGGGACTAGAATCGGGAGCCACGAAAAAAGGGGAGGGGAATTGTTTCATGTCCTCCTCGATGACTGTTTCAGGGGATAAAGGGGGGGACAACCCCTTAAGAGTTATTTGGGTCTTTCGAGACTTGAAATAGTCATCCTAACAGAGAGTGGCTGGAATCGGGAGCTTTCTCAATTTGGAATTGGGAGGCATGAAGAAGGGGAGAGGAATCACTTGAAGAATGTTAGAATCACTCCAAATCACTGCTGGATCAATCTAAATTACCACCTGATCGAATAAATCGCTAGAGCTTTGTTGGAATCACCCGTGCCTTGGCTGATTCAAGAGGAAGAAGGATTAGGCCAATTCCAGGCTGATATCACTGATATAAGGGTGATATCGGATCTGAATTGATCTCGATATCGATAACAGATCGGAACTTAAGTTGTCTTGGAAGAATCAATAAAATCGATCGATTCCAAGAAAATCGGTCGATTGTTGACCGATTTAGACCGATTCCCGTGGGATAAATGTTTGGATTGGTCCTCCAGACCATATTCAAATCGAGACTGACCAATCCGATTCAAAACTCGGCCGATTTCGATCCAATTCCACCAATTATGCAATCTATGCAAATCGGTCAATCCATATTGGAATCAGCCATTGAACTATGGGTTATGGCAATGCAATGCTGTGGTCAAAGAGCCACTCCTTGTTTATCTTCTTTTTTGCACTCAGTGCAAGTTGAATGGGATCAGTGCAAGTCGAATGGGATTGGCCCATCATGTCCAATTAGAATTGGGATCATCCAACCTAGGTGAAACCATAAAAATTAAAACATGGACCAACTTACCTTGTCCAGCTCGATTTTATGTAGTCATAGGCATGAGGTGCTTGAGGCAAGGAAGGGGTCACCTCGCCTCAGGTGCCCTAGGTGACCACCTTAGCTAGTAGAGGCGAATGGAGGGGAGAAGGATTTTTTGGGGGTATATGCTGCTTAGGAAGGCTAGAGAAGGATTCCTGTGCAGTCCGGCGAAGTCCTTTTCGGGTGGTGAAGAAGATGATATTGGGTACCATGGACCCGATAAAGGGGAGATCTGATTACTTAAGGTGAACTGCCCCACAAAGTGCTGAACTGCCCAATTGGGTGGTTCATTTTAAGTAATTGGATCCCAGTCTATTTGGTCTGAGAGACCTGTCTTTTCCATCCGAAAATGGCGGGAGACAAGCTCCTACAGACATCATTCTTGGCGGCGATGGGCCTCATTGCCTTGGCAATCACCAAGCGCCTTTGATAATGTAGGCCTGACTAGATGCCAGATTGGATTGTGCTATAAGTCACTGATGGTGCTGTAAGACATCTCACATTCTGTCTGCAGTTTCAAGAAAGCCCCAACGTGGTGCAGGAGTTTCGGATCCCTCCACAAGGACCGCTCTGCTCTCCATCCAGCTCACATTCCACTGTTATCTGCCATCTTCATCTGCTGCCATCTGTGATTCTGACCAGTGTTCGCCGGGTCGCGACCCGGCCCGGCCGACTCACCCGGCCGGGTCGCGGGGTCGCGCGAGTCGCGCGACCCTGTGACCGGGTCACGCGACCCGGCCGGGTCGCGCGACCCCGGTCAAATGACCGTTGGCAACAGTCATATGACCGTTGCCAACGGTCCTGGGGGGGACAGCCCCCCCCATTCAGCCCCTTAGGGGCTATTTAAAGCCCCCAAGGGGCTCCCCTTACTCCCACCCCCCACTCTCACTCTCAAGCTCTCATTGCTTTCATTGCTCTCATTTTGTTTTTCATTTACTTAATTATTTCATTAAGCATTTCACTAGTTCATTTAGTATATTTATTTAATATTTATTTCATTGATTAGTTAGTTAAGTAATTTATTTTTAATACTTATTTACTTACTTACATAGTTAGTTAGCTAGAAGATTAGTTAGATATTTAGTTTAGTAGTTACTTAACACATCATTAGTTGGAAGGTATAGTTAATTACTTACTTAATTATATAATTAGTTAGTCATTTATTTTACATAATTAATAGTTTACTTAGATTAGTAGTGACTAATTAACGTCATTAGTTTTTTAAATAGTTAATTACTTATTTAAGTAATTATTTAGTTAAAAAATGTCTTCTCCAAGCCAAACAACCCAAACTACCGGCGCGACCCGGAGTGATCCGGCTTGGTTACATTGCAATTTGATCTCCATGGCGGAGAGAAAAGTGCAATGTAAATATTGCGACAAAGTAATATTCAGCTAACTAACTATGTAAATATTGTGACAAAGTAATATTCAGCTTCGGGCTGCGAGAGGAATTGGTCTACATTCAGCTTGATTCACACGAAGCAAAGAAATAGGTTGACATCAAGGAGGCTTGAAGACCTCGTGTATTGTCACTACAACATGAGGTTAAAGTTGAGGAATTTGGAGAAAATGAAGCAGAACCAGATGGAATAAAAGAGTTGGATATCACAGGCGGCGGGACGTTCGGTCGAGGAGCCGCAAATTGAAGAGGATGACATCGATTTGGATCAAATATTCTACGAGAAGAACTCCTTAGAAGCTTGGGTCAATGACCGAGAAGGGTTGGGAGAACCGGAGTTCAACCCAGAAGACCGACAATGGGCTGAAGGAGTGCTCGACGATGTCCCTTTGGCCGAAGAATTCCAGATCCCTCCCTCTTTAGCAAAGCGCCAGAGGACCGGAGAAGGAACTAGTCAAGGTACGCAAAGTAGGAGAAAAGGTAAACAAGTTATGATTGATCCTTTTGATATTGCAGATGCTGATATGGTCGAAGACGATCGAGAAAATACGCCGGAGCCGAACATCCAAGTGCAGTACCAGACGTCTGAGGATTCGTCGTTAAAGAGTAGCAGCGATGATGGTGCTGGATACGGGGGCGCGAACATTTTACAAGTACAAGGGATCACAGATCCTCCCATATCTCCTACAACGTCGTTACGTTTTACCGGCGAGGAGCAATATACTCATGCGACCCAAGATACCGATCATGGTAGAAGGCCACAAGGTAGAGGAGGTCATTGTAGCCATGGAGTTGGAGTAGAATACCACGATGCATCCGACTATGCGTATGATTCATCCCAAGGCTCTTGATTCCCTACATACGATCAAGAGTTTTGTGGAATGAATTATGTAGATTCATCGGATACTTCGATCCAATCGACCTATACTTATGGTGACTATCAAGTCTTAGGATAGTTTCCCGAGGGACTGACGAATATGATCGTTATGTGTACATGTATCAAGCTATGTACTCAACCCAAATGACATGGGGAGAGTACATCAACTACCTACAAAGTGTACAACACATCACATTGGAATAAAGTTGATGTATTATTTGTTTAAATCATGTCATTTATTTTTCCCGATTTTCTGTAATTTTTCAGATTTTTTTCGCATTTTTCTTATTTTTTTGAATTTTTCAAAAAAAATAATTAAAAATTGGGGTCGCGACCCGGTCGCGACCGGGTTGGCCTGGGGGTCCCGCGACCCCTCCGACCTTGATTCTGACCATTGTCACCAACCTTTGAGGGGCGGAACTTTTTTTTCTTGTTTAATGTTTTTTCTAATTTTCTTGATTTTTTTTCTATTTATTTGGTTTTTTTGAAGAGTTAAGCTTAGGATCTTCATTATTCTTTAAATTTTTTATTCTATTATCTTTAAATTTTTAAAATTTTTAAGATTTTATTTTAATTTATTCTATTTTTTTAATTCAGGTCAATCTAGGATCAACTTAGACTGACTTTGCTTGGCCTGGATGATACAGCCAATCCAATCCGATTCAGATTGGGATCATGTCTGGTTGATCTGGGAGCTGCCTTCTTTGGGTTGAAGGACAATTATGCTACTAAAGTATGGGAAGATAAAATAATGTTTATATAAGGGAGATAGATAAATTTATATTCTGTGATGAATACCTGGATGAGGGTGGTGGTAAAGTTCAGATGTCCTTGTGTACTGGATCCTCACTCCGTACAACCAGTTTACTGGAGGGCGTAGTAATTACTAACGGCATCAAATAACTTGTATGAAAAAGGACAGTCCACGGGCTGGAAAACGAGCTGAGAAGTATATGGTCCCCTGGACAGCTGGACTTATGTCTTTAAAGTGGACATGATGTGTGCTATATTCTATTTACGTGCAGCAATACAGAAAAGACAGGGTCACTTATTGTTAAACTATTATGATGATAGAAGGCGGCAATGGATTGATGCAATAAGGCTTTGGGAGAGTATTAGAAGAAGTTGACAACTATAACCTATGACCTCACTCTTTCCTGAAACCATTCAACTAGAAGGTAAATTACCAGGAAAATCAAATGGCTTCTTTTATGATTATAGAGTAAAATTAAGGAATTGGTAATTTTAACCTGCAAATCTTTTGTATCCTTGGACATGTCTATCTTTCCTATCATATTATGTCTTGATAGAAGAATTGTGGTTAATTTTCACAGCTCATCACATATTGATTCCATATTTCTATGTTCTGATGAGAATGTTGCGTTTGGTATACGTGTGAACCTCGTTTTTCCATTTTCGAGAAGAAAAGAATGATTTTTTTGTTGAATGCCCCAGACTTACCTAGCAAAATAGGTGATACCTTACGCCCTGTTTGGTAACACTATTAAGTACCTCTTTCACTAATAATTTTAAAATTGATATTGATATGAACCATTAAGAGGTGTTTGGTTAATTGTATCAATTTTAAAATTTGTAGTGCAAACAAAGCATAATTATGTAATACAAGACAACTTGTATTACTTTTGATATTGATATTCCAACATTTGAAAATATTAATATCAATATTGATATAGTACCAAAAATGAAACTCTAACCAAACAAGGCATTAAAAATATTAGGTAGCCCCGCGGTAATTTAAAAATATTAGAACTGAGGTTCGGGTTTTTTGAAAATTTGATATTTTGACCCCTCTCCGCCGGATGGTGCGAATATCCGGCGTTACTTACATTGAGCAACGGCTCAAATACCCTTGATTAACTAGTGTAGCAACATGTTTTCGGAGAGCGTGCACATCCACATAAAGTAATAAACTCAAAAGGGCAGCGGCCTTTTGGGCCCCATGAAATGCAAACCAATGTTTGGGGTTGATTTCATTTGGTTTGTTGGTTGATTTTGGTTGACTTAGAGTCAGTTTTATGAGTTTGAGTTTTAAGTGAAGTTGATTGATTTGTTTTTTTATTTGGTTTTGGTTTGTTGTTTTTTTTAAGTTGGGTTTGATTGGTTTAGGTTGTTTTGATTTCAAATTTTGGTGAGTTTGAAGTGTTTTAAAACATTGTGGGGTTTTGGTTTGATTGATTTTTTTTAAAGTTTCAGAATCTGAAATTTCTGTTTTAAGTTGGTTTTGATATGTTTCGGAATGCTGTTTATTTATTTTTTTTGAGAATAAACATTTGTTTGTTTATTTAAGTGAGGTTTGGTGTCTTTTAAATAAAATTTCAGATCTGTTTTTAATTCTTTTTTTTGGTGGAGTTAGCAGATTATCAAATCCGATTTTTTTTTTGTATTTTTGGATTGATCAAAACCTGATTTTTTGGTTTGGTCTAAGAGCGGTTTTCGATGTCTTTGTTATGGTTCGGTTGTTTATTAAATCAGGGTAACTTTAAGTTTAAATTTTCAGATTCTGATTTTTCTGTTTTTTATGGAACTTTCAGATCTGTTTTTGTTATTTTGTTAATTGTTATGTTGTTTGTTGTTTTTGTTTTGGCGGTTTGCGTCACATCTGGCCCATCGGGTTACCATTCAGTGCCCGGCTCCACGCATCTCAAGTTGACATCAAAGTCCTTTTCATTTCATTTGAAGATAGAGTACATTGATGTAAATGATAGACGATCCTTCCCCCAACATAGGTTCCCCACCGACTTAGAAAAATTTCGGCATTTCAATGACATGCCGATTATTTTTCTAACTTGGTAAAATTTACCATCCAATATGGCCAGTCTTGACTTAGCCACGTTGGGGGAAGGATCATCGGCATACGGGAGTGTGCCCGCGCCGACGTCCGGATCGACATTCCGGTACGTACCCGGGGGAGCCGTCCAAAAAGTAGAGTACCTGTGAAAGGGTGTTTCACTCCTTAATTTATTTTAGCATTTCGCATTTTTTATTTTTGTTATTTGTATTTTTTTGTCAAGGCCGTTTAGGCCGGTTTGAGTTCCATCAGCGTTCATAGCCGGCCTTCGGTTTTGTAGGGCTCGGAGGGCCCATCTTGGACTGTTTTGGGCCGGAAGGGCCTGCTGATTTTGTGCTTGCGTGCCTCCATTGTCTGGGTGGTAAGACAAGGGTCCGCCCAGACAAACGATCGGCCTGTCGTACGGATTCCGAAAGGGTCCAGGACATCACCCCTACCCACCAATGCTGGAAGAATGGCAGATTTCTGCACTTGCTCACCTCCGTTTGTCTTGGTGGTAGGGTAAGGGTCCGCCCCGGACAAATGATCGGCCCGTCGTACGGATTCTGAAAGGGTCCGGGACATCACCCCTACCCACCAATGCTGGAAGAGTGGCGGATTCCTGCACTTGTAGAGCTGCAACGTACTGTTCTTTCTTCCCCTTTTCTTTGCTTTAAGTGGGGGCTGCTGCTGTCCTCTTTTGAAGGCCGCAATGGGGACTGTCAAAGGGGGACCTCGATTCTCAATTTTTTAAGGGGGGTGAACAGGTCCTGCTAAAGGGGCCGCTCAGTTTTGCCACAAGCGGACTGCTTGGGTCTGTTTAGAAGGGCCGAACAGGGCTTGACGGAGGGGGGGGGCTGCTCGGATGGGCCACAAAGGGGCTAGAAATTTGGCCACAAGGGGGGCTGAAAACCGGTCACAAAGGGACCTGCTAGGGGTAGACTGACAGGGCCTGATCGGGGTCTGTTAGGAGGTCTGAAATGGAGACCAATCAGGACCTGTGCAGAGTTCTGAAGTGGGACCGGGCAAGGTCTGTACATGGGTCTGGTTTGGAGACAGGACAGGGCCTGCTGGGGTCTGATTTTAGAAGGCATTTCAGGGCCTGATTGGGTACTGAACAGGGAGCCTGGTGTGGGGTCTCCTGGCAGACCGAGAAGGGTCTAAATGGGGCTTGTTTAAGGGGCCTGCAGAGGCTTGCTTAAGGGTCAAACAGAGGGAGTTTTTGGCCTGTTCAGTGGGGTGCACAAAGGGCCGGAACAGGGACTGCTTAGGGGTATTTTGGCTGGCTGAAATGAGGTTGGCAAGGAGCTTTGATTAAGGCCATAGGTTGCCGATGTCAATGAAGGCCAGTTTAGGCCATGAGAGGGGTTGAGAAGAGATAGTTGGAAGAGGTAGAAGGGGTGCCTTTAGAGGGCTACATAGCTAATATTAGTACACCCCTACATTTCTTTTTCTTCTTCCTCTTTTCCTTCTTTCTTCTTCTTTGGCCGCTGGCAGGTGTGCACGTGGGAAGGGCAGCAGCTGGAGCTCTTCTTCTTCCTCCTTTCTTTTTTCTTCTGGCCGCAGGGAGGAGGGTAGCAGGTTGGTGCACAGGGGACAGCTGCTGGAGATGGGGCAGCCTGTCGGCGTCCAAAATCTGGTCCTCCTGGCCTTGGGCGCACATAGTCTTCTTATAGAGATGAGAGGGGAGGTCAAGGGACAGTTGGAACTCACGTAAGATGGCCTTTTCCATCTTATAGGCATTTTTAATTCATTTGACTCCTTGAATTCTCCTAGAATTTTAATATCTTGACCTGCCTTTTGAGTTTCCCCACGTTGACCTGCCCTTTGGGCTTCCCCATATCATAAATGGGTCAAAGATGAGGTGGATGCTGATATGGATAGGGCGGTGGGGTCTGATGAGGTGGCAGGTGAGCTGGCAGTGCTGATGTGGCCTGGATTGGGCCCTGTTTGGCTGACCGCGGCCCACTTCTTCTCCTCCTTATGGGCCTGTGCGTAGGTGGGCTATGGGAGCTGGGAAATAATTATTTTAAAATCAATAGGGGTTGGGCCAGCTGGTTCTTACGCCAGTGGGCCACCCCATGGTTTGTCTTGGCCCAATTGGGTGTCGGCCCAACTAGAATTTGGCCCAGTGCAGCCAATTCAGGACCTGATTTGGTGCAAGTAGGGGACTGGACAGTTGGAGCTTGATCCGATCCTATTTTCCTTCTTTTTTTTCTGCCTCCTCTTTTTTTGTAAAAATCTGACGCCAACAGTATATAATGATACTGCATGCCTATCACAAGTACGAAGGGCTTCTCACAATAAGGGGTTTCCTTGGTGAATGAGTCTACTCTATTGTATTAGAGATGAGTAAAAGCCGCTTTAATAAACTTGGTTACACCCGGGCATGCAGCACACTTCTATGTGGACACAATCTCTTTGTTGATTGAGTCAAATATTAGTTCCCATCTAACCTATCTTTTGATGGCATATTTACAATATGTGATCAGTATGTTATCCACTTTCTTCTCTTTTCTTTTTAGTTAAATTTGCCCATATCGTCTGTAAGTTCTTCTAATACAGTACTAGATCTTAATGATTGGACAATGGTTTACTTATACTTAAGTGCATCATCTCAAAATGCAATTTTGTTTCAGGTCCATTTACGCAACGGGTTTTACTGACACTCGAGGAGAAGCGACTTCCGTATGACATGAAACTGGTAGACCTTGCAAATAAGCCAGAATGGTAAAATGTAACACTAAAACTCAAGGAGCATAACACTTTCCAGTATGTGGTGCGCCTTGTTATCTTCTAGCTTTTCCTTATCTTTTATATCTTTGCCCAGGTTTCTAAAGCTCAGTCCAGATGGTAAGGTTCCTGTTATCAAGCTTGAGGAGAAGTGGGTTGCTGATTCTGATGTTATTACACAGTCATTGGAAGAAAAGTATCCTGACCCTTCTTTAGTAACCCCTTCCGAGAAAACAAATGTGTATGTGCTTCAATCACTGAATGCTTAAGATAACCATGTTAGGGTGCAGTAGACTTCATATCATGCATAAAGTAAACTTCATATCATGCATAAAAGGTTTTTACTTTCTTGTTGAACAATTAATTGGGGTTTTTCACTTGACTGGCTATCTTCAATGCTCTGTCAAATTTCTATTCTTTTCATGCCATGCATGTCCTGTATGTGTCCTTGCGTCACTCTGAATGTTCACTCTTATTTTGTGTGGAGAAGATATTCATAATATCCCACGATTTCTTGAAGCACAAATTATGAAACGACAAAACATTTGATGGCAAATGATGAAAGAATGGAAATATCTGATTTCTGTCACCTTCATACTTCCTGGTGATACTTTGTCATTCAAGTGGGAATTAATTTCGTCTATGTTGATCGTCCGAAGGTGGAACCAAATATACTGAAGATCTGTCTACCTTCTGTGCTTTTTGGCTATTTTAGTGGCCAGGAAAGATGAATTTTTAAGAAAAAATTAAAGGCATTGGTTTTTACAGGAAATATGTATATCTAAGATTTGTTTTGTTTGGTCTACAAGCTCTTGGATTCACAACTCTTGTTTTTTTTGGGTGTTCCAAATTGACTTTTATCATATAAAACTAGTTGGGTTCATAACTCTTGTTTGTTTTCTAAATAGTGGGGTGGGCAATAAATCTATTGAAATTAAGGGAATTTATCTAGGTTTCCACTATCTGGGTGATGACCTTGATGTGTATTTTGCTTTTATTTCTTTCTGCTTTCACTATATGAACTATAACACTTTTCTATGTCTGCAATCTTCACTTTACATTTATACCATCTGGGTAGTGACTTCAATTTTTAGTTTGCTTGCTTTTCTTTCTGCTTTCACCATATGAGCCCTGGACTTTTTTGGTGTCCGCCTTCAAATAGCAGAGAAAGTAATAAAGAAAAGTAAACAATCAATCAAGAAAGAAAAAATATCATTCAAGACAAGCAGGCCCAACTAGAAAACAATTGCATGAAACAGGTTAAATAAGTGTATTAGAAGTCTTGGGAATCAGTTAGCCAGATAAAAAGCTGTGGTAAAATAGATGCTGCAGGATGTTGTCTTAGTACATAATATAATTTGAATAGGATCTCCCAAGGTTCCTATGGTAGCATCTTGTATATTAAGGACTGACAGGATTGACATGGTATAATTGTGATTGAAATGTGAGGAACTTTAAATTAACCTTCTTGGCATTTTTGTAGAATAATCAGTTCATGAGAGAACTTATAATTGCTCAAAATTCTTCCTTATCCAGCTTGTACTGTTATTAGCAATCTGTAGAATCAGATGTAAGGAATGATATAAAGGGTCATTCATATCCATCCTTGCACATGCCAATGTGATTGAATACCTTATGATATTGGCCCACAATTTTTTGGATACGACTCTTTTTCGACTGGGAACTGACTCCTATGTTATCAGAGGTGATTGCCTCAGGTGCCGAGGTGAGGTGACGCGGGGCCTCAATGCCTCACCTAGCCCGCGACCGCCTCAACTGCCTAGGCAGTTGCCTTGACCGCCTTGACGGCCTCAAACACATATACTTTTCCATTTTTTTCTATTTTCATATTTATTTTTTGGTATGTTGTTTAGTTCAACTTAAGATCATATATTATACATTGTATTTCCTTTCTTTTTAAATCGATGAAATAGTGATCTTGTGTCACATTCAAAAAACTTAAGATAAAAAGGCAAAGACTTGAGAATCATTGTTCAATTGTTGTTACTCCCATGCTTTTTTTAGAATTATCAATGTACTTCCATGCTTATTTTAGAATTATTGTTCAATTGTTGTCACTTGACATATTAATGTATTTCAATTATTGTTGCAAAGTCTGGTAACATAAAAAGGGTGCATCTTTCCTACATTTTTGATGTATTCTTTGCATTTTTATGTATTCCTTGGTTTTTAGATATATTTCTTGCATTTTAGATATATTTTATGCTTTTCTAAATGTACCTCTTGTATTTTAGAAATATTTCCTGCTTTTTTAGAAGTATTTCATGCTTTTTTACTTTTTATTTCTAGTCGTTTTAGAGGTATATCTTACTTTTTGTTCACTTTCAAATAACCCCCAAGTGTATAAAGATTAAAACTATATAATAATAATAAATTGTCGCCTCAGGCTCCTGAGATGCCTGCCTCAAGCTCCTGAGGTGAGGCGAGGCCTCCCTTGCCTTGGTCACCTCTCGTCTCTGACTACATAGACTGACTCGGATCAGAATTGGCCGTTGCCAAACTTGATTCTTGGCTAATTTCAGTTGGAATCAGATGGCGAGGATCAACCCATACCACTGTGGAATCAGCCAGTCCAATGAACTAGCTTGGCCTGATGGAGATTCGCTTCAGCTAGCCAGACTGTGAGTGTTGGCTGATTCCAGCATGTCTCAGCCTAAGTCATGGCTGAATAAGTCATACTGGTTCTAGTTGAGTGTTGGCTTCAAGTGGATTGGTTGGATCAGCTAATCCTTTCTGATTTGATTGGGATCGCCCCTGGCCAATCCAGGATCTGATTTCAACCAACCTTTTTTTGCTTCATGTAACATTGCCATGTACTTTTTCTCAATTTTAGACAGTGCTAGCACAGATCGAGACAAGGATTTCCACCATATAAATTTTCTGCCCAACATGAAAATGTGACTTAGGCATTCTGGCATCGATATCACCCACCGATGTAATCCACATTTTTCCAACAATCGGTTGTCTATTATGTCCTTTACCGTACTATTCTCTCATACCCAGATTTGTCTTTGAGGTGTCGGATCCACATGACTGCTTGTTCCATGGTCTGTACTAGGGTTGCAAGCGGGTTGGATTCGGTAGCGGAATCACTTTTATATGATTCCGATTCTAAGAAGGGTTAAGGCATTTCGATTCCGATAATTTCAAAATCACTATGTTCCGATTTCAATCTAATTTTGATTCCGTTATCAGAATTGGAATCGAATCCTATAATTTCCAAAATATATACTATATGTTAGTTTTGATTTAAATGAGTTAATAATTCACATATAATTACTAAAATTTGATATAATATTTTCAAAATTTTATTTTTTTATTATTTTATCACTTTATATATCATATTTTATAATTTATTTAGTTTTATTTTAATTAATTTTACTTATATATACTTATTTTTTATAGAAATTGAATAAACGGAAATGGAACCATCTGATTCCGATTACAATAAGTTATTGGAATTTCCGATTCTGATAGCTTATATGATAGAAAAACAAGTTTTGAACCAGTTAATCTTTATCAGAATCGAAACAGAATTTTGGCTGTTTACACCCTAGTCTTTACTCACCATAATCAAACAACTCATGACATTTGTATATGGTATCCTTGATGTCTCTGCCACTTAGACTTGGCTGCTTTCAGGGACTACAAAACAGATATGAAATGACTCATCAAGTGTGCCTACTAGTGTAGCATTGTAGACTGTTGAGCTGCTTCAAGGTTGCCTTCTGAATTTAAGCTACATCAAGCACACACCTTGCAGATGGGCATCGACTAGGGATTACCATATTCCAGAGGCAAGAGGATCTGATGATTCTGATCTCCCTTCCAAGTTCCAATGGTCACAAGTCCTTTGGATCTCTGAAAAGCAACCTAATATCTTCTCTATCAGACAAGGGCATATTCATTCTTCAAAACTAACAATGCTATGGCTGACAAATGCTGGATTAACGTACATGATTGTCGCATTTATTACCCCTCTCATCTCCCTTGTTGCCAGCATGCAAACATCACGCTGAGCCTGTAGTCTTATTTTATTTATTTTTATTTCATATCTTGTTACGATGTACTAAAATAGTGAATGTTAAATGGTAAATGTTCTCTACTTCTCGTTAGGAATATCCATCACTTTTCCTCATTTTCCACTGGATGTGTATGTTGGCGTCCAATTTTTTTTTTTTTTTACAAAACAAAAAATGGGACAATAGGGCAGGCCTAGGATCAGGCCGGACGGCCTCACAGTTCAGCCAAATTGGGCCCAATCAGGGGCCCATGTATGTCCAATCAGAAGCCCATGATCCCATCCTAAAATTGGGCCAAATTCCATCCTAAATCCAGGCCCTGCGCAGCCCACAGCAGAAGCTGGGCCGCAGCCTCCAGCTGGCCCAATTGGCCCATGCAAAAAAAGGCATGTGTGCAGCCCATCTCTAAGGCCACCTGCAGCCTAGTGTGAACATGCCACACTGGCCCACCTGCGCACCACCTGTCACCCCAGCAGCCAGCCACACCATGCAGCCAACCCAGCCCTGCGGTCAGCTCCAGAAAGGGGGAGGAAGAAGAGGCAGCCAGTTAAATGCAATGGCTGCATGGGGGGGAGGCCAAGAGGCCTGCGTACAAACCCAGGCCCATGCACAGCCTCTGCTGGCCCTTCACCTCCCCTCCAGCCCCTATAAAAAGAGGGGTGCGCGCCAGCATCTGGGGGACTGCTTTTGGACGCCGACAGGCTGCCTCCACCCCAGCTGGAATCTGCGCACCTGCTGCTGCCCCCTCTGCTGCCCTCTGCTGTGCGCCTGCTGCAGAAGGCCACTTGCGGCCAAGAGAAGGGAAGGAGAAGAAGAAGAGAAGAAAGAAAGCAGCCTGCCTCGCCATCAACTGGAGCTTGCGCGCCTGCTGCAGGAGGCCACTTGCGGCCAAGAGAAGAAGAAAGGAAAAAAAAAGAACAGGTGGGTGATTATAATTATGTAGATACGTAGCCCTCTAAGGGCATATTCTTCACCTCTTCTGCTTTCTCTCCTCAATTCCCCAATGGCCCAGCCGTGCCCCTGATACACACCATTGGACTATGACCCAAGCAAGGCTCTAGACATACCCAATCTTGGCCAATTCTAAGCTGCCCCATATGTCCCATCGATTGGACCATCGTGTACCCATCCAAAACCAAGTCCACATGTGGCTCAGCCGAACACACCCCCTAATAGGTCTAAAACAGGCCACTGGACATCCCATGCCTAGCCCAATTCGGCCCACCTACTAGCAACCATGTAGCCCACCTGTAGGCCCACTTGGCTCAGCCGACACCTCACCTGCAGGAGCCTTGAACAGGACCCTGTTGGCACCGGAAAAAAAATTAAAAAAACATCAAGATGGATCGTGAAGCTAATCCAAGCGTCTCGGATCCACCTAAGCTCCCACAGTAAGGGGATCAACTCCCGGCTGATTTCTATGTCAAGATAGATCTCTCTCCGTATTGAACTATGCCAATGGGGGAAGTTCCGTAACACTCCACTAACTGAGGCTGGCGAGGCCGTGAAAAGAGGGAAATCAATCCCGAATATCTTGGCAAGCCTCCGAGTCCATCTCGAAGCAGGATTCTTTGTTCGGAAGGTCTCCCAACGGCATAAGGAAGGGAGAGCCAGCCCTTTTGATTCCGTCACGAGGCCAGACTCCCTTTCCGGAAGGTCTCCTGGTGGCGGAAGGGAAGGTGAAAGCCTATATAAGGTGCGTCTGTCACCGAGCGAAGGGGGGGGATAAAAAAAAGGGGGAACGGAGGCGGAGAGCAGCCGGGAGAACAAGAGGAGGAGCCGTGAGAGCCATAAACAGAGAGAGAGAGAGACCGGAGTCCTCTCCCGAAGCCGCAGTCGTCGGAGTCCTCTCCCGAAGCCGCTATCGCCGAAGTCCTCTCCCGAAGCCGCCGTCGCCGGACCCCCCTCCGGGAGCTGTCGCCGCCATCACCGTCGCCGGAACCCCTTCCGGGAACCACCGTCGCCGGACCCCCTCCCTTCGGGAGCCACCTCCGCCGTGATCGAGTGCCGAGAGAGAGGAGCTGTCCGCCGTGAAGAGAGGAGGTCGGGGGGATTATTTTTCCCCCCAACTATATTCCACCGTGGCATGAGTGGGGGGGGGCGAGAGGAGGCAGCCGTGCGCTGGTGGCCGTGTGAAGCGCTGTTGACCCGCGGGTCAACCAGCGAGTGGGGCCCACCTTTTGAAGCTGTTTAAAAAAAAAGAAGAAGAAGAAGAAGAGAAGAGCCGCGCAGGTGCCCATGGAAGCCCAATAACTTGGTGGATGAACAGTGCTATGATATTGAAATTTAAATTTTCAAATCGATTTAATTTAAACAAACCGAGGCAAGCATAAGGCCGGTTCTAAACCCACCTCATGGCTTCGGCATAACTTAAAAGAATTCAAAACAATTGGGAAACCAGGAGGCCGGTTCTAAACCCACCTCCTGACCCATGATTAATTCAAAAATAAAATAAAACAAACAATCAACTTAATTTAAATAAAAATCTATTTAATTTAAACAAACCGAGGCAAGCATAAGGCCGGTTCTAAACCCACCTCATGGCTTCGGCATAATCTAAAAGAATTCAAATGGGAAACCAGGAGGCCGGTTCTAAACCCACCTCCTGACCCTCTTCTTAAGGTAGACATCCAAAGGTTTATAAAAACAGACCCCAATGTCTTACCAGTGCAGTAAGCAGTTCATCAACTCATGAAGGAGCCATGAAGATAGATATGAGCTAATTTCCCACAAGTCTATCAAAGACCGGGATATGCTCAGTCTCAAGACAATGAGATGAGTCCCCACAAGCTTATCAAAAGCCGGGTGTGCTCAATCTCAAATCAATGGGAGGAATGCCCACAAGTCTATCAAAGACCGGGTGCTTTTTCATCTCAAATTGATCAAGCAAGTTTCATTTTCATCAAGGATTCAAGAGACCAGATTTCTGATCAAGTTGTAAATCATGTCTCATATTGAGGAAAACAAATGAAAAATTCATGTTCGGTGTATAGATTGATGTTACAAGGAGAGACAACCATATGAAATTTCTGGAATGCAAGACAACAAAAAAATTAACAAATGATTCAAATAACTCTGAAAATTCTGAACCTGTAAAAGACTTTAAAATTTTAAAACCTGTAAATCTGAAATCTGAATCTTTATACAACCAAATCCCAAATCAAAACACTCCCAAACAAATCACAAACTCAATTAAATCCATAAACAAAATCTGAATTCTAAAAATCAGAAATCAGGACCTGCAGTCCGAAAACCTTTGAAAATGCAGAATCTGCAAGAAATCTGAAGTCTGAAATCACAAGGAGATCAAAATCTGAACTTTACACAAGGAACCGAAGCCTGTAAAATCTGCAGAATTTCAAATCTGAAAATTTAAAATCAGTAGTCTGAAATCTGTAAATTTTGTAAATCTGGAATCTGAAGCTTGAAAACCTGCCATGGGTAAGACTGAAATCAAAAAAAAAAAAAAATCTGCAAAGGAAGCGTTTGAAACAAGTCTGCAGCAAGCAAGGCGTTCAAATCAAAGTCAATTGTGGAGTGCATCAAATAAATAAATCTCACTCAAATCAAACCCCATCCAAAGCATTCAATGAATAATCAGAGCCCAGTATCCGCACAGTTTAATAAATCTGGAGACTCTAATTCGATTCCAATTAAGCTCTCAAATCCAAGGGAAGTCAGATAATCAACATATTTAAAATTTCCTATTAAACCTCAAAACACAGCCAGATCCAAACTCAAATTTGTTCAGGACAACCCTTAAATCTGGAGATCCAATTACAAATCTCAGAACAGAAATTTGAATTGAATTCATCAAAGAAAAGAATCCAGGAGCTGGGTCACAGGGTATCGGGAACTCCATGACCATTTTAGTTCAAACATGCAAACATCAAAAGTCAAAGACAATTTCAGCTCAAGTCAGCTAAGTAAACCAGATAAAAAAATTCATAAAACAAATTCAACAAACTCAAAGACTTGAGTCATTAAATCCTAATAAAAAAATGATGAACGACCAGCAAGCTTAAAATTCACACAATCTAAAACAAACCTCAAATTTGTAAGCTGTAAAAGAATCTCAAACTTAAATTAAAACAAATCAGAAAATGACAAGTGCTAATTCCCAACCTGTTAAACACCAAGATAAACTAAAACTTTGCAAACCAGACTCACTATTTAAGCAAATTCCATTTGATTCAAATGAAATCAAACCACAAGACAGAATTTAAGCAAATCTGCAAACAGACGATCAAAGGTTAACTCAAATTAGTTCTCAAATCAAGTTTGTATTCCAGCTTCCAAACAAAATGCAAATTCATCAAACAAGTTTAAACTCAAATCAAATTAAATTAATTTGAATCAAATTCCCATCAAACCAATTAAACTTAAATGTCTAAAAAAAAGACCCAAAACCTAAAACCTGCGAGTCTGAAATTCAAAAATCAGATCACATAAATATGAAACTCCATAAAAGAAACCCAAAGAATGTCAAATTCATGAAATACAAACTCCGCAGAATCAACTGAAATCCAATTTAAACCAATAAATCAAATGAACTAAATTCAACCTAATTGAAAATTAAATCAAATCAAACTCAATTTTAATCAAATTCAATTCAATCCAAATCAATCTCTCAAATTAAATAAATCAATTCCAAACAAATTCAAATTGAATCAAACTCAAATCAATAAGCAATTCAAATAACTTCAAACAAAATCAATTCACAAATTAAGTTCAACAGATCAACTTCAATCCAAACCAAAAGCAATTAACAAATCAAATTCAACCAATTAAATTCAAACCAATTCAAATTAAATCAAATCAATTCAACTTAAATCAATGCAATTTAAACCAAATTCAAACAAATTAAGTGCTTGCATTCCGTCAATTTCATGGGGCTGTTTTCCTATGTGTGAATGTTTATTTTTGTGGATGCATGTCTGCTATTTCAATGGATTGCTATGACGCTTAATCAAGGGTTTTCCAGTAATCTCGATGTAATTAACGTCGGATCTTCGCACCATCCGACGGGGAGAGGTCAAAACAAATTTTCAAAGAACCTAACAACCTCAACATATAATTTTGATCCTAGTTAGTACTTTTATGGAATACCATCTATTTTCCTAAGAAGTCAATGCTAAGGTCTAATCAAATCTAATTCAAATTCAAAAAGAAAATGAATTTCCAAAACAAGAATTTGAGAGATTTTTGAGGTTACATCAGACCCCAACCCAGGTTCATCTTCAGCCTAGATCTGGCACCTAATCAAAGCCCAAAACAGGACCTAGATTGGCCCCAATTCAGCTCATGTCCAGCACCCAATTAGCCCATGTTCGGCACTCAATTCAGGTCCCAAAACAGGCCTGCTTCGGCTCCCTTGTAGCCAGGTTCCAGCCCCATTGAGGCTCAACCCTGTGGCCCTTTCACGGGTCCAGCTAACCTTCCAAGAAGCCCCGACGGCAGCTCCCCTGTAGCAGTGCAAAAGGTGAGGAAGGATGAGTCCGCAGAAGCCTCCTTGTGGCTGGTACCAAAGCAGAAGCGGAGGATGGACCTCAACGGCCCTTCCACGGGTCCGGTTCTCCTCTTGATCCAGTAGAAGCGGGGGATGAACCTCAACGGCCCTTCCACGGGTCTGGTTCTCCTTTTGATCTAGCAGAAGCAGGGGATGAACCTCAACGGCCCTTCCACGGGTTCGGTTCTCCCCCCAACACATCAAAGGAGGAGTGAGCCTCAACGGCCCTTTCACGGGTCCGGCTTTCCCTCCTAGAAGCTGTCCTTCCAAACTCAAGCAGAGATTGAAGCCCGGCTTTGAACGCCGATAGAATGGACCGGCCCGAAGTGGCCTTAAAAAATATAAATAAAAAATCAGAACGCGAAAGCAATACTTAAACTAAGTAACTCCACCTTGGACGAGGGCGCGGGCATGTTCCCGTAGCCGTCGATCTGGACGAGGGTGCGGGCAAGCTCCCGTAGCCGTCGATCCTTCCCCCAATTTTGGCTAAGTCACCGACTAGCCTTATTGGATGGGTAAACTTCACCAAGTTAGAAACTTGTCGGCATGCCGTCGTAATGCCGAAATTTTTCTAAACCGGTGAAGAACCTAAGTTGGGGGAAGGATCACCACTTATTGTACTCCATGTACTCCAACTTTCAATGAATGAAACTTTGATGTTCATATCGATGCATGAAGCTAGGCATTCAAAAGTGGCCCGATGGGTCGGAGGCGATGCAAACCGCCAAACTGAAAATAATGAAAACCAAAACAGAAAAAAAAATCAGAAATCTGGAATTCAAACAGCAAACCGGTTTCAAACAATCTGGAAGTAAAAAAAAACAGATCAGGTTCTGAAATGGGATTCCCCTGCCACACTTGCAGGCCTTCACGTAGGCCTTTCTCCTACCCCCTATTTGGCCCACCTACAGGTGCCTACAACCAGCCCCAGTCCAGGTCTGACCAGCTCACGTTCAGCCACCTGAGTAGGCCCACCTGCAGGCATCAAACATTCCCCTGCTCAGGTCCCAAAACAGGCCTGCTTGGTCCACCTGCAGACATCCTACAGCCGGTCTGCGTTCAGCCTACAACCAGGCCCACAACCAGGCCCATTTCCAGACCTACCATCAGGCCCATAACCGCCCACATGCAGGCCCAGGTTAAGCCCATATCCAGTCCCTATCTGACCCGGTTTAAACCACCTGGAATTACTCCAATCTAGGCCCGTGGATAGCCCCTGTCCGGCCCACCTGCTGGCCCTTTTTACAGGCCCAATCCGAGCCCACATATCAGGCCCAAAGTCTGGCCCTTGCCCAGTCCAATTCGGCCCACCTGCAGGCCCGCTAAGCTGACCCAGAACCTGCTCCTAAAAACCTGCAGTAAACAGCCCCTCTGCAGCCCCATCCAGAACACCCCTACACAGGCCCCAATTGATCCATTCAAAGCCATCTGAACAGACCCCTTAAGCAGGCCCGAAGCTGCCCTTGCTCAGCCCACGTTCAGGTCCTAGAACCGATTCCAAATCAGCCCTTTGTGCAGGCCCATTTCGACCCGCCTTAATCCATTCACTCTAGCCCCTTTGTGGCTCGGCGGAATCCCAAATCAGTCCCTAAGTGAAAATCATATCTCGGTTACATCTAAAGCATAGAAATTTCAGATTTAAGACAAATCTGTAAATCAGGTTTTGACAATCTGGAAATTCATTTAAAATTCACAGAAACCTGCCCGAATAAATCAAACTCGCAGGGAGATCAAATAAACAACATTCCAAACACTCAAATGTGTCAAAATCAACTCAAAACTAAAAAAATCCAGAATCTGAAAATTCAGAAAAAAAATCAATCAAACCAAAACCCCACAATGTTTTAAAACACTTCAAACACATCTAAACTGAAATTAAAACAAAAAACTTGGACCAATCAAGTCCAAAAATTAAACAAATCAAAACTAAACCAAAACAACAAAACCAAATCAATCAAGACAATTGATTCAAACTCAAATCCTCAAAATCGACTTTCAAGTCAACCAACAAACAAATAAAACAAACCCGAACAAATCGGTTTGCATCTCATCGGACCCAAAAGGCCACTGCCCTTTTGAGTTCTTTACTTTATTTTGTGGATGTGCATGTCTCCAAACATAGGTTGCCGCAACGGTTAATCAAAAGCGTTCGAGCCGTTGCTCGATGTAAGTTAACGCCGGATACTCGCACCATCCGGCGGAGAAGGGTCAAAAAATAAAAATTTTCAAAGAACTCGAACCTCGGTTCTATTACTTTTAAACTATCACTAGACTACTAATATTTTTAGGATATCACCTATTTTCCTAAAAAGGTCCGGGGTAACGACAAATGTCTTTCTTTCAAAAGAACAGACGCGTAAAAAAGAGGTTCACACAGTGTATTATATATTCTATGCCTCTAATTATTGTCCACATGGTCAATGGGAGGAGCTAATGACCTTTCTGTGCTCTGTCCTTGATTTGCAGGGGAGCAAAGATCTTCTCCACGTTTATTGCTTTTCTGAAAAGCAAGGATGCTAGTGATGGAACAGAGGAAGCGTTATTATCTGAGTTGACATTGTTCAATGATTACATCAAGGAAAATGTAAGATTCCTTTCTTATGCTTCTACTTATCAATCAGTTAGCATTATTCATAACAAACTTTGACTATCGATAATGTATACTTTTATATTTTCCTGAATACATTTTTACTATGTTAGCTACATTTCCTTTAATTAAATTTCCAGTTAATCTACATTTTATTTTTTTCCCCATCTGCATCACATTTTATTTTGATCAAGTCGAAGTCTAGGAAACGAAACATTTCATCCAGGAAAAGGATTGATTGCCAGGTTACCCTGTTTAGGCAAAAATTCAGTGATGATCTCATTCAAGAATTTGATTGAAATATGCTTTACATGATTAGGATTAATTGCAACAGCCAAAGTTGTGTTGGAATTTATTTGCCTAAATGAGGATGAAATAGTGACTTCTTTTTTCCAGTAAATGCTCAATGCTTTACTGTATTCTCGATTTTTCTATTTTCTTTGTAATTCTTAAGTTTTTCATACATCTTGATCCATCATTCGTGTCTTTGGCATTTGCAGAAGCTAATTCGTAAACATTGACTGCAGCAAGGAAGGAGGTTAGTAGTTCCTTATTCAAGAATGTGGGCTTGTGGTTCTCCAAAACTCACGGGATAATTTGTCATCTCCTCCTCTCACATAATTGTTAATCAGGTCAGGGAACACAGGAGTGGCTTATCTGGATCATAATTGGCTGATCCCGATGCTTGGTTAATGGTTAATATGGCCTATCTGGACTGGGTGGGCCAACCAGCTGAAATGGCTAGGCTGGCTAGGATGGACCTCGACCAGGATTAGCTGATGCTGGAGTGAAATTGGTTGGGATCAGCTGAACATCCCATTCTGTCCTGTCTTATCCTGGTGCTGTCGGATTAACCCCGGCTGCATAGTTGTCAAGGCTACAAGGCAGCCCGAAGGGTCTTTTACAGCTTAGGCGAGAAGGTGTCCACTTAGGTGTGGCCTAGGTTCAACTGGATTGGAATCTGTACCTTGATCGGCCGATTCTGACTGACTTTTAGGGAGGAAAACCAATCCAGAATCGGTCCAGATCAGTTCTTAAGAAAACCCTAAAAATTGAAAAAACAAATCACAATAGAATCTGATATAGGCCCTTTGGGGCCAATTTCGGCCCCATTTTGGGGCCGCATTGGCTGCCATGACGGTCTTCCCTGCTCCATTGGGCGGAGAAGGGAGGCCTTACCGGGTCCATTGAGACCCTGAAAAGTATTTTCGATTTGGTTTGAATCCGGTTCTTGGTAACGCTGATTCCAATTGCGACAACGACCATGATATTTGAGGAATCGAATGCTTATGCTACTATGATACAATTTCTTACATGAGAAGTGTCGTGGGGTTTGCATGGGGAGAGAACCAGGTACAAGTTACCCTGAACCTGTTCACCAGTTCAATGCTTGGACTGGTTGGTCCAGGCAGTCAGACAACTGCAAGGTGCCAAGGCATGCCCCTTTTTGGCTGGCCATTGGGTGCTCGGCCAAGGTGGGCCGGAAAAGCCATGGTTGCACCAAGGCGGTGCCTAGGCACCCGCCTTGGCAACTTTGCCTGGCTGATTCAGTGCCATAATATGATCTTGCAATCCTTGAAATGGATCCCAGATGGTCAGTAATTAACCGGTTATTCAGGTTCTCTGGGGCATGGTGACTGATGAGAAATTAGTTAGACTTCTTTAAGTTCTTTTTGCCATTAAATATATGATTATAAATATTTTTTTTTTGAGTGTTAACATCTTAAATGTTTGAGCTATAAATAGAGTCCATCTCTTGTACTCCCGTAATCAGTGAATAGTGAATTTTTTTGAGCATCGGTGTCCCATAGAAGGGTCTCTACCCCAGTAGGTTCTTCTCTCTCCACCCCTGTTCAGCTGAGGCATTTGTCCCTCATCTTCTACAGTGTTCTTCCCCTTCACCAACGGAGGTCTGCACCTTTCACCTTTTTTCTTCTCTACTTGATCGTCTCCCTTTCCTCTCCCCTCTGATCCAGAGCTCTCTCGATCAGCACCGGCATCGGCACCTTACAGCACTGCAAGTCTGCAACCAATTCACTTCTGCATTCTTCCTTCTTTCTCTCTGATCGACTTCTTCAGCATAGCTTTCGTGAACGAAGCCGATCTCCGGGCCTGTGTGATTATCACACCAGCCTTCAGCTACACAGCACCATCGCCTGATCCAGCAATCCTCTCACTCAACTACCATGCAATGCTCTGAAGTCTGAACTTCCTCCGGCTATCTCCGGATGGTGGTCCTCTCTTCTCCGATTGGCTCCTCAGCAATTGCCACAAACTGGAGGTGCCCTGTAGCCAGAATCTTCTTCTTCAACAGTGACCTGTCCCCTGTTCCAGCTTGCACTGGTCATTTCCACACACCTTCATCACTGTCTACCGCATCAACAGCAACATAGACATCTCCATCACTGCTCTCCTCTCTGGTCAGACACCATGGCTGCAACTTCTGACATCAACCAAGACCAAGGAAGGTCAGGTTTTGGGTTGGGACTGGGTTGGCTGGCCCAAACTTGACCTGGTTAGAGTGGGTCGCGACCCAATCCGACTGTTTGCAAACTTTATTTTTTAATATTAAAAATTGTAAAAAATATAATAAAATATGAAAAAATTAGGAAAAGTTTGCCAAAAACTGAAAAAATAAGAAATATGCCAGAACATGGATAGAAATAATTTAATATTCTGGTTACATTGGTTCAAACCAAAATATATAAAATTTAAAATTTTAGATGATCACCAAACCAAGACTTATATAAAGGTTAAAATTTTAGATGATCAATATAATCAGGTTTTAGATTGGTCCAAATGTATGATTAAAGAAATAAGCCCATACAGCAGCCTACAACAGCCAGCGAAGGGTTCATCAACAAGTCTCTGGAGGGTCTTCTTTTATAGAATTTTCCGGGACATGATTCCTAGTGATGTCCGATGTGGGACTAAAGGGCTTGGAGTGCTTGGACAGCTGGATGGGACTGTTGTGCCAAGTAGAGTGGTGAGCTTAGTCCCATATCGGGCTGTATCAGTGATTCTAGCATCAGGAGATGCTTTTATATGGGAACACAGTTTCATTGGTCTGACAGGTTAGCCCAAACATGAAATTTTGAACCGTGGGCGACCCGGGCTATCTTGTGATCTCGCTCAAAATTTGAAATTTTGAACTGTGGGTGACCCCAGGAAGCCTTTTGCGTGCACCATTGGCTGACCCGGTTGGACCAGTGCCTACCAGGTTGTCCTCCTTATCCTTTCAAGGAGTTACCCCTTCTGCTGCAATGAGGGAAAAGTGCCATCTGTCTTGATGAACAGTATGGTGCCACTTTCTCTGGCTAAGCCGTTCATGTATTCCCAGTGCAGCCACCATGGCATGCCCGCAGTGACCCCCGTCCACCCCGATGCTTTTGGTGCACCCTCCAACACCCGTCGAGTGCCACGAACCCCTCTATTCGGTTTTGTTATGCCCCTTTCACACACAGAAGATTCTTTCATTCCAATGCCCTCACGTGCACCACACGCCGCACCCACCTTCACCAGTTGACTGCCCCATGTTACCCTGTGCGGTCCCATTTTCTCTGCGAATCCCCTGTCACATGTTTTGCTACGTGGCCCTGTCAAACTGGTCAAACCACTGGAATCCCCCTCACATGCACACACTGGGTCTGGTGGTAAGTCCCAGTTCAGCCGGTTCAACCAGCTCACAGCTGGTCTGACTGGATTAAGCCCAATTCTGACCCATTTTTTTGGCTGGGTCAAGACTGTTTCATGATTTTTAGCTAGGCCCTGTTCAGACTGGTCTAAGCCAGTTCAGGGCATTTTAAACCAGTTTAGTTCCAGTTTTAGTCGGTTTGACTTATTTTAGTTTGTTTCCAATGCTGTTTCTGTCTTTTTCTTGCTTTGTTCCACATCAGTAATTAACATGGGAAATGAAAATGGAAACAAAGTGAGATAAAATATATCTTGAAAATAATATTACATAAAATAATACTATTATAAAATATATGATATTTAAAGTGATAAGAAAGGTAAAACTAAAATTTTCAAGTGATTAGATCAACATTTACTAATTATATGTGATTTATTAGCTTATTTCTAAATGAAAATTAATGTATAATATATACTTTGAAATTTATTGAATTCATTCTGATTCTGATAAACAAATCGGAGCCAAATCGGGAGTCATTCCAATTCACCAAAATCAAAATTGGGGACTAGGTTGTTTCACTACTGAATCCGGCCCGTTTTCAGCTGTATTTTTCATTTCTTTTCTTGTCTTTAATCTTTTTTCTTGCTATCAGTGTACTGCTACTTTTTTTGGTTAGAATTTGCACTGCTGAAAAATGGCAGAAGAAAAAAAACATTCTTAATGGCATGTCAACCATGAACAACAAATTCGTATTTCTTAGTTTCCATGCATGGTTTACCTGCTAAGAAAACAGTTCTTGTAGGATATTGATGATGAACCTCGAATCTTGATTGATCTGCACAGGGGCCATTCATAAATGGGGAAAGGGTCTCTTCGGTGGACCTGTCTCTTGGTCCTAAGCTTTATCATCTTGAAATTGCATTGGGCCATTACAAGAAGTGGCTGGTTCCAGAATCTCTTGTACATGTGAGGAAGTACATGAAGGTGCGTGGCCTAAATTTTCAGTCTGCAGGTTCCTTTTATGAACTCTCTAAAATTTATATAATTACAGTTTTTGTTGTTCAGTGATCCAGTTTCACCCTTGGGGTAAATTAATGGTGTCCAGAGTTTGTTGATGTTACTTGAGAGATATCCCCGTTTTCTTTTAGTGTTCTTTGTTTACCAGTAACCCTTGTCTTACCGCTAACATCTGGAATGGGCAGTTAAGCAGATAGATGCTGCTGACCTCAAGGGTGGGCAAAACAAATTATCCAAACCGCTCTGAAAAAATTTTGAAACCTTCGTAAAAAAATTGTTGAAGATATGATTTTAATTTATTAAGCAATGATACTATATTTACGAGTTATCTAGTTTTCTCTTGAAAAATAATTTTCTTGAAGGTGGCAATTGCCACAGGTCATTTATTTGAAAAATATAAATTTTATGGAACATATGTTTAAGTATTTTTTTAATTTTGGTTTTAAAAATATTTTCGAGATATTTTTGTACTTCAGGATTTAGACAGGAAAATACAGTGTATTGGAAAACCGTGATTCAGTCTTGTTCTTTTTGAATAATTTTAAATTTTGTTACCCTAGTATTTACTAGTTTAACTGTCAAAGCTGAAATTAATTAGAGAATGAGTAACATTTTCATGCTCATGGCCTTCTCACATGCGTTGAAGATGAAACTTCGTTACATGTATCAAAATCCGGTGTGTTCAATAATTTAGCAGGTCAGATGAAGGGTGGGAAGAACAGTTTGTTTGGTTGAATTTTCTTAGAATTCTCAAGAGTTGATAGGAATTTTCTTAGATATCAAGAGTTGATATGAATTTCCTCAGATACCAAGGTTAGCTGTCTGGAACAGGCCCTTCTTAGCAGATCGGCACATGCATGTGTGCATGAATCATCAGTTCTACCGAACTTTTAAACCTTAGTTTCTTTAGGGGTTATCTGAGGCACATTGACAACAGAAAAGAAAGATAAAAGATTATCAGAAAATGAAACAGCGAGAGAAAGAAAAAAAAAACGTTGTTTGGTGCTAGTAAGTTAATATTCTTAGAGATCAGGAGCAACACAAGTTACACAACCTTCCGTCAGTATGTAACTTGGAGAATTGTGCGCTTTAACAATCATCACCATTCAAGAAAAAAGCGTAGTAGTGGTGTAAGTACCTTCCTTGGGAAAGTCTTATTTTCTTTTCTCAGAGTCATTATTCATCCTTCAATGGAGCCTTGCATTTATTTCTACTTACCTTATCTGCACTTGGTTTTGCAGACAATTTTTTCAACGGATTCATTTGTTAAAACGAGGGCCTTTCCGGAGGATGTCATAGCTGGATGGCGGTCAAAGGTGACTGGTTAGTGGTGCGACCATCCCGGTTCCTGTTCAAATGCAATAGCTGGTGTTCTCGACCTTTATCTGTGGTTGCAAAATGCTGCTAGGAATACCTACATAGGTTAGTATGTATGATCAAGGCACCACTGGTTCTGTGTTTTATCTTAATGACTAGTTCAGTTCTCTGTAAATGAGATAATTTTATACCATTTTTCTCTTTATAAGTGAATGGTTATGTCATCTATGAAATTTAGAAAAGCAAAAAAGATGTAGAGAAAGAAATGTCCAAAAGGCTCCTGTTTCAAAAAGAAGTCATATATCCTCACCTCATCTAACAACCAAGCCTCCCAAACTGCTGTCGGACCTAAAAATTTATAATCAGCTCCAACCCATTCATGGGACAAGTACAAAAATGAAATTCAATAGGTGATAAACAGACTTCTCGCTTAGAAGTTTCCTATTTCTTTCAGCTCGAGTTGATATGGTATATGCAAAGTTAGACGCCAAATCAATCCATCTCTTTTCCCCACATAGGTAGGGCAAGAAAGATCAGGCTTCATAAAGAGCAGCAATCCCAATTGAAGAAGGGGATTAAGACGACAGGCAGAAATGATTTTTAGAATAGAACTTTGTGGATATATGCCAGATGAGCTATTGTTATGAAATGTCTACTGTGATGATCATATACACTTAGCTGGTAGGTCAAACCGTCAGAGGTCGGTCGTTTATCTAGCATAAATCCCAAGCCTGTAACCGGTGAATCAGGTCACATGATCAATCGATGGGATATAGTTGCTTTTGTCAAACAATGTAATTTGTTTGACTTTATAATGACATTTTTCATGGGTGCAAACTAGCTAATACATTCGACAGTATCTGAGACTTAACTCGTTAAGGACTTGATTGGGTTCATTTACCATGTTAAATGGTCAAGCGTAAATAAGAGAGAGAAGAAGAGACTGACCTGTTAATGAAAGTTGAGCAATGAGCACATCCCACTCATAACGTTTTCTTAGTAGTTTCATTTAAAAGGTTGATAAAGGGTTACTGTGATGATCATATGCACACAGGTGGTGGGTCAAGGATGGGTCGTTTATGTAACATAAGCCTCGAGCTTGTAACATGTGCATCAGGACACATACTTACGAAAATTTGATATAATCTTTTTAAACACTTACTTTGCTCATTTTATCGATTTGTACTTGATTCCGATGACTTCTAGAACACAAAATTAAATTTCAAATCTATTAACTTTTATCAGAATCAAATCAAAATTTTTTAATAACAGGTTCCGTTTACACCCCTAGCATAACCTAAGAGCCCACAACTTCGTTTGCTACGAAATTGATACATAGAGGTGTGCACAGTCCAACTTGGTCAAGCTCTAAATTATTATTATTATTATTTTCAAAACCGCACGGAGCAGAATTAAGTGCCCAACCTATCCAAACCTAACGGAATTAATAATATAATAATAATAATGATTTTATAATATTTTAATTTAATCGATTTTGTCGTACTGAACCTGACAGGTTGAACCGACGAATGCACTGATGCATGCATCTATCAGGACGAAGCTGGTTTTCTAGTTGTAGAATGGCGACCTACTCATTCAAATGCCTGAAAGAGGGGGAAATCACAACCGACGCCTTCTTTTTGTTTCGGCAGCATTTTGCAGAGCTTTTCGAATTATAATACAAGGGGGGGTAAAAATAAATTAAACAGAAGGCGATCCTTTTTCAATGAGATGAGCTTCTTCGTGGGCTTCAATTATTATCGGATTCGACAAAAAAACATCCCTACATATAAATCAAGAGTTAGTTTCCTAATTCGAAATTGCCAGTGGGTACTCTGAATGCACCATTTAGAAACTGAAATTCGCAGTTGGGAGACGTTCCTCCTTCATCCGAGCTTCCTTTTGACCAGCCCCTTGAAGAAGTCAAAACTGCCCATGGACATGAAAAGTGAAAAAATAAAGAAATAAACCTCGAAAGAAAGAACAAAATGACTGCCACACAAAAGCTAGATACAGAACCTCAATTCTCTACATGCGTAGTAGAAACTATCAAAAGACTCCCTCTATGGTAAAGGAAATAGGTCTATTTTTCAGCCACCTGCTACATGACATGGTACTGATGTGCATCACGGCCTCTGAGCTGCTGTAGAGTACTGGAACATGTAAATGCCTATCTGATGTCTGCATTGGTTCCTGGAGGAATGCTTGTTGTTTATTTAATTTGTTAAGGTGAGAGGGCGCTGAGCAGGGGTTGAAGGAAGCTTTGAGGGAGGGGGGGAGATGTTGAAGACTCCCCCCGCAAGAAGAGGAGAGCTATATACTTATTCCAAGATATTCCATTTGAGTATATTACATTAGAGGAGTATACACGTTCATGATACACTTCCGTAAGAAAAGGAGAGCGGAAGGCATTGACAGATAACGTGAGAAGTAGAAGGAAAATGCTTCAGCAACTGTACCTTTGAGGCTTGAGCAGTGGTAACCGGCAAGGCGGCTTCAGTCTGACAGCTCCGACAGGGTAACATGGATAGAGATAAAAAAAGAGGTGGTTAACTGGTAAGCTTCATCCTATGTTGTCAAAACCGAGAGACAACAGAGATGAGAGGGGTCACCTCACCCCAGATGTCAGATGAGTGCCTAGGCAATAGAGGCATTTTCAGGGTTTCGGGACCCTTTTAATTAACCACTTAACGTTATTGACTGAGTACTGAAGGGAATTTCTCCCATCTCTTTAATTAAATCATCAGACTAATCCATTCATTACAATCTTCAATAGTACATATCATCGGTCATCTGCCAATCTGCCTGCTTTTGGCCTGCATATCTATTTGCTGGAGGAAAGATCAAGGGAGGAAGGATCACGGGTTGGCCCGGCCCAACCACCATATCACTCGGGGTCAGCAACCCGGACTGACCTAGATCCAATCCGGATCTGATTCAAAATCGAGAAAACTTGAAAACTATTTTGCAAATTTTCAAAAAATTACATTTTTTATCATTTTATTTCTATTCAAATCTCATTCTGAACTTGTTCTATAACATTTATATACTTATTCCAAGATATACTATTTGAGTATATTACATTATAGGAGTATACACGTTCATGATACTCTTCACTCCATATACACTTGGGGCAAGAGGAGAAATGATCAAAGTGATTACACATCGTCCTTGAGAACAAAATGAGGTAACAGTGGAACATGAGTCCCTAGATAAACATGGATTTCGACATTTGCAGGCAAAATTTAGTTAGTTCCTTTTGTAGTATCCCAAACAGATCTAGTCAGAGGAGGAAGAGAAGATGACTCACAAACCCAGACAATGGTGGCAAGAGTTCACAAGTGATAACATTGCTCAGCAGAGAAGAGGAAACACAACGGTAGAAATAGACGGAGTCAAAATGTGATGCTTCAATTGGAACAATATTACTGTTGGCGCCTAAAATTTGCAAAAAAAAAAGAAAAAAGAAAAAAAAGAAAGAAAAGAGGAATAGGGCAGCTAGAATTGTCGACTGAGGAAGACAGGACTGAAGCCCATTTGGAGGCAGGCCAGCAATTGAGAGAAGATCGGTTGGGTCAGGGGCTGAAGCCTGAAACAGCCCAATCGGGCTAGCGGTCCATGGAGCTAGCGATCAACGGCCCATAGATGCCATCTCTTCTATAGCCAGTCCACGTCAAAAAAAAGGAAGAAAAAAAATTTAAATAACAAATAAAGGAGAGGGAGCTGGCGGACATGGCCCAATAGAACTAGCCATCCACGGATGTAGCTAAAGCCAGCCCAATTCACGCCCATCTCTCCTGGCTGGCCCATTCAAAAAAAAAAATACAAAAAGAGAAGCTGTCGGATTGAGGAAAGAAACCGACTCCCGTCGGATTCTCCCCCGGAGCCAGAGACGGCAGGGGACTGCCGCGAGAAGGCAGTGGAGGATAAGAAGGGAAAGGGGGGGTCGATCCCACAAAATCAGGGATTGCTCCGAGTCCTGTTTGGAGCCGCAATCTCCATTGCGGGAAGTATCCCGACGGAGGAAGGATACCGCGTCAAGCCTATAAAAAGACCCCCCGAGTGTGCGTGCATACACCCCGGAAGGAGAGGCTAAACCCTGCGTAAACCCACCCCCCCGCGTGAAAGACCCTCCAGGGAGAGCAGTCGGGAGACCGAGAGAGGGAGGTGCCAGAAGGCTTACCGGAGTCGTCCCCTGGTGCCGTTGCTCGAAGCCATCTCTTCCGGAAGACGCCGTCACCGGAACCTCCTCCAGCAGCAGCAGCCGTCGCCGTCCGAGGCATTCGACCGCAAGAGGAGCCCCGTCGGAGGAGCCCGGAGCACCCTATCCCTTCCTCCGCTGCCGCTGGAGAAGCCCGGAGCCTCCGCCTTCAACCGCTGCCGCCGGAGAGCCCCGCCGCTGCCGTCGTCTGGTCGGGGGGAGAGAAGGGGGGCTGCCGGTTTATTTTTCGCAAACCTTGGTCCACCTGGCATGTATAAGGAGAAGGGGGAGGCGCGCAAGTGCAGCGGAGCCGATTTTGACTAGCAATTGAGGTGGGGCCCACAAGAGAAAAAGGAAACAAAAAAAAATTTGTGCGTGACCGCACGCCGCGCACGCGGGAAGCTGCGCTCGCGGGGGAGCCGATTTTGACCCGGAGGTCAAAATTGTGTGGGGCCCACCTTATAAAGAAGAAGAAAAAAAGAAAAGAAAAGAAGGGAGAGAAGAAGATGGGCTGCAAACAGGATCCGAAGAGGGCCCAACAAATAATTTTTCTTAAAAGACATCCTTGATTGAAATTAAATAAAAATGCATCTAATTAATTAAACAAACCGAGGCGAGCATCCGGCCGGCTAAAAACCCGCCTCATGGCCTCGGCATAACTTAAAAGAATCAAAATAAATGGAAAAGCAATAGGCCGGCTTTAAGCACGTCTATTGACCCATAAATCAAAAAACCAAATAAAACAAACAATAAACAAAAATTAAATAACAATTCACTTAATTAATCAACAAACCGAGACGAGCATCCGGCCGGCTAAAAACCCGCCTCATGGTCTTGGCTTAATTTAAAAGAATTCAAAACAAAGAGGAAAAGCAATGGGCCGGCTTTAAGCACGCCCCTTGACCCTTTAAGGTGGACATACAAAGGTCTATTTAAAAAGACCCCAATGTCTTACCATGCCCCAAGAGGGAGTTACTTACCCATTATGCCATGGGAAGGCTGTGCATGATCAACATGCCGATATGCCAAACTATGAGCTAATGAGGTTCATCAATCATGAGATGAGTCCCCACAAACTTATCAAAAGCCGGGTGTGCTCAATCTCAAATCAGTGAGTTGATTGCCCATAAGCTTGTCAAAAGCCGGATATTTTCAATCTCAAAACAGTGGGGGATGCCCACAAGTCTGTCAAGACTGGGTACATACCGCCCATGAATCGACAGGTTCATCAAGAACTCAGGGAACCAGATTCCTGGACAAATTGTAATCATGTCTCATATTTTTGAGAGAACAAATGAAATTCATGTTAAGTGCACATGTCGATGCTACAAGGAGAGAACAATCACTTGAGATTTTGTGGAGGGCAAGACAACAAAAAAATTAACATAAAACAAAGTCTGAAGCAAAGCAAAAAAAAATCTGAAATCAGAATTTGTGCAGAAACCCATTTAAAACCTACAATCTGGAAATCGATTAAAATGTAAAATATGCAAGATAAATCTGAAAAATCCGAAATCAGTAGCCTGAAATCTGGAATCTGAACTCCAAGAATCTGAACTTCAAAGATCTAAAATCCGAATGTCATTTTTAGAGGATCAACAAACAAAGATAACAAACAAAAATGTAAAATCTCTGAAGCCAGAATTGAAACATGATCCTAAAAAGAGACTTCCGAATAAATCAAATCAATTTAAAAGAACACACATTAAATCACAGTCAACACATAAAAGATCAAATCCAAACTAATTCTGGCAACAAACGTTCAAATCAAATCTTCCTTAATTCAATCCAACCTAAATCAATCCATACAATCTGAAAAAAAATCCAAGTTAATGAATAAATAACAAATTACAATCAACTCATCAAATCCAAAGATAAAACAGTCAATCAAATATCAAAACAGATTTAAGCTCCCCAAATCAAATTCAATCCCAAACTCAATCAATCAGCCACTGAATCCAATTTTTTTTCAAGATTCGAAAATTCAAATTTCTCAAACAAATACAAATCAATAAAACAAACCAAATTCAACTTAATCCAACTTAAAATCAATCAATCCAATTCAAACTGAATTTTCCAAGTCAAACTTAATCAATCAAATTCAAATTAAATTCAATTCAAATCAATTCAAACCAAAATTCAAATCAATTCAATTCAACTTAAATTAATCAAACCAATTCAACTCAAATCAATTTTAATCAATCAATTCAAACAAAATTCAAACAAATCAAATGCTTGCCTTCCATCAAATTCATGGGACTGTTTTATCCTGTGTGTGAATGTTTATTGGATGCATGTCTTCTACTTCAATGGATTGCTATGACGCTTAATCAAGGGTATTCGAGAAATCTCGATGTAATTAACGTCGGATCTTCGCACCATCCGACGGGGAGAGGTCAAAACAAATTTTCAAAGAACCTAACAACCTCAAATTATAATTTTAAATATCATTGACCCTAGCTAGTACTTTTATGAAATATCATCTATTTTCTTATAAAGTCAATGCTAAGGTCTAATCAAATCAAATCCAAATTCAAGAGGAAAATGAATTTCCAAAAAGTATAAAATCTTTTGAGAGATTTTTGAGGTTACATCAATTACCATCTCTTCTATGTGCATCAGATAGTTTATATGGAATATTTGTTTCTTATTTTTTTTCAAAGATATCTTCTTTATGTCTGTAAAGACCCCTTTTGTATATCACCTCACTACAGTTTTCCCAAGCAGAACTTTTTGATCAAAGCATTAAGACTGGAAAGTGCAAATTCAAGTTTTGATTCAGAAATTGTCTCCATAGAAAAATTAGGGTGGTGATACACGAAACGAGTCTAATGCAGAGAGAATGAAGATATCTTTGAAAATTATAACAGAAAAAATATTCCATATAAACTATATAAGAATTTTAGTGAGAGAAAGAATTTAGAGTGCCCTATAGAGAGTTGTTTTAGAGTGAGAAATGAGAGAGATGGAGTGAAGAAGTGTGGGTGGATGGGGGAAGTCCCTTGGGGCACTCAAGTGCCCTAGTGCAACCCAGGTCAGTGACCCAGCCAGACTAGACAAATCCAACAGTCAATGTGACATGTAATCAGAACAATTAGGGTCACCTGGCATTCCATGGGAAAGATCACTATATGTCAAACAGAAAAAAATGTAAGTCCATACCAACTAAGATATGTTCCACACTGTATCCAGATGCAGAGAATGACTCAGTCACCGCGGACCTGCATTGCCACTACCCATACAGACATTTCACACCAGCATTTTCACTGAACCAAAAGCTTTAACGAACAGTCAGATGACGGTAAAGTTGATCTTACCACATCTCTAGAGAGAGAGAATCTTCGCAAAGTTTCTGAATCATCCTGAATAGCTCCAAACTCCCCTGATTATCTAGTAAAACTCTTGCTCATGTACAGAACAAGAACAGTGAGGCCACAACCTGACATCCATATAGGCATTGGACCACACTTCCATCACCACTCATCTACAGCCTTACCCTTCTTTAAAGCAGAAAAATGAGGAGCATGACCTGTTATCCAACCCCTACCAAAGAATAGGTCATCACCAGAAGGAGAAAAAATGGTCTGAAATCAGGCAAGGAATGCAACCTTGACCGAGTACCCAAGCACTCAAAGAAGAAAAAAAAAATAAAACAGTATCAACTATTTCATGGACTGCTGGACCGGCAGATCTAGATAAGAGCCAGTCCATTCAGGGTCAAAGTTGATGGGCTGATCCTTGGCTGATTCCAGATGGAAAGGCCAGAATTGGCTGATTCCATGCCAGGACCAGCCCACTTGAGCCAGCTCTGCCCCGGCTGAGATTGGCCAGCATCGGTTGATCCAGAGCCCCGAACAGCTGATCACAGTTGGAACTCAAGATTGACCAATTCCGACTTGGGCCAAGTGGGCATGAGTCAGGGAGAGTTGGGCCAAGTCAAGGCCAAATAGGCTTGATTTGGGCCCATTCTTGGGTTCCACTGGATGATCAAATCCATGTCAGATCGACCAGTACCAATCCATGGACCAATCCCAACCCTGCCTTCCTTGAATTATTTGGTTCATGTTGCCACTGCTTTTGAGAAACTTCCAAAATACAAGCTGAAACCCCAATAAATGGGCATACCATGGATTGTTCATCTTCACGATAGATGCCTCAGGCCCATCAACCATAGTGACTATCTCCAGCAGCACCTCTGTCACATGATGTCACTGAGCACGATAAACAAGCACTGCTACCTCCTGAAAATCCACAATTCCATCTGAGCTCAGTAACCGATGAGAAGGACATCATGGTATCCACCACTTATTCAGGTCTAACTCACATAAAGACAAATCATCTCCTAGCTGGATTGCGTGCCCAACTCAGTAGCCCACTTAGCCAACCCAACAACATTGAGTTTTCTGCAACACCTCTTGCCTTGATCAAAAGATTTTGCACGTCTTGTTCTGAAGAGTTGCCTACATTAAGAAGCTACCATCACCGATGCCCAATTTGTCCTTGCATCTACTGGCATCTGAGTGGACAATAGAGCTGATTGCAAAAATGTTTAGCAAGGCTTAAAAGTGTCTTTGCCATCTGCCAATAAGATTATGGGGATCCTTTAGCACATTGTAGAATGCTTTTCAATAGCAAGATTTTAAATGCTAAAAAGCCAAAAATAATGCAAGATGAGCATCATACTTGGAGTTTGTGTTCATGGATATAGGGTCAGCATTACACAACAAAAAGGTAAAAGGAATTACCTGTTACCATCTGGATGAAGCTCATAGGCATTGTTATATTCATCTGTTGCCAATAAATATCCAGATGGCGCTAAACCCTGCATTAAGTACAAAAGTCAGCTGAATGATCCTTTGCCTGAAATCAGCCTCTTTTACTTACCTGGATTATTACAGCCATCTCTCTGACACGTCCTTCTTCTTTTTCCTCTAGGGTAACTTTCTGCCCACTGCGTATTAAAATTTCATTCAGTTATTACCCATAATTTCATGTGTCTTTTCCTTATGTGTCATGACTGCAAAGAGCAACTCGTCAAGTAATGATCATTGAAATTAGAATGCAACTTAAAAAACTAAACAAAATTAGAAATATGACAATTCAAACATCAATCCCTTGGAATGCCAGAAAAATATTCCACTAGTGATAAAAGAAGACCATGATTCACATCATCACGTGCAACTGCTTGGACCACATGAAGAGCCAATTCCAGTGGCCATCATTAGTTTGGAGGATTTCTCCAATGGCCAGCCTCACTCCCCTCATTGCTAGGTTAAGGGCATGGCAGCCGTATTGGGTTGGCCATGGCATTGGAAATTTTTTGAGGCAACGAAGAAGGCATTATAAGTCATTTGATATCGACATATTTAACCAAAATTTATTGACAGAACATAATCAGAAATTTCAGGGGTCAACACACCCATTTAAAAACCATAAAAGTGAAACTATAAGCCTAAAAACCTCTCCAGAGTTCAGAGCATAGAAAAAATACATAAAAATGCCCTTAATATTGCCAGAGACTGTCAAGTCATCCAGCTCTCACATCGTAAGGTAAACAATGTGATTTAATGGTGTGCTATGCATCTACGTTGTTCCATGTCCACAAGATTTTGGGGGAAAAGAACTCGACCAGATAGAAGAGTAATGCTGCAAATGAATGGGAATTCAGCTTGTGTTTGACTAAATTTAATAAGCAAGAAACTAGACTAGATCCATTCACACAACTGAGGAGACGAAAATTTATCGACATCACCTTAATTGGCTGGTGACAAATGTCAATTCCCTGCCTGATTTGGAGCAGCAAGTGTTCTTTATTTTGCCCGACACAGGAACAGACTGATACAGAAGCTCCTTTTTTTTCTAGAATTCTTATATATCTTTTATTTTTAAAGGTATGTTTATATCTATAAACATAATTTAACAATTTAAGTTATTATGGTGTGAAGGGAAAGTATAAATTTTTTTTCAGATTAATATTTAAACATAACCCATTAAAAAGGGGGCCATGTGAGTTCTGTCACAACTGATCATGACGTGGTACGGAATCGGCTAATCCAAATAAAGACCTGACAAACCAATTCTAGGGATAAGGGAAAGAAACAGTCCACCCTCAGCCTGAGCTGGACAAGAATCAGTCAATTCTTCCCCCATTCAATCTTCTTCCTCCTCCTCCTCTTCTTCTTCTTCTCCACATTGACCTACCATCTATTCCGTCCCTGCAAAATCAAGGTTGGTAACCCTATGGTTGTCTTCTATGTTGGGATTGGTGCTCCTACAATGTCAACTTCACATGATAATCATGTTTGCCACATATGTCATTGCACTTGAATATAGGCGTTTGTATAAGGTTATCAAATGTTCCACTAACTGAGTATTCACACGGTTCTTGCTAGATAAAACAGAATCTTACACAAATTTTTTGTTGCAACTACAGCAGAAACATTATTAATGATTTTTTAGAAATTACGTACATTGAAAACTAAATAACTAATATAAAATACTCAATTAAAAGTAAAAATGCAACTATTTTCACCTATGCAACCAGGTCTTGTAGTATAGCTCCTCAAGTACCACAAAACCTAGAAGGTAAAGAAATTCTCTCAGTGAACAGAGGAAAATTAGAAAAGTAAAGGAATTAATACAGCATATCTAATGCCTTGAAAACAAATCTTTTGTCAATATACAATAATAGAGATTCGAAATAATTATGACAAAATTAATAGCACTTTGAGCATCATAGATCTTATCTACTTTTCCATGAAGAATAAAAAACAGTACTGCATAATCAACTAATGAGAGAGAAACAGGGTGGGCCAATGACATGCTAAACAACAATGTGAACACCAATAAATTGACACAGATAGGTCAAAGAATGTTTTCTGAACTTAAAAAAAAGGACAAAATGATGACCAATTTCATGGAACTGCAATTAAAATTTTGATTATAGTAAGAATAAGAAGGGACCAAATAGTATTTACTAATTGGTCAACGGTAAAGAACAGAATGATCACAATCATTCTAAAGGACCAAGTCATCATGCAGCCAATTTTCTTGCAATGAGACTTAGAGGCTTCCCACTTGGTAATGATTCAAGCTAGACCCTGTTCCCTCAAGAATGAGAAAGATCGATGTGCCCCCAGTTCTGTGTCATTCAGGCACAGAGTTAAATCCAATAAACTTTTGTAAATTGACAATCTTTGTAAACTTAATTTGCCTTAATTCCCATTTGCCAATTGGTGGCCATAGGAAAGGATTGCAAGAAAAAAGAAAAAGAAAGTTCAGATGGCCGTTGGTTTCAGAAACAATTATAAGGAAGCATCACTGACAAATGTCTGCAGTCTGCTAATAAATAATTCTTTCAACATAAGCAAGAAAAGAAGGGCTTTGGAACCCAACTGTCTATTTTGGTTAGATAGTACACACTTGAACAATTGGGAGTCTTTGATATTCCAGGCTTGGGAGGTATGAGGGACAAGGAAATTGGCCAACTTGATAGTCTATCAATTAAGACTCTACCTTAAAGCCACAGTTGCCAACTTGAGAAATGAAGAAAGGAAAAACCTGCAAAACAGAGTGGAGTGTTTGCCATATATAAGAATCTATTCCAATGTTGCATAGCAAGACAAAGGCTGCTCATGCTGATCCCAAGGCATCCTTCAGCATGGCAATGGGAGTAGTGCTATAATCAAATCCATCATTTTTATTCACATAAGCCAAAACTACAGAAGTAGTTACATCACAGACAAATGTGACGCAATGTTCTAAAACCATATGGGCAGACTGAGTCAGTAGACCCCTTACCGATTAGGCAGACTGCTTAGGTGGCAAATCAACCTCCTTAAGTTTGAGTCAGATGGTCAAGTCACTAAGTGGTTCTCTCCCCAACAATGAACATACTTCATTGTCAAACTTGGAACTAGCTAGTCTTTCTACTTCACGGCTGAACTTGAATTTTTTTTTTCAAGTAACTTATAAGCAAATGTTCGTATACTAACATTTTTTTTATCTTTTATATAATGAGGTTGGGAACATATATTTTAACATGTTTATTGTTTATACATTTAGGTAACCTTGAAACAGTTCAATAAAAGAAGCATTATAATAATGAAGACCTTGTTATATAACATCTAGCTACTGCCTGAATTAACATGTTTGGGATTATAAATTTATAATTAAATCCTTCTATTTATACCATTATGTTCATACATGACACAGAATTGGTTGGCAAGGACATCTATGGAAGTTCATATCACATAGAGGAGAAAAGCAGATAAAAAAACACCAAACAATAAATGGCTGAGACAGAAGCACTCTGAGTGGTTGACCTAGCCAACCTGCCTAGAAAGATCACCTAACCATCTAGGTGCCTTTTTCTTTAAAACAATGATGTGAAGGATATAAAGCCAAGATATATTTCCCACTATATGGGATCTCCCCCTGCAACTATGTATTAGACCCAAAGCCGCTCATGTATGAGATGGAAATGAAAAGTAGGACAATGGTGGAATCTCTTAGGTCAAGCTACATGATAGTGCAGTTACTGAGGTATATGTGTCTGCGATTGCCCTTGTGAACAGGAGGCAATGCACCTAGGAATGTGAAAAGATTGGATTCAGATGAAATGCATGTATCAAAATCTTAATATATGGACCCAATGTCTACTGATACAAAACTTGCTCCTGTAAGATAAAGAGCTTAAAATTACACAATGGAACGTCATCTATGGCCCCTTAGGACCCCATGTTATCTAACCCACCCTTATAAACACCCACCAAAGGAAGAGAAACTGTGCATAGAAACTAATGAAACCTTTCTGCTGCAAAATAGTCATTGTCTCTGCTGTACCACCACGTTGGAGCACCTGCAACCAGAGGGAAGGCCCTCCACTATGTATAGACCAACCACATCAGTCAACAGGAATGCTATTTGTCCATAATATCATCCTTTGCAGGCTTGATTACAACTAAAGGATGAAAAATAAAAGATGAAGGTTGCTATTGCTGAGGAAAAGGAAACTCATTCTTGAATTCTGACTCTATTGACATCTTATGTGTACTTATACAAATCACCACTATCTGCTTATTTGAATGCTAAGTTAAAGTCTAGCACAGGTGTCTCCCAGAAATATTTTATATTTTGAAGCAATAAGTTACCTTCTTGGTCATCTTTAGCAATAGAAGGAATTTGCAAGCAAAGAAGGCACATGAAGATAGCTATTAAACTTAGAACAACATGTTTTTTTTACAAAACACAGTAAATATGTGGTCTACAAAAACAAAAAACAGCAATCCAAGAATGTAGAAGATAAGAATGACGAAAGATGTGCACCTTTATCCAAGAAAGTTTGAAAAAGATGTTCAAAGTTATTGAAAAAAGAAGCAAGAAGTTCTTCTCTCTGGAGTCTATATGAAGTAGAATGCATGTCCTTCAAAACTGCATTCAGGCATGTTGTTGGTTTTTCGTTGTCAAGGTTCAAGCCAACACCTAAAAAGGAGATTTGAGCTCATTATCCAAGTAAAAAGTACTTTCAAAATGTACTGAATTAATTTCTTGAAGTAAACAAATATGTGAATTAGAAAGCAACAAAGTGAATGAAAATAGTAATTGCAGGACATTTGTTAATAGCCTTGTTCAATAGAGAAAAGAAGTCCCATTAATGCCCTATTCAACTAAAAAATAGCTGTAACAAGAAGAGTAAAACTAGTTAATGTGGATAATGCTATTGTCTTACAACTCATTTTGCATAGTTCAATGTGGAGTAAGACTACCTTACCTGCACTGACATTGAACTTCTTTGATCTGTATGTTGAAGTGCATAAAATACCTCCAACCTTAAGACCATTCAGATAGAGATCATTTGGCCATTTTATCCTAACATTAAGGTCTGGCAACTCCTGAAAGTTAATAAAATTTACATCCAAGCTATTAAAGACTGAAAATTGGCAAGAAAGAAAAGAGGTAAAGTGACAAAACTTACATCCATTGAAGCAAATTAAGAAAAAAAGGAACTACATGTGATGAATGACATGCTTTTGGCATTTCAACAGAAGACTCAGGGAATTACATGCTTTTGGCATTTCGGCAGAAGACTCAGGAAGAACTTGTGTTGTATACTAGATAGCCAGCATCCACTTTTGCTGTTGGCCTATTGAGTGGAGGCATAATTCGCAGTCGCAGATCATATCAGACCTTAATTGGACCCATGATCCAGTCTGGATCAGACCATAATTGGACCCATGATCCAGGTCCTGATTCCGATTCTACAATCCTTTGGTGGAGAAAACAAAAGACTATCATCTTAAGGAACTAATATTTGATGAAATTATTGGGTGTAGTTTTGGCTTTTCCTTCATATGACCCAACACCATTTCTAAATCAGATCAATATCAACTGCAAAACATGGTTTATTTGAATATATGAGCAAATCAGGTATTAGTTGAGACAGACAAGAAAGCAGGAAGTCAACTTCAGGCCATACTCATAAAGTGCAAATAATAAATAGAATATTTTCTACGGTAGATGTAAACATCATTCAGTGAATATCCTCGATGTATGGAGTTCAAGTATTGGATCTATAAGTATCTTCATGCTTCAAACTAAATTTCAATGAAATCTTCTAGTCTTAGGTGTACAATACATGATATTTTTCCCTTTTTATGCTCTTGTCAAATTTAATCCTAGTGACTAAGAAAGGACCTATCAGCCTGTTAGCAAGAAGTATCCATGGTACAACTGAACCAAATAAACTCTTGAAAGTACAGTAGTCAAGATATGTTGTTCGATGGATCAAGGAAGACGGGGTCGGGGGTTGGCCCGAGGTCGGTCGGCCCCAAAACCGACCTAGTCAGACAGGGTCGTGACCCCAGGTCGGACGGGGTCAGATGGGGTCGAATTTTATTTATTTTTTATCATAAAAAATATAAAAAATATATATAAAAATAAGAAACAAATAGAAACAAATGTTTTATATTATATATTTATGTATACATAAAATATATACATAAATATAATCATATTTTTTATATTATAATTGAATATGAGTGTTTATCTATGTATACAAGTAAATATGATATTTTTTGTGATTATGTTGTATTAGCATATGTTGAGAAAGAGTTAATCTTAAGTGAGAAGGTAAAGATACTTAACAAACAATTTTATAAATTTTAAGATGTATCATATATTTATAATTATAAATTTTAACCATACGTAATAATATAAATGATAGCAAAAAATTTGACCTAGGCTAGGTCGCCCTGGGGTCGGGCGACCTGGCTGACCGGGTCGCTGGGTCGCGCCACCCCCCGCCGGGCCGGATTGGAGTCGGCCTGACGGGGTCGTTTCCAGGCCAGTTGGCCTAGAAACCGGCCGAATCAGATGACCCGGCCGACCGGGTCGCCAACCTGGTGAACCATGGGATGGATTATGCAGAGCTGTCTTGGGAGCTAGAAAACCAACGAAAGGAGTTTGATGTAACCTCAAAATCTCAAAAAGATTTGTTCTTTTGTTTTGGAAATTCATTTTCTTTTTGAATTTGAATTTGATTTGATTAGACCTTAGCATTGACTTCTTAGGAAAATAGATGGTATTCCATAAAAGTACTAACTAGGGTCAAAATTATATGTTGAGGTTGTTAGGTTCTTTGAAATTTGTTTTGACCTCTCCCCGTCGGATAGTACGAAGATCCGACGTTAATTACATCGAGATTTCTCGAATACCCTTGATTTAAGCGTCATAGCAATCCATTGAAACAGAAAACATGCATCCACACAATGAACACGCATTCACACACATGGACATAGGAGAAAACGATCCCATGAAATTTGATGGAATGCAAGCACTTAATTTTTAGTTTGAATTTGACTTGTATTGAATTGGTTGAATTGAATTTGTTGGTTTGAATTTTGGTTTGATTAACTTGAATTGTTTTGGATTTAATTTGGGTTAAATTTAATTTTGATATGGAGAATTCAGTTTGGATTGAATTGATTAATTTGAATTAAAGTTGTTTGCTGGTTTGACTTGAATTTGAATTTGGTTTGTTGATTTTAAACTTGGTTTAAGTTTGAGACAGTCTTATTTATTGATTGATTTGAGTTTGGTTTATTTTGAATTTGTTGATTGATTTTATGGATGGGATTTGGGCTTAACCTATGGACTATGGTTTGCTGGAATGGGTTTGGCTTGAGAAATTTGGGTTTGGTTTAATTCGAGTTTGTTTCATTAAATTTGTTAGAATTCAGTTGAATTTTGTTCGATTTGGGGAATTCAATTTGAATTGAGTTGATTGATTTGAGTTAAAAGATTTATTTTAATTTGTTTTGGAATTTGATTTAATTTGTTGATTTGGATTGAGTGAAATTGATTTTAAATTTATTCCGGTCAGATTTGGCTTCAAATGAAGTTTGTTTGAATTAGTTTTGTTTGAGCTTAATTTAAGAATTGGATTTTGAATTGAATTTGGTTGGTGTTTGCAAATTTCAGATTTTTACTTAGAATTCTGCAAATCTCCAGTTTCCGGTTTCTTTTCTTAGATGTGAGGTTCAAAATTTTAATTTTTTTTATTCACACAGGTTGGGATTTTATGTTCAGTGAATTATCTTCAGATTTCGACAGATTGACAGGTTCTGTTTGGTGCATGTATTTTTTTATTTAGATTACCAGTTCTGATTTTGAATTTCGGACTTGGCAGTCCCTAGATTTCAAATTCTGCAGATTTCATAAATTTTCAGATTCTGGGTTCTGCAATTTTCAGGTTTCGGCTCTCTCATTAAAATGTGAAGTTCACACTTGCAGATCTTGGATTTTCAGACTTGTGTGCTCACAGATTTTAAAGATTTCAGATTTTTGATTCTTGGTTTCAGATTTTTTGATTCGGCAGGCTTTATGAATCTCAAATTTCGGATTTAAAGTTCTGCACTGTTAAGTTCAAATTTCAGATGTATTAAATTCAGATTTCAGGTTTTTTTTATTCAAATTTCAAATTTCGGATTTCAGGTTTCCAGATTTCTTATAGATTTCAGTTGCTTTGCTGTATGTTTCAGATTTGTGAAATTCAGAGTTTGAAACATCTGAAATTCAGATTTTTGTTGAAGCTTCAATTTCCAGATGGCAGATTTTTAGTGTTCGGCTCCCTTGCAGATTTCAGATTTTTATGTGGTTTCTGCACAAGACAGATTTCCAGATTTTTTTTTACGTGGGTTTAGTTCAGAGTTTTGGATTTCCAAGTCTGCTTCAAATTCCAGATTTGGGGCTTCGGATGTTTCAGACTTCAGGCTCTCAGATTTTTTGTTTTCAGATTCTGTCGGAACATGAATTTTCTGAGTTAGGTAGCAGTTTCAGATTTATGTGATTTGATTTTGAATTTCAGACTTAACAGGTTTTAGATTTTTCTGATTTGAAATTTTACAGACTTCAGTTTTCTGGCAAATTCTGCACTTTAATTGATTTTCGGACTGCAGGTCCTGATTTCAAATTTTCAGATTTTTTTTAAGTTTACAGACTTTGCAAGTTTCGGATTCTTCAGATTTTTTACAATTTCATATCTTTTGTTTCAGTTGAATTACGTATTTTACAGGTTTCTGATTTTTTTATTGTCTTGCTTTCCAAAATTTCATGGTGCAATCCTCTCCTTGTATCATAAATACGTGCTCTGAATATGAATTTTTATTTGTTTTTCTCAACATGAGACATGATTTACAATTTGACCAGCAATCCGGTCTCTTGAGTTCTTGATGAACTTGTCATTTCATGGGCGGCATGAACCCGGTCTTGAAAGACTTATGGGCATCCCCCACTGTTTTGAGATTGACTACACCCGGCTTTTGATAAGCTTGTGGGCAATCAACTCACTGTTTTGAGATTGAGCACACCCGGCTTTTGATAAGCTTGTGGGGACTCATCTCACTGATTGAACCTCATTAGCTCATAGTTTGGCATATCGGCATGTTGATCATGCACAGCCTTCCCATGGCATAATGGGTAAGTAACTCCCTCTTGGGGCATGGTAAGACATTGGGGTCTTTTTTAATAGATCTTTGCATGTCTACCCTAAAAAGTTAAGGGGAAGGTTTAGAACCGACCCACGAATTCTTTTAAGTTTAGCCAAGACCATGTGGCGGGTTTTTAGCCGGCCAGATGCTCGCAAGGATCGCGTGATCGGAATCGGAATCGGGATCGGTGGGTACCGATCCGATCCGATCCGGATCGGATCGGACCGATTCCGACCGATCCAATGGAAGAAAATCGATCCAGAATCAGTAAGCAAAAAAAAAAAAAAAAAAACACGATCCGATTCCGATCCGATCCGATTCCAGACCGATCCGGACCGATTCTGGCCGATCCTGGCCGATCCGACTGGAATAGCAAAAAATGAAAAAAAACGATTCGATTCCGATTCCGATTCCGATCCCGACCGATTCGGCCGATCCGATTCCGATTCCGATCCGATCCCGACCGATCCGACCGATCCCGACCGATTCTGCCGGAACTTTTTTCCGGATCGGTCCTTCAGCCAAGAATCGGATCGGCAATGGCCGATCCGATCCAGGAATCGGCCGATTCCGATCCGGATCGGCCGATTCCGCGATCTATGGATGCTCGCCTCGGTTTGTTGAATTAATTAATGAATTTTTATTTAATTTTTGTTTATTGTTTGTTTTATTTCAGTTTTGAATTATGGGTCAAGAGGCGTGCCTAAAGCCGGCCTATTGCTTTCCTATTTATTTTGATTCTTTTAAGTTATGCCGAGACCATGTGGCGGGTTTTTAGCCGGCCAGATGCTCGCCTCGGTTTGTGAAATTAGTTAATGAATTTTTATTTAGATTTTCATTTGATTGTATATTTTAAGAAGAGAGATCTTCCTTTTTTTTCTGTCCACAGGCCTCAAGTTAATGGACCCGGCCCATCCTTCTTCTCCTTGCGCCTGCTGGCTGGTCCAGCGGGCCACTTCTTCTTCTTTTTTTTCTAAACCCTCTCAAAAAGGTGGGCCCCACAGCAGTTGACCGGTGGGTCAACAGGTCTCACGCGGCCACCCGCGCGCGGGCGCACGCGTGGCTCACGCAGCCGTCGCCTCCCCGCGGCTCCCGTCTCCTTTTTTTTTCATTTTTCTTTGTCGGCTGGGCCCCACCCCTATTTCCACGCTGGACCAATGTCGGGAGACATTTATTCCCCCCCCCCCGCTACAGCGTCTTCCCGGCAGCCTCCGGCTCCCGTCGGCACTCGATCGCGGCGGAGGTGGCTCCCGAGGGGAGGGGGTCCGGCGACGGCGATGGCGGCGGCAGCTCCCGGCGATGGTGGCGGCAGCTCCCGGAGGGGACTCCGGCGACGGCGGCTTCGGGAGAGGACTCCGGCGACTGCGGCTTCGGGGGAAGACTCCGCTCTCTCTTTCTCTCTCTATTTCTTGCTCTCACGGCTCCTTCTCTTGGATCCCCCCCCGGCTGCTCTCCGCCTCCGTTCCCTTCTCTTATAGGCCTCGAAGACCCCTTCTTCCATTTAGATACCTCCCGAACATGGCATCCAGCTCCGATACGGAATCGGAGGACTCCCAAAATATTCGGAATCGATTCCCTCCTTCACCGGCCTGCCTATTTTCGGTAGATTTCCTCTCCTTACGGGACTCCCTCCCTTTTGAGGAGTTTGGCTTGTAATGGGCTCCGGGATAGAGTCCGATGGGGAGTCGATTTCCTTCCCCACTCCGACAGCTTCTCTTCCTTTTTTTCTTTTTTTTTTTGAACTCCTCTTGAATGGGCCAGTCAGAAGAGATGGGCGTGAATGGGCCGACTTTAGCTACCTCCGTGGATGGCTAGTTTTATTGGGCCATGTCCGCCGGCTCCCTCTCCTTTTTTTTTCTGACGTAAGGACTCTTACTTCCATTTTTGTATGACAAATTTGTGTGCCAACAGAGTTATTCTTGTTTCAAGGTCCTCGTGAGTAAAACCTGAAATATGTCAATTGGGCTCTAACTTGACTGGGAAATGTGTTCAGAGAGTTCCACATTCCAAAGTCCCACAGGATTTTCTGCAAGTACATATTAAGTTCAAAAGAAGACATAATCAATAAAAGCCTGTACTATAATCCCCTTTTCAGCACCTCCTGATATTTGTGCTCATAATGGCATGGAAGAACGGAAAAAAGGTCAATGATGGCAGCATATGCGTATAACTGAAATCGCCAATCCTGGACAGTGAAAATGACTCGAGACAGAAACGGATCAAACGATCCGAGCAGATCAACAACAGGCCTAGACTTCCGAAAAGGGTGGCAGTAAGAATTACTTACTTTGACTTTGCAAAGGCTCTTTATTGCTTCAGTGACAGCAAGCGAGACTATGTACTGTACCAGCGGCACAGCGCGCCCATCCTTTATTTCCAAGGTAAAGGAGAACATGAGGCACCCAGAAGGTGACTCCCAAATGTTCCCCGACCGACCTATAGCGAAACAACGCCACGAACGGATCAAAAACCTAGCTCATAATTATTCCCGCCGACGGCGAATCAAGAATTCCTAACCTCTGCCTTTGAACTGAATGTCCGCCACGCACACCGCCCCAAGCGGGAGATCCCCGAAGTTTCTGTGATCAGCATAGATTGCCGGTTAGAAAACGGAAACCAACGAAGAAAACAGCAGGAGGTTCTATGGCGGCACTCACTTGGAGACGAGGTCGTGGGTGGAGGGCAGGCGCGGGGACCAGGCGAGAAACCGGCCGAAACGATTGGTGGACAGCCCTCGCATGTAGTCCTGCACCCGGAACCCCATTGTGGAAGGTGCTCCCTCGCCGCGATAGTGCACAGCGATCGTCGCCTCCTCCCCAGACGGGACGAGCTGGAGGCAGTTTCTGGATGCCAGCGATTGGGCCTGGGCATCCTCCTCCGGGGACTTCCCGCACAGGATCAGGAGGCAGCCACCCTGCGGCGGCGAGGGTGAGGCGGCCTCGCCCATCGCCGCAGGGAATTTCGGAATATGAGGAGATGGATGAAGTGGGGGTGCGGCCAGGGAGCAGCGGTAGGAGCAAGACGGTGGAGGCGGCGGCGGGAGGAAAGGGGCAAGGGACGGAAGGAGATGGCGGGGAGGGCTTCGAACGAGCGGAGGCGGAGGACGACGGAGCATGTGGAAGAGCGCGGCGGCGGCGACCGACTGACCCGGTAGCTCCCGGCAGTTGACTGGAAGTTGCCAGAATTTTAGGAGAATTAGATAAAAAGAAAATTCATTTCAATTTTCACATGATAAATTATTAATACTCCCGAAATAATAAATTCACCATAATATCATTGCCATTTTAATAAAAATCTGCTCCAAACCACATAGATGAGTCAAGAGGTTAATATAAATACAATTTTTATTTTTTAAGGTAAAATATATTAAAATAAAATCTTAAATAGCTAAACCATAGATTATTATTTTTGGTGAGGAGGGTATTCCAGTCATTTAACATTATTAATGGGATAGGAGTGTAACCAAATGCATCAACATATTTATGGCTTGAGTATCCAGAAAATTTGAAGTTAGAAGAGAGGTATAGACTTTTTTTTTTAAATACAACAAATATCAAAGTTGTGAGCTTTTGGCTTTTGGCATTTAGATTTTCAAGTAATTATTATGCTTTTATCCTCAGTTATCTTTTTACTTTTAAATTGCTAACCAAAGAGTATAGGTAAATAAATGAATGGTAAAAAGTCATTTAACTTACATTGGGAAGATATATAACTTCTTTTGGAACTCCCACATGCAATTATTCATGGTGGATAGGATAGTGATTTCTTGAATCTTTCCACACCCCCAAAAATATATATATATATATACACGAATATATCAAAATTCATCCACTCAAAAGTGTTTCCAAACACAACTTTTGTTCGTTTTGGTTTATGTGACCTCTAACCTCTAAATTAGTCCGAGGTTAAATATTCAGATTGTTCGATAAAATATTTCATCTCTAATTCGAACAAAGTTTGATTAGAGATTAAATGGTTCAAATCTTTCGGTAAAATATATGAACCAATATTTGAATACATTAAAAATCTCTTAAAAATCACTTAATTTTAATTGATTCACCGTAACTTCTTTTATTTTCAAAGATAGATAATTAAGATTGTTGTGTCCCTCGGAATAAAAGATTAAACCGAAACAAATATTACTCTAGTTTTGATGTCACATCTGTTCAAGATAAACCAATTATAGTATTGAATTATGATATCAAATTAACTCAAAAGGCTAAGATAAGTGATTGCCTTGATACTATGTCCTTTTTAAAGTTGCAAGTGTTCCTTATGTCTACTCTTTCACTATTTTTTTGGCATTTATTAATGTTGACTATATTTCTTTAGTAAATTGAAAACTTTTTAAGTGATATGTCATGTTTTTTAGTTCCACATTTAAAAATAGGAGTTTTGAAATGTTGATAAGTGATTTTAAAAGGAGATGTTGAATCTTCTTAAATCAATGTTGAATGTCTTTAGATCTCCTTCATGTTTAGAGTGCCCCTAAGAAGAGAGGATGGTTTGCTGGGGATGAAGCTGCTTGATATTCATCCCTCATCATACTATTTGTAGACTAAACCTAACCCTAGACCCCTTTAAGCCCCATTAACCAAAGTGAATCATGTCCAATAGCTGATGACCAACTAAATTATTAAGTTCAACTTATTAATAACCTATTAAGATTACTTTAGAAAAAAAATGTGCCTCTCATTGCTGGTTCCAATGTCTTTCTTATGTGGTCATCTAGATACAATTATGAGTTATCTCTAGAATCCAATAAAATATTGGTCATGAATTGTATCAAACAACTAGACCATGAACCCTATATAGTACTAAATTTTTTTATCCATTTAACATTTTCATCCTCAATTATTATATTGTCACGACCCGGATTTTTAATATGCACAGCGGAAGATAATCCGACGACGTAACGGGAAAGGATATCGGTCTGGAACCAAATAAGACTAAAATCACAATCCAATTAAATAATTCCATACTTTACAACATATTAACACCATAAACAAACACCTATCTAAACAAATTAAATACCGACATTGAATGAGAAATCCACTAACTCCTCGAATTCCAAAATACCACTACGCTTCTGCTGCGCTAAACCTGTAATCCTGAAAATATTAACAACGGAAGGGGTGAGTCACAACAGACCCAGTAGGACTTACACCCGAACTACCCCATTATAATAAGGATTCTAGTGGTATACTATACATATTAAGCCTAAAAATCAGATTTAATACATAGGGTTTAAACTAATCATATATCTTTAATTAATTGATTACAAAGTCATTCAACTACCCCATATGATAACTAGACTCTATATGCATTAAAAACCGACATAACCTACACATTAGACTACTCTAGGTATGCACATAACCTGACATAAAACCAAGAACACAACTAGACCACTAACATATATGCCAAAATACACAACTAGACACCTGTCTGAGTAAATACCATGCTCCATCTGATAAAATGTAGTCACATCACAAAACTAGCACCAGATTTACCATATAGTAGGAAGTAACATATAGTAACTAAATCCCATAGTACCCCTAGGCAGGGGAGTACTTAGGATAAACCGCGGTATCTGGGATCGAAGGATGCTCCAGATTAAACTAACCTCCGCTGCCCACGGGCCACTAATTTAGTCTGGTGAAGTACATTTCCATCACAATGCAGCTCACTGCACTAACCACATTCCACACCATGCAAACATATATTAACTCAGACAGTAAAACAGGAACATTTAATTGGCAATCAAACATGAAATACATAGATGAACACCCATGGTTCTATGCATCACATATTTGCATACCACACCACAGTCTAACACAAACTAATGCATATACATGGGATCATGCAATCTACAACCTAAACATGACAATTACATGCTTAAACAGAACCATCTATCTAATAAAAGAAAATAAACTAAATTCTAACCACATTATGCCTAAACTTTACAACGGCTTTTTATCAAATCGGAATATACATGATTAAGGTTATCGTGATGCAAAACATACCAAACTAGCTAGATTAAACATAAACAACCTATCATGATGACCAGCATACTTGAATAACCGAATTAATCTAAGCATGCACGATCTAGACAAATTAATCTAACTCTAACTAAACATGCTAATAAATCCAAAACAGCCCATTAACTACAATATTCTAATCCTGGTGATCTAAACATGATTATTACGATTTAATCAAAATATTAGAGTGCTAAGGATAGCCGAGACGCCTACCTTGACGGCAACGGCGAATGGCGCACAGAAATCCAAGGAGATAGAATTTGGCGACGAGACTGCCGCGGTTGCGTCGACGACGAAAAACTGAGCCGGGTAGGTGGTTTCAAAACTGCCGGAGGAAGAAGAATAATAAATTAGGGATTTTAATAGAAGATGATAGGAGAGAGGAGAGAGAGGGGCTTCACCGCGGAGGGGAGGGGCCGGCGCACGGCGGGCACACGGGCGGTGGCCGTGCGGACGGTTGGCGCAGGCGACGCACGGCGGTCCACGGGGGCGTCTCGCGCCGACCGCGGGCGGCGCTCGCGGTGAGTGGCGCCGGCGACCGGGCGGCGGTCAACCGGGAGAGGCGGCGGCGGTCGTCAACGCGCGGGCGCGCGCGGAGAAGCCGAGGCGACGGAGGCACGTGGCGACGGGAGACGGCGGCCGCGGGACGGCGACGCGTGGCGCGCGTGGAGCTCGAGGGCGGTACGAGGTGGCGGAGACCGAGGCTGGGAGACGCGGGACACGGCGGCGTCACCGCGCACACGCGCGGCCGGGAGGAAAACGACAGGAAAGGGGCGGCGTTCGGGCAGCGCGTGAAGGAAGAAGAAAAAGCAGGAGGGCGGGGGGGGGATAGGGTTTCGCGGTGGGGGAGAAAGACGGCGCCGGGGAGGGTTTCTCACGGGGGAGGACGAGGGAAAAATAAATAAGGAGAGGAGGAAAATAAAATATTAATAAATATTAACTATTTTTTTATTTAAAAATACGGGGTATTACATATATGATCATAAGTATTGTTTTGTACAGGTGGTTAATACGCCTGTCTATCTATTTGATTATCTCGATGTCTCTCTCAAGTAACCAACGATAAGGAATAATTTGAATTATGTATATACATTTATAAGATAGATACAAAGATGGGCAACAATTGGGTCCTCTTTTTGGAGGGTTCTCACTGAAATTTTATTTTTACATTTTTACATATCATTTATAAATATTTCAAGAACTTTTATCAAAAAAATACTAATTGTAATATTCATGAGGCATCCAAGAGAGTTACATCTTAGCTCTTTTAGCCTTAGATCTAACCACATTATAAAGATGGTTCTATGTATGTACAAATATTATCAGTGAAAATATTAAATTCATGATTTTTCATGAGTTGAGTAGAGTTTGAGTGTGGTTTAGACTGGTTTGCATTGCCTATGAATTGATCAGCAACTATGTCATCTATGTCATTTATTTCTGCTTCCATCACCAATTTACTATACTTCTTAATAATATTTTACATGTAGATGTCCCTATATATCAAATTTTTTGATTGATGTCATGATTACTAGCTTTATTTATTTATATTATGTTGATGATGTAAAATACTTAATTAACTATTTAATAGTTTGATATGTTGGAAAATACATTGTGTACTTTTATAAATCACAACTTGCTAAATAAACAGTTTAAAGAACAATTGCTTTGACATTTCTCAACATTTTCAGCTGATATGAATATATATAGTTAGTAAAAAGTTGCCAAAATGACCCACAATTAACATATGGACTATACCTGACATGTAACAACAGTCATATCAAATTTCTAGTTCTTATCTACATGGTAATGAATGATTGATAACATTTAACAAGTTTTTGGCATGAGTGAAGAAACAGGGGAAATAAAAATGAATAATGTTGGGTGAAGGGAGACCATGTAATTTAGACTTTGCAGCATAAAATGTGGAATCATATTGGGTTAGATCCGACCCAATCTCATCGGATTTTCCTTCCATCAATCTGCTCCCATGTTGGATCCTGGCACGACAAAATTGGTCGATCTCGTGGCCGATTTTTTGATCAACAAATTTGATCAAAATTGGGGTTGGTGTTTTTTTATTTTTAATATTTTATTATAGATGAATTTTTAGAACTTTAAAAATATATGTTTTAACTATCGTTGTGTATTATATAAATATTAGACTTACAATATCGAAAATAAATAACTATAATCAATTTAAATATAAAATTAAGTATTTTTGTTAAATATATAATTTTAATATATTTTGTTCTTTTAAAATTGTTATAATATTTTAATATTGATTTTTATAATCAGATTTGAATCATTTGATTTTGGCCCATTTTGACTGACATGAATCGATCTAGGTCTAACATCTCATTTAGTTGGTGATTGCCTTTTTTATATTGTCTGTTATTAATAAATCTTAAGTGGCATTTGTTTTCGCTTGATATAAAAATTTGAACTCTTAATTTCGTGTTTAAGCTATTAGTTTGTGACAAATTAAGTAATAATTTCATTAAGACTTTTACATGTTAATTAGTTTGGTGTTACTTTCACATATATGTTATTTATATCTCCAATAAAGTGTTTCGTTTGAAACCTCAAAGGTTACATTTCAGCACTTATTTTTAAAAGTTTTAAAAGAAGTAATATTTATCTTAATTAATTATAAGTCAAAAATGAGTATACATAAATAATTAATCAACTTATGAATTCAAACTGTGGGACAAAGAAGTGGTAGATCAAGTTTGAAGAGAAGAAAATAACTTGGCACACTCAAGTTAACTAGAGGAGGGGAGTTCAATATGATTTAGACAATTTAATTATCTCCGAAGAATTAAGACAAAATCTACATGAATAGAGTCTAAGAATCCATGTTGCCCACCCTAACTAATTCGGGATTAAGTTCTAGTCGAGGAAGATTACATATCAAACCAGATTGAACCCGTTTTTGATTAAGTTCAATTTGAGATCCTTGAGGACCTTGACATCCAGTTCAGTTTGAAAAAAAAAGAAAAATCCAGAATCAAGCCAAATCCTAATAAGGACTCATGATCCCAACAATTGGGTTTGCTAATAAACAATTGGACTAATGTTTTTCTTTCAAGATTGATATGGCCTCACTCTCATATCAATGTCTACACTCTCCAAGACAAAAAGAGAACATCAGTGGAGACCAACTATGTTCCCAAGGCAATCATCCCATCTTGATACACCTATCAATGTCCACCAACAAGTAGACCTCCCCCCCCCTCTCTCTCTATATATATATGTGTGTGTGTCTCTTTTTCTTTAGTCCAATCAGTCCCTTAGCCCTCCAGTGTATGCACCAGAGGACTAAAATTCCAAACCAGTCACTAGCTTTCTTTTCTCATGGGGGCACATATTGATTTCAGCGTCTTATGCCCCGTTTGATTAGAGTATCAAAACGATACTATATCAATTTTGATATCGATATTTGTAGATAATAAAATATCAATATCAATATTGATTCAAGTGGACACACTGTATAACATGCCTTGTTTGAACTAAGTGTTTCAATATTGATATCGATAGTCAAATACTTATGGGGTGTTTGGTTGCATGATAATTGAGGTTTTTATTTTAATTTTTAAAAATTGTAAAAAAACTTGTTAAAAGTGGTGTTTGACAACCATGACAATTTTATGTTTTGAAAGTGATTTTCTTCTTAAACAAAAAAAGAGGGTCTCACCTCTTTCTTTTTTCTTGTGGTCCCCCACTTTATTTGGTCATGTGCGGTGGTTACTCTTTTTTGTAATCACATCCCTCCAAACATGATAATTTTATGTCATGAGTTGGTTTAGTTTTTATTTTAATACAATTTTTTATCATGAAAGTGTACAAAAAATTATCATGCAACCAAACACCCCATTATTGATGATTCATATCACCATCACTTTCAAAAAAATAGATAGTAATAAAGGTGCTCGATAAAATTACCAAAGAGGGTCTTAGATAGGTCTGATATGGAATCTCATATTAGGTTAATTTCGTTTAGATTGTGTGTTGGATACTTGGTTCGAAGCTTTCAAACACTCGTGTATATTCTCGATTTTTTCGGAGAAAGATTGTATTTGTCTTTTCACTTCTCAAAATCTTTCTTTACTTTTACTACGTCGGGGCCAAAAAAAAGAATATCGATACATTTGATTAGGTTTTTAGATTGTCAAAGATTTCCAATAAGAATTCCTCTTTCAGGCAACATCTACTCAATTAGGGGGTGTGAGATAAAATGTGATTGCTTCCTAATTTGTGGAATATTAGGCATATATCTTAATTAAGGTGATATAGATAATAGATGGCAAGTTTGATTTTAACATTATATATACATTCTATGTTGTTAGATTGTTCTTTGACTATTTATTAACTTTGCAAAGATATTTGGCAATTAGATAGTTTATTATGAGAGAGAGAGAGAGAAAATGCCATTTTCCAACAATGGCCTACTAAAATTTTAGACACATGATTATATATTAGAAATTTACCATACTAAAAAAATATTTTATTTAAGATGCACACTTGCAGCTTCAATAATCTTCTTTCCTTGAAGAAATATTTTATTTAAGACAAGTTATCGAATATAATATTATTTTATTAAACAAAAATAGTTTTACTATATACTTATTTAGCATACATAATATTTTTTTTTAAACTTGCATGGAGCTTAAAAGTGCTTGAAGATGTACGCAGATTTTTCAACTTTTGATATCGCCGAGTAATTATGACATATAATTATTTCAAAATTAAGTATTATATTTTGTTTAATACCGAATTTACTAAATTTCAATATTACCGAGTATCTCTCTCTCTCTCTCTCTCTCGTCTAGCTCTGTGGATGGTGACGATGGAGCAAGATCGGCATAGCTGGCCGAGGAGGGCACCGCCGGAGATGGAGGATGGATACTCGCCGGAAGAGACAAATGGCCGGTCGCTCCTGTGTTCGCTCTCGCTGTGGATGCTGCCCCGGCTGTCGACGGCGCAGGAGCGATGCCGTAATTCGCGGCAGCGCTGCCGCGACGGCGGATGGGCGACGGGTCGAGGCATGGGGGGCGGCTGCTTGGACTGCAAGGTAAAACACCGCCGCGCCTTTCACCTCTCCCGCTCCCCTTCCAAGATTCCGTATATACGAATCCGTAATTGCCGATCCTGCTGTTCTTCATCTTCTTCCACTCTGTTCTTCGCCGCTCCAGATCGGGGATGGAGAGAGAGAGAGGGGGGTGGGCCAGGAGAGCCGAGGTGATTAGAAACCTGTGGGGGTTATATTAATTCTCACCTTCGCGGAAAAGGGGAGGATCCAAAGCGTAAAAGAGGGCTACAGAGCGGGCCGGAGAGAGTAAAGGTAGGGAGGAGGGGGCCGTCTGTCTTTGACCTGCAAAAACTACGGCACGGCAGCCGAGGCGAGCATCGCAACCGGACGCCACCGCACTAGGTTCCCCCGGCTGTCGGACGCCAATCTGGACAGTCCAGCTCCCGCCGCGTGCTGTCCGGTGGCGAGGAGCGGTCAAAAGCAAGCAGAACACCTCTGACCCCAATCGGATCGGACTGTGATTCTCTCTCTCTATCCTGTCTTGTATGTGATTCGGTCTCAGGCTCCTTTCACCTCCTCCGATGAATCAAAGGGGAAATATAGCGGGGCCGGGGAGGGGACCCAGTGAGGATAGGAAAGAAGCTAAAAAAAAAGTGTGGAAAAAAAGGAAAAGGACGAAGATTAATGTAAATCAAGCAAAGCCAAGCAAGCAACAAAACCCTCTTCGCATCTTTTCTGTTCTTGACGCACACTGCAACACCTGCTTGCCAGTAGCAGCTTTTCCCTTCTTTCTATGTTCTGAAACATCCCTCTTTCTCTCTCTCTCATGGACATTGAAGAGGGCAACCACTTTTTTCCATTTTGTTTATCTCAAGAAAGCAAAATCTAAGACCGGCCTACTGATGGCAAGGGAGCGGGGGTGCTCCCCCCCCCTGCAGTGTGATGACGATAGGAAGTATTTTTCAGGTCAGAATATTTCTGAGTGAACCATTATTTGCAGTTCATAATCTTCGGCTTTCACTGATGCAACTGCAATTGCAGCATCTCATAGTAGATGTAATGTAACCTGTTCTTCTCCCAGAATCAACGAATTAATCTTTTCTTATTTAACAAGAACATCACAAGCACCTCAGAGTTCCTCTTTTCCCCATACCCCGAGCAAGAAAAAGTACACTATTCACCTGCCCACCTGGCTTCTTGATTGGTTGATCAAACAAAATAAAACAGTAGAACGAGGAAAGGAGTAAATGAATGTCGGCTGAGCAGGGGCGGTACCCAATTCTCCAATCCTCTGAATGAGAAATTTAGTATATACACCAATTTGCACGGAGCAGGAACAGTAACTGCAGAGCTTCAAAAATTCTCCTTGACTGGAAACTTTCATCCATGGCTGCAGCATTCAGACTGTTTATCAGACATTCGCCAGTACTGAGAAGTTCCAAATCACCTGGAAGAGCTGCCCAGATATGACTGCACAAGCGCATCGCTTATCATCCGTCAGTCATCAAAGATATACCCGCAGGTGGAGAGAAGCCCCACCTTTTTTTGATGGTCTCTTATTGGACATTTGCTCATCACCCAAATGGATGTGTTTCTCCGATCTGTCTCTCCTTCACAAGTATCATCTAACTTCAACAAAGACTCTTCTTATGAAATCACGGAATCTCTTGGAATAGAGCTTTGGGTCCACAGCAGAAATAGAAGCTGGGTCAGCCTGAAGGGACTTGTAGGCATGCTCTAGTTTTTTGCTGATGTCATAATCCTGCAGAATGTCAATTATTCCAAAGTTAAGGACCACATCATAGGTGTCGTTGCACTCTGGTGTGGTTGATGCTCCCAAGCTCAACAAATATGACTTGGGCCTACTTCTGCATATCCGCTCAGCTTTTGCTGGCAAATTAACACCCAAGCGCATCAACGGCCTCCTGAATAAAAAAAGGGATAAAACATTTTGCTTCATTTGGTACATGAAATTAAGCTAAACACATCCCAGTATGTAAAGAAAGTCGTTGGAGGTAGTTATGAAAAATCCTTTTTGTTAAAGATTTCATGCACAACTACCACAAAACCTAATGATGCTATATTAGTTCCATGTTACCCTAATACAAGAACAGCTGGGGGATCACCCTTTCCGGTTACCACAGCTTTATAGTATTATGGAATAATCTGTCAACTAGGAATAATAAGGTACTGACTGAGTGTATACTGCGATAATAATGTTTTCCTTTTATCTCTTTTTTGTACTAAACAGAAAGGAGCTAATCAGGTCATCTACAACAACAGTAAAACTATAATATTTAAATGGGTAGTTGATTATGACCATCCACCTGCATAAAGGATGATCCTGACAAGTACCAAGGAATTAAAATTAGATGTAATAAAAAACATTGATGGTTACACGATGTGGGCAAACCCAGAGCTTGCAGCTCCATACAATATTATATCGAGCAATAAAAGGACAAAACTATTTAGATTCAGCAAAACTTGGTCATAGAAGACATCAACCTACTTCCATGATTGCTTTTTCTACATTCTCAATCTGAGCTTTTCTGAAGGCTGTTTGAATTCAATAAAAGACACACGGAAGCCATCAGATGGAGAAAGTAAGCAAGAGAATTTACTTGATGGTTAGAGACTTGGAGTCATATGAATTTGAGCTAAAAATTATTTGAACAAAACAAACTTAGAAGAAATTGAATTCCCAGAGCGTAACATCTCGACAGAACAAAAGTACAAAGCCATAGATCTGCTTTTGTATCATCAGTGAATTCTAATTTACAAGTTTAAATGCACAATTATGATATGGTATCTTATAAGATGTCTTATACTAGAAGAGCATACCTGTCACTTAGAACATGTCTCGTGTCTCCGACGGCTGGTTCTCTAGGGTAAAGTTCAGACAAACTTCTTCCATCACTAACAAAATCTCTTTCACCTGAAGAATGTCATTGAATCTCAATCCACTAGGAGGTACAATAGACCAGGTGACTACTGGCTAAAGAGGACAACGAGATTATAACAATACAAATGTATGAACTGAAACAAGAAATACCTGTTGCAGAAGTTGGCAAATCATCACGGAAATGCAGACCTACAAGAAGACTGTAGTCCATAATTCCCTCTGTTTCCAAAAACTCACAGTCTCGATCAACTTGCCTGTACACGTTCGAAAATGTCAGTAAAGCTATAGCAAAATGCAAGCATACTCGACTGTCTGTAAAACACAACGTTCATATAGCTCCAATACATGATTGGTGGGCTCAGAATGGGCTTACTCAAGGAGTGCCTTAAACCAATTATGTGACAAGCAAAAGGCAAAGTTCAGATCAAGATCCTTAAGAGTTGTTGTTTCATCAATCTGCTCTTCAGCCCTATCAATCATCCGCCCATGAGATGATCCTTTCAAGTCAAATCTTCTGTGGATACGGTACTCTGAGCAGAAGAAATTGCCCATGACAATAAAACGGACCTGGTACCAACCGAATGTGAGCAAACATGAAGATGCTACAGAACATGTTTGAGAGAAAAGTTAGAAAAGTTACCCAATCTTGAACATACCTTCTGCCCACCAAGGGGCTTTACACAATGCACTCCGTAGAACTTCGTCACAAGTGAGTCTTTATACCGGCAAACATGCTGATAGTAATTAGACAGCATCCTGATCAGTACCTGTGCACGAGTTTTGAATCAATCACATTGAGCAAATAAAAGTTCACATTCGTTGATATACATACACAATAATAAATTAAGACAACTCTCTTTTTCAATCCACTGAGATCTACTTCCAAGCTAATTTTCTTACTGGAGTGAGAAAAACAGGTGAGCTGATTAACAGTTACACTATGCAAAGCAGTCTTTACGAGAAGGATTAGCACCCAACAGCAGATAGCAACTCCTAATCACTTTGCATCAAGCTTTGACTAGCATGCCTAACGAAAATGAACAGCTATCCATCTAACCATGGTGGAGGAGGAAAGGAAGGAGAGAAGGGAGATTATGATGTAGACTTAAATTTAACTTGGAAGGGGGCGATTCAATATGATTTGAACTTAAACCTCCCTGAAGAAAGAGATCAAGATCATCGAGAATGGGAAGCACATAATCTGTCTAGCCGACTCCACATAACGAAAAGTCCTCAAATTGAGCTATCCATCTAACCTTGACTTCTGACTTCTTGACTGTTTTTATGATGAAACGATCATCTTGCGTCAGATAAAACAAACTTCCGCTCTTCCCCGGTGAAGACAGCTCCCTTAAAGCATCATCCCCGCAGATAGCCAACATGTAATCAGCCGGATCGACCGCGAACAGCTTCCTCAAGTGTCTGTATGGGCCAAAATGATCCCCCGCCATTAGGTAGACAAACAATAGAACAACAAAACGGATCGTGTAGGCCAAGATGTCCTAAGGGGAAAAAAAAATCTGACTACATGGTTGTTTCTGCATTCCAGCAAAAGCTTCCGCACTTGCAGAATTTCACATTTTTATCGGCAAAGGAAGATCGGTACCTGAAGACCATGGGGCAGTAATCCTTCCATCGGAACTCCACGGACTGATGCGGAGGGGTGATCTTCGACCCTTCCGGTGGAAACCTCGTCCAGAACTTCTCTCTTGGATCGAAATCCCCTTGTCTGAGTCCCCTCACTTGGGTCGAGGAAGGATGCTTACTAGTCGAATATCTGAGAGGGGAAAAAAAAAAGCTGTAAACTTTGTACCAAACTCCATCAGTGTCTGATCGGTACACAACAATCACCTGATGCCGAGCTGCAAGTTCAGCATCAAATCGTAGTTCTTGTGGCCCTTGGCTACAGTCTGACCAGGCTTCTTCGCCTCATTTCCAACCAAACTGCAAGGACTTCGCTCCCGTCGCCTCTGGACTCCTCGATCAGCTCCGGCGACAGTCGCATCGGCGATCGAACTGCCACTCCGGCATAACATCGAGGCTTCGAGGGTGTCGATGATCTCGCAGGTGATATCTCCGCCCTCGCCGTCGGATTCCCAGATGCAGATCCGGGGGAGACTCTTCTCGGTGATGCCGCCCCCTTTCCCCGAAGTTCCGTCGACCGAATACCGCTTCCTAAAGAGCGGAGGTACCTGGCGGGCGTCTCCGTTTCCGTCCGCCGTCGACGAAGGAGACGCGAGGTAGAGTAAGGGGCTAGGGTTAGGATAAGGATTGCTCCGCCGGGGCAGCATCTGGCAATGTCTCCCCCCGGCGCTTCTTCCACTCGGGTAGAAGGTGCCATGGAGCTGGCGCTGGTTCGTCGGGTCCTTGGCCCAGCCACCGATGTAGCGTCCGCCGTCGGGCCACGTGAAGACACCCCCGCCGCGGGGGACTCCCCCTTCCCATCTCCCCTCGTAGCGGCTGCCATCGCTCCAGACTAGAACGCCGCGGCCGGCGATGACGCCACCGCGCCACTGTCCCACGTACTGGTTACCGTTGCGCCACACATAACGACCTTGTCCTTCCTGGAGGCCGCGCCGCCATCCACCCTCGTAGTAGTCGCCGTTGGCGTAGAGCTTGCGGCCGAACCCATCGCAGGCGCCGCCCTCGAAGGCCCCCATCCCCGCCACAGCCTTCTCCACCGCCATCCCGCCACCCAAAGACGCCACCTTCGCGGTAGGTGAATCCCTGAGCTCAGCAACGAGGGATGTGGAACGAAGAAGGAAATGTGGGGACGGCGGAGATGCCGGCGGGGTAGACGGGGCGCGCAGGAGGCCTCCACCCTTCGGGTGCTGCTTTACCGGCTCCTCGGACTCCTGCTTCTTCTTTTTCTTCCTAGTAGCGGGAGCAAGGCCGACTTCAAGAGCAGCTCCTTGCACCTGTGGGGCTCCTCTTCTTCCTCCCCCGACGAGAACGAGGAAGTCGGCATCACATTGCTCGTCGCGCATTCTCCCAATGGTCCCTCGCCGGCCATTAACCGGCGGAGCACCTCGATCTTGTCCTCCCCTTGGTTCTCCCTCTTTCGGTCCCTCTCTGATCACCGACCACTGCTGTGCTGCATCAACCTATACGTGATGCTGTTTCCTCATCAATCCCGTCACCCGATCTTGGTCTTCTTAATATTCCCTCTACCCAGCAGGGAGCAGACGCAGGGAGTCCTCTCTATCTCCAAGCTGCAGGGAGCGCATCCAAGCTGCAGAGGCAGAGGGAACAAGGAAGAGATGATGGAGTTTGGAGAGAGTGGGCAACACTGGACAGTTGGAAGAAAAAAGGGATTCTTTAAGGAAAAGCTTGAGAGCAACAACAGGACGGAGGTGAGAAGGCCGCAGGGACAGGCGTGCCCTTTAAATTTTTCTTTTAATATTATTCTTTCAAAATATTTATTGGGGCGCATTCAATATGAGAGAGAGAGAGAGAAGAATAGTGCGTGTATCGTAGTTTGAATATTTTAAAAACTTTGACATTGTTATTCATAAGTTACTAATTCTTAACTTTCAGGGACATACGGTCTAATATATGTTTAAATATATATATATATTTATTTATCATGATTGTTAAACAATTTTTTGACAAATTTTTGTTATAAAAATATATACAACACCACCATATTAGTTAACTTAATTATGAAAGTTACCTTGTAGAGCTGATGAAATCTAATCATATAGTTATTGATAATTCTAGAAGTTTACATTTTTTTGGATTAAAGCTTAGTGCACTAAATCAAATGTGGATTTTTTAATCATCCAATGCAAATGGTGTCCCAAGACTCGACCAATGAAAGAAGAATCAAATAGGATTGGCTTGGATTAGCCAGTCAAAGTTTTATGGAACTTAACCCAATTCTGATATCTAGCATAGTTTTCTTTTTGTCATTTCAACTTACCTTGTGTTTGGTTGGATTGTACATGAAAAAAATGTGGGATAATCTTTTCCTCTCTTTACTTTTGAAAACATGAATTATTGAAGTGATTGATAATGTCTATAGTTTAATCTCTTGACAACGTTTGTAATTGGGGAAAGACTAGAATAAGTAAGCCTCTCTCTCTCTCTCTCTCTCTCTCTCTCTCTCTCTCTCAAAAAGCTCAATTAATATTATAAAAGAAAAATATTGCATTTAGATGGGATTGTGTCTAGTTAAGGATGTTAACTATTTGAAACCCCTCCACAATTTGTTCCAAATGCAATCTCAATTAAGTTCAGTCTGAGTTATTTAAATTATTCTAAATTTAAATCTACTGAAAACTTTACTAGTGCTAGAGTATCCATCAGATAGTGTAATACTCTTGCCTTTGAGCTAAGATGAAAATTCTACTACAGTTGTAGCTAGCATTCTCATGCCTTACTGATAATCAGCTGAAAACTTCCATCTAGAAAAACTGTCATATAACTATATTTTGAATAAAAATCTGAAACCCCTCTATTAAAACCGTTATTAACTGACAGAAACTCAAATTGCTGCTGGTTTTCTTCATGCTAGATTGGATTTTTTTTTCGTAACTATAGTTGCCATGCATTATAATGATCTTAATTATTCAGATGGGCAAACTAACTAATTCCTTTTTGACCTGATTCTTTGGCCCTAATATGTCCGATGGAGAAGAGCTTTTTCGTAGGAAGATCGGCTACAGAATCAATTCTAACCATCACTCCCGCAGAGCCAAAAGGGAAATTATTTTCGAATGTATATAAATAAAGGAACAACACCCTGACAGAGATTTAAATATCTTTATTTAAGGTTTATGGGGATCTAGATGCGAATAGCCCTGACGTTTTTTTATAATCCCTGCCTCAATTGAACCAATTGGTTCTTATTCTAATCGGCAGTTAGGTAATGAACAGATTGATTCTTGACCATTGTACTGCATTCTAAGCAAAGATGTATTGCCGTCAAAGAACAGTCAAAAAAGGATTTTTGAGATAACGGTACGGTAGCAAGTACCTAGATGAACTGATATTTACATTTCCCTTTTAAGGCCCTGTATGTTTTGGCTTATTTGATACATAATCTCTGAATCGGTCAGATGTTTGGTTAGAAGTTAGATGTTCGGACCATTTGGTGAAATATGTGAACTAATATCTGAATATGTCAGAAACATCTTCAAAATCACTTAATTTTGAGTGATTCACTGTAACTTTTTATTTTCGGAGACAAGTAACTAAAATTTTTGTGTTCCGTATGATAAGAGATAAAAGATAAAATTAAGAATTTAGATTTTCAAATTAAGCAAAAACAAACAGCACCTTAGGTTGTATTTGTTTTCTCTTATCTCATCTCTAATCTCCGATCCACTCAGAGCTTAGAAAATTCTTGTTGGATAATGCTTTAACTCTTGATTAAACTCTTTAAATTAAGCCATAAAGTTTAGCTTTTTAACATTGTTGGACTTGATATCTTGGTTTTGGATGATAGAACTAAGATACATACATAAGTCTTGATTTTGACAAACTATGTTAATTGGCCATAAATATCCTAAAAAAATTAAGGACTTTAGGTTAGAGGTGAAGTTTAGTGTTCAAACTTCAAAGTTTTGAATCAAGCTAAAACAAATACCACCCTTTTTGGTATATCCAGGAACCACAAACAGAGAACAAAGTGTTTACCACCCCCTGTTGCATCAGCATCGCCTGTTAGGCAGTCAGTGTAAGTTGGATGGTAACAAGTCCAGCCCCAGACAGCTATTGTTTGGCTTGTCAGATATAAACAATTCCCCATCTTCACCAATCAACTCATTGAAGACCTGAACTACCATATATATATATTTTTTTATATGTAGGCAATCATGAAGTTTTCCTGACAACTTAATCACAACTGTAATTTGGTTACGTGTTAAAGTGACCTCAGCTGGAAACGTTTTCCTCAGACCAACATCAAACTCAGATTTTTGCACAAAAAACAACAGCAGTTTCCCCAGTACTTCGTCCCTGTTTGTTTCTGTCTGTAAATCAGATCTCCTGTAAACCAAAAAAAAAAAAAAATCATGAAAACTTGAACAGTAACTCTTATTTGGTTGGAAGTAAATCAGTGGTCCACTGAAATTTGACTTCTTCCCCAAACTTGTGATTTTGGCATCCAATATGTTTCTTTCTGTAAAACATATCTTTTTCTAAAAGAATTTCATAAAAACTTGAGCGGTAACTCTTATCTAATTGGAAGTAAACCAGTAATCAACTGTAATGAATCACTGATTTGGACGCCATTTTTAGAAACGGTGTCCCAGTTCATGATTTCAGCCATTCTCTCTGTAGATATAAAAACACAAATTTACATATAGGATAGGTACTTTTTACCAACTGATAATTTATTATTAGTATTTTACCATCCTCCTAGTAATTATATATCTTACTATGCAATCACCTTTAGATGATAAAATTGATAGTGAATAATCACAAAATTGATTTATTCAAGAATTGTATGAAGTTTTAAAATCTGAGATTTTGGGTAATCGTTAATAAACATCCAATCGACTGAGAATATTTTCATACAATTAATTTATGGATAACTAAATGATGAATTGTGTTTTCAGAGAATGATTTCATACAACCAAGCAAGAGATCATGTTTTCATTTTCCTTGAATGGGCCTTATCATTATCCCAGAAATAAATTCTAGTGGCTAATGGGGCTATAATTTTGAAGCCTGAACTCATCACTAGAAATAAATAACTATACTATGCTATTAAATATTTGTTTCGTTTGCAATTTACTTGACTTAGCTACCAAATAAAATATTTTATTTATAAATTTTGTTCGCAGTCCAGAACTCCTTATTTGGTAAATATGTATTTATCAAAACTTGAGTTAGCATATTACCTAAGCTTAATTTTTTTGGAGAAAATATTTTTATAATAAAAGTTGCCTGTGAAATTTTGTATGATAGGAATTACCTTAGTTGATGCCAAAACATTGTCTTCATCCATAATACATTAGGTTTCAGGAAATGTATTTTCAGACGTACAAAATGACATTATTGCATTTTATTTTTCCTACTCAAATTTACTTATTAACCACTTGTATGTAGCGACTAACACATGTTATATGTTTTATAATCCCCACCAAACTCATCTTGTATTAGTTACTAACTCATATTATATATTACCAACTTAGTTTATATATTATCAAGGTGGGTTAGTGTAACACATAGCATATGTTGATAACTGAATGCATGCAAGAAGGGTTAATTGGTAACTTGGCTGGATGGGTTAATTAGTAACATACATTGTGGGTTGATAACTGAATATAAATGGTTAATAAGTGAGCTTGTGTGAGTTCTTCCCACTCTCGTAGCGCAATGGGACATCACCGCCCCTTCAGGACAGCAGCTCGCAGTCTCGAATCGTATCTGCCCCGTCGAGGGTGGCTTTCCCGCGTGCGCAGACCGCTGCGCCACTGTCCCAAAAAAAAAAGTTTGTATGAGTCAAAAATATATAGCGTGATTACATAATTTTACATTTTCTTAGATTTAGAGTGCCCCAATTTCTAAGAATATTCCCGTGGAATTACGTAGTCAAAGTCGCTAGGTATGTCACCGTGATCGAGGTTAATCAGAAAAAAAAAGTATGGGCGTAATTTTCAGACATTCGTTGGTTATGACTGTAATTTATCACATTGTTATTTTTAACATAGGTAAAGTTTTCACGAGTAAGTTTATAGTTTTTACTATAGCTAGAATTTCAGCTCTACTCAGGTTTAATTCATATTGGAGTTCAAATTTAGTACAAACTCCTTTGTAAGACTCAACCCCTATGCACACTCAGTTGGTGAAACTCAAGTTTTAGCTAAGTCTAAACTCGTATTACTTTTTATCTGAACTTATTTCAAATATTTAAGTGATATGATATATTATTAATATTTATATTATTTATTTTTTTAAAATAAATATTTAATTAGATTATTCAGGAAGATATCACATCAAAGGTCATATCAAATTCGACTTATTAATGAATAGAGATTTATTATTTTTTGTCTAAATTTACTCATTTAACATAATAAACGAGTCAAGTCAAATTTTTTTAGTTTTAGCGAGTGTATTGATCAACTAGAGTAAATCTGGTTATTCTCAACTAAAAGTAATTTGAAACTCCACATTTAAATAGATCACATCAAAGATTCATAATTTAGTTTGGAAATTTAAATGGAGCTCCCTAGTCCCATCAACGTAGGTATCTAATTTAGATGTTAGTTCAGGAATTTAATTATATCATGTAAATTTTTAAGTAGAACATTATATATGCTTCAGTGCATAAAGTTAATTTTCATCTGAAATCGGCAACATCATCTATTAAAGTGTAAAATGTCACTTTACCCTCTATTTTGGTACATGACCTTCTGGCCTGCATATATGGATCAAAATCTGAAGTTGTGCCAAGTTTATGAATTAGCATGTAATTTGACAAAATTACAGAAAATTAGTGTGAAATTTTCAATGATTTGTTCCTTCAAGAAAACCCATCATAACAGTCAGTTTTTTTTTTATGTTTGTTGATCCGACACAGTTTGATTGAAAATAAAGGCTGTCGAAATTGTGTGCGTGACAAGACTATATGTATTATCCATAGTACCAATACGCTTAAATATTTTAAAATGTAAATAAATTTTAAAATTTTTTCAAGCTAGATGGGGCCAAACTTACCTCATCAATCATAAAATTCAAGTTGGTTTTAAATTAATCAGTCAAAATGTTTTTATACTAAGATATATATATATGTTACCATTAATAATCTTAAAACTTTACTTATTCAGTTTGTGGATCTGATTTGGTTAGGGGATACTGATAAGCAAATCAAATCAGAGTGATTAGCGATTCAAATCAAAAAATAATAATAATAATAAGCTACTTGCTTAGATGATTTGTTTGCTGTTATAACCGAATAATGATCACACACCAAGTAACACACACTGGGTTAACACTGAATATTAGATCTGCTCTCTTTCTCTTCCTATAAATAAATACATATTTTTTGACAAGTTTTGTTACAAAAAATATGGTTGTGTAGAGAAAATCCAGGTTATCATGTAACTATATAAACACCCTATTAGCACTGTTGGATACAGATAATTATAAAAGGATAATAATTTGATGGGTGATATACACAAGATGGGAAGAGAGTTACAGGAACTAGGATGATAATCAAACCGTGCACTCCAATGTAAGCATAAAAACCACCTTACTTTATCATCTTATTTGAAAAATATCCCTGCTCAACATGGAGAATTAATTCCATTGCCACAATTTGATGATAATAATGCTTGATTACTTCTCTTTGTTGAACTTCTTCTCAGCCACATCCACTCCACTCCATAGCTTTTGAAGTTAGGATTGTGTTGCACTTGGGTCTTCTCCTAATTAACCATTGCCCCTACCTTTTCCATGGTAGCTGTTTTTGTAGGTCAACTTCCTTGTTTCATTTATTCTCTTGCTGAAATGTTTATCTCAATGAAGCGTTTGAACCTTCGCATGACATTAATGGCCAAGTGTGTCAATGAGAATTTTAAAATTCTTCATTAACATTTACTACTTGAGGTATGTTCAATTTGCATTTCCTCCACCTACCTTCATCTATATTATCTTGAAGTCTGCATATGCTAGTTTATCTTTGTATTCCTACTTCAGATTCATTTTATTTTATCATTTTATTGGTTGACAAGATTTGGAAAGGGCACACCGTAATCTTCCTTGTCCCTTTATTCTCGGGCACCAGACCTCGTGTCTATTAGGGGTGTTCACAATTCGGTTTGGATCAGATTTAAACCTGACACTGTGTTTTTAAATTGAAATGGTAAAAAGAAGTAAAAAAGGAAAATAAACTTTCTAAAAACCTTATCTGTTTAGGGTCTTTTTGGACTATCCCTGGCATCAGTAGACAGTTATTTACATTGTAATTTTTCTAAGACCTTGCATTTAACAAATCTCTCTTCTATTTGTCTTCGCCTTTTTAGGCCAAAGTTTTTTTATTCTTTCTAGAGAACTCATTTCATCATCATCTTTTGTGACATACTTTATGGCATGGTTGATTAGAGCATCAAACATGATACTATACCAATATTGATTAATATTGTTGAAAGTTGGAGTATCAATATCAAAATTGACACGAGTTGACACTTAAATTACATAACATCTTTTGTTTGTACTAAAATTTTAAAATCGATACTATTAACCAAACACTTTCTATTCATTGCTATCAATATCAATTTTAAAATCGATAATGATAGGGATGTCTAATAGTATCACCAAAGAGGGCCTCACCAAACTTTGTTGCATTGTGAATTTTAAATTTTGACTTATTTTGTCAAAAGCACCACCTAGCCTGTGGTTCACAATGTCTAAGGCTTCCTGAAATCAGATCTTACTAAGATCTCCATAAAGCAAATAGATTCTTCAATACATCTCCATAATGCCTGTTGTTCACAGTAGAACTTGCTCTCTCTCTCTCTCATATTGTCATAAGTGTTGGGTAGGGATCAGGTCTTAGTTGCACACTCCAACTTGTCTTTTAGGGGTTCAGTCCCCTTCAACACTGACATCCTGTCTCCACGTGCCTTAATCACTTTCCGGCCTTTCAATGTCTTCTTGGAAGTACATATTGTCGTAGATGTAGGCTTGACATGATGTAGACAAATTTCAAAATATACATTTCAATTATTTTAGTCTCTTAAGCCATTTTTTAAATATATCATTAGCAGATCCTTAAAGCTCCGATCTTTTCTTTTCCTATTATTCATCTTTTGTTCTGGTGCAAATGGGTTTACTTCCCAGGCATGCATATGTTTACAAATTGCCATTTATTTTTGCCTAGTATACTAGAGCATTTCTCATAAACCCACCCTATCAACTAATCCTTGCAATCGAGTGGCATGTTTTTAAAAGAAAGGAAAATTTTTGGGCCTGCTTTGAGTTTGAAAAAACAAAAAACAAAAACAAACAGGAGGCCCCTGCTTGAAGTCGGAAGAACATCATCTTCTTCAGAGTTCTGACCAGTGATGCCAAAGTTTTGTCCAGTCCATACACTGGGTGATGTGGGACACACACCCATCCATCAAGCTCCCTTTGAGCTCATCCTTCCATTCATTGCCCACGCATGCAGAGGAGGTTGAACATGAACTTGAACATGTATTGTGGGAGGGGATCAGAAACGGCTGTGGCTAAGGAGGTAGAATCTCACAACCTACCAGTGTAAATCAAAATTGAAAAGAAACTAGAATATCATGGGTCCGATTTAATCAAAATTGGAATCACAATGGCATCTTCATTAGAACGAAAATCAGAATGATATTAAGATATTTCACTGTTGTTTTGTTCATTGCAGTACAATATATGGGGATTAATTAGTAAGCAACCTAGGAATCAGATGTGCCCCCTGATGGTGAAACAGAGTAGAGCACAGTTGGCACTCAAAAAAATGTCATGACATCCAGAACCGGCAAGTTTTGGGCAAAATACATGAAAGAAAATCGAACAGGCAAGTGTGATCTACTTTTCATCACATTTAGGGCCAATGGGCCGAACAGGCCCAATAAGCCTTATTGGGCCCGACCAGCTGGATGATGACTTGATAACGGTCAGACACCACTATCTTGTCCGTCTAGCTCAAACTTGAGCAACAACGAAGTCGGATCGAAAATCCGACTTGAATTCAACAAGTTATGGGTCAAACGATGAAAACACTCCCGAATGGCCTTTGGTAGGCTTAATGGGCCCAAATAACAAAACAAGTTGGCTCACAGCACTGCACCAGTCAAGACATTTCCAACGGCGCCTCACATGTCAAAATCTGGCTTCGGACAGTAAAATGACCGTTTTGCCCTTGTGGGATTCGGGCAATCGGGGGAAGGTCCAAAGAAAAGTGGCACCACCAAAAGGTCTACTTGACTTTCAGATAAACAATGATAGAGTCAGATCGGCAATCCGACCCATATTTAGAAAGTTACGAGGAAAACACTGAAAGTCAATTTTCGAATGGCCTTAATAAGGGCATATCAAGTCCGAAAAACAAAACAAGTGGGTCCATGGGGCTGTACCAGTTGAGGGCTTCGCAACGGTACTCTGAATGTCAGAATCCGATTTCGGATGGTACCCGAACGGTAAAATGACCTCTTTCGCCCTTGGTAGGTTTGGGCAATTCGGGATAGACCCGATAATATCTTGGTACATCATTAAGCCCGCCAAGCTCCATATTGAGCAACATTAAAGTCAGATCAGAAATCTGACTTGTATTCGGCAAGATATGGGCAAAACAATGAAAGTGGACTTCCAGGCGGTCTTTACTGGGCTTGGTGGGCCCAAATGACCAAACCAGTGTGTCAACAGTATTGCCTCGACAGAGAGCTTCGCAACGGTGCCTTGAATGTCAGAATCCGACTCCGGATGAAAAAATGACCGTTTTGCCCCTATTGGGCCCGGACAAATTCAGACAGGCCCATTAACATCTGGCGTCAGCAAAAGTCCGCCCGACTTCCAGATGAACAATATCGAAGTTGGATCATCAATCCAATCCATATCCGGAAAGTTATGGACGAAATTTGAAAAATTGCAAAGTCGGCATGCACTCCGAGACAGGTGGAGCTGTCCAAATAATTTCAGATAGTAAGATCTATGCATGGAAACCAAAGCTCTGATGCATAGATATTTAATTGTATTTTAAATACAATTTTCAAAATTTTCAAGGGCTGAGATTGCACCGATCGGGAAAATTCACCGAGTCGGTGATCCCTGGATAAATTGAGAATTATCAACCGTTGATATGATTGGGTACAAGTTCTATGGTTATCAGAACATCTTCTAGATTATTCCGGTCAATTTCAAAGTTAATTAAATTAATTCCATCCGGAATTAATACCGATTATTGGATGGAGTCATCAATACGATGTGAGAAGGGTGCACGAATCCGATGAACATGATGTATTCTCAATTTAAATAATGGATCATACCTACGATCAATGGTTAGAATTGGATGATCAAATGATCTCGTTATCGTGATTGGATCTAAAAGATTAAATATCCACCGTTGGATTTAAATCCTTGAGATGGAGATTAAATTAAATGTTGCGGCCGCACTCTCCTCCCGCAACCGCACAGACCGGGTCAAAAAAGATGCTGTCGCACATCCCTTCCCACATAACCCCACGTTTGACCATGCTTCTCTCTCTCCCACCTCCTGTTGTACATAGCGAGAGAGGAGTTACGAGAGAAGGGGGGATGGCTGCCCAGGGGGAGGGTATTTTTTTATTTTTTCTCTCCTCTTCGTACAGTCGGGGGGAAGGAGATGGAGGAGACGGCTGCATAAACTCTTCCACTCCTCTACTCCTCCGGCCTGTTGCTGCTACCCATCCGGAGGCTGCCGTGGTGACCTGCTATTGATGTTCCAATGCATCGTGGAGGAGGTGAAGATGTCCACGCGAAGCACCCGCCGCCGTGGCCGCCGTCGTTGGAGACCATCGATACGGGCTCCACCCATGGTTGTCCATCCTCCACTCGTGCCGGATCCACCGCTCACGGAGGAAGATGAGGATGTCGATGGAGTCCCGGATGCCGCCGGCTGCCGCCTTTCCTTCCAAGACCCGTGGATGGATGCATCCGTTGAAGAACATGGAGAAGAAGAGGGCGAAGCAAGCTTCCTTATGCTCCTCTTCCCGCTGCACCGGAGCCCTTCCATGCCGTCACGATGCCGCTCCTCATAATGCCGTAAAACAGGCCGCCAAGGCCCCTCTCTCCCGCCCCCCGCCATAGGCCGCCGTGGCCCATCTTAAAATCAAAATTGTCATTTGGCCGACGGGGTCCATGTTTATCAGAATCACCAATGCCGCCAGGGCCAGATTCTACAAGAAATTTCAAGGCCGCCAGGGCCAGATTCTACAAGAAATTTCAAGGCTGCCAGGGCCCCATTGAAGCTTAAACAGGCCTTCAAGGCCCAATGAAGACAAGTCTGGCCGCCAGGGCTTCAAGAACTTAAATTGGTCATCAAGGCCTTAAAAAAAATAATTTTAATCAAATCTGAAACAAAAAAAAATTAAGAGCTAGCCTATTTCACATAGGTTACCTCAAGGGACGGGCACTCGGGCATGTCCCCGGCGTGTTTGATCCTGGACGGGGAAATGGGCAAGCTCCCATCTTCTACCGATCCTTCCCCCGAAGTAGGGAGTATCAAACTCCACCTACTAAGGGAGGTATATCTCATCAATTTAAGGGGAGGTCATGTCAAAATTTCCCCTTAAATTAAAAAATGAGAGAAATATGCCGAGGAAGGATCATCCTATGTCCATCAAGGACTAAGGAAAATTCATCAATGGGAAACACGACATTTTATGTCACCCACATGTAATTTGCATTCGAATTTGTCAATAAATGGAATTTCGAATTTTGCATGCCATTATTGTCATCGAACTTATGAAAAACCCCATAGACTCGGAGGAATGTAAAAATATATATAATAAAATAAATCTGAAAATAACGATAATACGGTCGAACCACCAACATAAATATTTTTTTCTCAAAAATAATTTTCAGATAATCAAAACATAAAAAAATAAATTTTGTGAATCAAAATGCCAATTAAAAGAAAATAAATAAAATAAACCCAATAAAAAATAAGATATAGCCAAATAAATCAAAATACCCCAAACAGGTTCAAAACACCAAATTCATTATGTTATTCCACAACATAAAAAATGGCAAAGAATCTCAAATAAAAATTATCCAAGTCAATTCAAAATCAAACCCAAAACAAAAAAAATAATTGTGGAACAGATCCTCAATTAAAAAAATGTTTTAAATCCTAACTTAAAATGACATTTAAATGAAATGCATCCTAAGCAAAAATCACAATTCAGATTCAACCAAAAGATATCAAGTCCTAATTAAAAAAAAACATAACAAATCAAACTTTCAAAACAAATCCAAATCAAGTTGAAACCAAATGACTCACATAAAAGACATTAAGTCTTAATCAATTCAAATCTTGAAAATCTCCAAATCTGAAAAATTCAAATGTAAAACCCAACCAAATCGAAACTAAATAAAAAAATGAACATCCATCAAATTTCAAACCCTATTAAAAATCCTCAACCTAAACAAAAACAAATCTTAACAACAAACCTAATGCAAACAATTCAAATCAAATCAAACCATAGTTCAAAACACTAAGTTTTGCATTCCATCAAGTGTATGGGGTTATTACTCCCATGTGTTTATCGTATGGATGTATGTCTTCTATTCACAAAATTGCTATGGCGGCTAATCAAGGGTATTCGAGTATTCTCGATGTAATTAACATCGGATCTTCGCACCATCCGATGGGGAGAGGTCAAAAACAAATTTTCAAAGAACCTAATAACCTCAACATATATTTTTATGCATACCACTGACCTAGTTAATACTGTTATGAAATACCACATATTTTCTAATAGTCAAGGCTAAGTCAAAAGTCAAATCAAAAACGGAAAATGAATTTCCGAAAATTTATCCGAAAATTGAGGTTCCAACAATTGGCACGCCCGGTGGGAGCTCTCCTTCCCTTCATCTCTCCGTCATAGCAATTCAAGAAGACATACATCCCAAATTTCATATATATCTAACACATGCTTCTTTCCTTTTTGTGCGAGGAGGAGGCGGAAAATGTCAAAGGATGAGACCCGGTGGGGTCCAACGATCCCACCATGAAGACTTCATCCCGATGTTGCAAACATCTCAAGAAGCCACTCTCGGAGTTCATCCAACACCGAGAATATTTCAAGGGCCAAACAACTTGATCCTATTTCCAAAGAGCTTACCACGGAAGCTCCCCAACAAACAACTCCGGGGGCAGGTGGTCATGGATTCTGTCACCACCAACTCTCAAAGAATTTAAAGAGGCACCAAACATGCCGCCTCAAGACCCATCAACTATATACCAGGGTCGGTCTTTCATAATCGACCAAGGTAATGGGAGGACAATGCCAAGGCAAAGTCTAATTCCTCCATCTCCAACAAGTGCATGGCACCGGGGCAACCACAACAAGAGAAGGTTGACAACAACAACAACAACAACAACAAAAAAAGAAAAGAAAAAAAAGGGGGGCTGCTGGCCAACCGGCAAAGAAAGCTTCCGGACTCAAGCCGGCAACAATTTCATTTAGCAGGGAACAAATTCCTAAGTCCAAAAGAACTCTATCAACCAAATGGGGGCAAGGAACGAATCCTTCACCCAAAAAGTCATATCTGGTCAAGCAATGGCCATATTCTTAATTCGTGAGATTACCATTGCTGGCCAACTGGCAGAGAAATCTCTCAAACTCAAGCTGGTGATGTCGTCATTCGGCAGGGAATAAATCTCTAAATCCGGATGAACTTCACCAATCAGATGGGGGCAAGGAACAAATCCTTCGCCTAAAAGTCATACATGGTCAAGCAATGGCCATGCCAAGCAACATGTCAAGAAGAAACCAACTCCCAACTCATGAAACTGTCATGTCTAGCCTACCAGAGGCTCAACATATTCAAAGGACAAGGAATCAATCCTATGTTTCCAAAATAAAAACACACTTTGGCCAACCAGAGATAGTTTGGCTCCAAACAAATGCTACTTTGGTAAGGAACAAATCCATCACCCGAGTGGAAGATGTTGAGACTGATTGGTGGCCCGCATTTCATTGAGGTGCCGTCTCTCAATTCACTGTCTCACCATGATTGGTTAAATTGAGGGCTCGAATCATGAGAGATTTCAACTGGGTAAGGGATTAACCCTTGACCTGGGAAAGTAATGTGGCTTCAGTTAAGCCCCAAATGTCGCTTGGGTAAAGAACAAATCTTATGCCCAAGAAAACAAAAAAATCATCAAAGCATGGTTGCCCGGTCAACGGCATATACCAAAGATGTTTCAAGAGGGATTAACACACAAATCTATGAGAGTACCATGATAAACCAATCAACAGGTTCATGTCAAAACTGCTATAAGAAGGGAACAACCCTCAATCCACAATGCTGCCATTAGTGGCCTTCGTCCACAACATGCAATGGGGAGTCTGACAACGGCATATGCCACATAAATGCCATTTCCATGAGGAATCAATCCTCACTCCATGACATGAAGTATTTAGGGCTGGCTAACCAAGTAGGGGAGTCAATCTTCTACTCTTGAAATGCCGAGGGCTATCAATCATGGGCTCAGTCCTGAGATACTATGCACTGTGGCTGCCCAGCTGACGAACAGCATCAAAGTTATGTAAGGGATCAACCCTCTAATCTGAAAATTGACAACTTGGGCCAAGCAATGGCCCAGCATGTTGCTGCCTGGGTGAGGGACCAACCCTCAACCCACAATCTCAATTCTCAACCAAGCTTGATTGACCAGCAATTCAGGCTCCTCATACTCCTCTTCAAATTGGGAACTAATCCCATACTTGTGCCATGGCCCAGGCTATTCAGTTAGTGGCACAACTCCAAAGTATCCCTCGGGCTAGGAATAAATCCGATGCCCACATTAAAGCTTGCATATGCAGGACATCATCGCACTCTACTCAGGGGGCAAGATGCTCATCTGTACATGCTATGTTAATTCGACAACAAGTCAACATGAACCACCACCAAGATGAGGGGGCAACCCTCTGCTCCTCAGTCCAAGGAGGGCAGGCCGATCAACGGTCCATAATGTTATTGGTCAGGCAAGGGGTCAATCTTCAGCCAGACACCCCCAATAAGTCATGCCGACCAACGGCTTGGTTAATTTATGCTTTCCCTCGGACAAGGAATCAATCCTTTGTCTGCTCATATGTTATGGTCAACTAATTCTTAGTTGAGTCCAAAAAAAAATTGCCCATGCTGCAGCCGACTTGATGGAAGGCTCGTCAAACTCAATATGAACAAGAAAAACAATTCAGAATTTCATACTTCGCTGGGGGGCAATCGCCCAGCCACACCATAATAGCATGGGCCAAGGATAAACCACATGCCCTATATGTTATCCAGCAATCAGGGAGGAAGCAATCTTCCACCTCAAAAGGGGAGCTAGTACAGGTTCCAATTGCTAACCGTTATGCCACTCTGGCCCGGTTGGAGAAAAAGAACAAGGCTGCTCCCCAACCTTCCACCAACACTACTGCGAGCGCCCATTCGGGGAAAGAAGAAATCTTTCGCCCATAAAGTTATGCATGGCCAGTCAGTGGTCTCAATTGCTACTGGAGAAAGGGAGCAGGCTCTTTTCCTAAAGATCAACAATTCTGGCTGATCAACGGCCCACCAAGCAATGGTTCTAGTGAGGGATCAACTCTCGGCCCATAATTCAAACGGGGCTAACCGATCAACGGTACCATCCACACATACTACCTTCAACATGCCAGTTCAACAGGGATAACCGATCAACGGTTCTGTCCCCCAATACTGTTGGATGGGCTAGGAATCAATCCTAAGCTCACCAATTGAAAAATGCTGCCCGGATATCGGTGCAACTCCAAAATATTCTTTGGTCTTGGAACAAATCCGATGACTACATCAAAACTTGCTCAGATATGGCTCCTCTCTATTATGCTGAGGCAGATGAAGTTGGAGCTCACCAACCAACATTTAGCCAATCGTTTCTGCCACTCTGGCTCGATTGGATGAAAAGAATAAGGCTGTTGCCCAGCCTTTTGCCAGCATTGCTGCAGCTGCACGGGGAAGGAAGAAATCTCTCACCCGTCAATTCATTTCTGACCAATCTGTGGTCCCAACTGTTAATGGAGAGAGGGATTAGTCCTCCTGTCTGAGAATCAACAAAACTGGCCGATCAACGGCTAGACATGCTATTTCTCGGGTAAGGGACCAGCCCTTGGCCCGTGACTTCGACCAGGGTAACCGATCAACGGTTTCATCCCTAGACATTATCTTCCGGGTGAGGGATTAACCCTCGACTCATTAGTTCAAGCAGGACAACTGATCAACGGTTCTGTCCAACTAGACAACTCGACGGGCTAGGAATCAATCCTATGCTCGCCAGATTGCAAGAATGCTGCCCGGTTATCGGTGCAACTTCAAAGTACTCCCTGGTCCTGGAAGAAATCCTATGACCACATAAAAATGGCCCAGATGTGGTGCCTTTTTCATGCTCGGGTTCGGAATCAATCCGTCACCCGATATACATCAAATATTGGTCGATTCGTCGATCAATCCCGCAAATTCATCCATCTGACCGGGGGCAAGCCTCTAAGTCACTCCAGTACAACTTGGGCTAAGGATCAACCAGACGCCCATCATAATGGTAAAGAGCAAAGAAGAAATCCTTTGCGTACGAAAGAAATGCATTCAACCAAAAAGTGACCGGTCCTCTGGCCACGAAGTAAGGAAACAATCCCCCATACTTCAATAAATCCGGCCAATCAAGGGTCGAAAACATGGCTTTCAATGAAACAAGGGATCAACCCTATATTCTTCAGTTAAAAGGAGCCAGCCGATCAACGGCCTATGATGCTACAGAAAGATCAGCCTTTTACCCTTTCTCTCAACCAATATGGCCAACCAATGGTCCAGTCTTCTAATTCCTGCTTGCGGGTGGGGAATCAATCCTCTATCGGGCAAATGGATGCCGCTGTCATGATATCAGTTTGATAGTCATATGTCAATTGGGCTCGGAACAAATCTTATGCCCTCACTGAATGATGTCTATACGACGTTACCTGACAAGGTTGTGCTCGGGAGAGAAGGCAATTCTCAACCCATTTGGGAACTACTCATCTAGCCGGGGGCATACCCCCAGGCCATGTCATGTCACGCAGGTGTGAGGGTGAACTCTCCACCTAAAAAGGTAACAGGGGGCAAGAGGACCAACCTATACCAGTGAAGCCCCAGAAAATTGCCAATCTGCGCTAACTACAAAGGGAGACAAAGAAGAAATCATTATCTCAACAGGAGACTACATGAAGTCAGTCCTGTTATCAGGGTGAGGGAGCAACCCTCCACCCTTCAAGTTATCATATCAGGCTGGACAGCGGCCCCCGAGGCTACAATTCAGTGGGGGACCAACCCTCAACTTAACATTTCAAATTAGTCTTGCTGGTCAACAGCTCGACCCGATTATGCCTTTTGACAAGCATGTCAACATGCCAGGGCCAGCCATTAGTCCACTACAAAGCATAAAACTTGGGCAAGGAAGAAATCCAACACCCGCCACAAAATTGAGCCAGGGGAACGAAGAGTCCATAGGACAGCCCTCCGCAGACCCCTCACATCAAATACAAAACAAGTCATCAACATGCCCTCAAATGTCCCCAAAGCAATCTCCTATATGCCCTCACATACCACAAAAGAAACAGTCTTCATGGCCTCCGACATGCCCATGTACAAATAAAAAAAAACCTCCATGGCCTCTGACATGCCTAAGTCCCAACTCATGCTAATGGCTGTGACATGCCTATGCCCACATACAAGCCATCCCCAAGGCCCCCAATATGCCTGTGACCCGTCTTACACAGCTCCCCTGTGTGAACTCCAAAGGAATTTCAAAAAAAAAGAAGAAGAGAAAACAGGTTGGATGGAGGAGGTACTCCCAACTCAAGCAATGAGAGAAATGAATTCTCAAATTGACACTAGCAACTCTTAAAAGGGAAGAAATCTCTAAGCTGAGTTGGACATGCAATCTCGGGCAACCATTTGATCGAGAAAAGGGAGTCTGGAGGTTAGTACAAGGTCAGTTGGCTATCGCTAGTATCACCTCGAAGAAGACAAAATATATTGAGGACACAAGGCAACATGTTCATTTGTGCTTGTCAAGCCTCAAATTTCAACAATCAGAGAAAGTGCACGAGGAGGTCAAGAGCCTAAGGTGCCAATCCTGTGTCACCTCTACCTGCATTTCTCCATCAACATATTAGGCATTTACATTGATGGTGGGATGATGAGTAGGCGGAGCATGACCGAAGTTCATATGGCTTGAGGGAAGCCTGAATTCTCTTGTGAAAGAAAAAAAAAAGAAGAAAAAAAGAAAGAAAGAAAGAAAGATGAAATACCTTGACAGACTTGGTTAGTTACACCATTAATTGACCAAGGGCAAGATATGTCAAACAAAAAAATCCGGCTGAGGTGATGACCCGTTGAGGGGCACCCCAGGCAAAAGTGGATCACCCTGCTGTATGAAAACCCTGCAAATGGGCGTACAGACAAAAGGAAAAGGAGACTAGCTTGGGTGAAAACCTTTTAAAAGGCAATCAAGTTAGTTTGAAAAAAAAAGAGAGAGAAAAAAGAAGAAAGAAAGAAAAAAAAAGAGAGTGAGAAACTCTGGAAATTCAAAGTTCAAAAAAAGAGGAGACTCACCTCTTATCTAAACATGTCAAATTTCATGCCATCATGACTTGCATGTCCACATGGCTTCAAGCAGTTTCATACCATTATGACCAGCCAGGTCTACATGGTTTTCAAAAAAATTCATACCATTATGACCCTCTCGGTCTATATGGTTTGCTAATAAATCCCCAGGCTATCATAACCCTCTTGGCCTACATAGCCTTCAACCTTTCATACCATTATGACCCTCTTGGTCCATATGGTTTGCTAACAAGTCTCCAGACTATTATGGTCATTTTGGCCTATATAGCCTACAACCTTTCATACCATTGTGACCCTCATGGTCCGTATGGTTTCAAAAAAAATCACATACCATTATGGCTCTTCAAGTCTATATGGTTTTCAAACATGTATACCATCATGACCCCTCAGGTCTATATGGTTTTCAAATCTCCATACCATCATGACCCTTCAGGTCTACATGGTCCCCAAGCCCTTACGTCATCATGACCAGCAAGGTCTATGTGACTGTCAAAATTCTATGTCAATATGACCCTCTCGGTCTATATGGTTTTCATAAATCCCATACCACCATGGCCTTTTGGTCTAAATGTTGTTTGGATCCTATGCCACCAAGGCTGGACATGGAACCATTCTCATGCCCCAAATCCCACCGGCAACATTTGAGCCTTGAGCCTTTAAGCTTGGGTTTTACCCTAAATTCATACTTCATGGGCCAAGTATGATCATTTCATACTTGCATGTCCCACAACTCTACAAGCGGCAGCAAGCCATCCCATATTTCATCTTTTAGACCGAATGCGACTCCTTCGCATTCATAAGTCTTTAAATTCAGTGGCATTAAGTCATCTTACCACATTCGGCATCAAGCCACCACATTCGGCATTAAGCCATCACCTCCTCTTTGGCATCAAGCCATAATATTCTTTTTGGCACCAAGCCATCATACCTCTTTTGGCACCAAGCCACTACATTCGGCATCAAGCCGTCATGTCCTTTTGGCATCAAGCCATGATACTGCTTTGATGTTAAGCTATATCTTTTGGCACCAAGCCACTACATTCGGCATCAAGCTGTCATGTCCTTTTGGCATCAAGCCATGATACTGCTTTGATGTTAAGCTATATCTTTTGGCATCAAGCCACCCAAATCTCTTTGGCATCAAGCTACTCTTGGCATTAAGCCACCAAATCCCTTGGCATCAAGCCACCCAAAATCCCTTTGGCATCAAGCCACTCTTGGCATTAAGCCACCAAATCTCTTGGCATTAAGCCACCAAATCCCTTGGCATCAAGCCACTCCTTTGGCATCAAGCCACCCAAATCTCTTCGGCATCAAGCCACTCTTGGCATTAAGCCATCAAATTTCTTTTGGCATCAAGCCACCAAACTTCCTTTGCCAGCAAGCCATTTAAATCTTTTTAGCATCAAGCCACCAACTTTCCTTCGGCATTAAGCCACCAACTTACCTTCAGCATCAAGTTATCTAACTCTTTTTGGCACCAAGTCATCAAACTCTTTTCGGCATCAAGCCACCAAATTCCTTTCGACACAAAGCCACCAAACTCATGTTGGCAGCAAGCCATTTAAATCTTTCAAAGCAAACTCTTTTGGCACCAAGCTATTATATTTTTCTTGGCATCAAGCCATCTCAGAATCTTATGTCCATCTGGCCGAGTCTTCACGCTCACATGTCCTTTGGGTCCTTTTGACGTTAAGCCACCTTAAACTCTACCCAATAGGCCGAGTGTGACTTCTTCATACTCACATGCCTTTTAGGTCCTTTTGGCATTAAGTTACCCTAAATTCTACCCAATAGGCAGAGTGTGATTCTTTCATGCTCACATGTCCTATGGGTGTCTTCGGCATTAAGCCACCAAAAATTTTTGCTCAACAGGCCGAATATGACTTTCACATATTCACAAGCCTACAAGTTCTTTCGGCATCAAGCCATTAAATTTCTTTCGGCGCCGAGCCATCAAACTTCTTTTGGGCATCAAATCATTATACTCCTGTTGGCATCAAGCCATCAAACTCCTTTTGGGCATCAAGCCATTTTATTAGTTTCAGCATCAAACCATCAAGTTCATGCCCTACGGGCCGAGTATGTCTTCTTCATACTCACAAGCCTACAGGTCTATCAAGCACAAAGCCCCCAAATCCCATGGCCCTGGGGAAGCCTCAATTCCTCTCCGTCAAAATTCTATGACCCGGGGAAGCCTTAATTCCTCATTTTCCAAAACAATTTCATGGCTTGAGGGAAGCCTTAATTCCCTACAAAAAAAAGTGGGCCAAAAAAAAAAATTTATGTTGCCCGACAGTCTTAGCTGGTCACCCATAAATGATCGGTTGAGAGCAAAAATGTCAAGAAAAGAAGAAGAAGAAAAAATACCTGGCTAGAGTGAAAACCAAAAAAAGGGCACTCTAGGCAAAATCAGGCAACCCCGCTACATGAAAACCTGTTCTAAGGCATGTAGGCAAAAAGAGAAGGGGGCTAGTCTGGGTGAAAACCTTGCAAAAGGCAGTCAGACTAGTAAAAAAAAAGAGAGAAACAAAATGAAAAATTGAAGACCTTACATCACCACAGCTCTCTTAGTCTATGTGGTCTTGAACTCTACACTGCCATGGCCCTTACAGCCTATGTAGTACCCAAAACAAAAATTTTCACACCATCATGACCCTTCTGGTCTATATGGTTCCCAAGCTTAAATTCTACACCATCATGGCCCTTTCGGCCTACATGGTTTTTGCCCCAAAAGTTTCATGTCATAATGACCCACATAGTCCATATGGTCCTCCAAATCTCTTGCCCTCGATTTTTTAGGCTTATATGACCTCATACTACTGGGCTGTCAGGGTCGGACACTAAATTTCCATGTGTCTCACAAACCTGACCAACAAACCAAACCTCATGGCCTAGATGTAAGCCTTAATCCTCCAAGACAAAACTCAACCCTACAGGCCGAGCCGGAACAAATCCTACTCAACACGCCTATAGGTTTGGCATCAAGCCACTATACAACATTACTCTATGGGCTGAGTGTGACTTCTTCGCATTCACATGTCCCATAAGTCAAACATTAAGCCACCACATTCACATTCATACCCTAGGCACGACCATATCCTATTAACATGCCCTACAAACAAATTTCTCACCACCAAAACAAACCAATTTCATAGCTTGAGGGAAGTCTCAATTCCTACAAAAAGGGGGAAAGTCAAAGTCTAACATATAGGGAATGGCAGCCAGACAAGAAAAATCAAGGTTGGTCACATCCAAGGGCCCAAGCCCTTCTCTGTCCTAAAGAAGATCAAGCAGTAGGGAGCAACATGGCAGATAAACAGCCTGGCGCAAAAAGACAAGAGGCCAGATGCCAACTCTACACGGGCGATTCCTCATCACCTCATGTCTTCAAGAAATCACCCGTGGGGGGCATTTGTTGGCACCCAAAAAAATGTCATGACATCCAGAACTGGCAAGTTTTGGGCAAAATACATGAAAGAAAATCGAACAGGCAAGTGTGATCTACTTTTCATCACATTTAGGGCCAATGGGCCGAACAGGCCCAATAAGCCTTATTGGGCCCGACCAGCCGGATGATGACTTGATAACGGTCAGACACCACTATCTTGTCCGTCTAGCTCAAACTTGAGCAACAACGAAGTCGGATCGAAAATCCGACTTGAATTCAACAAGTTATGGGTCAAACGATGAAAACACTCCCGAATGGCCTTTGGTAGGCTTAATGGGCCCAAATAACAAAACAAGTTGGCTCACAGCACTGTACCAGTCAAGACATTTCCAACGGCGCCTCACATGTCAAAATCTGGCTTCGGACAGTAAAATGACCGTTTTGCCCTTGTGGGATTCGGGCAATCGGGGGAAGGTCCAAAGAAAAGTGGCACCACCAAAAGGTCTACTTGACTTTCAGATAAACAATGATAGAGTCAGATCGGCAATCCGACCCATATTTAGAAAGTTACGAGGAAAACACTGAAAGTCAATTTTCGAATGGCCTTAATAAGTGCATATCAAGTCCGAAAAACAAAACAAGTGGGTCCATGGGGCTGTACCAGTTGAGGGCTTCGCAACGGACCCTGAATGTCAGAATCCGATTTCGGATGGTACCCGAACGGTAAAATCACCTCTTTCGCCCTTGGTAGGTTTGGGCAATTCGGGATAGACCCGATAATATCTTGGTACATCATTAAGCCCGCCAAGCTCCATATTGAGCAACATTAAAGTCAGATCAGAAATCTGACTTGTATTCGGCAAGATATGGGCAAAACAATGAAAGTGGACTTCCAGGCGGTCTTTACTGGGCTTGGTGGGCCCAAATGACCAAACCAGTGTGTCAACGGTATTGCCTCGACAGAGAGCTTCGCAATGGTGCCTTGAATGTCAGAATCCGACTCCGGATGAAAAAATGACCGTTTTGCCCCTATTGGGCCCAGACAAATTCAGCAGGCCCATTAATGCGGCGTCGGCAAAAAGTCCGCCCGACTTCCGGATGAACAACATCGAAGTTGGATCATCAATCCAATCCATATCCGGAAAGTTATGGACGAAATTTGAAAAATTGCAAAGTCGGCATGCACTCCGAGACAGGTGGAGCTGTCCAAATAATTTCGGATAGTAAGATCTATGCATGGAAACCAAAGCTCTGGTGCATAGATATTTAATTGTATTTTAAATACAATTTTCAAAATTTTCAAGGGCTGAGATTGCACCGATCGGGAAAATTCACCGAGTCGGTGATCCCTGGATAAATTGAGAATTATCAACCGTTGATATGATTGGGCACAAGTTCTATGGTTATCAGAACATCTTCTAGATTATTCCGGTCAATTTCAAAGTTAATTAAATTAATTCCATCCGGAATTAATACCGATTATTGGATGGAGTCATCAATACGATGTGAGAAGGGTGCACAGATCCGATGAACATGATGTATTCTCAATTTAAATAATGGATCATACCTACGATCAATGGTTAGAATTGGATGATCAAATGATCTGTTATCGTGATTGGATCTAAAAGATTAAATATCCACCGTTGGATTTAAATCCTTGAGATGGAGATTAAATTAAATGTTGCAGCCGCACTCTCCTCCTGCAACCGCACAGGACCGGGTCAAAAAAGATGCTGTCGCACATCCCTTCCCACATAACCCCACGTTTGACCATGCTTCTCTCTCTCCCACCTCCTGTTGTACATAGCGAGAGAGGAGTTACGAGAGAAGGGGGGATGGCTGCCCAGGGGGAGGGTATTTTTTTATTTTTCTCTCCTCTTCGTACGGTCGGGGGAAGGAGATGGAGGAGACGGCTGCATAAACTCTTCCACTCCTCTACTCCTCCGGCCCGTTGCTGCTACCCATCCGGAGGCTGCCGTGGTGACCCGCTATTGATGTTCCAATGCATCGTGGAGGAGGTGAAGATGTCCACGCGAAGCACCTCGCCGCCGTGGCTGCCGCCGTTGGAGACCATCGATACAGGCTCCACCCATGGTTGTCCATCCTCCACTCGTGCCGGATCCACCGCTCACGGAGGAAGATGAGGATGTCGATGGAGTCCGGATGCCGCCGGCTGCCGCCTTTCCTTCCAAGACCCGTGGATGGATGCATCCGTTGAAGAACATGGAGAAGAAGAGGGCGAAGCAAGCTTCCTTATGCTCCTCTTCCCGCCGCAACCGGAGCCCTTCCATGCCGTCACGATGTCGCCTCCTCATAATGCCGTAAAACAGGCCGCCAAGGCCCCTCTCTCCCAGCCCCCCCGCCATAGGCCGCCGTGGCCCATCTTAAAATCAAAATTGTCATTTGGCCGACAGGGTCCATGTTTATCGAATCACCAATGCCGCCGGGCCGGATTCTACAAGAAATTTCAAGGCCGCCGTGGCCGTATTCTACAAGAAATTTCAAGGTCGCCAGGGCCCCATTGAAGCTTAAACAGGCCTTCAAGGCCCAATGAAGACAAGTCTGGCCGCCAGGGCTTCAAGAACTTAAATTGGTCATCAAGGCCTTAAAAAAAATAATTTTAATCAAATCTGAAACAAAAAAAAATTAAGAGCTAGCCTATTTCACATAGGTTACCTCAAGGGACGGGCACTCGGGCATGTCCCCGGCGTGTTTGATCCTGGACGGGGAAATGGGCAAGCTCCCATCTTCTACCGATCCTTCCCCCGAAGTAGGGAGTATCAAACTCCACCTACTAAGGGAGGTATATCTCATCAATTTAAGGGGAGGTCATGTCAAAATTTCCCCTTAAATTAAAAAATGAGAGAAATATGCCGAGGAAGGATCATCCTATGTCCATCAAGGACTAAGGAAAATTCATCAATGGGAAACACAACATTTTATGTCACCCACATGTAATTTGCATTCGAATTTGTCAATAAATGGAATTTCGAATTTTGCATGCCATTATTGTCATCAGAACTTATGAAAAACCCCATAGACTCGGAGGAATGTAAAAATATATATAATAAAATAAATCTGAAAATAACGATAATCTGGTCGAACCAGTCAACATAAATTTTTTATCTCAAAAATAATTTTCAGATAATCAAAACATAAAAAAAATAAATTTTGTGAATCAAAATGCCAATTAAAAGAAAATAAATAAAATAAACCCAATAAAAAATAAGATATAGCCAAATAAATCAAAATACCCCAAACAGGTTCAAAACACCAAATTCATTATGTTATTCCACAACATGAAAAATGGCAAAGAATCTCAAATAAAAATTATCCAAGTCAATTCAAAATCAAACCCAAAACAAAAAAAATAATTGTGGAACAGATCCTCAATTAAAAAAATGTGTTAAATCCTAACTTAAAATGACATTTAAATGAAATGCATCCTAAGCAAAAATCACAATTCAGATTCAACCAAAAGATGTCAAGTCCTAATTAAAAAAAAACATAACAAATCAAACTTTCAAAACAAATCCAAATCAAGTTGAAACCAAATGACTCACATAAAAGACATTAAGTCTTAATCAATTCAAATCTTGAAAATCTCCAAATCTGAAAAATTCAAATGTAAAACCCAACCAAATCAGAAACTAAATAAAAAAATGAACATCCATCAAATTTCAAACCCTATTAAAAATCCTCAACCTAAACAAAAACAAATCTTAACAACAAACCTAATGCAAACAATTCAAATCAAATCAAACCATAGTTCAAAACACTAAGTTTTGCATTCCATCAAGTGTATGGGGTTATTACTCCCATGTGTTTATCGTATGGATGTATGTCTTCTATTCACAAAATTGCTATGGCGGCTAATCAAGAGTATTCGAGTATTCTCGATGTAATTAACATCGGATCTTCGCACCATCCGATGGGGAGAGGTCAAAAACAAATTTTCAAAGAACCTAATAACCTCAACATATATTTTTATGCATACCACTGACCTAGTTAATACTGTTATGAAATACCACATATTTTCTAATAGTCAAGGCTAAGTCAAAAGTCAAATCAAAAACGGAAAATGAATTTCCGAAAATTTATCCGAAAATTGAGGTTCCAACAAGCACCTCAAGTAAAAAGTTTCTTCACATATCAACTACAATCTGCTAGCACCAGCACAATTTTAGACATGTTCAAACCTATGTTGCTTCATCTGGTTGAAGTCTGAGCAGGTCTGGCAAAAAATTACAGTTGGGGGAATCAATTCTTGTAACTTCTGGTCATATATATAACATTTATGGGGAATCGATCGATAGCATGTAAGAGTTTCAACAGCAGGTGTTTACTCTAAAACTTTATAAGATTCAATTGGGGACTTTCAAAGTGTATATAAATTAGCAAATTAAACCTTGGCTACTTCGAAAAGAAGAATCATCGTATATATAACGGGATCATCATGGTTTGTTTTCCATTAGATGACCTACTTATTTAAAAGAAAGGGGAGTTATGACGTTCATAAAAAAAGTTTTCTCTCTCTCTCTCTCTCTGCAAAAGCATTCCTTCTAAACATCTCCATAATGCTACAAATGTCTCGAGCGCGACTGTATAAATGTAATTTTTAACTTGTAGACAATAGGCATGACCACATAGACAATAGGCATGCCATTTCAAGGACACTGAGACTTGAGAGTTTCCAATCCAGTGAGTGTTTTGGAGGAATAAACACAAACTACACTGTTTTTAGGCATATAATCTGGATTCGTAAATAGCATAACTTGGTCACTTTAAATGACTGCAAACATACCTATTTGTCACGTTCTAGAATCCACCATATATTCTAGATTATAATCACCGGAAAATGTAAGAAAATGTGAGCAAGTTATGCTTTTTACAAGATAGTCACTGAAAATTTGGACCATATTTATCCACAGCACAGACACAGTTTCATCAACTTCACAAATTAAATAGACCAATAAAGGATCTCTTACAGGTCATAAGAGATGAGAGTATGTTCCATTCATTATCACTGTTGCCCTAGTTGTTATCTTACAAACAGATCTCGGTAACAGGCTGCATGACCATATTCACGATTAAGAGGGGAAAAAAGAGAACAAAAGATGAGAACCTGATTAAAAGCATAAGCAGGCAGAGCTGGCGACTGCAATTTCCTATTTTTGTACATAGAAGTCACGGTAACAAGTAGGTCGCGATCGGTACAAAACCTCACCATTTTCATGTCAAAGAGGAAAAGCAGACCTTTCACAACCTGATCCTTACCATCCCTGTCTTCTCAATCCATGCCAATAAGCCCCAGATCTGAAAACTTATGACCGTCCCTAATGGCTTGAAGATAATTTTTTGCCAGAACGTCCCATGTGGAGAGGCAGCTGCTCACTCCCTCTTGTCTTCTTCATTGTCATCTTCTAGACCAAAATCATCATGGTCGCTGCAGTTCTTGTCTTGCTTAACAAGTCCAACATCACCTTCAGTTGTCCCTCTGGTCAATGATTGAGCCTCTTCATCATCGGCATCATCTCCAACTTCATCCGAGTATGCGTAACTGTGACACAAAAGCCGAAAACAAAAACAAAAAGAACAAGTTGGATGAAGCACTCTTATTATCAGAATAGGATAGTTGATAAAGCTCAAGCTCACCGTCGTGAGCTCTGTGATGGTGCCCAAAGATAGCACATTACACAAAGCAGAGCAAAGGCGAGGACATCCCAGAAGGCCGTGATGATCCATGCACTCTGCCACTGCTCGCTAAATGGATCTGTTGACTTGAAATAGACCTAAAGTTCACAATGTCCAGATGTAAGGTTAGGAAATAAGAACTCAAGTTTCCACATAGGACATGTAACTGTTCTAACGCAGACCTAATATGCAAGTTAATTTGACTCATGGACAGCAAGCATGAACGACAAGGCCCAACTTTAACCATGTTCTATGACAGCATATTAAATTTCATTGATCAGTCCAATTAACTATACAAGACAAATGATTGGAAAGGTCCACTTGAAATGTAGTTTACATTCACACCCACAGCATGTAAAAGTAAAGTAATACAATAAAAAAGATATCTATGTATTAAAACTCATTTTTTCTGTATGACAAACGATATGGAACAAAATTGATGCAGGACTGCTACGAAGGCCAGACTAAGGCTAGCAAACAAACAGCATTTACAATGTGTTCAAAAATCAAGCGAGGTAGATAGGTAACCGACAAGTCTAAACAGAAGCACACCCAATATACTATCCCTAAGTGGGTGGGCCAATGTAGTATGGATGTGACCTAAGTGTAGGATGCTCTCAAATCAGCGTAGTCAATCGAGTACTCCAAAATTAGGTGCTAACTCACAAACCAGCAATGAAAGATATGGGGTAGAAAACCCTAACACTCAAATGGCATGGGGTATGACATATTATAGGTAAGCAAATATATAACGAGTCTAGAAATGTACCTCCACGCTTTGGCAGGGGAGTCGACGGCCTGGCTGTCTACTCCAACTGATTTATACATCACATATTACAAATACTAATCAGCTCACACCTCAAGGATGGTAAAAGACTATAAACCAGAAAGATTGGTTGGATTAAACAAGTTGACTAGCCCTTGAAGATTCTCACTGCCAATGTAGCTCAAAGTATTGGCCCATTGGGCCCTGCTAATGCCACTGGTGCAATCGACGAATCCTGCCACTAGCTGCTGGTCCTGGGCTTGCGTGGATGAAGGCTCCCAACCACTGTAGCTCCATTACCCACATGATGAAAGTTTTTCACGCGGTACTATAACAATGAAAAAGGGGAAGTAGAAGGTGAGCAGATCCAGCAATAACAATTGAAGGAGTCACTGGACATGATGAAACCGGTGTTGATGAGTCCTGATGTTATGTGGGGCTGGCATAGATCTGTAAGGCACCAGGGGCACACCACAATAGCCGGCGATCTCAAGGGGTTTCTCACTAGGATGGTTCAAACAGGACTACTGATTGTATTCTGATCATGGGAGAGAAGAAGATGAAGAGGACAGGTACTGCTGGTGAGAGAGAGAGAGGTCTATGGAAGAAGAGCAAGTTGGTCCAGGAGGATATGGACAGAAGCCTACGGAGGCAGGTGCTAGGTTGATCGAAACAGGGTGGGCTTCGAAGGTGCCTCGGTAGAACTAACACGGTACCTGATGTGCCAATCGCAAGCATGGGAAGGTCAACAAGCTTCCGGCTGATGGCGAAATGGCGGGGGCTATGACAATGACCAGAGGACCAGGGGCCGCAATGGAGTCGCAGAGGATGGAGATCCATAGCTGGATGACAAAGAGGTGACAAAGCAGTGAGTCAGGAGAACTTGTTGGATAAGTGAGCATTGCTTGACCGATGGACAGAATTTTGGATGAAGAAAGGGAATTGATCATGCTGGATCGAGCAATACCCACTGGAGGTGAAGAACAGGGAGCCAGAATATCTCTGGAGAAGAAGGAACCGGAATCGGCAAGATTTGCTGGAGGTGATGAAGATGAGTTGTAGTAGTAACAGTGGCCAGACTAGCTCCAGAGGTGAAGTAAAAGAGTCAGAAACTGTAAAATCTTAAGGAGGTGAAGAGGGATAACCTGGATCCTCTGACTGGAGAGGATGGACTGGGGGTGAAGAAGATGCTGGAAGCTTACCAGAGGTTGAGGGCTCAGAGGAGGACGACGTGCATGTTGCCCCTGGAGGATCGCCAGGAAGCCATTGTGACCCCATTGGACAGGAACCGAAGAGCACCAAGGAGGAGGCCATCTTGTGTCCGTGCGAGGAGAAAAAGAGACATAAGAGAGGGCAGCCAAGTGGCAAGCGCGGGAAAAGAACTAACATCCAAATCATGTATAAACTCCATGCCATTGACCATTGTGCATACTGCATACGGTGAAGTGGCCTTTATACACCTATGTGCAAGTGTAAAAAAACACCTAAAGTATCTCGTGTAAAATGACATCTATCTATGTTTAAGGTATATGCTCACTCTAAACTCAACATTGAACCCAAACAAAAAGATACATCCTAGTGTAAAAAATCACCCATCACCGATCCAAAGGGAATATGCTGTATGTCGATGACATCAATAAAAGAAGGGAATTGATGCTATTGACAATTTTATGGGCTATTTACATAGTTGTCAAGGCACATGCCTAGGCGAACCCTAGGCGGCAAGGCGCTTTTCCATCAACACCTTGCTAAGGCACCTTGTATGGGGCCATAAAGACGCCCAAAGCACTTGGCTAGGCGCCCAAGGTCCCATTGCGACCTGACTGCGCAAGTCAATCCACGATTCGTAAGTGCCGATTCAATAATATTGTAAATACATTTCATTATCATTTATGCTATTATATATGGTTAAGATTTATGATTATAAGTATATGTTGTATACTTAAAACTTAAGTTCTCTCTTAATCATCTTCTCTCTGTGAAACCTCGAACTATGTAAAAATATATTAATATGAAAATATGTCTGGGTGACATGGTTAGAATATATGTATGGGATGACAGTATGAAAATTCATTTGACTTCCGTTTATTTGGGAAATGATCCTTCGTTATCTTATTTTTGGCTACTATGAAAATACATGATATTTCATATAAGATATTAGCCAAAACATGTGATATGCATATAAAAATATATATGTCGAGGTTAGGGTTCATAAAGTTTGTCTTTGGACCTCTCTTCATCGGAAGTTGCGAATTTCCGATGTTAATTACATCGAGATTCTCGAACACCCTTGATTAACCGTCGTAACAACTCATATAAAAGGAAACATTCATCCACAAAACACAAACACATAGGAGTTATAACCCATAAGGTCAATGGAATGCAAACTTAGCATTTTAAGTTTGATTTATGTTTTTTATAAGTTATGTTTTAAGGGTTCCAACATTTTAAGGTTTATGTTCCTTAATGGATTTTTAAATGTGTTGACATGTTTTATATGGGATTAACTCTTTTAACTCAAAGTCTTTTATTAAGACATATTTTGAATTATTAGAGTTGATTTGGATCCAAACATACTAGGATCAAATTTTGTTATGAACTTCCATGTCGATTCCATATAAGTCCTAATATATTGAACTAGATGAAATCTGTCAACATTTTCTATACCATTTTTATGATCTAGGTCCTTTTCTTTTAGATTTATATTGTCTTCATTAAAGTCTAACGTCTTAGACCTAGTGTCAAAACCAGGATTTTGTCTAAGTCCTTACATCTTGACTTAGTGAAATGGCATATGCCCCTTATCATTGTTAAGATCTAAGTCTTTTCATTATTAGACATAAGACTCTTTCTTTTCATATTTATTATATGTTTCTGACCTATAAACATAGACTTTGGAAAATCTAGGAGAAGCATATAAAAAAAATCTGATTCAGAATGTCCATAGCCATGACTAAGGTCTAGGACTTGATGTGTTATGGAACTAACCTACCCAGGCTTTTAGATAATGAAGAGCTCTCAAGGCCGATCATAGACATGCTCAGGTTTCATAGGGTGTTCGGAAAATGATAACCAGACTATGCTCTATTTCAAGTGATATACATGTTTATCCAACTATGAGATCCATAAGGATATTCCGGATCCAGGTGATTGGGCATTATTAAATTCCAAGTCTTAATATCTTAGACTTAGTCAAATCTGCTTAAATCTGACTTCTGTGGTATCGGATCAAGCATGTTCATGGCTATACCCATTAGAGTGGTTTTATTTCTAAATCAAATACTTAGGATTATCCCCTTCTATGTTCTATTCAAGTCTAAACGGGGATGGGTCCACCGGGAATGTTGGTATAAGATTTTAAATATATCTAAAGATATGTTTCCAGGGTACCCCATATACATATCCACTACACCCCCTCTTCCTAAGTCTTGACATGTTAGACTTAGGACTTACTAAGACCATCGTTTTATACTCTAAGTCTTGAGTTTAGATATGTTAAACTCAGCATTTTATTCACCCCTTAGACTTAGGACTTTCAACTTCTATTAGCACTCGGACTTGACTATACTCCCTCATCTTTCCAATGATTCACCAAAAATTCTGTTCTAAGCTAGGCTTTACTCATGTATGGGTTATGGACCTTTGCTATTATCTTAGATGCTCATGGATGAAGACCCCCGCTGGCTTGGGATTCATGTGACCATGTATTTGACATAAATACCAGCCTGAACCTGAGCATTTAGCTCCCAAGTATTGCCGGGATCTAGCTCCAAATCTGACCCCAATCCTGGCCTTAGACTGGTCAAAATCATGCACTTAATCATGCCTGAAGTTCTATCCGATGATGGGTGCCACCTCTACCTTGAACAAGGTTTGAAATAGCATGCTAAATGAGATTTGTCCAAACCTGAAGTACCCACCATATAAGCCACTCAAGTTCGACCATAAACCTACTATACAGAACCTTTGGGCATACCATGAGATGCTTAGCTTGGTCTCCTGTACAACCTTTCAATGGTCTGAGTATATTCAGACCTCAGGCCAAACCATCCCTCTCTTAGCCCTCCCTCGGACAAGTTGGATCTAAGACCTGGACCCATCAGTTTAGCAATGGCAAAACATACCATGGGGGTCAAACAATAGACCCGGAGGCAGGCTAAGTAATCCATGATCAAGAAGATCATATATCACCAGTTATCGAGGCCATGGCACCATAAGAATCAATTTTAAATAACTGAAGTCAAAATTGGAATCCCCAGAATACAAGTTTCCGGGAGTCTAGGATCTTTGAACTCTATTGGAATTTCGAGGCCTAAGATGCCCTCAGTCTAACCCCCTGAACCCCCTTTCCATATTTTGATTGAGGCCTTAAGGATATGGGCTTTCGGATATGAAATCCCACAACACTTGGTGATGATAACCTTTGACCTTATGCCTTAGTTTAGGCCAATACTTCTAGTGCTAAGTCTTATATGTCCGGCCTCCAATCTCCTATCAGATTTGGGAACAATCTCCCTTCATTCAAAGGATGGCCCAGAATCTAGGTGTTTAGGTCTGGAAATCAGGTCCAAAGTGTACCTGAAACCCACATATTAATATTCGGTCAGGTCTTCTGCATGCTCTCCTTGCCTTTCTGTTTTCAGATTTGGCATCTACAATGGTGTTTGATACAATGTCAATTTCTGGTGATTTAACTTACCTTTCTATGTTTGCATTCCATATGGTTCATAGAAATTATGTATATGCTCCTTGACCATCAATATATGGGCATCAACATATAAATGTCATTTATATCATATGAGGCATATCACATCACTATATGGGGAGGCTTAAACATAGCCATAATCCCACCATATTATGTTATTTCATCCATTCTGTTTGAGAACATCCCTTGCCTTTATAGACATGGATATTCTTAAGGAAATTTCTTACTCAAATCATAGAGGTTTGGTCCATAATTTGGCCTTTCCTTTATGTGGAACTCTTATTCTCTTTTAGTAAACTGAGCTTATGTGCTCTTTCCATTATAAGATGGACCACAAAACTGAGCATATGGCTCCGGTTTTGTCCGGAACATGTGTATTGGGCTATGCCCAAAATATGCCATTGTCATGCCCCGAAATAGGCATCAGTCTTCTCATAGGCTCTCTCGGCCTTTCTGGCTTCATGATCTTCAAGCTGACATGGGGCAGTAGACAGCTCCTCTACATGTTGTATATGTTTTTGTGCCCAGCTATCATGAAGTCTTTAAGGCCCGGCTGGCCATCATCTCTTCTCATTCCTTGCTCTGTCAGGGCTACCCGGGGAATCTTTGGTCCATCATATGGGTTCCAAAGAGGCCGGGTATAGCCTCACTTTTCCTTGATGACATATGGCATCCCTGAAACTCTTGTGCCCCTCAAGACATGCCTTTAATACTCTGCAAAATAATGATCGCAGGATCTCCCCTTCAATTGCCTCTCCTTGTTGTTGCTCCGGTGATGCACTTGAACAAGATTATGGCACTACTCTACCGCCTGGTTGAAGTAGCTTTGACAGGGCTTCTGCAGTCCTCTCCTCCACACTTTTTCAGGTCGCAGGATGCCCTCTTTATAGCAAATGGAGTCCTCCCCCTGCTCCGATGGTGGGGGAGAGTCATGGGCGCATGACCGGACGTGGGGGTATGGCGCATGACATGCACCACCTCCGGGTCAAGCTCTTCTCAAGAGATCATGGGGGGACAGGTGGCATATGTACACCTTTAATCCACTCACGTGGGAGACATTTCTCATTATATCCTGACCCTCCATCTGATGGATTGCCTTAAGTATATAGCACATCCGGTTGATGGGTATTCCATTCAATCCTGGCCATCAATCTTCTTATTGGACATTAACTCTATTAAGGATCCAATAGGACCCTTCCCGTTGGATGTTCACTTCATTAAGAACCTGGTAAGGCTTTGTCCAATTGATTTAACACTTAATCAACCTTGCCCTTGGAGTCTACGAGAGGGGGATTGTTTATCAAATACCCAATATAATCAGATCCAATGGACATTATCCCATTATGGATCCAATAAGGCCATTCTGTCATACCGCTGGGGATCCAGGAGCATTAGGATCCATTTGACTTGTCTAGTAGCCAATCCTGGCCGCTGGATGTCCTCGGCCTTTAGCTAGCATCGGTTTGAACTCCGCAACCTGTTCTCTCCCGCGGATTGCTCTCTCCGCAGGTTCTGTTTAGTTTCCCAGCTGGAGACAAACTCTTCTACCCGCGAGCTACCTTCCAGCTGGTCCTCTTCCTCCTCCTGTCGCACCCTTCCATCTCTACAGGTGTTGCAGCAACCTGTTCCTGCCAAAGGAGGTCATCAGGCCCCTGGTGTTGGAGGTTTTTAGGCGCCCTCATCTCCTTTTTGGTGTTAGGCCGAGGAGGTGAACAGCATATCTATCACCCCCGGGTGAGTATACCTTGTGTATTTCTCTATCAAGCTCCACGTATGGTGATTCTTCTATTCCCTCCCCCCCCCCCGCTGGTCATTGTGATACTATGTTTATTCACTTTATTTTCTTTGAACTGTGTTGTTGTGTACGCATGTCTTCATCTCTTCTTTCTTTTCTTTTTTTTGGGTGGGCATATTGGCTGCCCTCCTTTTTCTTCTATTTCTTTATCTATACTTCATCTTCACCTCTATATGGCTGTTAGTAACCGCACATGACCATTTTTCTTTCTCTTTCCCCGGTGTATTATGCATATCTTTATCACTCTAGCTTCTTTCTTCTATTATCTGTCGGCAGCCTTTCACTTCTTCTGTGCCATGCCTTCTTGTATAGCTGGATGTAAGGGGCAAGCATATTTATTTCCTTGCTTCTCTTTTTGATCTTATATGCAAGGATCCTGCTTTTTCATATGCAAGGATCCTGCTTTTGGAGAGGCCTTTGCTTTTTTTTGTTTGAACAGGAGCCTATCAGCTCCTAAGTATGTAAACCTCTTGAATCCATGCAAGGGTTCAAAGCTGTAGGATGTATGTCATTCCCGGCCTTCTTCTCCCCTTTTTCTTTTATTTTCTACCGAATTTTCTCTTTAGATGGTGTCACATACTGGCTAGTGCTGTCAAACCTCTTTGCACATATTTTTGCAAAGTTTAGGTACCAACACTCTCTCACTTTGATATTAGCTATTTCTCATAAAATATATATCAATACATTCATAATTACAAAAAATTAAAAGCATATTTACATAAATATGTATACATGTATATATGTTTGTATGTATCCATAAATATATATATAGTATTAACATATAATTATATATATTTGTATATATGTCTATACACATACATATATATACATATCTACCGCCACCGCCTTGACCGCTTAGGCGGCAGTTAAGCGGCTGCCTTATCGCCTAAGTAGATTTGCCTTGGGCGCCTTGACAACTATGGTTATTTAGCATGAAAGAAATCAAAGATTTCCGGGAATAACTTCTCCAACCCATTTTCAGTACTTTGGTTTGCAATGCTATACATCAAGGATTGGTTTTTTCTTTGTTTTTGTTGTTACACAAACAACTCCTTTTCGTTTCTGGGCTATTTGGAATGAAAGAAATCAAAGATTTTCAGGAATAACTTCTCCAACCCATTTTCAGTACTTTGGTTTGCAAAGCTATGCATCAAGGATTGGTTTTTTGTTTGCTTTTGTTGTTACACTAACAACTGCTTTTCATTTCTGGGCTATTTGGAATGAAAGAAATCAAAGATTTTCAGGAATAACTTCTCCAACCCATTTTCAATACTTTGGTTTGCAAAGCTATGCATCAAGGATTGGTTTTTTGTTTGCTATTGTTGTTACCCTGACAACTCCTTTTTGTTCCATTTTAATTCTTTGAGAAGGATTTATAGATAAGTACTACTTCATCATAGTTATTATCTCTGACTTCTCACCCTCTCCATTGTAAATTTTCCTTAAATTAATGGAATGTTGGCTGATTCTCAGTTACTTTAAAAAAATGTATAGTTAAAAATTTATACTGAACTACAAAAGCCTGAAAGGAAGGAAGATAGGATTATCGGGTGAATACATAGCCATGAAGTCTAGACAAAGCCATAAACCAGCCCAATGCAGCAGTTCAGCCAAAAACTCAAATCAGGATGTCTCAAACAAAGCAAAGGAACAAGTCACCTTATATAAGAAAGAAAGCTACAAATATTCATGTGTATTCGCACTGCTATGCATTAAGCTTGAAAGATCAACATTTTCCTAGTGATCCACACAAAGTGAAACACCTCTTTCAACAACATGGACTTGTTAAGAGGTGCAAGATCAAATAACTATGAGAACAAAGCAACTCAACAAAAAATCAAAATGAAATCCCAAATATTCAAGATTGAATTTATCTTGAAAGGAAAGAAAATCCAGATATCAGTCAAGCAAGTGCTATGGAGTTAACTATGTGATATGATGAATGAGTAATATGGTTTTAACGATTGAATTAGTTAAATAGCATATTAGTAGTGATGTTCATGGTGAAATTCAGCATGTCATACTAAATATGATTAAGATGAGAGTCATCTTTTGGTCTAAAATTAAAAAAACAGGTGTAACATAGATAATTAAATTAAGAGTTATTTTGGTCTAGAATTTAAAAACACGGTCTTAGGGTGATAACGAAACCTGTTGCTATGTATAGAATTTACATTCATTACGCCATATTAATGATAGCTATGTATACAATTTAAGGAGCTTTAACTCGTTGATTTTCAGGGTGGAATTAGCAAGAAAATAGGTATACAAGTTGAATCATATTAAGCAAGTCAATCAGGTTATTATAACTTGTATCCAACCTTCCATGTGTAGTTTGCGGATGTCATGCCCTGGATAATAAATTACACAATTTTCATACATCTCCTGGATTACTTCATTTTATAGCGCAAGCATTGAACCCAAGTGCAGGTTGCTGGATAAGATTCATGTTTTTATAAGAACGTCAAACCATGTGCTTTATATGTTTCATGATGTATGGGATAAACTAATCAAAAATGAGAAAAGGAAACATATGTTGAATTTATGATTCTATGAATCTAATTACATGATTGTAATTATTGCCATTGCTTTAAAACTTGTTTATATTAGTGATTTTCTAGTATGTATGTTCAAATTAATCCTGTTTAGAAATGTACCCTGTCACATCTATAGCAAGTCTTGTAAGAAGGCAAACTATGATGCTCATGTCATGTCTTTAGCATGTGTTATAAGAAAGGCAAACCTTGAAGAAAAATTAAGTCATGCGATAATCAAGTGATAGCAAGACGAGTATGCCGATGTAAGCAAGTCATACGTTTTGCAAACAATAGTATGTTAGGCATGAATTAGTCATTTTTATTACTTAATAGTGCCACTTGATGGCATAGGGGTACAACCTTCTATGGCTTCCTTAGAAAGCGAAGGCTGTTGGGAGAGAAATATTTCACAAGTGTGGTTAAGTGGTTAAAGCATCAATCCAAAACAAGGTGATCTTGTTGGACCCTTCACATACAAGATAAAGTTATTAATGCAAAAAGCCTAGAATTGCAAAACCAGTGAACTTGTTTTAATTATCCAATCCATGTTAAATAAACATTTCACAAGCTCATGTCGTGTATGCCTCTGAAGCTGGAAGCCAAGTCACTTGTGTATGTACAAGCAAGGCCATATGTAAAGATCAAAGCAAATACGCATGAGGAAGTTTGAATCTATGGACGCCTAAAACTTTATGCTTAATTTTTACTTGTTCATGATAGTTCATGCCAACTATAAACAAGCCTGTAAACACAAAATGTATGTTAACTTTCAAAAAAAATGCAAAACTATTCTTTTGATGCCATGGAATGATTAATCATGAAAGTTAAAACTATTTTTGCAAAACATTTAAAATGTGCACAAATAATAAGTAACCAACATAATCTTCAAAGTATCACACCCCCAAACCCCATTACCCCATGCAATGCAGGTCACAAGTTGTTTGCTATGTGCCTTCTACTTGATGTATAGTTTTCATTCGCATTCATCTAAGAGGTTGGGTTTACCAGCATCTATAAGATATCATAGATATGCACTTGATAGGGATTTAAGGCTCATACAGACTCTTGCATAGATCTATCTCAATAGACATTAGTAGACTTTCTCATGTACAGTAGTATGGACAGCACTCTTATATTGGGGATATGTAGATTTCCTTTGCATGCTGATACTTTTTGAATGAGAAAAGGAATTGCAACATGATTTTAGTTATCACAAGTGTTTTATTATGCAAGCATGAAAACAAGCTGAACAAAAGAAAAACAAAAATCTACACACCCATTTTTGTTCTGCATATTAATAGCATGAAATGCTCTGATGTAACCTCAAAAATCTCAAAAGAAGATTTTATGTTTGTTTTAGAAATTCATTTTCCTTTTGAATTTGAATTAGGTTTGACCTTAGCATTGACTTTGTAAGAAAATAGATGGTATTCCATAAAAGTACTAACTAGGGTCAAAATTATATGTTGAGGTTGTTAGGTTCTTTGAAAATTGATTTTGACCTCTCCCCGTCGGATGGTGCGAAGATCCGACGTTAATTACATCGAGATAACTCGAATACCCTTGATTAAGCGTCATAGCAATCCATGAAAATAGAAAACATGCATCCACAATAAACATTCACACACATATGGACATAGGAGAAAACAATCCCATGAATTTGATGGAATGCAAGCACTCAATTTTAGTTTGAAATTTATTTGAATTGAATTGGTTTGAATTTTGGTTTGAATTTTGATTTTAATTGATTTTAATTTTGAATTTGATTGATTAAGTTTGACTTGGATTTGATTTGAAAAGTTTGATTTGTATGTGAGTTGATTTGACTTAGTTTGAATTTGAGTTTTGTTTAAATTGGTTGAAATTTGGATTTGGTGTGTGAGTTTTTAATTTGATTTGAATTTGATTTAATTTGAGTTGATTAATTGATTTAAGTTTGTTTGGAATGAATTTGATTGGAATTTGATTAGTTTGAATTTAATTTGAGAGATTTATTTGGCTGACTTTGATTGATTTTGATTGAATTGAATTTGATTAAAATTGAATTTGATTAAAATTGAATTTGATTTGAGTTAGATTAACTGGAATTCAGTTTGAGTTGGATTTATTGGCCGAATTTAATTACTTTCGGTTTGAGTTGAAGTTAGATTTGTTTGAGTTGTTTATTGATTTGGTTTAATTTGAATTTGTTGATTGATTTTAAACTTAATTTGGGTTTTAGACAGTTTGTTTATGGATTGATTTTTAATGAGATTTGGGCTTAACTTGAGAAATTTGGGTTATACTGGATTCGGTTTGTTTTTGAGTTTGTTTTATCGAATTTATTAAAGTTGAATTTGTTTGATTTGGTGAATTCAATTTGAATTGAGTTGATTGGTTTGGTTTGAATTTGTTCGTTTTAATTTGTTTTGAGGTTTGATTTAATTTGTTAATTTGGGTTGGGTGACATTGATTTCAATTTATTCCAGTCAGATTTGGCTTGAAATGAAGTTTGTTTGAATTAGTTTTGTTTGAGAATTGGATTTGAAATGAACTTGGTTGGTGTTTGCAAACTTCAGATTTTACTTAGAATTCTGCAGATCTACAGCTTCCGGTTTCTTGTCTTAGATGTGAGGTTCAAATTTTAATTTTGATTCAAACAGGTTTATCTTGACTGTGTTTAATTTAAACATGTTGGGACTTTTATGTTCAGTGAATTATCTTCAGATTTCTGCAAAAATTGACAGATTCTGTTCGGTGCATGCATTTTTTTGATTTAGATTACAAATTCCAGATTTTGAATTTCAGGCTTGGCAGACTTTAGATTTCAAATTCTGCAATTTTTTTTATTTGTACAGGTTATGGATTCTGCAATTTTACAGGTTTCGATCTCTCATTTTAAATGTGAAGTTCAAACTTGCAGATTTTGGATTTTCAGACTGATGTAACCTCAAAATTAATCAAAAAGATTTGGTCCCTTTTTTTGTTTTGGAAATTCATTTTCCTTTTTTGAATTTGAATTAAGTCTGATTTGACCTTAATATTGACTTTGTAAGAAAATAGATGACATTTCATAAAAAGTACTAATTAGGGTCAATGATATATATATAAAATTATAATTTGAGGTTGTTAGGTTCTTCGAAATTAGTTTTGACCTCTCCCCGTCGGATGGTGCGAAGATCCGACGTTAATTACATCGAGACAACTCGAACACCCTTGATTAATCGTCATAGCAACTTATTGAAGTAGAAAACATGCACCCATAAAAAAATAAACGTTTACATAAGAGAAGAACGGTCCTATGAACTTTTGTTAGAATGCCAGTGCCTGATTTTGCTTTGAATCTGGTTTTTAGATTGATTTTGAATTGAATTGAATCTTGTTGGGATTTGGTTCAAGTTGAATTTTATTTGAATTTTATTTGAGGTTAATTGAAATGAGTTGATTTTGAATCGGGTACAGGAGGTCTAACGAAGACCCAGGCTTCAGATTTACAAGTTGACACCTGTTCTTGAGATTTAATGAGTTAAACCTTGAACAGATTGTTGATTGATTTTGAATTTTTAATGAATTGATTGAAATCTATTTGTATTCTCCTGATTGATTCAAATTTCAGTTTGTAATGCTCTCATTGCACAATCGTTCGAAATGTGTTATTCTTGTTGGTTTGAAGTCTTGAATGTTGCAGGTTCGTACGTGAACCTAAATTTCAGGCGTCTACCATCTTGGGCTCCATATGTTCTCCTTAATATTTATTCTTCCAATCTCAGACTTGGGAATTTCAGATTTTTTCAGTATGTTCAGGTTTTGATTCCTTATTTTAAATGTGAAGTTCAGACTTTTGGATCTAATACAGGTTTTGGATTTCCAGACCTGCATGTTCAACTTCAAATTCCAGATTTTACAGTATGTTCAGATTTCTGATTTTTTGGATCTTGAGCATATTTTTACAGGTTCAAACTTCGGATCTACAAGTTGGTAGATTTCACACTTTTTCTCTGGGCTTGCTGACCATTTGGAATTTTCAGATTTTCGGGCTTAAGCTGCACTTCAGATTCTGCAGGTTTCGGCTCCTGGTGAAGTTCAGAGTTTTGGTCTCCCACGTATTCCAGGCGTCAGACTTTTTGCAGAATCTTAAAACTCCAGACCTTCATACTTTCAGATTTTTTTGTTACAAGTTCTATGGATTGACAGTTCCAAGGACTTCTCGGATTCATTCCTCTGGATTTTTGTACAGGTTTGCAGACTCAAATTTCAGATTTACATGCGTTTTCAGAAACTCCATTCTACACCTAGTGAAAAAAATTCAAATTCCAAAGTTTTGGCATCCGAACTTCAAATTTTAAACTTTGCAGATTTTGTATGCTTTGAATTCAAACTTATCGAACTTCACATCCTGCGGGTTTGATCTACAGGCACGTGCTCGGATTTCTTAAATTCAGCTTGAGCTCTCTTCCTTTTCTGCTTGGCCGAGCGCACCTGGCTCTCTTACAGGTCGGATGGGTCTATCCCCCATCATCATTTGATCAGCCGAAGGTGGCTCAGGAGATGGACGGCTTATGGCTGGGCTTCTACAGCACTGGGAATCGAGAGGAGGGGATCATCACTTGCTGTAATTGGTTTTCTTTTTTATTTTATTTTCTTTTTTTGTGTGTAAAACCTGCGGATGTACTGTTGGAGACCAACAAATGTATGTAATTGGCATTATTATTGTTGTGTCTTTTTTTGCTCTCTCTCTCTTTCTCTCTGTGTATTATTTGACAAATCGGATTGAATTATGGGCTGTGAGAAAAAAGATTAATCAACATCACTTCCTTTCATTTGCGCCAAAAATTCTTGACAGGGACATGAGAATTTTAAGATTAATCTTCTCATGGCTTTTTGTGAGCATTAAGAAATTTATCTCAAATGAATTTTGGGTATCGAAAATCGATCCCACAAATTAAATCTCATATGACCTTTTTATAGGCATTAAGAGATTTAATAATTGAATGAATTTTGGGGAATCAGAAATTGACCCCACCATGAAGATTAAATCTCATACAGCCTTTTCTAGGCATTAAGAGACTCAAAATTGAATAGATTTTGGGGAAAATTGGAAATTAACCCCACAATGGAAATTAAATCTCATATAGCCTTTTATAGGCATTAAGAGACTTAAAATTGAATAGATTTTGGGGAAAATTGGAAATTAACCCCACAATGGAAATTAAATCTCATATAGTCTTTTATAGGCATTAAAAGACTTAAAATTGAATAGATTTTGGGGAAAAATTGGAAATTAACCCCACAATTATTATTAATCGAATTAAGGGAGAGTAGCCCCGGTCCATAAGGACTTGTGGAGGGTCTCCCAAGGACCCCACCTCGTCGGTCTATGGTTTAGCGCGTGGCTATCCCAAGACTCCTGGGTGAAGATCCTTTTAATTCAATCTTTTGTTTGATTTTAACACACATTTTTTTATGCGTCCGCTGATTTTCCTTCCTCTTCCCCCTTTCTCCTTTTTTTTTATGGGCCTCCGGAGGAGTCTGGGCCGGACGGAGAAGGTGGCCCGGCCGTCTTGACTGCGCGCTGCCGCGGGGCCCGGACCCGGCTACTCGGTGCCGCGAGCTCGCGAACGCGCGATCCCGCAGATGGAGTTGGCTTCCGGCGACCTCACGCCCCGACAGCTTCCAGGCCGCCGGCGGGTGAGATCGGCGACTACTTCAGGGTCTTCGACGGCAAGGCTGGCCCCGCTTCGGCCTTCTCGACGGCACCAGCTCACTTTCTACCGAGAGGGGGAGGCGCAGACCGGAGATGGCGACGCCAAAGGTTCCGGGAGGCTCGGACGGTCGCGGCGATGGATCCCAACCGGGAGGACTGTAGGCGATCGGAACTAGGGGAACAGCGATGGCGGTACGCAACTCCTACCTCCTGCCTTCTGTATCCGTCACGCGAGCTCTCCTCCTTCCCTTCTTCTCTGCCTCCCCCCTTTTCTTCGCGACGCTCTCTTCTCTCCTCCGCGAGGCTCAGTCTCTCGGGCCTCTTCCTCGCGATCCCCTTGCGCAACGCCAAGTCCCCCTTCTTATCGTCGGGGTTCCTCCGCCAAAAAAAAACGGAAATGTCATCCCGCGGCAATCCCGTCCGCGTTGATTGCGGAACGGAGGATTGCTCGGCGCGGCGGCTTGCCTCCATTGGGCCTTGCGGTAAGCAAGGAAGGTCCCGCCGACCTCGTGGCCGTTGGCCTTCGCGGAGGGGGGAGTCGCTGATTTCCCTTCCTCATGGCGGATTCCCTGCCGTTTGGGAGGATCGCGGGCACCCATATAGGCTGACGTGGACTATAGTGCGTAAAAAATATTGGCCGGCCTTCTTTCCTTCTCCCGATCGAGCGACGGTGTGGCGGGTACGGAAGTTTGGCGCGCGCGGCTCTTCCCACCGTCGACGGCAGAAGGTGGGGGTTCCCTGGGCGGCGACAGCAAACTCCGGAGGGTGTCGGATTATCGCGGCTACTGCGGGAGGGCTCCCATCCGTTGCAACGACTCCGGGAGGATTTTCCAGCAGACGTAGCACCTGCGGGATTGAGGACCCGACGGCTCCGAATTCCCCTCGGAGAACCCGACGACATCCGCCGCCTTCCCCGGTTTGCTTCTTTGCTCCGTTCTCCTTCTCCGGATTTTTTTGTTTTCTTTCTAGAGATGACAACCCGTTTGCTGAGACCTCCGTCAAGTTAGCCTCGGAGGTATGCCTTTTTGTGTCGAGCCTGTCCTTTAGGCTGCAATTCACCCATGTTCTATTGTCACTATATCGACTCCGGTGCGGTGTATCCAGTCACCTTTAGTTATTTGTCCTTATGTGTCGACCCACAAAAATTCGTACGTGAGCACAGCTAGAGCTTTTCCTTTTTTCTCTTTTTTTTTTTTTTTTTTTAAGGCTGTACATTTTTGGCGTTAACACAGACTTGTACGTTTTAAGTCCAGATTTCAGATTTTTGAATGTTTCGGACTGCATGCTTCAGATTTCACAGTTTTCAGGTTTTTTGGGTTTTCACAGTTCCAGATTTACTTATATTTGGATTACTTAGAGAAATTTGGTTTAGTTGAATTTGATTGATTTGGATTGAATTGAATTGGAATTGAGTTTGATTTGAGTTCAATTTTTATTAGATTGAATTTAATTCATTCAATTCATTGGTTTCAATCAGATTCCAGCAGAATTTGTATTTCATGATTTTGACAGTTTCTGGATTTTCTTTTATGCAACTTCAGATTTATGTAGACTGATTTGGGGCGGCTTGAATTTGAATTATCTTATGGGTTTGAATGGTTTGGGACTGCCTAATTGTGGATCAGTTCCTGACTTGCTTTGATTTAAATTTAAGAGGCTCAAATTTGGGACGGGCCTGAGTTTCATGATTGCAATATTCTGATTTTAATTTGTTGACTCCCTCAAAACTTTTCAGATTTTTATCTATGAATAAAGCTCAGATTTTAGAATCCAGATTACAGAACTTTTAGTTCGGATCTTCTGCAAATTTCAGATCTTGTTGCAGACACCTCCCATCCTCAGATTTTCAGATTTTTTTACAGTTTTCAAATTTCTCTTGTCTTGCCTTTCAGGAGTTTCATGTGATTGCTCTCTCCTTGTAGCATCAACATGTGCACCGAATATGAATTTTCATTTGTTTTTCTCAACATGAGACATGATTTACAACTTGACCAGCAATCCGGTCTCTTGAGTTCTTGATGAACCTGTCAATTCATGGGCGGCATGTACCCGATCTTGATAGACTTATGGGCATCCCCCACTGTTTTGAGATTGAATACACCCGGCTTTTGACAAGCTTATGGGCAATCAACTCACTGATTTGAGATTGAGCACACCCGGCTTTTGATAAGCTTGTGGGGACTCATCTCATACCTCATGAACCTCATTAGCTCATAGTTTGGCATATCGGCATGTTGATCATGCACAGCCTTCCCATGGCATAATGGGTAAGTAACTCCCTCTTGGGGCATGGTAAGACATTGGGGTCTTTTCAATAGACCTTTGTATGTCTACCTTAAAGGGTCAAGGGGCGTGCTTAAAGCCGGCCCATTGCTTTCCCTATTTGTTTTGAATTCTTTTAAATTAAGCCAAGACCATGAGGCGGATTTTTAGCTGGCCGGATGCTCGTCTCGGTTTGTTGATTAATTAGGTGAATTGTTATTTAATTTCTGTTTATTATTTGTTTTATTTTGATTGTTGAATTATGGGTCAATAGGCGTGCTTAAAGCCGGCCTATTGCTTTCCCATTTGCTTTGATTCTTTTAAGTTATGCCGAGACCATGAGGCGGGTTTTTAGCCGGCCGGATGCTCGTCTCGGTTTGTTGATTAATTAAATAGATTGTTATTTAATTTTTTGTTTATTGTTTGTTTTATTTTATTTTTGAATTATGGGTCAATAGACGTGTTTAAAGCCGGCCTATTGTTTTCCCATTTATTTTCATTCTTTTAAGTTATGCCGAGACCATGAGGCGGGTTTTTAGCCGGCCGGATGCTCGCCTCGGTTTGTTTAATTAATTAGGTGCATTTTTATTTAATTTTTCACTTGATTGTGTCTTTTAAAAATCTTTTATTCTTTTAGCTCTTCGAGCACCGTTCATTGGGAGGATAATGGGCCTCTAGCCTTCGGACGCACAGCCCATGGCTGCCCTCTCCTTTTTTCTTTTTTTTTAAAACCTCTTCATAAGGTGGACCCCACCACATTTTGACCTCGGGTCAACTCCTCCTCCCCGCGGCTCACGCGTGTGCCCTCTGGCCGCGGCTGCAGCCGCTCTGTTTTTTTTTTTTTACCTCCCTTTTCTGGTGGGCCCCACCGCAATTTTGACTTGGGGTCAAAATTGGATCCGACGGGTTCGCGCGCCTCCTCCTCTCCTGTTCATGCGCCAGCATGGACTAAAGTGGGAAAAAAATAAATCGGCCGGCCCTTTTCTCCTCCCGACCAGGCGACGGTGCCGCGAGTCCTTGTGGGTGGCTGATGCGCAGCTCCGGTCTCCCCCGGCGACGGCGGAAGAGGCTTCTGCGGGAGGAGGGGGCTTCAACGGCACCTGCGGCTTCGACGGCGAGAGCTTCCGCAGTATCTCATGGCTCTTGACGGCGCGGACGGCAGCGGCTTCAGGAGAGGGGTTCGGCGACGACGACGGCAGCTTCCAACGGAGCTTCCGGCGAAGGCGGGTTGCTCCGGAGTGGATCCCGGCAGAGGTTCCGGCAACGACGGCGGCTTCCGGCGGAGGTTCCGCTCTCTCCCTCTTTCTCTCCCTCTTTTTTCTCTTGCGCGCGGGGGATTCCTCTTGTCTGCCTCTCCCCCCCCCCTTTTTTCCCGACGGCCTTGGATGCTATATTTATAGGCTTCCACCCTTCCCTCTTTGCATCGGGAGACTTACCGAAGTGGGAGATCCGGTTCCGAGATGGACTCGGAAGAATCCCAGGATATTCGGGATAGCTTTCCCTCTCCATTGGTGAGCCTATCCTTTGGGAGATTTCTTCCTCCTTGCGGGACTCCTACCATCGGAGTTAGTCTCGTAGTGGAATCTGCTCGGGGATTCAATGTCAATCTTCCCTCTTTCATCGGAACCTTCCCCTTCCGATTATTTCAATTTTTTTTTAATGACGTGGCCTCCTCCAAAACAGGTTTGTCGTAAGGCATAGATGGGCCAGAACCTTGTTTTCAAGGCGTCGCCTAGGCGACAAGGCACCCCAGAGGGGGGCAAGGCGATGGGCGCCTAGGCGCCCATTGCCTTAAATAATTATTTTATTTATTTTAATAATAAATAATGCTAATTAAGTGTCAATATCATATGATTAAGTTGTTTTAGAGTAAAAACAACTAGTTTTAATAGTTAATTTGATTATAAATTAACATTTTGATGAATAATAGCTAGGGTTAAATGATTTTTTAAGTGTTTACTAATAGATGATATAATTTAAATAGTAATTTTAACTAATTTATCAAGTTATTTAGTCTATGTAACTATGCAATTCCCACATTATTGATTGATTTGCATGGTGTCAAAGTTATTTTGCATCATTTTTTACATATATCTTTATTATTTTATCTATTTTACTATATAAAATAAGGCGTCGCCTAACGCCTCGCCTTATCGCCAAGGCGCCAAGGCGGTACTATGTCGCCTTGATCGCCTTGGCCGCCTTAACAACTATGGGCCAGAATTGGTATTCCAATGGGTCCATTTGGCACCTAAATTAAACCAATTCAATGGTATGTTTACCCGACCAATAAATTGGCCTTGAAGTGGGCCTACTCTAAGACAAAGCTCATTACATACATAGAAATGGGCTTAATAAATTTTAAAAAAAAAAAATCGGTGCCAACATGCTCCTATCAACATGTGTTTCTGTTTCTGCTTCTATACTCTATTACAACGTAGTAGTGTTCAAGCAAGGCAGGGTCAGGTTCAGACTTCTTAATGGTAAGGGCCAATACAATCCAGATCTGATAGGATCGGACAATCCTCCAGAAGCCAATAATTGGCCCAGATCAAGCTGATTCAGCCTGACTGGGGCCAACTTGGCCCAAGTCACACGAGAATTGGCTGATCCAACTGGTATAGAACAGTCCAGGTTCTAAACCAGCCAATCCTGGCTGATCTCAGCTGGCAGAACTGGGTCCAACCTCTGACAATCTAGATTGGACTGATTCTGGCCCGAATCAGCCAATTCCAACTGGGATCCACTGGTCCAGACTGTGAACAGGTCAATCCTTGCCAATCTCAGCCAGACAGAGTCAGGTTTAATCAGATCAGCTGATTCTGGATGATTCCAGGTAGAATCAGATCCACATCAGCTGTTCAAATGAACCATTAGGGCATTAGAGAATAAGAAATAAAAAATAACTTATAATTAGTTTGAATTTTCATTGTTTATTCTTTGTAGAACAGCTAAATAATACAGTCTAACAAACAATGATCTGGAGCAATATCTACATAGTGTTTGCAAAGGCAAATGAACAAATGCTTTCTTCTTATGAAGATGAAACATGTAAGTGGTTTGGACTATAAATTGGCAAGTGCACGTATTTACCTCATATCCAATCCAAGCAACTGAAGCGAGAACCGATATTGCCAGTGCATTGGTAAATTTTCTATAGATCTCCAACTTAGCAGAACTTCTCCGTGCCTACAGTTTTGTACATTTTAATTTAATGGGAATCTATAACAAGTTGATAAAACAGAAAACATAAAGAAATGGCATAAATACTTATAGAAACTCATGATACATTTACCTGCAACTTCTCAAGTGTCCGCGAAAGAGAAGTGAAAATCCAAAGAATTAGAAATGCATTCAAGAAAGCATTAGGAAGAACAAGGAAGAGCCTTGCTTTTCCTGAGATGTCATTGATTGTTCCAACATTCTCTGCAATATCAAGTAACTCAGTTGCCAAAAAGTATGTGACACCAAGAAGAAGCACCTTTGAGGTGAGGCCACCAAGCGTCGGCCGCACTACACCATATCCCATAGATACAGAAAGAATAAGTAGGCGTGAGATTGTTTTTCTTATAGCTCCCACAGTGACTACCCATGTTGTGATTCCCACAGGTCTCTTTCCGGTATTATTGAAGTTCAAATACTCAAAGTACCAGAGGGCCATTTCAAATAAGCCAAGAGCTATGACAAGTGTTATGTAGTTCTGAAGCTGCAATATATCTTTCCAAAATCTAACATACTGGGAAAGCCAGATGATGCATAAAACAGTATATGCCAGTGACATAAAAACATAAAATGGCATCAGTGGAGCCATTCTCCCTGGCAAATAACCAGTTGGATTTTTCCAGAGTGTCTTGCCACTCATCTTCAATCCTTTCAGCTCTGGATCACAAGAGATAAAGAATAAGTTATACATTCCAGTCTTGGTAATATAAATATCTTTAGATTCCATCATTGCCGATGTATAGTTTGCACTGAAATATGTATTTACAACAATGGGCCAGTCCAAATCTGAAGAAGATGGCCTCCTTAGAACTTCCCCTTGCTTGCAACCTTCCAGCTTTGCAAGATCAGGGGTGCAACAAATAGATTTTTGTCCACCGTAGGCAGACCCACCGATGTTATTCCTGTCAGCAGCTTCAAATATGATAGCCTGCACCAATCCAGTGCTATGTTCCATACTTGTATACTGTCCAGCTGCTTCCTTGCTTCTCCAAAATTTAATGTTCTCAAATCTGTACACATTTAAACAGTTGCTAACAATAGTTGTTTATATGCCATCTTTTAACAATCATTCATACCAGTTTGCTAAGAAATGTCAATGACAGTCATGGATTCCGGAATCGGAATCGGAATCGGAATCGGTTGGGAAGAGAATCGATTCCGGATCGGTCCGGAATCGGTTTTTTTTTATTTTTATTTCGTCAAAAAAATTCAAAAAATTCAGAAAAAAATCTAAAAAAAAATAGGAAATGAGTTAGAAATTTTTTTAAAAATAACCAATGCATTCATCCACAAGACCACATCGAATAAATACTAATGAACTCCAATTCAAGCCTTGAAGTTAAGTACATATTCCAATTCCATTGATTCAAAAATCAAAGAGATGATACATCATGAAAAAAAAAATTACATCATATCAATCTACTACCAAAATCTAGGATATAAATATGGGTCTTCTGGAATCGGTGCTGGCAGCTCGGATCGACGCCTGGAATCGCCGGATCGATGCTGGAATCGCCGCAAAATTGCCGGAATCGAGCCCTACCGCCGCGGGATCGACGGAATCGACCGCGGCGGTCGATTCCGGCCCTTGGAATCGGTTCGATTCCCGGTCCAGAATCGAACCGGGCCGGTTCAACCGGTCTTCCGAAGGAATCGGTCGGATCGACCGATTCCACAAGGAATCGGTCGGAATCGGGATCGATTCCGACCGATTCCAGGTGATTCCGCGGAATTATTCCCGGAATCGGTCCTTCCGCCGGGAATCCACCGATCCAATTCCGGAATCGGTCGGAATCGGACCGATTCCGCCGATTCTGCAATCTATGATGACAGTTGAGGAATAGAGTTTCAAAGCGAAATAAGAAAATTCTGATAAAATATCTGACATGAAAAATCAATATATAAGCAGTCGTTCTTCAATTGCAAGAGAAATGACTATACTTGTCCATGTTGAAAGGGGAAATTGGAAAGCCACATGCAGCTATTCTACAGATTCTATAACAGATAGGGAATGACTAAGTCTTACAGCGCTACAAACACAAATACATGTGAGTAGATATTATTTTGGAAAACATAAATACATATAAGAATGTAAATGGTCTGGGTTATTGCACCATCATCTCTCTAGTTCATTCATCACCTTAAAGTTTTGGGTTGGGTCTCCCCCAACAACCTACACCTCATATTCCTGATCACGTGACAGAGCCAATTACCAGCTTGGACATGATGGGGCATGTTAGGATAATCTTATTCCAGATGTCTCAAGAAATACATCTGAAAACATAATGTGAAGCCTTCACCACTCATAACCGCATGTTTATGTTCACTCAAGTGAAGAATGAGATCAACTACTTCTGTACTTCAGGCTTGTTCGTTAAGTACTAGGGTCATACACATTTTCGACGATAAATACTAGCTGACCTTCCCTCCTGATATTAGCTTTTTTTTATCCTCTCAGCAAAGCATAACGTTATAACCTTTGTATGAAAGACAAGGAGATCAAATACGTACGTTCCGGTTGGCTATACAAAGACGTCATTTCCTAGCAATGCAAAATAAGAAACTAAGAAGAATTCCCAGATGGCAGCGAAAGCATCAAATTTCCCTTTTGCGCTAAGTGAGATGGTGAGGTCCTCCCAGAGAGTCAGATGCAGCAGTAATCGAGATACCACGCGGGCTTTTACTCTCAGAGGATTAGACAGTGGAAGAAAGCTGAAAATCATTTTCTTCTCGAATGCCGATGACTAAGGGACAAACATCGCGCGTGCCAAATGCAGGGCGGGGACTCTCCATTCTCGATTCACCAGGCACGACCTACAAAAGGAGCCTAGATCTAGACTCCTGCCACCACCTTCACGGAACTAAGCACTCCTAAAGCATTCAGCATGAACCACATTACTCTGCGAGTGACATATGCAACCATTGGACGGATAGAGAGATGCAGAGTCTCTAGATCCTAACCGGATGAAGGCGGCGCCATCGCGGACGCCCGTTCCAACGGAGAGGTCGGCGGCGGCACCACCGACCACGCGGGAGGCGACGATACCCTCGCTCCCGCCGGAAAGGAGGTAGGCGTTGCCGACCTCCCTAAAGGGCTCGAAGTCGTAGGTATGGACCGACGCCTCCGCCCCGGCATCTGCCGCTGCGAGAAGGACCAGGCAGACGAGGACCGCGCCCGGTAGATCCATGGGAAGAAGAGAGAGGGTGGATCTCGGGCCTCGGCGGAGAAAGCGGAGATCGCGAGCTACCGACCACCGGCGACAGCGGAGGCACGCGAGAACAGGCATACACCGACAGCCGATGTACCTCCTTTCTCACACTTCACTCGTACACTCCACTCTTTTATAGATATATATAGAGAGAGAGATAAACACAGGACCGTTCACTGTTTGGTTCAACCCCAACAACCAAATCAAATCAGTACTTTGGTTCGATTTAGTTTGGTTTGAACTACCAATTGGTTTGGTTTGATTTCTATGACTCTTCGAACCAAACTAAATCGGTAAACCGAATAACTCGAATTGGATTAAATATTTTAGTTTAAGTTATATATAAGATAGTATTTACGCATCTTTTCTTATAAAACTAAATTTGTTTCAAGAGTTTTTAAGGTAAAATTAATATAATGTATAAATATATACACAAGATTTTAATAGAATATGATTTGAAACAAATAAAATAAAATTATACATTGATATATCTACTGCACCTTAGTAAAATATGGTTTGAACCCAACCAAACCGAACTAAACCGAACTAATTTGGTTCGGTTTAGTTCGGTTTGGAAGATAATTTGGTTTGGTTTGGTTTGAGAAAAAATACTCAAAAACCAAATCAAACCAAACCATGAACACCCCTACATATAAATGAGTATCCATAGAGATATAAAAATATCAGATTTGAGTTGACTGTCCTAGAAAAGTAGAGCTATATTGGCGTATGAATATTAAAAACTTGATGCAAGAGGTTCTGCATTTTATTTCAACAAGAAATGATTGAAATGCTTTGCCCACTGAACACCTTCTTCTCCTCTTCATTTTGAGTTCACCATCATAGTTGTTTTGGTTGCCGTAAAAAGTTAGCCCTTTTTGATAGAGGCAGAGTGATGGGGACATATTTTGAATATTTTGGGTTTTCCTTTTATTTTTATGTCCATACGTGGACAAGTCTGTAAATAGGGAACTTAGGGGTCTTTTCTTTAAATTTCCCACTCCTTCTTTATAAGGAGGGTCGATGTACAGAGTTCATCAATCAACAGTGAGAATTTTTGGAGCCTTTCCCGGGTGTTCCCGCGTAGTCTCGTAGTGTAGCGTAGTTTAGTGTAGGGCTGCGGCCGTCTTCTTCCTCTGGCGACTAGCGCCATTTCCCACTTCCTCCTCGGAGCTCCCCAGCGAGGCGTAAACAGTAGCCTAGCTTATTGGTAGCGTAACACAACGTAGCACAAGCTTCGTCCGGTCGTCTTCAAATCTGGACGGCACCACCCGATCGACGACGACTTCTGGATCGTCATCCTCGGATCTAGTTCGCGCTGACGAAGACGGATTCCGGCGAGTCGTGAGTAGGATAGGGTTCTCCTTCCCGTCAATGCTCAAAACTCCTGCGGTCCCTCCTCCGGCTTCGACTGTGTAAGCCCCGCACTAGATCCAAGAAGGAGAAGAAGGAGGAGGAGAAGCGAGCGAGAGGGGAAGGCGGATCCGGCGATCCCCGGGCCGGTCTTCCCCCATACGGCGTCCTTCCTTGGCGGACGGCGGCTTCCTTTCCTGCTCATCGCATCTTCCTCCGCCGGCCGGACAACGCCTCGACCTCCTTCCCTGTCCCGCCTGCACCCTAGCGCCACGGAAAGACGAAGGAGAAAAGAGGAAGAAGGAGATGCCGGAGCTTCGACCGCCATCGCCATCGCCTGCCCCCTCCTGCTCCATCCATCCCTGCGTTCTCTCCGCCGGACGACGACAACGCGGGCGGGCACCGCGCTGGCCTTTTGTCGCGGCTTGCTACCTCGCGGACGGCCAACGATGACGCCACGGCGATGGCAGGCGACGGCCGGATCAACGCCACGCCCCCCCTGCTGCGTCGACGAGGAGGCCATCCCGGACGGGGTACGCGGCGATCCATCGCGCGGCCACGACACCCCTCCCCGGGTTACGCTCGCGCCCGCGAGCGCGGGCGACGCTCGCGACCGGCCGCCGGTTCGCCGGGTCGCCGGTTCGCGGCCCCGGGCCGAGCCGCGGTCGGCCGGTTCGACCGGTTCGACCCGGTTCGGGCCGGTTCACCCCGGTTCGGCACCTGAACCACCCGGTTCAGGCCGGTTCGGTGCGTTGTGGACCGGTTTAACCCGGTTCAGACCACCTCGGGCCCGGTTTGGGGCTGGTTCGGCCTGTTTCGACCGGTTCGGAACGATTTTAGGCTGATTTTGGGTTCGTTTAGGTGTTTTAGCGGCGGTTAGCGCCGGTTTATTTCGCTTTCGTTCGGTTTAGCCCGGATTAGCCGGTTTGTCCCGCATCAGTTTGGTATCAGAGCCCGGAATCGACTCGTTCCCACAAGTCGAGTCTTGGGTACGTCCGAACCGGTTTAAAAACTCGAGGTCGAGTTTTCTCCCGGTCGGAGAGAATGATGGGGACAATTTTATTAGTCTTTTAAAATTTGGTCCAAGTTTGTAAATATTCCTTTGATTGAGGACCTTTTTGTAATTACGTATGGACTCTTCTCCCTATATAAGGAGAAGATGCCTGTGCACACAAGATCAATCAATTTGAAGCAATTTTTGGAATCCTTTCGGCTGGGTGTTCTCCCGCGTAGGGGGGCTGCGGCCCCCATCTTCTTCCTCTGTCCTCCCCGATCGACCAGTAGGGTTAGGGTCTTCCCCTTCCACCTTCCAAGCCCGGCAGGTAGCCGATCCTATCCTCCTCCTCACCCTCTGGCCTCCGTGCCATTCCTCCTCCCTTCCCCTTCCTGGTTCGACGAAGACGTTTCAGCATCGATCTCGCTTCCCACTCCAACTCTACGCGCCGCCATTGGAGGACGACAATGGAAGAAGAAGAAGATGAAGGAGCTGCGAGGGACCCGGATCCGGCGATCCCGGGTCGATTTCCCTTCCCCTTCTCCCTCCCCCGTGGTCTCCTCCCACGTCGCGTGGCCTCCTCGGTCGTCGCGAGAGAAGAAGAAGAAGCCAAGAAGACGGAGGCGAAGGTTGGAGGTGGTCCGGCCCTCCCGAATCGTGCATCCGATCGTCGTTTCCCTCCCTCTCGCGGTCTCCTTCTTCCCCAAGGCAACCATGGACGGACGAAAGAAAAAGAGGAAGAAGGAGCAGGCCGGAGCTTCGATCGCCATCGCCATCGCCCGTTTCCCCTTGTTCCGCCTGCGCGCGGTTCCATTCGAGACAACGATGACGCCGGCGCTGCGACGAACGGACGACGACGAAGCGGAAGACGCTCGCCCTCGCCGCGGGCGAGGCGTTTTTGTCGCGATCCGCACCCTCGCCGGGGCCGCCGCGATGCCGCCACGTCGGCGGGCGGTCGGCGGACCGATCGGGCCACGCGACCACGCGAGAGCCGAGGAGAAGGCGCCACGACACCCCCGGCTCACGCCGCCCGCGAGCGCGGCCGTCTCGCGCGGCCCGCGGCCGGCCGGTCCGCGGCCAGACCGGTCGCCAGACCCGGTCCAACCGGGTTCACGGCCGGTTCAGGCCGGTTCAGCGCCTGAACCGCCCGGTTCAGGCCGGTTCAGACCGGTTCACATCGTTTTGGGCCGGTTTGGACCGGTTCAGACCATTGTGGAATCGGTTCGGGCCTGTTTGGACCGGTTCGGGCCGATTTGGGCCTATTTTGGGTTCGTTAGGTCCGTTTAGCGGCGATTAGCGCCGGTTTATTTCGCTTTCGTTCGGTTTAACCCGGATTAGCCGGTTTGTCCCGCATCACAGAGTTTGAAGTGTAATTAAAAAAGAAGAGTCACACCATTGTCTTAAAATTTTATGTTTTTTATGGACTTTCATAAGTCTCAAGTAACATACTTCTTGATTTATGTTGCATATTTTTCTCATTAATAGATCGAACTTGCATTTAATTTGCTTAGGAACTTATAAGTTGAAGACAACATACTCATATTACTAATTTTTCATGTTTAAGCAATAGATGCTTCAGCAATTCAAGATGACTTCAGGATATTATTGGTCAGGTGATAATCTTGTTTTTTTTCCTCGACTTCTTTTCAAAAAAAAAAAGAAGAAGTATCAAGTACCACTTGCTTGAGGGAAGCCTGTGCAAGTGTGAAGTGTAATATCAATATTGTGAGTTAGATAAGAGGCAAAATTATGGGTATTGAAGGGTGTGAATATGATGTTTTTTTTATAAATGGATCACAAACATCATTGTTTGTAGCCGGTTAATCCATAAAAAAAAAAGTTTTGATTAAGATGTGTTTAGTTATTACTATCAATTTAAAACTTGTAGTACAAATAAAGTAGAATATTATATATTCTACTTTCTAGAAATATTGATATCAAAATCGTTATAGTATCATTTGGATATTCTAACCAAACATGTCGGAAGATAACAACTGAATACCTAATGCCCTGTTTGGTTAGAGTTTCATTTTTGTTACTATATCAATATTGATATTAATATTTTCAAATGTTGGAGTATCAATATCAAAAGTAATACAAGTGGACACTTGTATTACATAATATGCTTTGTTTGCACTACAAATTTTAAAATTGATACAATTAACCAAACACCTCTTGATGGTTTCTATCAATATCAATTTTAAAATTGATAGTGATAGAGGTACTTGATAGTGTTACCAAACAGGGCGTAAAGTATTGATATTTTATCCTCTAGGATAGAGCACCAATATCAAATAAATACAAATGGCCACTTATATTAGAAGCCATGCCTGGCTTGAACTACAAATTTAAAAATTTATATTGATCCCCGAATATCTTGCGATGATTTATATCAATATCAAGTGTTTACCAAACATGCTGTGAACCAAGTAGATATTTAATTAAAGTCAAATCAAAGCTGTATCCACTGATTTCCTTGTGGGTCACCTAACACGCTATCCGCTTCCTCTTGCTCTTACTCTGTTCTTAAAATATTCTTCTTCACGGAGATTACCAGCAAGGATAAAATGGCAATAGTTAACACACGCAAAGAAGAGGATTTACATGGCAAAATAATTTCGTACAATTTCTAGGTATACCACTGAATTAAGCATAATTACGTAGATTCATAGGCAAAAGACCATTATATCATGATAGAATAATGAGGGTCGGCTTTCTTTCTGCTGGATCTTTATTGCCAATGTAGCATTATTTGAGAACGTTACACACCTACAAGCAGACAAATATATGCCCACAAAAGTATTACTTGAATGTTGACCAAAAAAAAAAGATGGTATCTACGTTATCTCCAAATACAAGAATTTCCACCCGTATATTCTTACACAAAATGTCTAACTGCTATAAGAAACAATCAACTTACAAGATAAAATTCACATGCATTTGATATATGCTTTTGGGATATTAATCCTTACATGACATTTGCACATCTAGAGGTCGTTGGGATGCAGGATGTCCTGCATCACCTGCTCACTAAAACGGCAACTGGTTTAATTTTTCTTCACAAATTTCCATAGTTCTCCAGCACATTGCAACGAGCGATTGACAAGAAGTAAGCATTCAAAACCACAACCATGTTGCTCGGCAGAGAGATTTTACAACCTGTTAGGTACAGCATTAAACATTCTAATTCACTATTAAGTTTGAAATTGATAGCAACAAGGTATTTAGATATCGGATATCGAACAAGGCATGAATTGCAATAAAGATTTTCCACAAGTATCAGTTTTGTTATTGATACTCTGTGATCAAGAAATATCAATATCAAAATTGATATGATATCACTTGTGATACTAACCAAACAGGGCATCAGGTTTGACAGATAAAACTATTTTTCTGGTGCAGTTGTAGCCTTATAGCAACAGCGTGAAACTATGAACTTGCCACTATTTCCATCCATAACACGCTATCCTTCATCTTCATGTCATTTGTTAACAGTAATATAAACATGGCTGATACCTAATTAGACACTTGCGAAATTATCAAATTATGTACAGGATATCTGGCATACGGGGGCCAATAATGGTTTTCACCTTTCAGCAACCGCCGCTAGCAGGTTCAATTGAACTTAGAAGGCCATTGCCTCTCAGCTGCATGCAATGCTCTTCAGCATCTGCTTGATCACAAACAATGACCACCGACAGACCGTTGTAGTGTGCCTCTTGCATAATGTTGACGGCATTGTCGAGACTCATTCCGGGTATAACCTTCATGAGCACTTGAACCACGTATTCCCGCTTGTTAAAATTGTCGTTGTGAAGTAATACACGGTATGGTGGGGCCATTTTCCTTGATTTCCTAATACCATGAAGGAAAACACAGAGTAGATACTGGTTACCTCCTTTAATTATCGCCAGAAATGGCAGAAAAAGATGGACAAGTACCCACAGAAAAGTTCATGTCTCTCAAAAAAAGTATTCATAAGGATACCGTGCGAATTCTTCTTACAACCCAGTTTTGTGTCAATATGGTTATGGTACTTTCATGGGTTATTATCTTCTACAAAAAACCTAAATGCCAGTTTTCTAACAAAAGCAATCATTGACTTTCTACACTAAGGGTAAGGGCATGATAAATGTATTGATAGAAAACAGCTACTTTGCCATGCACAGCCAACATAATGTAGAAGCCCATCGATGAACAGCTTCAACATCATTTTTCATGGAAGGTACCGGTATGAGTTGAGTGTAAAGGGTATTAGTAGACAGTGTAAAAGACATAGCAAGACCAGCTTCTACCCTTTCAAGACATGGTTCCGAAGATACCAACCCTTTCAAGACAGTATCAACCCATCAACTGTACAGTTGCCACCACTCCTTCCGGAGTGTTCTATAACTGTTTATGAAGATCATAGGTCTCAAAATTCTACAAGCGCATGGCACAAACTAGGGTCTGAAAACATGTGACAAAATTTTACGAGAAATAAGTAAGTTTCATGGGAGGAGACAGAAAGGAACTTCCCTAGTATCGGCCAAACTGTGAACCTCATAAACAGAGACCCCCATCAAGGACGGACAAAGATTTGGCACAATACTCTAATCAATCTACCTTGAAACAATTATTGACTGAACCAATGAAAAATACCTGGTCATCATAACTTTGAAAGAAAAATATCTGCTAAACACCCTAAAACATCAGTTAGCAAAATGCCCTTGTGGTTATACTTGGAACTCTCAGAAAGAGAGAAAACAATGAGTTCCAGCACACTTTAAAAAGTCAAAATAAAAAAATCATAAAATTGAAAGAAAGACATAATGCTGAACATAGTACACTGGGAAAAAGCTATCCCATTCTTGAATATCAGAAGTTTCAGCTTTTATCTCAGATAGTTTTAAATTTTAGTTTTGGTATTAGTAGTGCAATGGAAATCATGCAAAAACATTTCTATTGTGCTAGAAGGATGAGCTACTGATAGATTCTACATGCTTGTCCCCTTTAACTCCAAAGCATACCAGTAGGATGAAACAAGAAAATGCTCACATCAGAAGCACCTATAGGATGATGCAAAGCACTGCAAGGTTAGCTTTTAGACCAAACAGACATGAAATTCAGTTTGAGCAGAAGTCGCATTAAGCAATTACAGACATCATATGATTAACCAACCACTACCTCAAGTCAAATTCGGATTCACGTCCAGGTGTTGCCTTCTCTATGGTAGGCCTTTCCAACAGCCCACCTCCTTTGCCTGGTGCAGCAGCTGACACTGTCACAAGAGTTCCATGATACAACGGTTGTGCCTTATAGAGAGATTGTTTATCACCTGCATTTCAAAGTTAAAAGATGGTAAGAATGCCAAGTTCCAAGTGCAGAATGTGGCCTGAGAACTGAATTTTAAGATTGAGGACATGACGATTTGAGATTCAGAACGATTGATGACAAGTCAAAGTTATGGACCAAAAATAGCCATCCATTATTCTTTAATGTTCTTTTATTCCTGGTACTGCATTCTCTGATGACTGTTTATTGGGTATTTATTACTATTTCTAACCCTATTAAGTCCCCAAACCACTTCAATTAACAATATTCCCTACAAGATTTCAGTCAGACCATGGCTGATTTTGAATGTAAATTATGAGGGCAAATATTAAGGAGTCCTACTTTCTCTACAACAGTACAACTTGTAATAATTTTAACCTGATTTAGTCCACCCACAACCCTTTCTCTGATGAAACAAGTTTGGACCACAACTTCTCAAGCAAGGGTAAATTTAAGTCCCTCAGATTCTTCATGCCCAAGACACCTCACTTTTTACACCTGCTTCCTTCTAGATGCCATGCAATTCTCCCATTCTCCTGATGCATCCTTGGGAGAAAAAAAATTACATTGAATAGCTCCCTAACCATCAATCAGTCTGTGGAATCTTGTAATACAAATAATATAACAGCATCATAGACAGACAAAGCAAGCAACACCTACCACTACAACAGAACTTTTCTGAGTAAAAACTGTAGGATCAGAATCAGTAAAATGAACAACTTTTAAAAATCCAAACACAGAACTCCAAACAATAAAAAAAACAATAGAAATTGGGGAAATTACAAAATTTTTTAAGCATCATTAACATTATCGTTTCTATAATCTAAACCAACAAACATCTGAACTGTAGTGCCACCTCAATAGACCCAAAAAAACTCAGGTTGATGTCAGATCAGCCACACGCAGAGAAAATAAATAAAATAGAACAAGACTAAAATATCTGAAAAATCAGTAAAAATAAGACTTTGGTAAATACCATAAAAGTGATAAAATAATCAACAATAGTAAAAAAATTAAACATTAACAAATTCAGAACAAAAAAGGACAAAAAGAGGATACAAAATCGTTCACTACAAGAAGAGTATTGAAAATGTAGGCAGGTAAAAAGAACAACACAAAAAAGCAGACACGTTACAGCATAGAACTGCAATTCTATAGATGTCTACAATGGCAAAACAGTCTAGAATCTAGAATCTATTATCTGCATATAACACTTGAATTGCATAAGCAATTAGAATGCACTACAATGTGAACAACATAAAAAAACATTAGAATAAAGAAAACGACCAGATAGAAAGATTAAGGTGATTCAGAGAAAGATGGAGCTAAAGAAATGTTTATATGTAAACGTACACCGTCAAAATGATTGCTAAACTACACATAACTTTGCATGGCATTGCAAGCAACAAATTTACAAAGTAAGTAGCATAAAATATGTGAATGTGATGCATGCACCAGCTACTTCCCATTGTCAGTATACAATCTGCTGGTGGTTAAGTTTTTCCAACCTATTAAGAAAGATCAAAATTCTAGTCTAAAAGGTGTAGAGTTCAAACATGAAGCAGATGCTCTGAGGACACCAAATGATTGTCAAAGTTTGAACTAAAATTTCCCTGGGACATACATGCCATAGCTAGAGTAAATAGTAAATAAAAGTCAATTTGAAATATTAGGATCAAGGAAGGTGATATCTCATACAGGGAGCAGATTGGTAGCCGCTCCCTACTGATGTAGACCATAGATCGCGGAATCGGCCGATCCGGATCGGAATCGGCCGATTCCTGGATCGGATCGGCCATTGCCGATCCGATTCTTGGCTGAAGGACCGATCCGGAAAAAAGTTCCGGCAGAATCGGTCGGGATCGGCCGGATCGGTCGGGATCGGATCGGAATCGGATCGGAATCGGAATCGGATCGGCCGAATCGGTCGGGATCGGAATCGGAATCGGAATCGAATCGTTTTTTTCATTTTTTGCTATTCCAATCGGATCGGCCAGGATCGGCCAGAATCGGTCCGAATCGGCCAGAATCGGTCCGGATCGGTCTGGGATCGGATCGGAATCGGATCGTTTTTTTTTTTTTTTTTTTTGCTTACCGATTCTGGATCGATTGTCTTCCATTGGATCGGTCGGAATCGGTCCGATCCGATCCGATCCGGATCGGATCGGTACCCACCGATCCCGATTCCGATTCCGATCCCGCGATCCTTGATGTAGACACCATATGGGCTCGATTCGGGATCCAACAAAATAGGTAATTTTTTTAACCAAAAAAATGAAGAGTAGCTATAAGTAGCGTAAAATAAGAGATGTCTAAAAATGTCAAACTGTCTACCTCTCTCCTCTTTTAAACTTTCTTGGTTTTGTAGTATAAGAACAATGAATAATTATAAATAAAAATAATAAAATAAAGCCTTCTAGTCTCCAATACATCACTTCATGCATGCTGCAAGTAACTATTATCAATTCTAACACAAAAAATGTACAAGTGAATGAACTATAATCTTATGTACCTCAAGAAATAATTACTTCATTAACACTGATTATACAATATAAAGTTAATAGTGTGTAAATAACTTCAATACACTAAATAGTAAATAATAGTATGACATTTAATGCTTGAATTAAAATTATTAAAACAACCTAAAGCTTTAAAATTGTATTTAGGTCTTTGTTTTTCGAAATTCTAAGATCCACAAAGAACTCCATAAGATGTGTCCGAACTAATAAGCTACCCTGTGCGGGACTGGTTCAATCTTGCCTTAGCCAGCCTGTTCCGGCCAGCAGTTTGCGCACCGATTGGTGCTAAACCTGGTGATCCAAATTGGGATCCAAGACCACGAGCGTTTCCGGAGCAAGCGCTCAGTATGCAAAGAGCAATTCAAGTAAGCTCAACCAGTTTAAACAACATCCAGGAAAACAACATGTGTACGGAGAAAATATTTAATAGGATTCAAAGATAGAGAGTCAAAATACGAACTGCGTGAACTGTGAATCAGCAATTGAAATCCTAGTGGCTCTGCAGACAGTATCGTCTAGCAAGGAGCAGACAGATGAAAAAAGGACCTGGTTTCTGCGTGACGACGTGGTTTGGGGAGAGGGCGATCCTGCTGCATATAGCCGTCTCCATGCGTCTCGTGCCCCCCCGTCTCCCACCCGCTTCCGCTTACTGCTGCTGATGCTGCTGCGCTGCGCTTTCTACTTCTCCGGGAGCAGCGAGAGGACCACCACCCGTAGAAGCGGCACCGCCCGGGGAAGCTACCACAGGCACCGGACTTCTGCGGTCCGGCTTCTCTCCCCCTCGCCGTCCACAGAAACGGCGGCCCATGGCGTGGCGTCGCCGGGGGGCTTCTATTGGACTGCGTCCGAGAATCACCGATCTAACGGTGGAGATCGAATCCATCAGCGTTGGTGCAACAGAGTAGAGTATGAAGCTATAAGTAAAAAAAGAAAAATGATTTTTAAATTAAAAGTTTTTAATAAGAAACAGAGAAAAAAAACATAAAAAATCTTATATTCCCTCTCTCAGTCTGTCCCCTCTCCCTCGTACGTAACAGAAACGAGAAACCCCTCTTCCTTCTCCCTTCGCGATCAGCGCAGCCGCCGTCCCCGGCGCTCCCCCTCCGTCGCGCTGCCACCAGCGCCTTCGCTCGCCGGCAATCACCTTCTTGGCGGCGCCTGCTCGTGGACCGTCTTTCCTCCCAGCCCTCCAGCCGTACTTCGCCGCCTCTATCTCTCTCTCTCCCCCCTGCGAGCCGGCGCCGCCGTTGCCGGGACTTCTTGTCTTGATTTCCCGCTGCAGCGTTGCATCAGCCACTGCTGCTATCTTCTCCCCGAACCGTTGCCGTGCCGGAGTCGCCGCCGTCATTGTCGATCCAACCTGATTGGTCGTACCAGTATCCAGCCGCTGTCGATCATCGGTTATTCCCGGCCGCTCATCTTCCAGCCGAGTTGTTATTTTCACTGAGATCGTCGAATCTGGTAAGTATTCCAATCACGACTTCTTATACTTTATTTAATCAGATAAAAATTAGCATAAATCGTGAAATTAGTCTGTGAGCTTGATTAGAAGGTGGAAAGCATGGTAGTCTTATTCCTTAATTGTATGTATTTTTTTTTTGAAAAAAATGCACCTGAAATAATATTATTAGATTGAGGTATACACGTGGATAAGATAAACTATCAAATTAGTGTAAATTAGTCGTATGTTTTGAGTCATAGAACTTATTTAAATTTAGTTACTTAGTGGGCGTGTTCTGATATCTTAATTATTGCAATATACTCAACATTAAATGTGGATAAGAATGATAAAACTCCATGAATATGGTTTTGTCATTGATAACTATATATGGTATTAGAGAATTCAGATTATGTGATATTAGTCTTATATGTACCATACGTGAAGAGTTGGCAAGTTGTCTATACATGCCATTAGAATTTGGATGAGCTCTATATGTGATGTTACAAGAATTATGGAAATTGCATGCATGAAATCATGGTTACCAAGGCGACAATTAATGCACCCAAGGCAACAATGTGCCCAAGGCATTGAGGTGTGAAATTTCTGCTTAGACGATGAGGCAGCCACTTAGGAGTTGCCTAAGCTATAAAAAACTTTATGTTAATAATACATAGATACATATAATATATATAGAGAATTATGGAAAATGTATAGCATACTTTAAGGCCTTGTTTGGTACGGAGATAAAATTGATGAGGATAGGGATAAGTCACTCCTTGTGACCATCTTTATCCTCATTGTGTTTGGTTTGCGTTAGGACGTGTTTGGAGGATAACTTTGTCCTATATTTGATATGATATATGATTATTAATTTTAAAATTAATATTAACATATATAAATGATTTAACTGTTAATATAAAATTTGAAATTTATATCATAGATAATACATAAATGATGATGCAAAACATTCCATGTACCCTATAGGATGACTATCCCTCGGAAAAAAAATTTAGGAATAAAATGTTCCATGTACTAGATGGAATGACTTATCCCTCACTTTATCCTCATTTTTTGGGATAAACCGGATTGAGTTAATCCAGATGAAGTTTCATTTTACTTGGAAAACAAACAGGGGATTGAGGATAAACTAGATCTATCCATGGTTATCCCTGTACCAAACATAGCCTAAAAGATTTAGGTATTAGAGTTTTACATATAATCATATATATTCATATATTATTATTGAATATGTGCATTATGTGTGCATACATGTAGATGTGTTTTATGTATGTAATTATATATGTGTGTGGGTATATATTTTTGGAAAAGGGATAATGTTTATAAAGTAAGTGTATGTGTACACAGTTAAAGGTTGAAAAGGTATTAAGTCAAGATGGATATAAACCCTACTAATTATTTATGATGCTAATCTTTGTACTTAGTTGTAAAAGTAAGCTAAAGATTTAAGATGTTGAAATGCATACTTTATGAAACTGTGGATGATAGGAAAGACAAAAACAACGATGAAAATTAAGTTGCCGAAATACATTGTTATGCATGTACTTAAAGTGAGACAATGGTGTGTTATCAGCTCAAAGACCTAGATATTATAGTGTTACTAGTAATCATTAAGTGAGAAAATGGATTAACATCTACCATACTTTTCAAGGCGATCAAGATGACCGGGCAATATAGTATAGTTTTGGTTTTTGTTAAATGTGTTATTACAGGATTTAAGGCGCTTGTTGTTGAAGCAGAAGTCAAAATGTTAGGTTGTAAAATTTCACTTAATCAGAGTGGCTTAATGGATTGTGATGAGATAGATCCAAAGAGTTAGATAATAATTAGCATTGGGATTATCTTGAATTATATTTATTTAGAATGTAAATAGTTGGAGATTTTATTTTAGAATATATTGTGTAGATTTTGTAAAGTAAATAATTAGCTATTGAGATTTGATGTTTAGAATTTGTTTATCTTTTCTGTTTATTAATATAATTATGTGATTTATTTATTCGACTTGGTTCTTGTACTCGACCATCAACACAAATGAAACCTATTAATTTTACATGATTTTGCAAGCAGTGTGGAAAATGATAAAAATAAATCTTAAAACATATTAATTTGTTACTTTGCAAATTTTATATAGACTATAAACAATATATAAATAATTATTATGTTTTAGAATAAATTGTTTTATTAGATATTCGTGTGCATGTAATTGAAGTATGTACATTCTTTTTAAGTAACGTACGTACGAAAATACCATTTTAGAATAATTGCATGCACATGCTGTCAAATTGCAAACACAACTGGAGGATACTTCTGCATTTCTGAGTTTTGTGGATGTTAAAATGGACATTTAAAGACCAATAACATGTATGCCCCACTGTACCGGAACTCGATTTGGCGCATTGAAACCCCCCTCTCTCTCACCATGGCCTCTTCGGCATACCACCCGTTGTTCCCTCTCTTCTCTGGCCTTGTTTCGCTGTTCTTATTCTTAAGTTTCTCTCCACCCCAATCACAGCACCAACATGCGATTTCTTTTCCTTATCCTTTTCCTAACGAACACCAATACAACCCTCGCTCGGTGTTCTACTACGATTTTTATAGGTGGGCTGGGTGTTCAGCTCTAATTATTGTCTTGATTTTGGTCGAAAAGGTGTTTGCTTGTGCTAAAATTTACCAACTTGTTTGCTTTTCAAACTGTTTGTTACAAAGTTCTTTTTTATTCTAAACCTATCCTTATTTGATCATTGCAGCATTAGTCCTATCTGGTGGCAGTATGGTGGGATTCAAAAATAGGTATATGGTGATGGAAGTCTTTATTGATCCCAATAGAGACATGGGTGAAGATGATCCTATTATTCTTAGCCAGTTCAATGTGTCAAAGGCTATCAAAGAGAGCATTCATGTGAATTTTGGGGAATGCGGTCTTTCTTCATGTCTTGGCTCTTTCCAGGGTATGTCCCAATCTTTAGTGTACAGTTATACGGCTTTTATTACTCATGTAATCACAACTTACCTGAATTTTTATGCAAACTATCATGTGTACCTTGGTAACTTTGTCATATTTTTTGCAGTGAAGTATGTGAATCCTGTCACTAAAGTCTGCATAATCCGGGCATCACGAGAAGATCACCAAAAAGTTTGGTGCGCCATCACCATGGTGAGGAGTATTGGGAACTGCCCAGTACTATTCAATTTACTAGATTTGAGTGGTGAGTGAACTGTTTGAAGAGCAAGTTCAAGATTTGGAATTTTTTGTTTCTTATTCAAGTGCTTCATGTACGAAAGCATCAACATGGACAAATTTTTCTTTCATTTTACCCAAGGCTTCAAATTTGACGTTACCTTGACTTTGAGTCCTGTCTTTGCTTTCCCTAGTGTAGTAGTGTGACGAATTTGCCACCTCTCCCTTTTTCTACACAGAATTCTTCTACAGGTAGTAGGCTCTTTTAGATTAATATTGTTGTCATTGAAACTCATACTTTTGGCGTATGACAAGCTATCGGGATAACTGCCATAGAAAGATGTGAAATTGGTGACCAGTATCTTGTCAAAGTTTGGCCATCATTTTTCTACAATTCTATTCACGTCTAACTTTTCATGTTTATTCGGTGGTTTGATCCTTCTATCTTGTGCATAGACCTAGGTTGAGCCATCAATGTTATTTCTCCGGATTCTTCTGTATCTTAAGTCATGTTTATTCTTTCTATGTTTTTTTTAGATAGTGTTGGTATCCATCAATGTGGTATGGTGTAGTTTTGTTTATAAATTATGATACTCAGATACTCAATATTCATATTCTACATCCTAAAATGAATTTGCCTTTTCTTGTTTGTACATACAGGAAGCATTAGAGCCTGCAAGAATGCTGCATTGAAGTGTGATGAAGCGAAGTTTGAACATTACAAGCTTCTACTCGGAGATCGCCTAACGGATGAGATAGTTCAGCATGCCAAGAACTCATTTGAGAAAATCAAGATCTTGGAGTACTAGCACTTCCCACCTTGTTGCTTGGTCTGGATATTTCTCTCAGGTTTCATGGCTTTGATTTCCCATGGTATGGTAAGTTCAGCAAGAATCAACCGCAACGAGGGGTCAAGATGCATGCTTGATTTCTTTGATGAAATTTTCAAGGACAGCAATTGGGTTTATATATATATATGAGAAAAAAATTATTGATAGCTAGTGTTGTGTTAGGTTTGAGGATCAATTTTGCCTATTGTCTTATTTAATACCACAATGGATGAACTGTATTGGTGCTTCTTCAACTGTTAATCTCTAGAACAGAATGTGATGGGAACTGTTTTGGTAACACCCCCATACACATTTGGAAGGGGTAGAAAATAATGTAACTTTGAGGTGTTATCTTGTGTTCCGTTGTTCCATTGGACGATAATTTTATCGTGGCATGATACTATGATATATACTCCCTTTTTGATTTCTCATTGTTTTGAAATTCCTATTTCTGGTGTATTTTTTATCCAGATTATCGGATAATAATATCAATTTTCTAAAGAGCTGTTTGGGTAATAATATCAATTTTAAAATTTATAGTACCAACAAAGCATGCTAGGAAAAACAGGACTCAGCTAGCCTCGGTTTTGATATATTTGTTTTATAACTACTGAGAATATCAATATCAAAATTAATATTAAATTTCTAAAATATATGCTAGATATTAATTCCTATTTAGAATAAGCTAATAATCTTAATAGCCACTAAAATTTGATCTAATCACTTTAAATGTTTATCTTTGCTTTTCCTTTAATTTTACGTGATTATTTGCATAGTTTACCCATTTTTCTTTTTGTATAAAATTAAATTTCAGAGAGATATATTACAAATTTATCAAAATTGAGAAAATGGGTAAATAATTTACTGATTTCTATTCCTGTAACTTAATTGTCAATTCCGAAAAGTGCGTTTGCTTGCGTGATAAATTAGGTCTTTACTATAAAAATATAAATTTGCAGTAATTCTAGTTAAGAAAGGGTGTTTGGTAATTGTTATAAAAAACATATCTTTAATATTCAAAATTTTCCAGGACAAACTAAGAGGTGATATTTCTTTTCTTTTTCTTTTTTGGTGGACCTCCATCATTTTACTGGTATATATAGTTCTTGCTTCAGTCTTTACTTGTTTTACATCATCTTTGGTATAAAATTTTATCAAGAAAAGTATATAAAAATTATTTTTCAACCAACCATCACATTTTAATAGATAGTACCCAGACCTAAATAAGCTGCGTACATACCATCAGGAACATAAATCAAGTAATATAAAATAATATTTGCGAATGTACTAATTTCATAAAGTAGGGTAAATTTTACAGAAATTAGAATTTTGGATCTCTTGTTAAAAAAACATTAACTCTCCGATATTTTGTAATATTCTCCGTAACATATTACCGACGTCGGTTAATCTCATCAAAATAAATTTACTTCAAATTTTCTTGAAAAAAGATATTTATGATCTACGAATATTATATTATAAAATACAACAGAAATTATAAACACGCAACTCTTATCTTCCGCTGCGTTGTACGGAGGCGAGCGAAGGCACCGCCGGATTTTATGATATAGCGGTAGCCAATCAGGTGCTTGCATCTTGCCACGTGTCCTCACGAGCGCGGTGCGGGCCAATAAGAGGCTTGCGCATCATACGACATGGCAGCGTTGAGGATAACACCTCTCTCGCCCGGCCACCGAGCGCCGACCGCACACTGCAGCCGCCGCCGCGCCGCCGCCGCCACCGCCGCCGCCGCCGTCTCCGCTCCGGCGCCTCCGAGCGAGAAAAGGGCAGCGGTTCTGGTCTCCTTGGCGAGAGGGAGATTCCCGGATGGCATCGGCGGTGGCATTCACGGCGGCGACACCGGCTGCAGCCACCGGTCTCCCCGTAGCGACGGCGGGCCCCGCCCGCGCGTCTCCCGCCCTGTTCCTCCCGCCGCTCCCGTCTCCGCGCCGCCAGCTGCTCTCCTCCTCTCACCTCCCAGGTATTCACCCCGCCGGTCGTCTCGGCACTGTTGAGTACTTCCGTGGTCCCGCCGGGTTTTCGAAGCTTTTGCTTAGCCTTATCCGGGAAAATTTTTTTCTCTAGGAAGGTGTCTGTTCTCTGCTTGCGGCTCTTCTCAGTTCGGTTATCTGAATTCCTCACGTACTCGGGTGAACCGCATGTACGGGGGTCTGAGAGACTGAGTTTTTAGCTTTTCTTCGCAATTCTTCCATGGCGTCTAACCTGGAAGCGTAACATCGTTTTCGGGATGATCAAGAGTGAGAAGAGTCTGTAATTCTGAGATCATCGGGAGATGGAGTTCAGTTTTCTTATAGGTTTTGATTCCTCAAATTTGATCCTTAGGTAGATGTTGAGGTTATCTTTGCGATTAGGAGCCACAATCGTCTTCTCGCCACATCCTGTTTGAGCAATCAGCGTTTGTCCTTTCTTTGCTTTCTCCGTGGTACCGAGACCTCATTCCTAGGATGAACACGACTCATTAGATGCAAGAAGGTGCTTTGTAGACATGGAGAAGTCCTCGCCCCTTGCTGGATTGGATTCTTGGAGCGGCCTTATGATTCAGAAATCTAGGACAGCGGAATGGAGGGAGAGGTGGAGGTCATTGGAACCCTTGAGATTTCCCTTTGTTCGTAATCAGCAACAAGGAGCTCTCGGGAACTTGCAATTTCAAATGATAGCTATAACAGTTGATACTAGAAGATGATAATAACGAATACATCTTTGTTACTGTTTTCTTTCTTCTGATTCCCCCACTGTGTCTGAATTTTGAAGGCAAAGGCTATAAAATATTTTCAGTGTTTGAGGAACGCTTCTAGTTCATCATATGTGAGATGCAGAATGTTGCGTTTTATTTTCAAATAGATATCATGGCACTGTTAGACAAAACTTTTCGTTTGAGTGGCATTTTTGTGTCAATTTTAAGATTAATTATTGGAGAGGACTGATTTTAACTAATATTAGGCAATTACACCAGTCAAATCCTCCTTACACAGTCTATTTTGGAACATGGGTGCCAGAAAAAAAGAAGAATGGAAAACGTTATTTATACTTTTTACAAGCATAGCTTGTTCCTCTTCTCCCAAAGTAACTTGCTAATATATAAAGACCTGAAGTTCTGGAACCATGGCAAACCTAACCCATTGGTGCTTCTTCGATTTTTTCAATGAAGCACGAAGGCTATCCCAAGCTGTGGTAAAAGCCTCCTCGGATGAGACTTCTGGTTCTGTACAAGCAGATGACCTCCTTGCAGATTTGAAGGAGAAGGTACCGGTCATATTCAATTTACTGTTTATATTCATGTTCAAGGGAGCTATGGGACTTATCACCATGTTTTCTTTGATAGTGGGATGGTCTTGAAAACAAGTCAACCGTAATCATCTATGGAGGGGGTGCAATTGTAGCAGTATGGCTGTCGTCAATTGTTATTGGTGCTATCAACTCTGTGCCTCTGGTATCATCAATTTCCTTCCTCTTATCTTCCATGAACCTTTTCCTCTTTTTTTTTGGTGGGCGCACGCATTATGTTGGTTTCAAGGAAGTTATCGGTTAGAAATCTTAGCTTTCATCCATTTTCTGTACTTTCATCTAAGAGATGCCATCTTATGATGCTTCACAGCTTCCAAAGATTATGGAGTTGGTTGGACTTGGATACACAGGATGGTTTGTGTACCGATATCTTCTCTTTAAGGTAATCCAAGACATTTTTTATGATGGTTTGCCATGCTTATCAGCATAAACATTTACATTTTTGAGCTTTTCAAACACGTATCTTTCCTTTTTCTTCGTTCAAGTATAAAGTTCCCTCAATGCAGCGCTTTGATTATTGCTCATCAACTAATTTTTCAATGTGAGCACTGATGTTCTCGGCATCTTCTCCTTATAATGTTCCTCTTCCTCTAGAGTTATTTTGAATGATTTTTTTTTTCATTCATTATGTCATCTCTTACCTGATAGCCATCCCATCATTAGTTTCTATTTTCATGTTCCTACCGTTTGGAAGTTTGATGTTGAAATGTCAGACCGGTTGGAAAAGAGTTGGAAGCTACACTCTCAGTTGTTGACAGCTAGAGGAACGTATGTAACATGGCTCCATGACCTGCCTTTTCTTATCGCCATTGTTATTTTACCTGGGTCTTTAGATACACTCATTGTCAGGCTAAGATGGAGTAGACTTTAACACATAAATTTCTACTAGGGGATAATACCTGCCAAATCTAACTTAGAGGAAAAGGAGTCATTACAAAATTTGTGCTCGTCCAACTTGATGAATCACCAGGATGAATTTGTATGCCACAGGATGGGTAAAATTGCAAACCATACTATCATCTATCTGGTTGTGTACATGTAGACGCTTCTTGACTAAATAAAATAGTAATGTTATGTGAAACTTTAAATGAAGAAATTTTATTGGGATCAAAGAATCTTCGGTAGTGAAGCCCTGTGATTTTAAGTTTTTATCTAGTTTGCATGTTGTTAGAAATGGATGTTGGTATTAGTGTAGCTGATAACTGACAGTTGAACTTAGTACATTTCCATTTCTGGAGTTATTAGTTCACTATATTGGGCCTTTTTTTTTCTAACTTTACCTTTTCTTGTTCCGCAGTCGAGCAGAAAAGAACTTGCAAGCGACATTGAAGATCTAAAGAAAAAGATTTCCGGGAGCGAGTGAGAAATTGGCAACCTTCCCTTTGGCTACCGCGTACCAGAAATAGAAAACCTATGTTGTAAACAAATTGTGATCTTTGTTGTATGCATTTTTTTTTCTTTATCCTGGATGTTTATCACCACGTGATCGAGCAATTTTCTTCTGGAAAACGTTGGTTTATTTTTCAAGTATCGTATAAACCCCCCCTGTGTATTTTGTTTATATGTATGATTATTTTTATCTTGAAAACTCTTAAAATATTTATTTTTAAGCAAAGAAAGAAATACACACTATTAACACACTTAAGTTAAAATAAATATTCAATCTAATTTAGAACATTCAGTTTATTGATTCGACTTGATTCAAAGAACATTGGAAATCAAATTAAGCCAAACTTATTCGTAGTTCAACCCAAAGCAATGCAAACCAGGTTTGATTTTACTGGTTCAGCTCGTGATGGTTTCTACTAGATTTCAGTTTCATCGAATCATATTATATAGATTATATATATGAGGGAGAGTAATCTTCTCAAAGGTTGATCTCTTCATGCACCCTTGTAAACTAACTGAAACTTACACATTGTTGCTGGAAGTCAAAGTTACATTTATCTTACTAATCCTAAAACCACGGTGCGGAAGTTGAAGGGCCGAGAACATTTAAACAAATTGTAAGATATTAGACTACGCACATTTTCGAACACCCCCTCCGTTGAGGTTGAGGGTGTGAATAAAAGAGTTAAGATAATCCAAAATTATAATAAGATGACCATACTGTTCTTATCTTGCAAGTTCTGGAATCATGATGTTGATAGAATACTTAAAACAAGTGAACCTCACATGAATCATGCATCCGATACTAGACTATGCCCCCTTTCCAACAATTTATCTATTTCCCCTGAGCAAAAGGAGCCATTTATCGACTGGACTGTTAGAATGCGGTCAGTAGATTTTTCGACCTGACAGACTTTTCTCGGAAATCAAACTACTGCCGATTCGAGCGTGACTGGTAAAAGCCGCAATCAAGAGATCTCTATTTTCATTTTCACCAGCGTAGCAGGAATGCATTAGAGTGTTAACCGAGAGATCTGGCTTTCTGGAAGGACGATGGCACGAACAAGCGGACAAGGAGACCAGAGAGAAATAGGTGAACATCACCGCGGGCATAGCGATGCATGACTCGCTTACTCCCTAAAGAACTAGTTGAGAGTAAAAAGGGAGAGAATTGCATAGTCATACCATATCAACTGTGCTTACATGCGAGGGTTTAATTAAACAGCGACGCCTGGGTGGGCAGCAGCAGGTGGTGTGTCACTGTCCCTCTCCGGAGTCGCGTTTGGAGGCCTCCTTGATCTCGTCCCCGGCGGCATCCTCCTGGCAAAACGGAGAGAAGAGCGGTGAGAAGCGGAAGACGTCCTTGGAAGGGGCAGAAACATGGAAGGGCAGAGACCGACCGTGACATCGGAGGTCCACAGGGTCAAGTTGTCCCGGAGGAGTTGCATGATCAGCGTGCTGTCCTTGTAAGACTCTTCTCCCAGTGTGTCCAGCTCCGAGATTGCCTCGTCGAACGCCTGCAATATTTGATTGGTTGAGAAAGAAAGAAGAGAGGAATTGCGTGCGTCAACAGATATGACTTCCGAGACCATCCACGTAACTTGGAGCCGCGAGCATGGTCGCTTTTTTCCCTCGAAGTCGACCCTCACAGGAGGCGGCAACATTCGTGACAGCCGAAGAACAACAGAAGAAAAGAAAAGAAGACAAGTACAAGGAATTGGGGGCAAGGACAGGGGGAAGATGGAAACAAGGCCGCCCGTTATCTTACCCTTCACAACCACGTTAACATGTCTCGGGAAGACGGGGTACAAGTCGGTGTCTCACATCTTCAACGAGCGCGTTATTCCCCGATTCAGCGAGAATAAAATTATAAAAAAAGGGGGTGTTTAGTCACACTTGTTTAGCTCTTTTTTTGTTTTAAAATAAAAAAAAAAGTGACGGCAACGGATGCACCGGACAAGTTTCGCTGCAACCATCTAAATTCTGCGAGAGGTGTATCATGCCATGTAATACTCACTTTGTAATAAAAATAATACTCACTTTGTTTTAAAAATAACTGCGGAAATATGCAAATCCATATAACCACCAGCTTACGTGTATATATATATATATATATATCCTAAGCACCATATTTTACTTCGTGCAATGCATGCTCTCGCAGACGAAGAAAGAGACATTGATTTACTCTGGTCTTGTTAGGGCCATTTGGTACAAGATTAGTTCGAGGATAAACTCGATTTATCCCCAAAATGTCTATCCCCTAAAATAATCTTATACCAAATGGGCTCTTAGATGATTACCAATTGTTTGATGAATATGATAATCATACTAAAGTATAGTAAGAGAAGGATCAAGTCAATTTCTTCTATTTCAAAACCGATATTGACATGCAAAGGATATAATTTTTAAATAACTAACTACCAAAATGAAACCATCGTATCCAAACACCCCATCAGTCTCATCTCGTGATCAAGTCACGATGGTTTTATACGTTGATTAATTTCATAATACACTATGAACTAGAACGTCTAAAACTATATGAAATTAATCAATGCATAAAACTACTGTGAATTGATCGAGAAATGAGACTCTGATGGGGTGTTTGGATACAATATTTTCATTTAGGTCATAGTTGTCAAGACGACAAGACGTCCAAGACATTGAAGGGTGTCAATTCTGTTTAGATAATAAGATGGCCGCTTAGACGTCGCCTAACCGGTCAATATTTGTATGTTATAATTGAATATGTATATATATGTGTTCCTATATTTAAATGTGATTTTATTTATATAATTATGGATGCATATGTATATATTTATTTTGAAAAATAACTAATCTTGATAACAGAGACAGAGCCAGAGAAAAGAGTTAAAATAAATTTTTATAAATTTAAGTATATAACATGCATTTATAATTATGAAACTTATATATATACGATAATATGAGTGATAGTAAAAAATTATTATAATATTATTAAACAGGAGGCATAGTCGCAAATCGACCTGTGCGGTCAGGTCGCGGGGGTTAAGGGAGAAGCGCCCCTTGTAGACAGTATTAGGGGGCAAAGCCTCTTGAAAGATTTTTTTTATTATTATGTATAAATTTTTGGGGCACTTAGCCTGGGCGCCTTGGGGCACCAAGGCAGGCACCTTGAGCGTCTTAAGCACATAGGCTCACAAGGCGGGCGCCTTTTGGACTTTCCAAAAGGCACCTTGGCAAGACGCTAGCCAAGTAGTGCCTTGCCGCCTAGGCGAACGCCTTGACAACTATGATTTGTGTAGTTAGATATTTAAAAAATGCATCCTTTGCATGTCAATATCAGTTTTGAAATATAAGAAATAGACTCAATCCTTCTCTTACCATACTTAAGTATGATTATCATATTCATCTAGCAATTGGCAATCATCTAAATACCCATTTGGTACAAGATTATTTAGGGAATAAACATTTTTGGGGATAAATCAGATTTATCCTCAAACTAATCTTGTACCAAACAACCCCTAACAAGACTAGAGTAAATAAATGTCTCTTTCTTCTGTTACGAGAGTATGCATTGCACGAAGTAAAATATAGTACCTAGGATATAAGCTGATGGTTATTTAGATTTGCATAGCTCCACAGTTTTTTTTCCTATTGTACGTCAAGAGCTCTATCCTCAAGAAAGGAATCTCCTAGTTAGAGAGTGGTTTGTTACTAATTTTGTGGTCAACTATCTCAAGGGGCTGATGTAGCACCCCGATTTGTATATATGTTAAATGATTAAATCAGTGAACTTCAAACAACTCCAACTAACCGTGCTTTGTTGGGAGTGGTCTGAGAATGGGTGACCTCCTGAGAAGATTGCTAATTAGCACAGTTGTTAAGTCAGTCAATTGATTTAATCACTACATATGGTTTCAAAAGATGACCCAGTTGGAAGGTCTATTGTGACCTACCTAGATATATGACACGCGATGTGTATGTGTGATCTTGATGAGGACGTCAAGGTATTTAAGGAAGGTGGATTGTAACACTATGATTATTAAATATGTTTAGTGATTAAGTCAATGGACTACAAACAACCTTGATTTACCATTTTCCGGAGGTTGAGTTGAAAAATCTTTGAACTTAAGCATGCTTTGTTGGGAGTAATCCGAGAATAGGTCACTTTTTGAGAAGATTGTTAATTAACATGGTTGTTAGGCCAGTCAGTTGATTTAATTGTTATATCTAAGGTGGGCATATGCTTCCTTGCCTTGCTTCAGCACCTACACATTCATATCAATAACCTTGATAATATTGATGATTGTAGCAAACATTGCCCTATCATCCTTAATCAACAAAAAGATGGCATACCCTTTTTATTTTCGAAGATGGATTACTATGACTGCACTCACTTGAAATCCCAAAAATGGTTCTCAGTGTATGACTGATCTACTCCAAAACTCATTGGCTTCTGAGTTGTGACGTAGGGCAAAAGTTAGGTAATGAATTGGTTGAAGCTCCATCACAAAGAAATAAATCCAAGAGGCAAACGACGTAAGGGTACGCAACTTATATCTGCTCCGATCTCACCTACCACTTGTGACAATTTAGATTTCAGACAACCACGAATGCTTTCTCCTGTTATAGGATTAAGTATATCATCAGGATAATGTCAAAAAAGAAAGAAAAGTATGAACCTTTTGGAAGTACATGAAATTGTTTACCAACTTCCGAAAGAATTAGAAAAGTTGTACTACCCGTGCCTTAAATGGCACTTCAGCAACACAAGACAGAGACAAAGTATTGAAGAGAGAAGATGCTGAAGTTATCTGACAGACCTGCTTCGCCAGATTGCAGGCACGGTCTGGAGAGTTCAGAATCTCATAATAGAAGACGGAGAAGTTCAGTGCAAGCCCCAGTCTGATTGGATGTGTTGGCGCCAAGTCCGCCAGAGCAATGTCCTAAACAACATTGAAAGGAAATCGGCACTGCTTAGACCTTGAGTTTTCAATCTGAAGGACACATTGCATGAAATCAACCTGGCCAAAGCAAGTAGAAAATTCACGGAACAATTGTATACCTGAGCAGACTTGTACGCCAACAGGGTGTTCTCGGCAGCATCCTTCCTCTCCGATCCTGTCTTGAACTCAGCAAGGTACCTAAACAATTCAAAACCAGCCAATTACTACTCGAATCAAAACGTTCGCTGTAGGACCTTGGACCACTTATGAGATCCCAAACCTGTGATAATCGCCCTTCATCTTGAGATAGAAGACTTTGGATTCAGCAGCGGTGGACGAAGGGATGAGGTGCGATTCGAGCAGCTTCAGGATGCCCTCGCAGATCTTGCTGAGCTCAGCCTCTATCTTAACCCTATACTCCTTGATGAGCGTGACATGATCCTCGTTACCGCGGCTCTCCTCCTTCTGCTCGATAGACGAGATGATGCGCCACGAGGCGCGGCGTGCCCCGATGACGTTCTTGTAGGCCACGGAGAGCAGATTGCGCTCCTCCACCGTCAGCTCCTCGGTGTCCACGATCTTGACCACCTTCTCCATGAATTCCACCATCTCCTCGTAGCGCTCGGCCTGCTCGGCCAGCTTCGCCATGTAGACATTCTCCTCCCTCGACGACTCCGCCGGCGACATCTTGCCTTATCCCCTGTTCGGAAAATCTCACACCCGGCGATCAAAGATTCAGACGCACAGCAACGTATCAACACAGAAAAGGCAAAGAAGGACGATTTATTCAGCGGCCACAGCCCTTACCGGAATAGTTGGACTCGAAAACTCTATCAACAAAGCGAAAAATATCTCTGGAAAATGCAAAAAAAAAACAATCTAAGAAAAACAAGAGCAACACGATCAGGACCTTCCGCGCACGGAAGACAACGGAAGGCAACGGGGGAATCCAAAACCGAGCTGGTACCAACCAGAATATAGACTCCCAAGAACGATCACGACACGGATCTGAAGTGAACAACTCAAGGGTGATCAGATCTACCTATCAACAGGGAAGGAACGAAACCCAAGGGGAAGAACAGAAACCAACCCTAGGCCTCTCTCCGGCGCTCCGTTCGGACCCCCTCCTGCGCGCTTCTTCCCTCCTCCGTCCGGGGCCGCTGCTGATTCCGAGAGCGCGAGCTTGGCACCCCAACCCAGCGCGAGCGGAGGACCCAACAGGTGTCGCCCGCGCGTACTAAACCGGCGTGCCCCCCCCCGCGGCGCCGCGCACCCCGTGTCGTGTCGAGTCGACCACGTGACGGCTCACGTGAGAGGTGGGACCCGCCTGTCCAGGCTGGCTGCGGCGCGAGATAAGATCGACAGGCTGGAGGAGAGGTGTGCGGACGGAGGATCAATCTCGTCCGTCAATTTTAAACCAGGCCGGCGGGCCCAGCTAGAATCGGATGCTTAACAAAACGGATTGTCCCACAATCCGGCCCAATAACATTGGATTTGACGGGCCCAACAGCTTCCCGGGCTGGGCCATATCTATTCTTCGGAGAGTGTTTGTTAGCGCAATAAATTCTTTTAACATTTATGTCATAAAAACTATATAAAAACATAATATAAAATTGTGTAACTGTAAATTATTTAAAAATAAAAATAAAAAAAGGACTCAGCCGTTTAACCTTATACAAAAATAAAAACACTTTTTTAAACAAATATCAACATAAAAAATACTTTTTAGTAAAAACTCGATTGCCATACATCCAAACACCCCGTTATACGTGAAAATCATATACATTATCATAATATATTTTATTTAATATATTGCCTTATCATAAAACCATAAATAAAAACTCACTAAAATTTTATCATAAATAAGTACGACAGTTTATTTTTTTAAGTGGTTTTACATGAAAAACCTACTTCTTGCACCATTGATATATCATATTTTACTGTCTGGACGTATATCGAGAAAACTCATGTTCTATTACCAATAATAATAATAATAATAAATTTCATGATCAAGGTAGTGTGATGTTAACGAGATATTTTTTATTGTGAAGTAATAAAAAATATTAAAGAATAAATGAAAATTATTAAAGGCTGGGTCCGAAATACGTCGGGCCAGTCGGTTCTGTCCCATATTATATTGCAAAAATTATTAATTTGGCCCGGATCCTATTCGACCTAATTTTTTATTTTATGAACATGCATGTTATTATCAAATTTTAATAAACTTAATTAATTAATCTAACAGTATAGAATAGATAATCACTTGATTAAAAATATCTTTACTGATTAAAAATGATATTTTTAATTAAATTATGTGATTGAAACCCATTTGACTCTTTTCGACCAACTTGAGATGGATTGATTTATTATTAATTACGGGCAGCAGAAAGCTACGACGAATTAATGGACTTCATGTGTTAACATACAAAAAGGGACAAAAATAAAATTATCTAAGGAGTGAGGATCGTCTCGCCGACAAGGAGTTTTCTCGTCCTCCCAATCAAAATACATGTCAGCATCGAGTTATTGAAATTTTTTTGAACTGTTGCGGGATCTTAATTTCTAAGTCCTTACTTGACCCATACCAAGTAAATACTGAACCGTCGTTAGTAACAACTTGATAAGAGTCGAGTCACCGTTCGGCAACTCTGCTAATAGTTTAATAACTTGATATTGAGTTGTTACCGAACTTTTATCGAGTTGTTATTGAATTCTTGCTACGTCGTTGTTAAATCAGTAGTTCAACCCAAAGAAGGCCGGGTCGGGGCTTGGCTTGGGTCGGTCGGTCCCAAAATTGACTTAGTCAGACCGAGTCACGACCCAAGTCAGACGGAGTCAAATCTATGTATTTTTTAAAATATTAAAAGGTACAAAAATTACATGAAAAATAATAAAAAATATTCTTATGCTATATATTTATGCATACATAAAAATAAAAATAAAAATATATTTTATGTTATAATTAAATATGAGTGTTTATCTATGAATATAAATAAATATGAATTTTTTGTGATTTAATCTTGAGTGAAAGAATAAAAATAGTTAAAATTTTTTACAAATTTTTATCATGTATCGTATATTTATAATCACAAATTTTAACCATATGTAATGTTACAAGTGATAGTAAAATATTATGATACTATCAATAAACGAGGTGTAGAATATTCACGGATCGACCTAAGTTAAAAAAAATCTAAAAAATTTAACTTAAAAAACACAACAACTTAGTCAGACCGATCAGGCGAACCTGCCGACTTGGTCACTGGACCCTCGATTGGGCTTGCGCAACCCCACAGTGGGCCCCCGCGGAGTAGCCCTAGTCAGGTAGGGGCCAAATTGGTCAGCCGTTTATCATGGGAGACTAGGGGTCCGTTTGGCAACTTGGTTGGAGTACTTCCGATAAAAGTACCTTCTTGTAGAAGTCACTTCAATTAGAAGGCATTCTCATTTATAGAAGCGAAAGTTGTTTGGTTGTATTTTTTTAAGAGAAGTACTTCTATAATAAAAATAGAATAATATATATAGAGTCTAATAAAAATTAAAAATATGTAATTTAACAAAATAGATAAAAAGATCTAAATAGTTATAAATTTTTTGTAGAATAATATGACTATGCATCAAACAAAAGAATAATATATATATATATTTCTTTGTATCTACCGCTAGAACTTTCATAGAATTCTCAAAGTTACAAATGACTGAGGTCAGGCCAATTCGGATATCTAGAGAGAGTATTGGTGGCCGCGTGGCCGCATAAAGATCAGTCTGCGAGACAGGACGGGAACACTGTAAGGGGGCAGCCACATGGCTGCAAAGGAGGCGGGAACGAGGTGGCAATGCTGCAACAGGGGGTGGCCACATGGAGACCCGCATCCTCGAGGGGTGGGGGGGTCGCGGACAGCGGAGGACGGTACTCGCCGGTGGGGTGTGGGTGCGTAAGGCGCGGACGGCGGCGGGGTGCGGGGTGTGTGGGGGAGCAGACGGCGCTTGCCGGCGGAGTGGGGGGGGCGTTGTAGAGGGCGGCAGGGGCATTGACCCTCGCTGGCGGGGGAGCCATAGAGGCTAGCGAGGTGCTCTCATCGCGGTGCGGGGGAGGGAGTCGCAGGGGCAGAGACGGCGGTCGCAGGCGGGGTGCACTTGTCCGGCCAAGGGGGATGCTCACAAGGATGGTCGCAAGGTCCGCAGTCACCGGCGGGGTGCACTTGTCCTCGGCGAGGGCGAGAGCGGAGGGCGAGGGCGGAGGGCCGAGGGCGAGGGTCGCAGAGGGCGGAGGGCGAGGGCGACAGGGGATGCTCGCAAGGATGGTCGCGGAGGGCGGCGGTGTGCGGGGGTCCGCAGTCACTGGCGGGGTGCACTTGTCCTTGGCGAGGGCGGAGGGCGAGGGCCGAGGGCGAGAGTTTTTTTTAAAAATAACACAGTTTTTATTTTTATTTTTAAAAGTAACACGGTAAAAATTTTAATCGTAAATCTAACGCAATTTGGTCGACTTTGCTCCTTAATAAGAATCTCACGTGATCCCATTTGGTAAACAGTCTTTAATAAAAATTGAGTTTTAATAAAACGATTTTGATTGCAACTCGACTTTCAAACGGTGAAAAAAAAAAAAACACAGCGCGCAGTGCAGCATTAAATGCTGTACACACGCGGGAGGTGCGGCATCACCCACGCGCGGGTTCGCGCGGGGAAACCCGCTGGGCGGGGAGAAAAGAGCTGCAGGGGGGAGACGGCGATGGCGGCCCGCGGCGACGAGGACCGCGGCGACTGCGGGAAGGAGAGGGGGACGGCCGTGGCGACGGCGCATGCAGCGGAGGGAGGCGACGAGCGGGGGCGCGGCGAGAGGACGGAAGAGAGGGAGAGAGAGCGGGTGAGGGGAGCGCGGCGGGGCGCGACGCCGGCGATGGCGATGACGGCGATGAAGAGGCGAGGCGAGGGCGGAGGTTAGAGGCCCTCCACGACGACAGCTTCCGAGACCTCGTCCGGCGATACTTCTCGGAAGAAGACCACGCCCCCGACATCGTCGTCCTCAACTCCGGCCTCCACGACGGCGTCTACTGGCGCAACATCCGCGCCTTCGCCGAGGGGGCCGAGCGCGCGGCGCGGTTCTGGGACGACGTCCTCGCCGGGGTCAGGGCGAGGGGGAGGCCCGCACCGACGGTGTTCTACCGGACCACCATCGCCACCGGCGGTTACGCCCGGGAGATGGCCTTCAACCCGCAGAAGATGGAGGCCTTCAACGGGGTGGTGGTGGAGAAGCTGAGGGGAGTGCAGCGGCGGCGACCACGGCGGGAGGGGGAGTCGGAGGGGGGGGGGACGCGACCGGAGGGTGGGAGAGAGGAGCGCGGCGGGGCGCGACGCCGACGACGGCGGCGAGGCGTGACGGGGCGGAATGGCCGCGGGTGCAGAGAGAGAGAGAGAGAGAGCTGTCCCCCCGGGGGGAGAGAGGGAGACCGAGGGAGAATGCGGGAGAGGGGAGCGCGGCAGGGCGCGACGCCGGCGATGGGGATGACGGCGATGAAGAGGCGAGGCGAGGGCGGAGGTTACTGTACAGCATTTAATGTTGCACTGTGCGCTATGAGTTGCTTAAACTCGACTTTCAAACAACTACGTCTTTGACAGTCGAATTTCATAAACTCGACTTTCAAAGTCGTTTTATTAAAACTCGATTTTTATTAAATACTGTTTACTCAACGAGATCACGCGAGATTCTTATTAAGGAGCAAAGTCGAGTTTTGAAAACTCGACTTTGACTAAATTATGTTAGATTTGCGATTAAAAATTTTACCGTGCTACTTTTAAAAATAAAAATAAAAAATGTGTTATTTTAAAAAAAAACTCCCGAGGGCGAGGGTCGCAGAGGGCGGAGGGCGAGGGCGGCAGGGGCACTCACCGGTGGGGGGAGAGGAAAGAGGGGGTTGCGGATGACGGCAGGGTGCAGAGGGCAGATGGTGGTTATCGGGAGGAGATTTTCGGAAGTTGGAAGGAGAAAAAAATTTCTCTTCGCTTCTACTTTCCGTGAAGAGGAGAAGTGAATGTTAATGGATATCCAAACACTATAATTAAAATAAGAAGGACTTCTCAGTGAAAGAGAAGTAAAAAAGAAGTACTTCTAATAGGTTCTCAAACGGACCCTAGAAAATCATTATCTAAGGGAGTCACTCTAGCTGGATGGCTAGCTAGCTAGTCTCTTCCGCGTCAACACGGTTGGGTTTTAATCAACTAACAAAAGCGGCAAACCCTAATCTTGATCAAAAGACGGGTACTCCTGGTTTTAATCAACTAACAAAAGCGGCAAACCCTAATCTTGATCAAAAGACGGCGGGTACTCCTGGTTTTAATCAAGTGTAAATGCACACTAGGTCCGTTTTAAAGAAACCACTTTACCACTAGGTCCGTTTTCAAAAACACCTTTTCATTAGGTCCGTTTTTTCGAAATATCGTCACACTCACTCCAATTTGGATTTGAAATGTCATTTTTGCCCTTTGCAGGTTGAAGAAGACATGCCCCCCCGCCGCTCCCCCTCCCCCCGCGGCGACGCTCTCCCCGCCCGTGGAACCCCCCGCCCCCGGCGAGGCTCCCCCCGCGGCGCTCCCCCCGCTGCGGAAGCCCCCCCGGCGCGGCTCCCCTCTCTCGGCAACCCGCTGCGCGGAAGCCCGCTCGCGGAACCCCCGCCCCCCGGCGAGGCTCCCCCCGCTGCGGAACCCCCCCGGCGCGGCTCCCCTCTCTCGGCAACCCCCGCCCCCGGCGCGGCTCCCCTCTCTCGGCAACCCGCCTGCGGAAGCCCGCCCGCGGAACCCCCGCCCCCGGCGAGGGCTCCCCCCGCGGCGCTCCCCCCGCTGCGGAACCCCCCCGGCACGGCTCCCCTCTCTCGGCAACCCCCGCCTGCGGAAGCCCGCCCGCGGAACCCCCCCCCCCGGCGAGGCTCCCCCGCGGCGCTCCCCCGCCTGCGGAACCCCCCGGCGCGGCTCCCCTCTCTCGGCAACCCCCGTCCGCGGAAGCTCCCCGCCCCCCGGCGAGGCTCCCCCTGCCTGCGGAAGCCCCCCCTCCCGCGGCTCCCCGCAGCCACCAGGCAGGCTCTGCCCGCGGAACACGCCCCCGTCCCCCGGCGAGGCTCCCACCCGCGGCGCTCCCCCCGCCGGGGGTAAAAGTGGGATTTGAAAAAGATGGGATGAAGAAATGGACTGGGTGATAATGAAATTCAGTGTCAACGGACTAAACAGTAACGAAATATGGTCAACAGAGTTTTTACTAAAGTCATTTTCTTAAATGGACCTAAGAGTAATTCTCCCTTTAATCAACTAACAAAGCGGCAAACCCTAATCTTGATCAAAAGACGGGTACTCCTCCCGCTGCTGGCAGTCTTCGCACAGGTACCCAGCTGAGATATTCACGGAGATGGAGGAGGAGGAGGAGGAGGAGGGAGGGTTCCGGTGGTTGGTGCAGTAAGGGCGATTGCAGGCGTTGCATTTCGGGAGGCGAAGCCAGCATTCCAAGCAGAGCAGGTGCGAGCAGGCGGACTCCTCCGGCGACGACGACGTCCCCACGCAGCCGCCGCACTCCCCGCACCTCGGCACGCAGAAGATGCATCCTCTGCACTCTGCTCCGCCGCCGCCGCCTCCCCGTAGCCTGCGGCGCCGCATACATATATATATATGAGGCAAAGGAAACAGCTTTAAACTGATATGTCGGCGGCGGCGGCGTCGTGTCGGCGGCTCCTACCTGCAGGTCTCCCTGCTGCAGTCGAACACCAGCCTTGCGCCACCGCACCGGGGGCACAGATCGACGTCGATCGGACGCCGGCCGGCGGCGGAGGAAGGAGCCGGGGAGCACCAGTGCTGCTCGTGGTAGAAGCTCGGCGGAGAGCGGCGGCGCTCGCCGACGAGGGATCGGAGGATGTCGAGGTGCTCTTTCGTTGCGTTCGAGATGCCGTTCAGCCAGATCTGATCCAGGCGGGCGCCGCGCTCGCGCAGGCTCTTCGCCGCCGTCACCACCGCTTCCGCCGTCAAGAAGGTGCAGCCGGGAAGGAGGAGCTGCATATATTGCACGGAGGAAGGTGAAGAGAAGTTTGACTTTGACTTTACATATATACATATACATTATATATATATATCTGAGGGGTAGGGTAAAACAGAAAGTTAACAAGGAAATTTGAGGAAAATAAAGTAATATGTATATAGGAAGAGAAAGCTTGATTTTGGTTGATCTTGACCTGTTTTTCTAGCTGTTTGGTAAGATGTTTTATTCAAAATATATACCTACGCATGCAAACGAATAATTAATTATCATGGACTGGATTCTAATTAAAGAAAAGAGTTCAGAAGATGGAATAACTTGTCCTCCATAGTGATTTTTTTTTATTTTTTATTTTTGATGACATAGATAATGGATAAGGAATCAATTTAATTCATTCGAACTTTGGTCGTTTCCATAATCGTTAGAATTTCTGCATCAAAAAACATGGTGTAGACTGAAAATCAGTGACTCCAAATAGTACAACTGATTCTGCAACATATATATATATATGAAACATACAAATGTGAACTAGCTGATCTTAATAATTTTCCTAGTTAGATCACAGTTAGATGGTTTCTTGTATAATGTTTTATCTGATAGCATAGTTTGTTATGCATGGGTGTACTCTAACATAGTCTCTCCGACCTGTTTGGTATCGGGATAAAATTAATAGGGATAGAGATAAGTCACTCTTTGTGACTATTTTTTATCGCCGTTGTGTTTGGTTTGAGTTAAGGTATGTTTAGGCCCCATTTGATACGTGCATAAAATTGATGGGGATAACAAGTCACTCCTTATCCTTATTCTCATTGTATTTGATTTGAGTTAGGATATGTTTAGAGGATAATTTTGTTCTATGTTTGGTATGATATATGATTATTAATTTTAAAATTAATATTAATATATATAAATTATTTGACAGTTAATATAAAATATAAAATTTATATATATATAAATAATTTATAAATAGTAATACAAATTATTCCATATACTAGATGGGATGATTATTCTTGAAAAAAAATTTTTGGATAAAATATCTCATACACATATGGGATGACTTATCCCTTACTTTATTTTCATTTTTTGGGATAAACTAGATTGAGAGTTAATTTAAGTTAAGTCTCATTTTATATGCAAAACAAACGGATGATTGAGGATAAATAAGATTTATTCTTGATTATCCCCAATATCAAACGTAGCCTCAATGTTAATTTATCCCAGATTTTTAAACATACATATGCACTACACAGTACTACATGACATGATAGGTTAAATCTGTAAGACAAAAGGGCTGCGTATTATCTTCAAATTGAGATAAATTTTTAGATAAAATAATAATAATAATAATAATAATAATAATAATAATAATAATAATAATAATAATAATAATAATAATAATAATAATAATAATAATCCGTAAGACACTCAAACAAATAGCGTGCACTTAAGAATGGATCAGACAATATATAGCTTTCTTAATTAAAAGCCATATATAAGACAACAATTGAATATAATTTCTCTATTGGTATACTGCCTTATTTTTTATTACTTCTTCCTTATTTTTTTTTCTAAGTACTTCTCTCACTTCATCTATGCAGTATCCTCCTCCTTCCACAGAAAGGAGACATCTCTGGAATAACACCCAAGTGAGAGGCTAATATATTATATCTTTACCTTAATTATTACAGGGCTCTGAAGTTCATACTTTTTAATTTCATATAGATCAATTGTTCATTTTAATCTGCTTGAACCCCCATGTGGAAGCTAGGCTTCATTTGTTTTGTTCAACTCATATTAGATATAAGAATTAATGGTAAGAGACCCACCAATCTGTCTATGAAAAAAATCTCATTTTTCTGGCGCAAGAATAAATTTGAGAGTAAAATACCAGACAACTTCCCCATCTAAATTTTTACTTGCCACCAAACTTATATTATACTAGATTGGAACTTGCTTTAATTAGCACCATTTGTCAAGGACCGTTTGGCACCAGATTATTTATAGAATAAATTTGATTTATCTGCTAAATCTTAGAAATAAATAGATTTATTTCCTAAATTTTGAGGATATATAAATTAACCAAGTTTATATCCAAATCAATCTTATCCTAAATTTCCCCCAAGAGATAAGTTGGGCTGTGTTCGGTGACTTAATTTATAAGGAGGGATTTCTTTTAGAAATCTCTGATAATTTAAAAGCTCAACCAAATGTATTATATTTGTGTCAACTTCCGTGCAGTTAAAACAGAAGAGAGATTTTGAAAATTAAGAGAAATAGCTAGACACACATAAAATAAAATAAAAAAGCCTCTCCTGAACATGAGTTTGTGAGTTTATCTCCGAATCAATCTTGTACCAAATTGCCCCCCCCAAGAGACAAGTTAGGCTGTGTTTGGTGGCTTTTTAAAAGAGGGATTTCGGTTAGAAATCTAGGATAATTTAAAAGCTCAACTGAATGTGTCAGATTCTTTCTAACTTCCTTGTAGTTAAAACAGAATAGAGATCTTGAAAGATTAAGAGAAATAGACACATAAAATAAAATAAAGAAACCTCTGAACATATGAGTCTGGGGAGATTTTAGCAAATACCTCACACACAATCCAAACCAAACACACCCTTGATTAATGCCACTGGATCAATCGGCTATGATTAATTGAGGACATGTGTGTCTTTGTTTTTTAGTTATGTCCAAGTAAAGCCCTCTCAAGTGCTCACATAGATGCCTCACACATGCATATCTTTGTTCCAGTGGCATCAAAGGGTCCCCCTATTTCTATCAAAGCAGAGATTTTGGAGTTGGAAAGCAGAGCTGGAGACATAATAGCAAAATACCATTTGGCTTATCTAAGCATTGTTTTAGATATTGGAGAGAGAGAGAGAGAGAGAGAGAGAGAGAGAGAGAGAGAGAGAGAACCCTGTAATTCCATCCCAAGGGTATGCCTAAAAAAGCATGAAATATGTGCAAATATGAAAACAAGAGTGATGATTATTCCTCTCTTTGTTCCATTATAGTAATAATTTATCTGCAAAACACCCTGTGACTAAATATCAGAGAGAGAGAGAGAGAGAGAAGACTGTACGTGTAAGACCTTGAAATATGTCCAAACAAGAAAGCAAGACTGATAATTAATCCTCTATAGTAATAAATTATCAGCAAAATACCCTGTGACTTATCTAAATACGAGAGAGAGAGAGAGAGATCAGATTTACATTGACCTTGACGATGGCAGGATTCCGGTCGACGACCCGCCGCAAGCCGGCGTCGGTGACCTTCCAGCAGTTCACCAGGGCCAGCGTCCTCAGCCGGCCGTCGGCCCGCGAAGCGACGTCCAGGAGGAGGTCGTCCGTGAGCCTCCCGCTCAGCGGCGGCTCCACCACGACGTCCCTCCACAGCGTGCAGTCGCCGGCGACGGCGTCTCCGAGCGACCTGCAGACCCCGCGGAAGGAGAGGAGCTCCGGCAGCCGCAGGTAACCCAGCACCAAGAACAGCGCCCCGTGGGGCTCCCCCGCCGCCTCTCGTGGACTCCCCGGGTGGGGTGCCGTTGGCTTCTCCATGGCCGCGCCGGCCGTCGCGCGCAGCTCCGTCAGAGTCTGCGACGGGAAGCGGTGGCCGGAAATGGTGGGCGCCTCTTCCTGATAAGATGATAAGGACCTCCTCCTCCTTCAAGGGTTTATTATGAGACCGGATCCCCTCAGGTGGGCACCTGAGGGGGTCCGGTCAGCCCCTCTCACATTGGGACTGACAAGACAATGAAAAGATGGTGATTTGAGGAGGTCAAATCACCATCTTGTCAGCCCCAATGTGAGGGGGCTGACCGGACCCCCTCAGGTGCCCACCTGAGAGGATCCGGCCTCGTTTATTATAGGCTTTTCTTGCTATTTGACAAAGCGGATAGTTTCGTATGATCATACAAACATATATATATATATATAAATATATAATTGAGCTAAGTATACCTTATTAGAGTGACCCAAATTTTTAAACATGAGTATCTTCCCTACCTAACTATTTATGGGTGGTCGTCAACGGAGGGAGATCCACACTCTATAACTCTTGACTCTGATATCATGTTAACTGACTCAAAATCACAGTCCTCAGTTAGAGTGGCTCAAACTTTTAAGCATGAGTACATCTTATATCTAGCAAATATGACACTAATCTAATTGCATATAAACTAGATGGCATCTAGAGCGAGAGAGAGGGGGGGAGGGAGGGAGGTACAAGCGTATATTTTGAAGAGTTTCTACGGAAATAATTAAATATTAGACACCGCTATCATGCATTATTCATTTTGAGGTTGATATTATTTACTATAGGTCTTTGAGATCTAGGTGTTTGATTGATATTATCAATTTTGAAATTTTAGCGTAAGCAATGGTAATATATAAGTGTCTGTCGGAAATCTCCATGTCAAAATTGATAAAGTAAAAATTTTTGGTACTTTTACAAAAAGGCAGCACATTAAATGTAAAGAACTATATAAAATAGAAGCTAACCTTGGGGAAAAGAGTTCTCTTAGTTGTCAATGAGATTGCATCATGTTTATAACTTGAATTTAATTGAAAACAACCTATTTATGAGCATTACGAAGTCTAGCTAACAACAACCTATTCAACTATATGTCTATATCATATTGTCTCTTACCTATATTTTCCAAACATATTTTAATATTTTATTGACCAATATCTACATTTTAATAACCCTCTTCCGCAATTATCGACCAATTTTAACGATTAGTTTAATAAATGTGAATTATAAAGTGGTGAGTTATAAAATGGTATGTTCTTATTGGTAAGTGAGAGAACTAATCCGGACTTCCTAAAAAGATATTCCAAGCATAGCACTTTCAACAAATTAAAAGGGGCTCCATTCAACATTTCAAAAAGCGTTTGGTTGAGATTATGGAGATTTTAATCAATAAATCTTTTACAATGCATGCATAATCTCATCTTTTTTTTTCTTTTGAGCATAATCTCAACCTTTTTATTTTGATTTTTAAATTGTAACAATTGAGTTTATTCTTTAAGGAAGAGAGAGGGATAGACTCTTATCTTCTCTCAACTTCTAAAAATTATCAACAAATAGATTATGCACAATTATATATATATACAACTGTCATATCATCCGCATTTTCTGAAAATTGGAGACAGATAAAGATTATTCTTTAATTTTTTCTCTGCATAATCCCAACCAAACACACCCTAAACATCAAAAGATGTAGCAAATGATATATAACATACATTAGCGCTAAAATCAAATGGAAACCTTTCTTTTCCTAAAATCAAAGGTTTAATTGCTAGGAATTTTTATGGAAACCATTATTTTCTTCAAATAAAATAAGATAAAATTATTATAAATTATTTATAATAAAATAATATCATATCAATACCTACACACATGTATATATGTATGTAAAATTTTAATTTTATATTTTAGTACGGTAATTTAACATTGAAAGGAAATGGTTAATCACAACTTTAAGGGAAAGGAAACAAACATGCTTAAACCAACAAAATTAATATGCTTAAACTCTAAATCACATTCAAATAAACCTTAAATCTTGCACCCAAACACCTAATCAAGCATGCAATAAACAAGCTTAAGTGGTCTTAAAAGATTTTACAATCATAAAGGATTTTAGGGTTTATACATACCAAAAGGAGGATAGATTCAACTCAAGAGGGATGGCGGTGGCCGGCGGCAGTGACAGCAGCGGCTGACGGTAGAGCTTCGGTGGCACTAATGCTTTATCTTGACAAGAATCCCTAGAGATGTTGGGCTCTCAAGAGAAGAAGAAGCTCCACATGGTGTGGGTGACCAACACCAATGGTGGCAACATGTCGGGCGACAAGAGGTGGGGGTGTTTCATCAAAGAGGGAAAGAGTGAGGAAGAAAGAAGGGAGAGGAAAAGGGGAGCGAACCCTTTTAAAATCCGAAATATAATTTGCTATGTATTCTAAGTCATTACCAATAGTATGTACACTACCATGACATCAAACCATTGAATGGTTGACTTGGAGTTACTAGCGACGGCTTTGCAAACAGTCACTAGAAAGCTTTCAAAGCTGACTTTTCAAGTTTTCTTTGTTTGGTTTCACTATGACTAAGGTTGCTGCTTTAACTCTTCTGGCAATGGCTTTAAGTAGCTGTTATCGGTACTTGTCTGTATGCGACAGCTTTTGTTTAGCCATCCCAATACATGTATAAATCTTGGGTGGTACACTAGAACTCTTACTATCTGAGGTGTTCAAACCTATCTTCTTTATGTGTTTCTGAACTTCTCATGGGAGGACACCGTCTAATTATTTTTTTATAATTGAACACCCACATTGTTGTTAGGTATAAGATTTGGTGGGGGTAGGCAAGGAAGGATTGTTTGAAGTGAAAAAGTTAATTTTCATAGCTTTAATCTTAAAGAGATAACTCAATATTTCTCAATTTAAGACATTTGTCAAGATATTTTATCGAATTATCTAATTGGAAGAGAGCTTAGTTGGCATTCTATTGACTTAATATAATGCAGAAAGTCGTAATTTCATCTCTAATTTTTCTCATGGAACCAAAAATCTTAGTTACTCACCTTTAAAATAAAAAATTATAACAAATAACTTAAAATTTAAGTGGATCATGAAACAAAATATTATTGTATCCAGATATTTTTGATTGATTCAAAAGTTAGACATCAATTAAGGCAAAACATACGAACCTTAGTGCTATGTACTTTTATGATTGAAATATACATCCTACAAATCAATCATATGTGATGATTTTACATATCTTTGCTACCTTGTATTATCTTATTCAATATCAATGGCATTATCTTTGCTACCTGGACTATTTAGATGTGTCTATCGTAACGAAGTCCTAAGTTGCATGAAATGATGGTTGAATCATGATGAGATCATGATAATGAGATCAATCATCTAAATGCATGTGATCAAAATATACCTATAAATAGGATTCTTAAGACAAAACATCAAAGATCCGGATAGACTAATGTATATGATACCTTCTTATATGATAATAATTATCAATCTCATTAGTTATTAGTGTGGAGACATTGAGAAGCATGTGCAGGTGCTCATTAAAGGAATGACTTCATTGAACTGATTGGTATAGAATCTCTAAATGTTATCTTACCTAACTATCAATCAGGATGTTCTATCATCATGGTTGCACGAGATTAGATCTTGACCTAAGTTGCCAAAGATGCTTTGTCGTGTGTACCTTATACTTTGACTATTGACTCATGAATCACTTTGTTATGTGGTCCAGTATAGTTAATGAATTGGATACATGAGAAACTTGGTGGGGGTAATTGAGAGAACAACAGAAGATCATCCACTCTCGATTGGAGAGAGAAAATATTTTATGGATAGTACTCTAAATTCTTGGCCAAGGTAGATAAGATACTTGAAGAAAGGGTTTTTCAATTGATCCTATTTTGAGTATAAGATTTTGTAGTGTCGGAATTTCAAGGAGTTAATAGTCAATGTCGTACTCCTATCTGACTGGGATATTCGATGAATGAAGATTTATGTCCATGTAGTAAATGATGATAAAAATGCTCAATGGAGATTATATCATCTTCAAATTTATTTGAGATCATGAGATGTGACATGTATCCTTCATGATCGGGTGACCTTTAAATCTATTATTAGATAACAAATTTAATATAAAATAATTTGTTCTTTTATTTTGGCCTTCACACACATAAGAACCAATTCAATTGTCAGGGGTTAGGAAAGGTATTTATGAGAAAAGAGGGGTTTTTGTGAAAACTCCACCTTTTATAAATACTAATGAAAGAGGTTAAATGTTCTACAAGCCAAGGAAAAGCTAATTTCATCTACACTACTTAGCACCATTCTCACTCTGGAGGATGATTTTGGATGGTGGAGCTCTGATCGGGATAAGTTGTCAAGACCGGTGCAAAGGAGAACCCGACGTTAGACATAGTTCATGTGGATACTACTAGAGGTTGCGCGCATGAGAATCTATACTAACATGAATATACTTGACCTTCTCCTTTCTTGAGGGGTCATTTGAATCCCACAAAAGTATGTATTCAAAATAGTTTCGAATACCGTTTTGGTTCGTCTTTCGATCCTGATCGAGACCAAGATGTTAATATATAAGGAATCAAAATTTTCTACTATGCCATTCTGATATGGATCGATTCTTTACACTTCAGACTTGGGAATTATTAGAACTCTTGAAATAACATATTCATTGTGTTTTATAATATCCTCATCTCGGATACAATAAATCTTTGAATGAGGTTAAAAGTTTGTAATTAGTGTTTTAAACAAACCCTATCTTCTCATCTTCTAGAATTTTTTTATTGATTCACCCATCTCCCCTGTCACGCCATTCCGATTATTACTCTTTTATTACCGATAGTGGCTAATTTGGACCAATTGATACCGTTTTGGTTCGTCTTTCGATCCTGATCGAGACCAAGATGTTAATATATAAGGAATCAAAATTTTCTACTATGCCATTCTGATATGGATCGATTCTTTACACTTCAGACTTGGGAATTATTAGAACTCTTGAAATAACATATTCATTGTGTTTTATAATATCCTCATCTCGGATACAATAAATCTTTGAATGAGGTTAAAAGTTTGTAATTAGTGTTTTAAACAAACCCTATCTTCTCATCTTCTAGAATTTTTTTATTGATTCACCCATCTCCCCTGTCACGCCATTCCGATTATTACTCTTTTATTACCGATAGTGGCTAATTTGGACCAATTGATAATTTACTTAGTAGAGATTGAACACTGATCCCATTCCGGTACCACCTACTTATGCTAAGAAGTAGGTAAAAATGTCTTCTCATGACATCTAGGATGAAAGGAGAATTTATATTTGTATCGAATATTAATAGCACGTGTCGAGAATATTCTTGTATTCCTAATGCCTTCTGCTAATATTGAAATACAAAATTATTTCTAATGGAACCTAATAGTCTGTAACTACAAAATTAATTCTAAATGATCCTGATTTGACATGTTCATAATCCACTATAGTTGAAAAATGTACATCGATTATGATGAATTTATAATCTTTTATATTTAACCGGTATTGTCGAATAAACCACCGATTTCAACGTATCCGTTGGTTTAATCGTCAAGCATACGCCGGTTTACAATCCCTCTTACCGTTCATAAATAATATCATGGAGGGAGAATAAGCGAAACCACTGACCACGTGTCCCATGGTGTTGGTTAATGCCTTCTTTGGTTAATGCCTTGTTTGGTAACACTATTAAGTACCTCTATCACTATCAATTTTAAAATTGATATTGATAGGAACCTTTAAGAGGTGTTTGGTTAATTGTATCAATTTTAAAATTTGTAGTGCAAACAAAGTATATTATGTAATACAAGTGTCAACTTGTATTACTTTTGATATTGATACTCAAACATTTGAAAATATTAATATCAATATTGATATAGTACCAGAAATGAAACCCTAATGCCCTGTTTGGTAACACTATTAGGTACCTCTATCACTATCAATTTTAAAATTGATATTGATAGAAACCATTAAGAGGTGTTTGGTTAATTGTATCAATTGTAAAATTTATAGTGCAAACAAAGCATATTATGTAATACAAGTGACAACTTGTATTACTTTTGATATTGATACTCCAATGTTTGAAAATATTAATATCAATATTGACATAGTACCAAAAATGAAATTCTAACCAAACAGGTCATAACCCAACAGGGCATAAAGTATGAAAAATGATACTAGATCAATTTTGATATCGATATTCTTAGATGACAGAGTATCAATAACAAAGTCGTAATAACCGAACATTTTTATTACATATTATGCTTTGTTTGCATTACACATCTCAAAATTGGTGTTAATAACTAAACACCTCTTGATGATCTATTTCTAAGATCAGTTTTAAAACTAATAGTTATAGAGTTGTTTAGTATTGTTACCAAACAGGCTATAAAGATAAAAACAATGTGATGTGTCGACATGGGTGGCGTCTGAGAGCACATGTTGGGAGTGGGCTTCACATCCCAAAAGTCAGAACCAAGGAACATTGATCCCCATCTAGGCTTCAGTATATGTCCATCTGCCTCTCATAATTTGTGGAGAGAGAGAGAGAGATGATTGAAGGAGAGTTGTAGTTTTAAAGCTTTGAGATAGGAATGGAGAAAGGCAGAGGCTACAGCTGTTCCCGTTCTTCGGAAGCAAGTATCTGCAGTTTGCAGATCAGACGGAAGGATGACGCACTTACCGGAGTCTTTCCGGCTCGGGGATCTAAAGTGCGTTTGGTTGTGGCTATGGAAAAGGAGAGGGTTTTAATCACTCTATCCTTCTTTATTTCTCGACTTTTTGGTGACAATTATCTAGCTCTCGCAGTGAGCATATAAATTAAAAAAGTACGAGCAGCGTACGCTTACATGGAATGCAATGAGATCTTATGAATAATTCAGTGTATTACTTCTTAAATCATCATGTACGTCAACATGTGCTGTATATGCACCCGCCGCCGGACACGAACTTTTACAAGTTGATTAATTTTAGAATACACTACTAACTAGAAGGTGGAAACTTTCAAAACGATCATCTACTCTGCCAACAACTTATTTTATAAATTTCACTCCCCAAAAAGCAAGATAAGACGTCTTACAAATACTCCTTGCGAAATTCATTTCTGATAGACCTACAAAAAAAACACAACAGCAAAGTTGGAAAACAATGATCTCATCTTTTTGTTTAGAAGGTCCTGGAACATTGTATTTTGGAAGAAAATATCAACTTTAAAATATAGGAAAGCATGGGAGTCAGAGCTGCCTACTGAGGTGTATGTAGGTCACCGGGACTTAACAGATAAAGATTAAACATTACAAAGAAAAACAAGAAAAGGTAAGAAATAATGAACGACTGCCTTTGGACAATCACACTCCGACAAAGTTCTGAAAAGAAAAATCTGTTGAGAACCAAACTTTCCTCAGGCAAAGATGCCATTTGATTTGATCTAATAAACTATCTAAAATCTTAATTTCAACTATGATTTCCCATCTTGGGAAACACAAGATCTTAACTATAAAATAAAAGATATGATAAATCACTTAAAATTAAATGAACCTTTTAAGAGTTAAACGATACATTCAGATTTTGATTCATGCGGGTAAATAAATCCCCTTAGTTGGCAATATCGGATAACACTTTTTCCAGAGATCCGGGGAGTGAATTTTCCACCGAATCAGTGAATTTGGCATACGGAATAAGCAATCCATTCTAATTCTCACCGGCAATTCTGAAGAAAATCATCAGCAGATTCAGCAGAGTGGTTATTCATCGACATTTACAAGAATTCACTCATCCCGCAGTCAGGATTTTCACCTTCAACGAATAGATTTACAGAGATGGTATCTGAAAGAACAGAGTGCGTTGTACAATGCAATCGCAACAAGAAAGAACGTTGAAATGTGCAGGAGGATTTACCAAAACTCGAAAGTAATAAAGTCACGAGCCAGCTGCCTTCCCCTTGCTTGCTGCTACTCGCTTTCGTAATCATCTTCATCCCCGAAGGAAAAGACTGAGGCGTCTGCAGCGATCGCCTTGAATTCACTCATGCCTGTTGATTCCAATTTGGGGGCCTCGTGGGTCGAAGTTTCTCTGCTCTTGGCATCATTTCTTGCTTCACCAGATGATTGGGAAGGGAATGCTTCGCCCTTTGCCGGGCCCTCAACAGCAGTACGTGCCGGGTTTTCATTCTCGGATCGCAGCTGGCCCGGTGCTTCAGATCTGGTCTTCACGGCAAAAGATGCCGCGGAGCCAGTAATCACTTGAGCATGTCTCTGTCTACCGCCCCGGGAGGAGCCAGACTCCTCTGTTTCACTGTCAGAGAAGACATCATCCTGGTCCCCGGCGGAATCCTTGCTTGATTTGATGGGTGCGGTTGTCTGATCGGTGGTGACAGGCACAGATGCTGCGCCACTGTCGGATTCCTTTTTGGTGGACACATTTGTGGGTCTGGGAGGATTGGAGCCGTCATAGTCCACGAGTACAACTTCCACCTGGAACCCTGGCGATGGTAATTTACGCTGCGCAGCACAGGCAAGATAGAGGCAGGAAACAGATAAGCAAGGGAAAGAAAAGGCAAATGACCAATACATAAGTGAATTATCAATACCTTTGTGAACCAAGGTGTCCTAAGTTGACTACCAAGCCTACAAACCAGGTAAAGAGAAATAAGAAGACCTTGTGTACCTTGTCAAACCCGTCGAGGTCGGACGTAATCAAGATTTTTCTGTTTTCTGTCATCGTTGTATTCAACCAACTGGAGAAAAGCAAACAAGGATGGACTTCAGAAAGTGAATATTTCCAAAATTTCAGGAAATCAGGTTTGTTTTGTTTTGTAGCCATCATCATCGAGATTATATGCATATGATAATCACAAACATCGAATTTATCAGAACGTTGAGGAGGGGAGGACTCTGGAAGGGAGGGGGGAGTGTGGAAGTGTGGTGGTGGTGGGGTTTTCAGAGAAGATAGAAGATGCAGGGGTTCTGGGAGATCTGGCAAGGAACCAATGGGGGAGAGATCTTCGGATGCTCCAGCAGGGTGTGGAGAGAGATGGAGATCGACGGGAATGTGGAGGTGGATCCGGTGTTTCCACAGACGACCAGGAGCAGTGGCACTCTCACTTGAAGGGGCCAGAGGAGGGGAAGTTGATGTCGAGTCTGGGGTTCACCAGACTGATCAAGGCTTTGCGAACCAAGGATCGCAAGATCGGAATCGGAGTCGGGATCGGTGGGTACAGATCTGATTCAGATCGGATTGTATTGGACCGATTCGCCAAAACAAAACCGATCTAAAATTGGTAATTTTAAAAAAAAAATTAAAAATTTAAATTTATTCCAATTCCAATCCTGGCCAATTCGGCCGATCTGACTGGAATTGCAAAAACAAAAGATCTGATTCCAACTCAATCCGATCCCGACCAATTCCGCTAGAACTTTTTTCCGGATCGGTCCTCCGGCCAATTATCGAATAGGCAATGGCCGAACCCGATCCGGATCGGCCAATTCTGCAATCTATGCTTTGAACAGCTGATTAGAGAGGTTTGGGGTGTTGTTGGAAGGATTCCAGAGTTGCCGATGGATGGGATGGGCATTCTGGAATGGCCAATAGTGTGACACTAGTTGCTGGAGGTCAGGAGTGATGGCTGAGGCAACTCTCGAGTTTGCCGGACTTGCTTTATGCTGATGAGGTCAACAAACATTGCTGAAACCGTACTCCAATTGAACACTGTATCGGAGACGAAGAAGGCGATGAAGGGTCAATGGAACCCGTGTAACCAATGAAAGGGAAGAGAAGGGAATGGCTCTGAGGCATAAAAAAGGGGGTGAGGGGGAAGGCTTCATGGTCAGAGGGTGAAGAGGAGCCGGCCTCCTGCTGGGGATGAGGAGCTGGCATCAGAGGAAATGAGGAAAAACCAATATCTCCTAGGGGTGAAGGGTACCTAGGGGGCCAAGCCCCCCACCAGATGAACCGGCCAAAGGCTTATTCCAAAATTTCTTCATTGTTTCATTGGTTTAATAGGTTGGGCAGGCCAAATTTACAGAAAAAAAAGAGACCACTAAAAGCTAATTACAAACAAGTCCTTCTAAGGACTGAAATGTAAAGAGAAGGAAACAAAAAGAACTCCAAATATTTACAATGACATCTTAAAGGACAAATGCAAAATAAACCCAAAATCTACTAAAACAGATCTCCATCAATTGCAACTGGTGCATCTTCATCTACATAAATTTTGGATCAAAATGAAGTCAGCTTAAGGTTGACAAATAAATGAACAATAAAACATGGACATAAACCAGAACATGGACAGAAACAGTAGTTGCTTCATAGAAAGGAATTTTCTATTGAGTGACATAACGTAACCCATTAAATTTCATGGAAAGAACAGCTGCAATAAATTAGACATACCAATAGAAGTCTCCTTGACGATCATGAAAATGTATCTTGAAATCCCCTGACAATTCTGTTAGACCAGGCTCCCCTGGTAAGGCAAAGACCATGATACCTTTCTTCGGAGCAGTAAACCAATAGTCTTCGGGCTAAGAGAAAAAGGCATCACATCATTAGCACATGGCTGATTAGCAAACAAACTTGATTTAGAACATAAAAGAAACACCGCATTGGTTTTTAATTTATAAAGATGCATGCTAGTAAATGAGTCTTATCAAATTAACAGCTTCTGAATGGACCGTTCTTACAGTATATCTGGATTAGATGTTTTGTTTGAACGATTTTTCTACGTACAGCATAACATCTATATATTTTTCTACATATCAGATTTGGAGAAGATCCCATTGGTTCGATATCATTTTTTACTTAGTATTAAGGTCTCCAAGCATATGCTACGTAACACATTCCCAAGTTGTCTTTGACATGACAGATGTCAGTATGTCACTGCTCGGACCCAGTCAAGGCCAACTTGGGAAAACTCATAGTTGTCAAGGCGGCCAAGGCGATCAAGGCGACATAGTACTGCCTTGGCACCTTGGCGATAATGCGAGGCGCTAGGCGACACCTTTTTTTATATAGTAAAATAGATAAAATAATAAATATATATGTAAAAAATGATGCAAAATAACTTTGACACCATACAAATCAATTAATAATGTGGGAAGTGCATAGTTACATAAACTAAATAACTTGAAAAATTAGTTAATTTCACTATTTAAATTCTATTAACTATTAGTGAACACTTAAGAAATAATTTAGGCGTAGCTATTATTTCATAAAAATGTTAATTTATAGTCAAATTAACTAAAAGAACTAGTTGTTTTTACTCCAAAACAACTTAATTATGTGATATTGACACTTAATTAACATTATTTATTATTAAAATATATAAAAAAATTTATTTAAGGCAATGGGCGTCTAGGCGCCCATCGCCTTGTCCCCTAGGCGACGCCTTGAAAACACTGGGAAAACTTGGGACTTTGAGCATCTTTCATTGTTTTGGGTGGCCTAGGCTGACTGATCTTCCTGTTCAAAATGCCTTGGGGGGCATCAAGTCATACAAAAGGGGATTTACCCTCTTAACCTCAGTGGCTTCACCCTATTTATCTCCCAATTCTGCATTGAGCTAGTTCTCGGGATTCTTGCATCATTGGATTATAGCTAGTCCTCAGGTTTTGTACCCAGCTGGTGTTTTGGTCTTCTGTCCAACAGATCTTGGAGATTAATCCTCGGGTTTTGAATGATTAGTCCCTAAGGTATAGTACCCGGCTAAACTTAGGCTTTGTGCTCAGCTAGAACGACAGCTCAATTTGGTCCGCCTGATGTCAGTTGACTGTTGACTTCTAGCTTGACTTCAGTACAGTTTAAACTTGGCCTTAGCCAGTTCCTGAGCTTTGTGCTTGGTCTACTTTCTGATTGACTATCAGCTTTGAGCTTGACCCCGTTCAACTCGACTTAGTCTCGATCGGCTGTAACCTTCCAACCTATGGCAGGTCGGTTTTTGACATGGCTTGAAGGTTTTTGATTCGGCAGTTGGTCAACTCCCGACTTGGTGGCTGATTGGTTAACCTAATGGCCGGTGTTATTTAATAGGTAGTCAGTTGACTTGATGGCCGATGTTGTCATAGAAACATTTTGGTTGTCTTGATGGCCTACGATAACTTGGTAAACCTGAATCAGCTCCTAGCTGACTCCTTGGATTTGGTGTCCGCCAGGGTCCTTGATTTTTGTATTCAGTTGATCTTTAATTTTTTTGTTCCCAGTATATCATTGAGTTTTGTGCCCAATGGGTCATTGGTTTCCATGTTTGATTATTTCTCAATTTTTGACCCTGACTGATCCTCGGGTTTAGCACTGGGCCAATTCTCAATTTTTGTGTGGTTTGATCTTTGATTTTGTGCCAAGCCAACCTTGCGTTTCGTGTCTGACAAATCATTGGGTTCAGCATCCAACCTATCGTCGGGTTGTCTGGCTGTCGGATTTGTGCCTACCTGATCATTGGCTTTTATACCTGATCACATCAAGTTGATCTCAATCTGACGTTTGGTTGATTCGGTTCTGTCCTAGTCAACTCTCGTTTACCCTGTCGGCTTAGTTTGCCCAATATCAGCTTTTGTTTGATCTCAGTCCAATGCATCGATTAGTCCAGTTTGGTCCCAACCATAGTTGTCAAGGCGCCCACCTAGGTGACAAGATACATTTCCAAGGCTGCCTTGCCGAGGCACCTTTTAAGGGGCACAAAAGGCGCCCAAGGTGCTCGTCTAGGTGCCCAAAGGCGACCAAGGTACCTAACTAGGTCAATCCAGGATTCGTGCGCACCCATATAATGATGATATAAAAATATTTCACTATCACTTATACTATTACATATGGTTAAGATTTGTGATTATAAATATAGGATGCATACTTAAAACTTGTAAAGTTTTTTCTTAACCCTCTTTACCCTCTCACTTGAGATTAGATCTTTCTCAACATATACCAATACAATATAATCACAAAAACAAATCATATTTACTTGTATGCACACATAAACACATTCAATTATAACATACAAATATAATTATATTTATATATATTTTTATGTATACATAAATATATAGAGTATTAACATCTAATTATATATATTGTACATATATATACATATGCATGTATATATACATAAATATCTAACACTACCGCCTTGACTGCCTAGGCGACACCTAGGCGGCCGCCTTATTGCCTAAGTGGTTTTGGCACCCTTTAACACCTTAGGCACCTTGTCGCCTTGACAACTATGGTCCCAACCAACTAGTTGAATGCTGGCTTTGTGTCCGATCGGCTGAGTTTGACCGAGGTCTTATTTAATAATGGTCAACTTGCATTGACTGCTGGCTTTGTGCATGGTTAGCTTAATTTGACCTCGATCACCTCTTGTTTGATCGTAGACTGAAGCCTATTCGGTCTTAGTTGATCCCAATCCAGTGTCTCTAGTCCAGTTTTGTCCCAGTCAGCTCCCGCTGGCTACTGATTTTGTGCCCGATCAACATGGTTTGACCCTAGTCAATTCTCGTTTAATCTCATTCCAATGTTTGGCTTGTCTGGTTTGATTTCTGTCATCTCCCATTGGCTGCTAGCTTTGTGCCCGGTACACCTAACTTGACCCCAGTCCAATGCCTAGCAGGTCTCATTTGCTCTTGGTAAACACCCAATGATTGCTAACTTTGTGCCCGATCGACTTGATTGACCACAATCAGCTCTCATTGATCTCGATCCAGTACCCAATTGGTTCAGTTTGGTCCCGGTCAACTCTCATTGATTGTTGTCTTTACGCTTGGTTGGCCTGGATTGATCCCCGTCAACTCTCGTTTGATCCCAATCCAATTTGCCCAATTTAGTCTTAGTTAACTCCCATTGACTAATGGTTGTTTGATTGACCTAGGTTGACCTTGATTAACTCTTGTTTAATCTATATCTACTACCGATTGGTCTAGTTCACTCTCAGTCAACTCCCTTAACTACTGTTTGTGTGCCTGGGTGGCTTGGTTTGACTTTGAAACTCTTGTTTGATCCCGATCCAGTGCTCGGTTGGTCTAACTGGGCCAGGTCAACTCTCGCCTGCTGGCTTTGTAACCAATCAGTGTGATTTGACCTGGTCAACTTTTGTCTTATCTTGATTCGATGTCCAATTTTTCGGACTTAGTCTCAGTCAACACCCATTAGCTTCTGGCTGTGTGTCTGGTCAGCCTAGCTTTACCTGTTTGTTTATTACTCTTACTATTATTATTTTTTAATTTAATTTAATTTAATTTAATTTAATTTAATTTTCTGTTTTCTCCTTGTTATTTATCATTATATTAACTTTTTTTGCTATTATCATTCCTGATTATCCACCCCTTTTTTTTTCTTCGACATCCTTACCATTTTGTTTATCATTCATTCCTGCATTTTCATTTTAACCTATTTATTACACCTTTTCCACTTATTCATTTTCCTTTAATTTATTTATTTACTTACTTATAAGTTTCTGCATTTTTTTAAATTTTTAAATATCTATTGTATTATTATTAATAACAAAATTATTATATTTTTATAAATTATTCAATTTATTGACAAGCTATTTATGTAAAATTGTTACTTTCTCTCATCATTTTTCTCTTTCTTCTCCCTTTTTTCTTATTCTATAGACTCTTAATTTTTTTACTTGTTAGGTTGACCACATTCAACATGGGTGCTGCGGCAGGGTCTTCACTCTTCTGAGGCACAGGCGGCATAGGCTGAGCCACGTACACCCTCTCTGGATTTTTTTCCTTCTTTATTCTTTTTCTTTCCTTGGTTCTCCTATTGCTGACCAAATGGTCCTTTCCATTCACCTCTGTTTTCTTCTTTCTCCCAGGCATCTCCGTCGCCTTCTCTTTCCTCTCTTCAGTAGGGCCATTGATCCCTTCTCCTTCCTCTCTCTCCATGGGCACGCAAAGGCTTCAGTGCATAGAGGGTAGCCAGCTTCCCCTTTATTCCTCTGTCTGCTGTGGTGCCAAGGAGTCTGGCTAGCTCAGTCCTCTCCACCCATTTGGTTGCAGTTGCAGGGCAGCGAAGCAGGTCTTCTTCCTCCTCCCCTCATTTGGTTGCAACAACAAGAAGTTCGGTCAAATTCTTCATCTTTAACTTTGGTTGAAGTGCCAGGACAACGTAACCTGATCATCTTCTTCCTCTCCTCATTCGGTCGCAGCAGTATTCTTTCCTTCTTCTCCTAATCTGGTTGTGGTGCCAAGAAAACCCGGCCCGACAATTCCTCCTCTTTCACGGCATGTGACGGGCACTTGTGCGCAGGCCACCCCAGAAACTTCACTGCCATGGCGGATGGTCGGCTGTCGCTACTATTGCAGAGCCAGCACAAGGACAAAGCCAGCTTTCCTCAAAGCGGTTGTCTTCTTCCGGTCAGGCAAGAAACAGGAGCTGGAGGCTGGTGACAGGCTAGTGACAGCCACTGTTCGGGCGAAGACAAACATCTCCTCTTCTCTGATTAGGTCTTGGTCCTTGCTGATCTTCACAAATAGATCCCCAGTCGGCAGTGTAGGAGCTTGACCAACTGGTTGAGGCAGTTGTCATTGGTAAGCCTTCTCCACAATATCAACCCTTACTACATATTGACGATGGGAATTTCATGCAGGCAACATGACATTGAGTCCTAGCCTTACCACAGGCCCCTCTGCTTGGATCTTCTACATTTGTTGTTGTTGGTCAACATCTCTCCCCCTCCCATCAAGAAGATAGGCTTGATGGTGCTCAACACTTCGATTCAGCCTACAGGACCCAGATAGATGGACTGAATAGACAGGATATGCCAGACTTGGGTGCACGTGACTTGGGCGCACCTGAACTTTCTGGTTTCAAAGAAGTGGTAACCCCGCGGATTTCATAGGACAGATAATTAGCTTCTGAATTCTATGGACCCATTTCAGGATTGGACTGAACTAAACGGACTGAATTAAATCAATAAGAACATGGCAGGCTCTGAAGGCCTGCGGCAGGTCCGCTGATTAGGAGCTTCCCCACCGCTCGGTTGACAAGCAACTTTTGGTCAACCACACGATGACAAGTTAATAATAATAATAAAACTAAAATCCAAGCTGGCATCTCCACAGCTCTAAAACTTGAGGACAAGAGAAGAAACATTTACTGCTACACATGTTGAGCTTGACATACCCAGCTCGGTGTGGGACTTCTTGAGGCAGGACCAATGGGCTTAGGAATGTTGCTCATAGTTGTCAAGACGAGTGCTAGGTGCAAAGAGGCTTTCCAAGCCCACCTAGTGCACAGCCAAAAAGGCATGCACCATGGCCACCTTGGTCTTGGACCCGGTCACAAATAGGTTAAGTCGCGAACAGCAAACTGGTGACTTAAACCCCCTGCGGCCCAGCCCCTTCAAAGCCCCCCTTGAACCGGTTAACGTCTGGAACCGGTGACTTAAACCCTGCCCTCACCTGATTGAACCCCGTCCCCCATGGAACGATGGAATAGAACCCCCAACATACTCAGTTACTCCAGAAGCCTGACAGCCCAACAGACGAAAGTCTTCCTCTTCCTTGCCACCGCTGCTTCCAGAAGCCTTCAACAACGTTTGAGGAGTTGTTCTCCTCCTCCACTGGTCCTCATTGTGTCACATCACCTCGTTTGCATCCTCCTTTGCCTCCAAAAAAACCTAGGTTTTATCTTTTCAGTTTTTTACTCTTCCACCTATAGTTTCTCATTTCTTCCTTTAACTTTATCCTTATAACATCTAATAGAGACTTTAATATTCTTCTACACTTTCTATGCTTCAATATCTAAGAAGTTGAAAGTTTGAGCATCTCCGGTGGGTCGATCATTTTCAACTTCATTGTTTTTCTTTTTTCAAATATTTTTTGATATTCTACATATAGTGAAGATATTGTCTGATATTTGGATAATGTCATTACTTGTGCTGGGGTTGGTATCCACTTGACACCAGTTAGACTCAAGTGTGCTATTGTTTGAATGTGAGAAATCTCGGTATCACTTCTTATCTGATTTTGTCTTGTTATCTGTCATTTGCATTGATTTAGAAACTGACTGAGGCTTAGCTTGATTAGTCATTTACTAACTAATTCTTATATCTTCAGCTAGTGCACTTTCTGTTCAGGTTTTCAAAGTCTCCTATAATAAATTACCAACTACCCAAATTCAAAACAATCAAAAACTTGGTTAAAGACAGGTGAAAATGTCATATGCCTATAAGAATGATAAAAGCAGTAAGACGTGTACCGTCAGATCTCTTGTCCTTGGATGCTTCTTTGTTGAGAAGAGAATTCCTGGGAAGAAAAAGACATACAAAAATTGTCCAATTTACAAACCACCACATAATATTTAGAAAAAAAAGAATTGGCACGTGTACAGGTCATGCTTCTAGGAGGTAAGGATTCAGCATCGGCCCCTGAATGGCCTGGGCTGATCCTGATCCCAATTGGGATCATTTTGGCCAGATCAGCTGATCAGCTGGAAGTGCAGGATTGGACAAGAATCAGCTGATTGATCCTGGCTGAGGATCAACGGATCCTGGCTGATCACAGTCAGGCTATGCCAGTTCAACCAGGATCCCATTCAGATAGGTCGATCATGCAATATCTGCTTATCCTGGTGGATCTGGCCAGATCCAAGTTGATTAGGGACAATGCTCAAACCAATGTTGGCCTTCCACCTTGGGAACAGGCAGGCTGATACTGATATCAATCCGTGATTGGCTGATCCTGCAAATCATGCAAGGGCTGTTCAAAAATAGTAGGAAAAATGGGATCATCGGATGATTAAGAAGTGGAGAAGGAAATGCACATCCCTACCCTTCCCTCAAGCATCGCACAACTGCACCTCCAACACAAGGAAAAGAAGAAAAAAACACAGAACATCTTTCTTATAGATCTCAATACATTGACATTGCATACAATACCCCAGAAAAGTATGTTTTCAAAAGTGCCTTACCTTACTATCTGTTCGAACCTCGCGATTTTTTCATCGTTTAAAAATATATATATAAAAATATGTATGGATGATTTTTGTTTGTTGTGGCGCGGACGTCCTTTTTTGACAATGATGGCAACGGTGCCTCCGGCCTGATTTTTTTCTTTTGACATACATATTTGACGAGATTGTAGTGAGTTCTTTGAATTTGATCAGATCTCTCTCCACCGATCCACGAATGGATTTGGTGTTAATTACACCGAGCAGCGGCTCAGTAACCCTTGATTAACTGCCATAATAACATATCTGCAAGACAAATTTGAATGTTGAAAAATGATCGTGTGTTCAATCTTTCTTTTTTTTGACTGAATGAGTATGTATGCCAACTTTCTCAACTTTGTTTCTTTTATACATGTATTTCCTTGAATGAGTTTTAGGGCCAGCTGGCGACTTTCCTTGCATGGATTTGGTTTGTACAGATTGGAGCTTTGACTCCTAGGAATTGGATCAGCTAGTCTTCATTCCCATTGAGGGTGTCATCTAAGCCGGACTTGGCCACCAAATGAGTCTTCACTTGATTTTGTCGGGCTCGACACCCATTAGGTGACACTTCCTCAAAGTAAAGGCTTAGCCGACCAAATGGGCCTTCAGTCATCCATTTAGCGACATTTTCCCGAAGTGGGACTTGACCGACTTAATGGGACTTCATAATTTGATGGTTTGATACCCATTAGACGACGTTTCTCCGAAACGGGACTTGCTCTACCTAACGGGTCTTCATCATCCGTTAAGTGGTGTTTTCCCAAAGTGGGACTTGACCGACTTAACGGGGCTTCATGATTTGATGGTTTGACATCTATCAGGCAACATTTTCCCAAAACGGGGCTTGGTCGGCCTAATGAGTCTTTATCATCCGTTAAGTGGTGTTTTCCCGAAATGGGACTTGACCGACTTAACGGGACTTCATGATTTGATGGTTTGATATCCATTAGGCGACATTTTCCCGAAATGGGACTTGGACGACCTAACGGGTCTTCATCATCCTTAAGTGACGTTTTCCCGAAGTGGGACTTGATCGACTTAACGGGGCTTCATGATTTGATTGATTCGACCTAAAGGGTCTTCATCATCTGTTAAGTGGCATTTTTCCGAAGTGAGACTTGATCGACTTAACGGGGTTTCATGATTTGATTGATTTAATATCCATTAAGCAACATTTCCCTGAAACGGGGCTTGGTCGACCTAACGGGTCTTCATCATACGTTAAGTGGCATTTTCCTGAAGTGGGACTTGATCGACTTAACGGGACTTCATGGTTTGATAGTTTGATATCCATCAGGCGATATTTCCCCGAAACGGTGCTTGGTCAGCATAACGAGTCTTCATCATCCGTTAAGTGGTGTTTTACCGAAGTGGGAATTGATCGACTTAACGGGACTTCATGATTTGATGGTTTGATATCCATTAGGCGACATTTTCCTGAAACGGGACTTGGTCGACCTAATGAGTCTTCATCATCCGTTAAGTGGCACTTTTCTGAAGTGGGACTTGATCGACTTAACGAGGTTTCATGATTGATTGATTTGATATCTATTAGGCAACATTTCCCTGGAACGGGATTTGGTCGACCTAACGGGTCTTCAACATCCGTTAAGTGGCATTTTCCCGAAGTGGGACTTGACCGACTTAACGGGGCTTTATGATTTGGTTGATTTGATATCCATTAGGCAACATTTCCCCAAAACAAGGCTTGGTCGACCTAACGGGTCTTCAACATCCGTTAAGTGGCATTTTCCCAAAGTGGGACTTGACCAACTTAACGGGGCTTCATGATTTGGTTGATTTGATATCCATTAGGCAACATCTCCCCAAAACAAAGCTTAGTCGACCTAACCAGTCATTATTATCCGTTAAGTAGCATTTTCCCGAAGTGGGACTTGATCGACTTAACGGGGCTTCATGATTTGATTGATTTGATATCCATTAGGCAACATTTCCCTAGAACGGGGCTTGGTCGACCTAATGGGTCTTCAACATCCGTTAAGTGGCATTTTCCCGAAGTAGGACTTGACCGACTTAACGGGGCTTCATAATTTGTTGATTTGATACCCATTAGACGACATTCCCTCAAAATGGGGCTTGATCGACTTAACGGGTCTTCATCATCCGTTAAGTGGTATTTTCCCGAAGTGGGACTTGACCGACTTAACGTGACTTCATGATTTGACAAATTTGATACCCATTAGGCGACATTTCCCCGAAATGGGGCTTGGTCGACCTAACGGGTCTTCATCATCCGTTAAGTGATATTTTCCCGATCAGGGATTAACCAGATTAGTGGGCCTTAGAATTTTGTTTCTCAGCATCGCCCATTTGGAAGCGAGCCGAATTGATGATGTTTGGGATTTTTCATCCATTACCCGGTATTTCTCGATCGGGGATTAACCGGATTAATGGGCCTTGAGATTTTTGTCTCTCGGCATCGTCCGTTTAGGAGCAAGCTGAGTTGATGATGTTTGGGATTTTTCATCCATTACCCGGTATTTCCCGATCGGGGATTAACCGGATTAATGGGTCTTGGAATTTTGTTTCACGGCATCGCCCGTTTGGGAGCGAGCCGAGTTGATGATGTTTGGGGTTTTTCATCTATTACCCGGTATTTCCTGATCGGGGATTAACCGGGTTAATGGGCCTTAGAATTTTCATCCATTATCCGATATTTCCCGATTGGGGATTAACCGGATTAATGAGCCTTGGAATTTTCATTCATTACCCGGTATTTCCCGATCGGGGATTAACCGGATTAATGGGCCTTGAAAATTTTCATCCATTACCTGGTGTTTCTCGATCGGGGATTAACCGGATTAATGGGCCTTGGAAATTTTACCCCTCAGCATCACCCGTTTGGGAGTGAACCGAGTCGATGGGACTTTGGATTTTTCATCCATTACTCGGTATTTCCCGATCGGGGATTAACCGGATTAATGGGTTTTGGAATTTTTCATCCATTACCCAGTATTTCCCGATCGGGGATTAACCGGAATAATGGGCCTTGAGATTTTTGTCTATCGACATCGCCCATTTGGGAGTGAGCCGAGTTGATGGGCCTTGGGTGAGCCGTTGGGAACTTTCTTTCTCATCCACCAATCGGTACTTCCCGATTGGGGATTGACCGACTTGGTAGGTCTTCACGGTCCGTTGGGAGTTTTCTCTTTCCTCCACCAACCGATGCTTCCAGATCGGGGATCGATCAAATTGATGGGCCTTCACGGTCCATTGGGGGTTTTCTCTTTCCTCCACCAACCGGTGCTTCCCGATTGGGGATCAATCGAGTTGATGGGCCTTCACAGTCGGTTGGGTGTTTTCTCTTTCCTCCACCAACCGTTGGGGGGGTTTGTTAAACCGACTTTCATCCATTATTCGGTGTTTTCCTGATCGAGAATTAACCGATTTAATGGGTCTTGTGATTTTTTTTTCCTTGATGGTGATTCTTTGGACTTCAAAAATGATGAGCTGGCTCAATGATTTTTACTTGGTCCAAATGTTTCAATGTATGCTCGGACCGAATGGCTTGAATAATTTTAGTTGGAAGAGGTTAGTTGGGAGAGGTTGCTGTCAGCCGTGTTTTTTGAGTTTTCCAATGAACCGAATGACAACGGTCCTCCTCGAGGAGGGGTTGCCAACTGCCATGTGTTTGAGACTTGAAATGGACGAACGACAACGGTTCTCCTTGAGGAGGGGTCGTCAACGGCCATGTGTTTGAGACTTTAAATGAACCGAGTGACAACGGTCCTCCTCGGGGAGGGGTTGCCAACAGCCATGTGTTTGAGATTTGAAATGGACGAACGACAACGGTCCTCCTCGGGGAGGGGTTGCCAACGACCTTGTGTTTGAGTTTTTTTTTGAATTTTTACATAGTTTATTATGCCTAATTTCATTTTAATTTGCCTTTTGTTGTTAATGGGCCTTAGCTCATTTTGAACGAGTTGAGTTTTTTGGAAGCTTTGCTGGCCCAAATGCAGTCCATCGGGGAGATAGGCAGATGGACTCCTGTTGAGGCAACTTGGGCCTGCTTCTTTGATTTTTTTTTATTGGGCCTTGGTATGCTTGACGTCCACATGATCTGGGCCCATTTGGGTGAAGCTAAAGCACCGATTGATTTCTGAGATCAACTTTTGTTGAGGCAGACTTGGGTGTGATTTTTCCTAATGGGTCTCAACCCTTGAGCAATCAGCTCGGTATGCTTCCATTTCTTCCGAGCACAATCGAGTCCATCATGACGACTCACAATCTGTCCGCCGAAGGATTAACCTTGTGGCGATGGCTCGAGCTTGATTATGATAACTGATGCTGCTAACGAAACTCAACAGGCACCTCTGGCATGACGTGGTGGTGGAAGGAGACAATATTGGTTGGTTGAGTCCCGAATTGAGCACCTGGTTAGACAACCATCGAACTCGGTTACCCTGCATGGGATGTTCCTCTGGGGAGAACATAGCCACACACATCTGCGGCATGGCCAAAGTCTCCTATCTCAACAAAGGCGTGTAGCCTTGTTCTTCCATTGAAGATGGAGGAGGAGACATAGGTTTCTAACAGGGGGCCGATCATGGGAAGGGCCCCATGCCTGGTCCTCCTCAGTCCGCTCAATTCCCCTCTTTGATATCCCTTAGGCCTTTAACATAAATAACTTACTTCCTTCTGAACTCCATAGCAATTTTGCCATGTGTTTTATTAGGGATGCTGGTGCCATGACATGCTCAACACCGAAGAATGAGTTGCGGAACTCGTTGAGGCCCCCGCGGAGACGGAGTGGAGGGTGCCACGTTGTTGCAACTTGGGGATAAAAGGGATATTCCCCTGTTCACGGAAAGAGGCTGGGAGGATATCCTCTCTGCAGGGCTCCTTATCGTTTAATGTCGCTGGCTTCCCCCTTCAGGACACTGATATGTCATTTGGTGCTTTGGTGTCGTTGGTCTCCAATCCAAGGGGAAGGACCCTTCACTTGCCGGCTTGGAGACAAAGCCCACCCAGAGTAGAACAAAGGAAGGGGGGTTTGTGACCAGAGCCGTTGCGGCGAGGAGGACTTTCGCGCCCGGATTTCTGCAGCACACCCTTGCCGATAGGGAGCCGCCCAGGATGCGCTCATGAGTGCCTCTTTCCTTATGAAGGGGATGACCCCCCTTCCCTTGGGAGACTGACTCCGGTGGAGAGTATGACATCGTGCCCCATTCTTGCCGGAGAAGCTTGCAGTATCGCCGGCTTGGAGACAGAGGGGAGGAGCCCTCCGCTTGCCGAAGAGCCCAACATTGCGCTGTTTGGCGTCGCCATTAGTGGGAGGGCATCTTGAGAGGCGTCGGAGACGGGAAGAGGAGGAGAGGTAGCTCAGAGGATTGAGGAGTGCGACGACAAGGAGGTCCTCTTCTGGCCAATGTAGATCCCCTCCCTAGGGAAGGAGCCACTGGCTGCGCTCGCGACCTTTGCGTGAAGGAGATGGGTAGAGGAGGCAGTGGAAGGATATTAAGGGCGTGCTGCGGGAGCTTGCAACATCCGCCGGAAGGAGACGCGTGGAGGAAGGAGAAGCTGCAATGAAGAAATTCCCCTCAGAGTCCTTGCGGAAATGGGGGAACCCGCCGGCTACGCTCGCGACGTCTCCTTCGGAAGAGATCCGCTTCCCTGCTTTCTCTTTCCCACTATATGTATCGGCTTGACCGATTGCAGCCCCCGCCTTGTCTTTTTGTAGCGCAGAAAACACCTTGCGCAGTAACAGTAGCACCATCGCCGAACAGCAAAACGTTGGGACGTGTCGAACATGTATTGCTCCCCCTTTCTTTTTATTTAATTTTTTTGATTTTGTTGTTGACGGACATGGCCGCAGCTGGATGGACGTTATTGTTCATCCGGAAGAGAAGTTTCTGGAAGGAGGGTATTTTGGACCTTCCCCTTCAAAATATCTCTGCCCTCCCTACCAGGCGAGGACGAGGCGAAGGGCACGGGCTAGCAGGGGTGCATGGCGTGGGCCTCATGACACAACTAGGTTGTGAGATACTCATCCATCTTTAGTTTCCCCTTTGTTATTATTTATTTATTTTTTACTTAGGCAACCAGACGATGGAGATGAGACCACATTGCATAGATTTTTTTTGTTGTTTATTTTGTTGCCTTTTCTTTTTCTCACGTTGGGCGAGGCACGTTGCATTTTTCTCTCTTTTTATTTATTGTTCTTGTTTGTGTTTTTTTTTAATTTCATGTGGGAGGAGCCACGTCATATCTCTCTCATTTTGTTGTTTATTTATTCATTACGTATATATTTTATATTCAACTTTCTCTCCCACCTTTCTTATTTTTCCATTTTTTTGCACATCCATTTTTTCTATACTTTTCTTTCCACGTATTTTCTTTCTATATTTTCTTTCTTTCTTCTTTTCACTCTTTTTCTTTTTGCTTCTCCCCTATTCTCTCTCTTCTTCTTGTTTTCACTCTCTTTCTCTCTATTTTTTCAACCCTCCATTTTTTCTTCCCCTTTTTTTTAAAAATCAACTTTACCATCCGCCACACCTCTTCTCATATTCCTATCGACTTTCATTCATCTTTTTCAATCAACTTTTTTTTTTGAAATTCAATGGAATCAAAAAATAAATAAGATAATTGGGGTTAACACCATCCACCGAATACAATAATCAGTGGAGACCATAAAATTGAATTGCAGAGAATGCTGCTTTTAAAGAGATTATGATGAGTGGCAGTATTGAGTGCCACCATAAAATGAAAAGTAAAGGAATGTGTTAACCCCAATTTTTATCATTAATAGTCAGCAAATAAATTTCAATTAACTGTATCAAGATGTCAAGTGGCAATCATATGCCTGCATCAAAACCTAAGAGTTGGCAACTACATTGCTGACCCAAATCCGAAGCCGGTAAAATCAGCCCCCAACGGGTGTTCAGTCCGCCGAAGTCCTTTGTCCATAGTCTAACAGAAGATTAGGCTTGAGGACAATGGTCCTTGAATCAGTCTACAAGCTGGTCATGGTTGTCAAGGCATCTGTCTAGGCACCAAGGCATTCTGCAGGCCCTAGGTATCAGGGCACTTTTCTGGGGACCCAGAAGGTGCCCAAGGTGACTAAGGTGCCTGCCTACGTGGCCTGGGCCCTTCCACATGACTACATGAGTAATGAAAAAAATTTCTTTCAGGGGGCTTTGCCAACCCTCAATGGCTCAGTGATGGCCATACTAGTTTTCTATTCCTTAGAGCAGATTGTAGGACCCATGACCCCACTGGCACTGCTGAATTTTCTCCTGTAGACTACAGTAAGGAGGAAAAGGTTTTGTGGCTGCCTTCTTGCAGCAGTTGCAGGCTGCAATCCAGGAGATAAAACGAAAAGAGACAAGGTGGATCCTGCACATGATCAGAGAGAGGAAGAAGGAAAACAAAAGGAAAACAAAAAACGATGTACCAGATGCACCAACGAAAAGAAGGGAGGTGCCCCCGCCCACAAAGCTCCCCTGTCGCCACAGCAGACCCCCCCCCCCACACCCGCAGTGAGAAAAAAGAAGAGAGGAGGAAGGGCCGCTGAGAAGTCACCTGCCGCAAAGTCCTGCCAAACTGCAGGAAGAAAGGAAGAACGAGGGACTGAGGCATCGAGTCCCTTGGCACCCTCCTGAGGAAGAAGAAAAGGGAAGAACCACCCCTGAGACCTGCCTTGTGCCATATGCTTCTCGTCACTGCGCTATGCCACACATGTCGGCAACATGGTACTGAGCTGGGCAGATCTTGGTCAGTTTAGTGAGGGAGGCCATGCCACACCTCCGTATGCATGCAGTTACAGAAAGAAGAAATACTTGAAAGGGATGATTAGTGGTCACTGCAGGCCCTTTGTTGATACGCAATCAAACAGCAAAAGGAGAAAAGGAAAAGAGAGGAGGGGGAGATGGCTATAGGCTCCCCTCCTTGGGTCACCACATCTCACTCTGAAAATAAGGAATCATGGGGATAATTGTGGACCAAAATACCCCCCGACCATTAAAAGGTCCCCAAGGCCCCACTCATGAAAGGTGCAAGGAGGAGGAGAAGGCTCCTACATGAAGAGGGAGCATTCCACACTGCGGTGCTGAGAAGGCACTCGAGCCTATCTCCCAAAGAGAAGAAAGGCCTCCAAGAGACCATCTCCACAAGGAACCAAGGGAAGCAACCAAGAAGAGAAGAAGAATAAAAGAGAAGAGCTTCCAAGAGGCCATCTCCCAAGGAGAAAAAGAAAGCTCCCAATGCATCGGGAAGCCTCACAAAGAGAAGAGAGGAGCTGTCAAGGTCCAAGATCCTCCAAAAGGAAAGAAGGACAAGTGCTTAAGACATGAGGAAAGAAAGGCAAACAGCCACATCTTAAAAGTAACTCTTAGGCTAAAAAATAGAGCCATGATAATATATAAAACTTTGCACTATGAGCTTTTCTGGAGTGTTTTCTTAATTTTTTTTCTTGTTTTTGAAGAACCAGTCCGGGCCAATTCTGGATCAGTTTTTCTCTAGAAGAATGGGCCAATCCAAATCGGATCGGAACCCATCGATCCAGGTCCCAATTCCGATTCCGCGATCCGTGATGCTACAAGTATTCCACATATGCCACACCATATATACCCCCTGGCCCATACCCATACACACATCATCTCATACTTATTGTCATTATATTTTTATGATGATGACAAAAAAATCAGGTTTCCAAATAATGTAGGAGATGAACATCGTGATCCTACAGGCTTAGTTTTCTATATAGAAAATGTATAGCTTGTGACGATTCAATCAACCAAGTGGCCCAACAACTGCGATAATTAACAGCCTTCCACCCATCCTCAGCCTATTCCCAATAGAATATGCTCAACTTCAAAGTTATTTCAACTCAACCTCCAAAAAATGGTTAACCAAAGTTGTTTCTAGTCCATTAATTTAATCTCTTGACATATTCACAAATTAGGGTGTTACAATGTATCCCCTTAAAGACTTGACATCCTTGTCAAGACCATACATACATCACATATATACACTTAGGCTAGGTCACAATAGACCTTCCGGCTAGGTCATGCTCTGATACCGTATATAATGATTAAATCAGTTGATTGGCCCAACAACCATGCTAATTAGTAGCCTTCTTGGGAAGTCACCCATCCTTGGCCTACTTCCAACAGAGCACACTTAACTTCGGAGTTTTTTTCAACTCAACCTCCGAAAAATAGTTAACCGGAGTTGTTGGTAGTCCATAGATTTTATCTTTTAAGATATTCACAAATCGGGGTGTTACATTGCTAGTACAACATTCTATCACACAGATAGAACAACAGAAATCAGCCAGGTCACAGAAAATAATCCCTCCAATTAAATAAAGAAGAGAAAAGGATGGAGTCCCATTTGAAGGGAAGACAATTAAAGCCCAGTAATTAAGTCACGAAAGATCTCTGCCACAAATTCCAAAAAAGCAAAGTCTCTCATTACTGGCGACTGATAAGCCAGACATGACAGGAAGGTGGAGAGAGTCGAGAGACTACTGCTCAACATTGAGCAGACTGGTAGCAGGGTACCTGATACCCTACAGGGTAACAATGTTGAAAGTCTCCGGAGAAAGATTCCAGTGATCCCCAGGAATCTTGAAAATAAAAAAACATTCCAAACAACCAGAACAATGTGGTGCTTGACAAAGAGAAAAGCAAAAAGAATTCAGAATCAGAATGAGCAGCTGGATCAGCCAGTGCTGAATTGCTGATCAAGATCTGTACCAGCCAACCCTGACTTGGCAACTTGGAATAGGCTGGGTTAGGCAAAAATCTACTAGGTCAGAGAGATGATCTATGATTATTTCTGTCATATAAAAAAAAACGAGACTTGCTGATTTTCTTCAACCAAGGGAACCTGTTCAAGAGATTGCAATCTCCTGCAAGTGATCTACCAGAGAAAGATTTGAATTTTTAAAGGAATTTCTAGCCCCAAAGCCCTCTGTACCAACTAAAAGGAACATCACTGATCGAAGGATTTCTGCTGGAAGACTCAACTGAGAAATACTAAAATCATTTAGAAGCCAAGGCTCACAAGAGAAAGCATCACTCAAGTATCATACTGTTGAAGGGTATCAGTCAAATCTAAAAGTGAAGTTTCCTTAGAAAATGTATGGTTTCTTAAGATATCCATATTCCAATAGCCTTCCTTCATTTAGCAGTCTATGGATTATCATGTTTAGCATTTTATAAGTGGAGATGACAAACAGCTGTACAGAATACCCTTTGGCATTTGAGAAGCAACGATCCTCATACTACAAAGATGTAGAAGTCTTGGAGTCAAGCTTTCGTTTCAGATATGAGACATCAAGTAACCAATGCAGTAATTGTCACTCCAAGTAGAAGAGTATTTACTTGTAAATATCCAGAGCCAAAGGAAATTTCAGTCAGCATAAAACATCCAAAGCCATTTGATGGGAAGTGTCCAGTTCATAACATCAATGGGAACAAGGGTACTTCCTGCATTCTTAAGTCTGCAAAAATAAACCCATCGGATAAGGTAAATACCTCTCTCTCAAGGGAGACTTCCTTACAGGAAAAGGAAGATCTGATAGCTACAAGTTTCTGAGAAACTGTCTTAGGAACTCTGAAGATTAGAGAAAGTAAATAGCCAAATTGGATTAGCACAACCTTAGATAAGACCATGGTTTGCCAAGTTTCGACCAGGTCAGGCCGGGTCGCCCGACCGGTCGCGACCCAGGTTGAGCGGCCCATCAGGGTCGCATGACCCTACAACCCGGTCGGCGACCTGGCCGACAGGTCGCAACAATCATATGACTGTTCACAGAACAGTCATATGACCGTTAGGGGCTTTTAAGCCCCCCAAGGGGCTTCCCCTACCCTCACTCCTCTTCCCCCTCCCTCTCAACTCTCAAGCTCTCCTCTCACTTAAGTGCTCTTAAACTCCATCTTAATCAGTGCTAATTATTTCGGTTAAACATATAATTAGTGCTTAACCAAGTCATTTATTTGATAATATATAATTTATTGAGTTAAAAATTGGCCCAAAATCTGTAGGTGTCTAAAATTGATAAAAAATTGAGTTAGCAGGTGTCTAAAATTGATTATATTAAACAATAAATCTGTATATCATAAATGGAATTAGCAAGTGCACAAAACAATTGAAATGGATCTAAGAAATTTTAATATTGGGAAAACTAACAATGGCGTCCTTATATACCCAAGAGAGGGGGAAACCCCAACTTTGATCACCAAGGGAAGAAGATTTGGCAAACATTGCAATATCGTGAACCAAATGACATCGGTTACAGGATGTGAAAGGAATTGGTCAACGTATATAAGTATATATGATTGTACAAGGCAATGACAAGTACAATCATATATACATATATGTACAATGTTACGTATTCTTCCCAAATGTTATGGGGAGAGTATATAAATTATGCAGAAGAACAAAAAAATATAAAACTTCAATATAAATGAATGATTTTTTTTCTAGTTATATCCCATATTTTTTCAGACTTTTTTGCATTTTTTATATTTTTTGAATTTTTTAAAATTTTATTTTTTAGAAAAAAATACTTTTACAACCCAGTCACACCAGGTTGCAACCCGGCCTTCCTTGGATAAGGCTCATCTCCCCTCCATCTAAGTATTTTTGACCTCACAAACCATCCTTACATACAAAGACTGTACTCAGCTTGAGCGGGACTACATGCATTGGCACTTAAGTTGTAGCTCACAAGATGAGACACAAAAAAAGGACTAAATAAGTCTCATATTTACATGAAAATTTCTGAAGTTCACTTAGCAGTCTGGAACCTTACATTTAAAGCACTGCTAAACTGCTAAGTTGACGTAGGCAACTGTCCAAAATTTGCACATCTTTTATGCTTATAATTTCCTATATTTTAACCATATCTAAACCATAAAATGGGTATATCATTTCCACCAACCAACTTTCCCAAAAATAAATAAATTAAGTAAGTCCAATCAACCACCTCAAGTCTCATATACAAGTGCATGGAGAAATAAACTACACCGTATTGTCTTAACAAATCCAATAAAACTCCATATGTAACTGCTGTAAAAAAAACCTATATCTCATCTGCTGCTTTCAACAGGACACCATGGCTCAGTAGTCTGAAAAAAAATTAATAAACAATGATAATTTTATTATTATTATGCCAAAATTCCTATCTTCTATGTAACAAATGATTTTATGAAGCTTTCCCAGAATGCCTATTGTGCGACCAGGATCATATGGAGTTGAAAGACCACTTTACAACAACATGGAAACTGAAAACTCCTCCATATATGATAACAAACTAAAATTTATCCCAAAAAAATAAAATGAACAAAAGATGTAATTCCAGGGCCAATATATGACATAACAAGATCTACTGAAAGATCAACACCATGGTATACCATTGTGATCAGAAACAGTGATTGAAGGCCTGACCCAGTAAGGGCATCTGTGCAGACGAAAGCCTCTTAGCATGCACCTACAAAAAATTTGGGGGTCCGCTAAATAGATCATAACTGGATTGGGAAAAGAGGTTGTTTCTTATATTCGGGATGGTTTCGAATGAAGATACCTGCGAGCAGGTGGATTTTCACCATTAAAATAAGTTAGAATACGCTCAAAGTACTTAACATATCTCTGCAAACATCAGCAGTAAAGCATCAGGCATGTTAAAATATGCTCCACCTAAAGAAATTGTGCATAGCAGGTTGCAGACTGACAATCTGACTTGGGAGAACAAGTCCTTTTCCATCCAGACATCTTTTCTGGTTGTAGTAATCCATAGACTCCTCTGCAGTTGGAAAGAACTAAACAAGACATGAATAAAATATTAGGCCTCACCATAATAGAACTAGAGTAAAACGAATACAACAATTCTAGCTAAAATATTTACATTATGAACACATACATCCAATTTCTTACCTTCAAATATAAAAGGAGACTAGATATCATTAATCCAGTCCTGGCCATACCAGCTTTACAATGGACAACAACAACATTTTCGATGTCCTCTTTTAGCCAAGAGTAGGCACTATGACAGAATGATATTATAAGCTGAATTGGAGGGCAATTATGATCATCAAATGGAAAACAAGCAACCTGAATACCAGAGGACGAGCATTAGAATTAAGTCCATGTATTTTAGAAATGCAAAAGAAATCAAAGCTAAAATTGTTTACTTGGGTAACAAAAAAGCCACCACAGTGTAAGAAATTCCAAACTTCTGTTTTTCGAAGTGATAGAAAATACACTAGCAATAGATGCCAAGTTACCCACTTGGGCCACTTCTTCAGGCAGTTACGATCCACAGAGAAAAGAGTATAGAAAGTAAGGGATTGAAGAACTAGTCAATATGGAAGATCAGTAAACTACTCCTAAATCTGTGTAAAGGCTGATCCCTAGTTGATTCATGCTAGAATAGGTGGGAACACACCTGGAACACCAATTCCTGGACAGAATCATTTGATCCTGAGATATGCATCAGCCATTCTAGGTGAACTAGTCAAGGAAAATCAAAATAATCATTTACTACATACAATCATCTCATCTAAACTTGAGGTTTCCAGACCCTGAAACTCTAAGAGTAATTTCATCTTGCACACTTCAACACTTTCTAGGTGACTTTGCTAAGTGGTAATACCTGTCTGTTCATATAAGAAGGCTTGTGGTGGCGATAACAACCTAGTGCAAGGAATGCCAACTCGGACCTTGACTTTGCTTTGGTTGGAGAAGCAAGATCTAGTAATATCCTCACGATATCTGGCCGGGGAAGACACCCAGAGGAGCGCAAGGCCCTTGCTCAGTGCAGGTGTTGGGCCTTCCCTACCCTATAGGCTGCTGGTCCAGATTCTTAAACCCAGACGGTGGCAGGTAACCTGTGGATCCGCAACTGTCATTTTCCAGTCTTCCCCGGTTCTGAAAATCCGAATGGGGGAGACTGTCTTCCACACCTGTCAGACACAGGAAGACAGAACTGCTGCCCTCTGCAGCAGCTTCGGAGCCACTCTGGCAGTCCCTTTCGTGATCCTCGGATCTCGGAAGCCCGCAGAGATTGATATTCTCTCTGAGATGACATCCCATGCCTGAGTTCATCCGTTAAATCCAGCACAGTTCTACAATAGATCATACCGGACAGTAGGACCCATTTGGCTCCATCTTGACCTTGGTTGGGGTTAGATATTGTCTACTTGACTTGGTATACTTCATATTAACCGGTCTAGGCAAACTTGATGTGGGACCATCTAAGCTACCCAATTAATCACGTTAAGCAGTGGGGCAATGAGCGGTATAAATCAAGTTGCAAAATCCAAACGAGTCGAAACTCCACATGGAGATTAATCTGAACAGAAGCTAGCTCAATTGGTGACCTCACGAATGAACAGGATTGTGGTAGTGTGGAAACTATCTCGAGTAAAAATCCTCTCATCTAGTCCAGACCTGGACACCTTGAGGTGGGATCTCCCTGATACAAGTTGACAGCATCTCAAAGAGAGCTAGAAACCTAACTTGACACAAACCACAGCATGCAAGCACAGAATAAACAAGCAAATGCAATAAATACGAGAGTGAGTCCTGGAGAGAACCTCTATGCGAAGGCATAGGCATTAGTCACCCGGCTGTCCATCTACTGACTGATTAATAGAGCCTAATAGTTCAAAACTGCTATTGCCCACACCCCCACACTTCGTATGGTGGAAACGGACTACAATATGGTTCCGGTCAGAAAGTCAGACATGTTAATGGGTTTGTTAAACGGCCACAGGTCCTTGGGGTCCCAAATATCAGGGGTTATGGGTGACAGGAGTAGAAAACTGAATTGACCATGTAGATATGGGGGGTAGTGGGGTAGTGTACACTGGCTGAGAAGGGCTGGTAGCTGAATTAGGAGAAGCAAAAGAGTGGATGAAAAATTATATGCCAGGGAAGCTAGATGGTGGAGAGGAGGTTGAAAAGGTGACGGCGGGTCATTATGCTCAAAGGCACATGTTGAACGGGCTATAGAGAGTTGTGTCTATGTCGATTAGCCACAGCTGACCAAGAATGGTACTTACAATCTCAAAGGGAAGGACATTTCACTAGACCTCTCCGGAGCATTAATGGAAATGGATATGGATCAGCATTTGGTGTGGATGGGTATGGAGGTGGAGTTGGCCTAAGATACAAAATAAGAACAAAGTACGTAAATCACGTTGATGCAACTACTACTATTGATAATAACCTAGTACATCTTCTGAAATAGGTGTGAAAGATGGAGGTATGGTATCAGTCATCAATCATGACGAACTGTGTGAGAATGCCTTCAACCACTCCTAACCTATCACCATAAGAAAACGGCTGGGACTCAGATAGGTGAATTATGGCAATAGTCTCATCCACTTGAAATTCTGTGTAGAGGCCAAGTCAAACACATAAGTCACCTCCTTAAGAGTGACGAACTGGGTCTCGAGAGACTATATCATCCACAACCATAGCATTGTGGAGTGAGAAAACTCATGACAATCAGGCCTTTGTCCATGTTGTTCTAGTGAATGGAAGGGGTGGGGTGGTGACCTGACGGTGAACTAACGAGGGAGGCAAAAGTAGAGGGGTATCCAGAAGTGAAGTGCAGGTGGGGGCTAAACTTGAAGGGGAGAGGGTCATGGAAGAATGGGATCCTGTGGCCTGGCAGAAGATGCATAGGATGGGGCATGGGACGTCCTCGAGCATCAATGTGTGATGTGTGGTATAGACTGAGCTGAGAGGGATGGGATGCTCATAAAAGATTTAAAACTCCTCATTCTTGGTGGTGACCTCATATTCATTCTCAAGATTGGTAACACCTTATGACCTGATTTGGAACTAGTGTAAGTTACACCCAAATACAAATTCTTGAACTAGTTACATTAATATAAGACAATGTTTGATTTAGCAAATGGGTGTGGAATAAGTGGAGTAAGGGAAAAAATATTCCACTTAATCTTGAGAAATTTGGTCACAAGAATGAATTGTCACAGGAATACAGCAGCAGTTCACTATTAAACAATTATTAAATATAAATATCAAAAATATAAATTCTCATAAATTATAATAGAGAATAAATATAAATTATATAATAGAGACCATGAGAAGGGTTGACATGTCTGGTACAGCTTGGACAGACGGGCACCACAGTGCACACGGTAGCTTTATGGTGCTCAGGAGTGGAAGGGTAGTGCACGTTGGTGCCACAGATCAGACAAGTTTCACGTGGGTGGATGGTGTGGGTTAGCAGCTAAAAATCCTCCCCCCTAGAGAGGTGGCCAAATGTAGCATGTCGCAACAGCTATCACATTATATGAGCTAGGCTTTGCTTACGAGAGCACTCATTACTCAAGGTAAAGCGGAGCTAAAAGATCCCAGCAACATCACAAGACAATGATATTCTATATGGTGGGAAAGTTTTGTTTTTCTATTTTAAGAGCTGCTCCAATTATAGAGAAGAAGTTTGCTTCTTTCACGAAGGATAAGGTTTACTTTTTTCCATTTTCAGATCTATATAGGGGAAGAATCTTTACATTAGCAAGGTAAGATCTATATATAGGAGAAGAAGCTTTACTTTTTATATTTTCAAAGGTGTTCTGTACAAGGGGAGAAAGTGTGGAGGTCGGCAGGTCATGGATTGTGGGATCAGAATAGGAACCCGGATTGAGATTAGATCGGTCAATCCGGCTGATTTTCCAGAAAGAAAACTGATCAGGATTGACCAATTTTTTTAATTCAAAAAAATCAGTAAAGTTAAAAAAATCATAAAAAACAGTAAACATGTAGAAAAATAGTTACCTAACATTCAACGACAAATACACATGAACAAATGATGTTTAATACGAATCATACCACATGTTGCAAATATCTATGATATTGATCATGCGATTCCTCATTATCTACCCTCTCTAAAGTCTATGTTATGCCATGCAACTGTCTCAAGTGCCTAGGTGCCAAGGTGAGGCCTCAGTGCCTCATCTCTCACCTGCAACCACCTGAGGCAGTCGCCTTTTCCACCTCATCTGCCTAGGCGGTTGAGGTAGGGAGAGGCAGTCTGTCTCATCCTATTAGATCGAAGTTGGCCCGGATCTGATAGACTTAACCCCCCTGCCATGGCTCTCTCTCCCCCTCCTTCCAATGCCCGACTGTGCATGCCTAGAGTTGCGCTGCCCTCAACCCCGCCTGTCTCCGGAGAAACTACCAGCTCCACCCCCTGTCATCAGAGCTTCTGCAGTCGCTGGATTAGTAAAATCTCTAATTTTTGTACCCATGTTCATCCACATAACCTTAAGGTCCTTAAGGTCTATGTCTGACTTCCAAACATTTATCTTAAGAAGTCCATTCTTAGATGTTTAGTGTTTCATCCCTTTTAATTATCACAATTTTATTTTAGGAGAAATCTTTCTTTAAAATATATTTATTTGCCATTTGATCTTAATATCGAACCACTAATCTATGTTAGCTTGTTAATGTTTCACTAGGAATAAATTTACAATCCTCACAAAGAGCACAATTAGACTTTCTTGTAAGCATAAAGTCAAATCAACTTTTATTTTGACCACTTTTAAATGTTATTAAATGAGATTCTCTTCCAATAAAATGAGTATTTGTTATTATAAGAACATGGGCCATAGCAAAGTTTAATAAGGTCAGCCATATGGATTCTCTTTCTCCACTCATGTTGATTTTGAGTTACTTCTTTAAAGATATTTAAATCATCTAAGTCATATTAAATTACCCTCCTCTAAGTTAACCTAAGTCTACCACGTCTTTTTTATTTATATTATTTTATAATTTTATAATTTTTATTAGAGTTTCCTTAGGTCTATGTTTAATATGTCCAAACTATTTCAATCTCCATTGTTTCAATTTATCTACAATTGTTGCTAGTCCTACGTTTTCTTTGATATATTCAATTCTTTTTCTATTTACACTAGTATGACCACTCATCCATCTTAATATTTTTATTTCAACAACACTCATTTTAGAATTATGTTTTCCTTTTATTGTCTAACATTCACTACCATACAACATTGTATGTCTTATACTTGTACGATAAAATTTCTTTCAACTTTAGTGGAATATTACAATCACATAGAATCCCTATAACTACTCTCCACTTCAACCAACCTATTTTAATCATATGATTAACATCTTCGTCAATTTCTCCATCTTTTTGTATAATTAATCCAAGATACTTGAATTGGGTTCTTTGAGATAATATTACCCCATCCAAACTAACACCATTACCTACTTTTCTTTGATTTTCATTAAATTTACAATGCATATATTCTGTTTTAGTTCTACTTATCTTGAAACTCTCAATCTATTTTTCCACAGTTCTAACTAAGGAAGGTGGGGTCGGGAGTCGGGACCGGGTCGGTTTGGCCCCAAACCGACCCGGGTCAGCCGGGGTCGCGACCCGGGTCGGGACGGGGTCAGCCCGGGTCGCAAAAAATAATAAAAAATTAAAAATGGGGTCGGGGTCTTGGGGTCGCGACCGGGTCGGTCGGCCCCAAAACCGACCGGGTCGGGTCCGGGTCGCGACCCGGCGAACCATGGTTCTAACATCATATTCACTCCTCCTTGTGTCCATCTATCAATACGATATCACCTACAAATATCATACACCTAAGGAATATATCATCTTGTATAGTTTCCGTTAATTCATCCATAACTATTGTAGAATGATAATGACTTATTGCGAAGCCTGGATGTAAGCCAATTGAAATAGTAAAATCTCTTGTTTCTCCTCTAATTGTGTATACACTAATGATTGCATAATCATATATATCTTTTATCACTTGTATATATCTAAGCATTATCTTTCGTTTAACATCCACCACATAACCCTTCTTAAAACTTTATCATAAGCTTTTTTCAAGTCAATAAACACCATCTGCAAATCTTTCTTCATATCTCAATATTTCCCTATCAAACTTCTAATAAGAAAAATAGATTCAATTGTAGATCGACCAAGCATAATAAGGTCATCCTTATCCTCTCAAAATTATTCTTTAATACTAGAATATATACACCAATTATATTAATTATCTCATGGTAGAAGTGACAAAGTCACAAACATATATAATTGAGGTTTATAGGCTTATCCTTGATCTCATTCAATATCAATTAAGTTGTTTTTAATGAGATTATTATCACCTCGGTAGAAGTGTATATATGTATATATACATATGTACATATACCTACACAGCTGGTCAGATGGTGATACAGGCCTTCCTGAGGGGATTAAACCTCTATTGAAAGGTTGTAAGCATGGTTTTCCATCTTGCCAAAATCTCGCGAGAATCTCGATCTCGCCAAGGGGCCAAGATACAAGATTGCCGAGATCTTGTCCCATGTAGATTGATCCATAAAAAAATTTTCTTCGAGGGGCTTTGCCCCCCTGATACCCCCCACAAAGGGCACTGCTCCCTTGATTCTCACGACTTGACCGAGCAGGTCGATCCACAACTACTCTGCACCCCATTTAATATATTTCACTATCACATACTACCATATAAAATGTGTTACAAGTTTAATACCATATTAGTATCTAAATAAGAATATATACAAGTTTAAATCTTTTAGAAGCACAAAAATCATCTTTTTGGTATTGAAATTGCTTTGTAATTGTTCATTCACACAGTTGATGTACAAAATGTGGTATATATTTTCATGTAAATTCATTGATGTACTCCAATTTTTAAAAGATATTATGTTATGTTTCATACATATATACATTTTGATCCGAGAATCCGAGACCCAATCTCCCGAGATTTTTTTGAGATCTCTCTGAGATCTTTTCTCTTTCACCCCCCCCCCGAGATGGAGCCGAGATCTGAGATGGTAATCCTTGCTTGTAAGTCTAGAAAACGAAGAGATAAACTCTTGTTGAGTCCTAATAGGAGATGGTCAATAGCTTTTAAACCTATCTTAAGAGAACAAATGATGGGAATCCGATCCGGTCCATTTTGGGGTTTATTTGTATTTACGTCTATTTGGACATGTTTGTAAATATTTGAGTTTTATTTGTGGTATTTTCTTTTTATTTGAGTCATCAAGAGGACATGTACGTAAATAGTCATTTAGGGTGTTTTATTTGTAATAGGCTCCTCTATTTAAGAGGGCACATTGTTGGAATGAAGAGAGAGTTCAGTGTTGAAATTTTGGAGCCCTAGGGCTGGTCCCTTGTGCAGTGGTGTTGCCCCGTTCTCCTTCACCCCCTCCTCGATAGAGGTCGTCCAGCTCCACCTCCGGTGAGGACCGGTCCCCTTCGCAACCTTCCGACGCGGACGTCTTCTTCCCCCTCCTCCGTCCAGCGGCCTCCGAGCCATTCTTTCCCCTTCCCCCTTCACCGGTTCGAGTTTGACCCTGTCGACACCCCGTTCACCTCCGTCTCCGTCTGTTTCGACATCTCCGACGACGTCAACCACCTACGCCCTTCCACCACCACCTCCGGCGATCCCTGGAGTACCCCCACCCAACCATCCCGGTGCTGGAAGCCCCCTCTCGAACCCCTATCAGACGGAGAAGAAGGAAGAGAAAGAGGTTCGCACTGGCGGCCTCGTCTGCGCCCACCCCCGCTAGGGTTTCGACGGCCTCCCCCTTCTCCGGCGACTGTAGCAACCCCAGCCAACTCGTCCCCCTTCATTTGGAGGGGACAACGGCGTTTGCAAGGTCTCCATCAACCCCTGGCACCCCCCTTCCGTACGGAATCCCGGCACCCTCCGGCGGTCCCAACGCTGGCGAAGACAGAAAGGAGACAAGAAGAAGACGAAGACGGCGCCCACGGCGCCGTTGGAGGCCCCCTACCCCTTCGGTGACGGCGACGGCGATGGCGACGTCCCGCGCCGCTTCCGGCGCCTCTGCGTCCCGCCTACTGCGGCCGCCGCGGACGAACCCGAGCGAAGCCTTGCCCTCGCGAGGTCGAAGACGGCTCCCCCCCCGACGGGGTACGCGGCATCCGGCGAGCCGGCCGCGTCACTCGCCCCACCGCCAACCACGGATCGCCATGGCCCCCCCTCCCACTTAAGTCGCGGGCGAACCGGCACCGGTTCGCCCCGCTCGCCCAGTCGGCCCCGCCGTTTGATCGAACCGGCCACGGTTCATCTCCAGACCGGTTTGGGGCCCGATTCGGCCCAGTTTAGGCCAGTTCAGGGCCGGTTCGGCCCGGTTTGACACTCCAGAGGCCAGTTCAGGGTCTAAACCGGCCGGTTCACCCTGTTTTGGGCCGGTTCAAGTCAGTTCAAGCCATTTTGGGGCTGGTTCAGGCCCGTTTTGAGCGATTCGGGCATGGTTTGACATGTTTTGGGCCCGTTTTGACCGGTTTAAGTCCAGTGTTGCTTATTTCTTGTATTTTTAGGTCTTTTAAGCCTCCTGACGGTCTGCTGCAGCGCCACGTCGCCGGTCCGTCCCACCTCGTCCCGCATCAACAAAGCCCTTGTAGTATCTTCAAAAAAAAGGGGAAAGTTCAAAACTCATATCGAAGGCATTCACCTACAAACAAAGAAAAGGGAGAGCCCGATCATGCCAAATACAAAGAAAGATGAGAGGATGGATGTAAGACTAACCCGCAATGTCAAAAAGAGAGATCCGAGTAGTCCGCTATCACAGGAGAAGCAAGGAGATGAAGGAGACCCAAAGGGTCTTCCTTCCAGCAAGAAAAGGAGGTTGCTGCAATCTCCTTCGTCGCCAGGAAAGAAGAAGTAGACCCAGTGGGTCTTGCTGGTAGAGAAGAGGATGCTCGTGGGACCCCTCCCCCCATTGGAGGAAAACAACGACGAAAAGGATAGGCCCGCAAGGGCCCTCTGTTGCCACTGTTGGTGGAGATACAAGGCGGCAATGATTGCCTCACTGCCGCCGAATAAACAAGAAGGAAAAAATGACCCTCATAGTTCCTACCTGGTTGTTGGCAAAGGAGAGACTTGGGAAGAGTCCTCCACTACTACCAATGAAGAATGAAAAGAGAGGAGACAGAGGGAGGATGTTCTGATGTTCTAAACCACTTCTTATTCCACTGAGGAAGAAAAAGGAGCCAAAAGGAGATTCAATGGTCCTTCATGGCCCCCTTCTATGCCCATATTGCCACGTTCACCACATAGAAGAAGGGAGGAGAAGAAGATCTATGGTCTTCATATTGCTAAGAAAGCGAGGGACTGCTAGGAGCCTACAAAGAAGGAAGAAGAGAAGAATGTCTGAAAAGGGTGTTGCGATAGGACCTAAGAGGTAGAGTCCCTTCAAGACTCAACAACCACATACCTAGCGCCATCAATGATGCCAAAACTGCTGTAGTGCCCTTGCTCAGAAATTGAACCATCGGGGAGAGCCGTGGGGGATGAAAAGCAACAAAAAAGGGGGAACATGGGGTGCTTGAGACTTGGTAAGTGTGGTCCGGTGACCTCAGGGAACTCACCACATCCGATTGGCTGGTTGAACAACAAAAAAAAGAGAGAAAATGAAAGGGGAAGTAATCCCCCCACCTTCACGATAGTGGGGTAGCAGGGGCTAATTTCAAGGACAAAAATGCCCTCATCTCAGTTCCTTGTAAATAGACCCCATAGCCACTTGCACAAGGGGTTAAAGGGCTAGGAGGCTGAAGAAGTGGAGAGTTAGGAAGAGTTTGTGAGAGTCTAGTAAGGTAGGCAGTTCAAAGAGAAAAAGGAAGGAAGAAAGGAAAGGCCAAGGAGGTGAGGAAGGCCAATGGTTCCGCTCATGTTTACCAAGAAGGCAGAAACCAAAATAACTTGCATATTTACAAGCAAATAAATGCTATTTTGGATATATATATATTATCGAGTCAATATCATCTAGCCATGCAAAAATGTTGCCGAAATTTCAAAAAAAAGGCCATAGACATTTAAATGTGTCAAGTTGCTATTTATACATAGTAGAGCAATGCATATTTAATATGCTTAGAAGCTCTAACATATTTCATCAAGGCAAATCAATTCCAAGTGATGGTTATGTTAACTACGCCGATGACTTTTTCATGCCTCCTCATTCATTATGTACTTGGATGTACTTCACATTCAAATTGAATTGAATTGAAATGAAATGAAAATTTCCCTCATGATATTTATTATAATGATGGCATTAGTGCCCATGGTTCTTTAATGAGGTGATAAAAATTAAATAAATCCCATAAATAATTTAAATAAATGTTTAAATCAACTAAATAACTAAACATAAAGAAATCCTAACCAAATAACAATTTAAATATTAATAAAACCTGAAAATAACCAAATCAAAATAATTTAATATAATTATACATAATAATTAGCTACAAAGGATAACAAAATCTAACATGGTTGAATCTAATATAACCATGGAATTAAGTAAATGATGATGATGATGATGATGATGATGATGATGATAAACTTTAAATCATAATAAAACATATATAATAATTAAATACTTGATAAAAATGCAAATAAAATAGTAATAACATATCACCTAAATAAATAAAAATTTCAAAGGAAACATAAAATAATAACAAATCAAATGAACAAAAAAAAGACTCAGTACAAACACCAAATAAAAATAATATAAAATTTATAATAAACACTCGAAATTTCAAGAAAACTTAAATTACTTAAAATCTGATAGATCAAATAAAATCCACCAAATTCAAAGTCTTCGTAGTAGTAATAAACAAAATCTCACACATAATTCAAAGAAAAAAGACGAAACAATCAAAACTATAACAAAATAAAGCTATAATTCAAAAAGTCAAATCAAAACTTAATTTTCCAAACCCATAACAAAATAAAGCTATAATTTAAATCTCATAGAACTATGGGAACAGAGTAATAAACAAAATCTCACACATAATTCAAATAAAAATTTGAAACAATCAAAAGTCAAATGAAAACTAAAATTTCCAACCCACAACAATATAAAGCTTTAATTCAAATCTCATAGAACCATGGGAACATGTCTCTTATTTCCTCTTATGCTTTGTGTGGATGAATGACTTCAATCAATAAGTTCCTGTGACTTTTAATCAAGGGTGCTAGAGTAGTTGCTCAATATAATTAACATCAGAATATTGCAATTTCAGTGGGGTGAGGTCAAATAAAAAAAATAAAGAACACAATAAATAACCTCAATTATAAAAATGTGATCTGAATCTTCAAGTTACAGGGGTCTTCCCTATGCCAATACTTAAGATTCTGGAACTCAGGTTGAGAGTTCCTATACATATATATCTCACCAAATCATCTATATTCCTATGGGTTAAGATACAAACAATATCAAAAAAAAATTTCAAATAAACAGATCCCACTGTTGAGGTGGGATTTAAAAAGTGACCATCAAAATTCTTTTATTCTGCTATCACCAAATAAATCAATGCATTGTTGGAAGTGTCCAAGACCATAAACTCAAGGTTTCACATCACAGATTTGACTTGTTCCAAGTACATAGTAGAGTTGTCACAGCCCTAGGATTGGGCCAAGGGATTTTCTAACTGTTGAATATTGTGCACCGTAGGAAGTGAATAATGCCATAGTGCATGAATAGGTGATTCACATTTTCTTCCATAGTCCTGCGGAACATACACATTTTGGATTGCATTGGAAAGAACTTGTAAAGATAAGATCTGGATGGTAGTCTGCCTCTGTAAATCTTCTACAGGAACAGTCTAATTTTCATAAAATCACTTCGATGCTTAAATGGACACTTTGAACACTTCATTGAGGCCAATAAAGTGCTCCACCACCTTGGGCCTCAAAAAATGCCACTTTGACAACTATGATAGGAACCAGTTTCAGATGGGATGAACTTTAAAACCTGAACTGGATCTATCCACTATTTAACAGGTAAAAAGATAGTCAAACCTGAATGCTCTAACCCTCCTCTACTACTCCAGAAGGCAGATTTTCCCCACAATGCCACGCTGCAGGAAGCAGGAAACATATGATGTTGACAAGCCTAAAGTTACAGCTAGCTGTTACAACTTACAAGCACTCGATGCTCCCCTTTTCCTATCTCCCTGTCACGCTCCATTTCTCTATCCTCTGCCTCTTCTTTCCCCCACACACTCTGAAGTCCCCTTCTTGAATCCTACTCTATCGCTTTCATTATCTCAGCTTCTCTTCATCCTTCATTTTTCCTAATCTCCTAAAAGAACAAAAAATGTAATCCTCGATGAGTTCCCCTTCTCAAATCCTACTCCTTTGCTTACATCATCTTAGCTTCTCTTCATCCTTCATCTTTCCTAATCTCCAAAAAAAACAAAAAAAGTAATCCACAACAGATCTCTATAAGGACCAATCAGCCAATTAGTATTGATTGATAAGTCTCCCCTCTCCTCTCTTATGAATTTGTTTTCCACCCAAGCCACTATTAGCCAGCGTTGCTACAAGTCAATATGCCTTTAATGTATCTTGAGCCTTGACTGTGGAGTCACATAATCTAGGAAAACGTTACTTGAGGCTCTTTGAGAAGGCAAGCAATTAAGCAAATTAAAGGCACCATATGACTGTATGAGTGCAACAAGATTTTGGAGGAAAAAAATATGACACTAACGCAAAATTCAGAGCATACCTTCCCCTCAAATAATGATGCATCATACAACCTTTCCGAACACAGATTGTATACTTTATATTTTCCCTAAAAATGAAAGAATTGATTAAGATTCAAGAAGCATCAAAAGTTCAAAGGAAGCTACAAGAATAAGTACGGAAAGATAGTTCTCAAACTCGCCCTTCACATTACATTTTTACATACTAATTACAAAGTTAAATGCAACAAGGAAGTCCACAATATACAAACACAAGCATAACGAGCAGAAAAACAACAAGGAAGTCCATCCAAATCTCCCATTTGTTTCATGCTTACTCTAGACCTATTCAAGTTATGATGTGCTAATTACCTTCAAAAAAGATGTACTGCTGTTGCTGATGTGGTAACCGAGGAGAAAAAACAGAAAGTCCGTACAAAAGAAGAAAGCAAAAAATATTGCCTACAAATAATCATCATATATAAATCACACTTCAGAGAGAGAGAGAGAGTAGTCCACTAAACAACCACAGCCAGATATACTGGAAGCCACCTGTTCTGGGAAAAAATGATAAAACAACCAAAAGGATATAATAGCAGGAAATGCATTATGCTATCCTTCGCAAAACTGGATATTACCTGCCAACTGTCAAAATAAACATATATGCAAAATGACACATAATATTCTTTGAGAAACATAAAAATACTCAAACATAAACATCTAATAACTAAGCATCTAACACCCAGTCTATTGCTAAATTAGCCATGTGAGAAATATCACTTGAACTGCAACAAAACAACTACATTTTTGTATTTCTAACTCCATAAAATTTGCACATGGCTTTTCCCAATAACCAAGTTTTACTTCAAAGCCCCATGAATTTGTACATTTCATGGCACATGGAAACTGCTGATATAGAATGGAATCAACTATAGCAATCCAATTACTGACTAAAATGAGAAAAAAAAATATCAGGAGCTATCCTGACCTGACTCTATTCTACTTCTACCCTATAAATGAAAATAAGAAAACGATTAGGGTCAATACTGATAAGTCAAGGTAGTAGCCATTCAGCCCAAATCAGACACTAATTGGTTTCGTCCAAATAGAAACATCAATTTTTCTAAAAGTAATCATACAGCTGGCCTTGGATCAGTTAAACCAGCAGAGGACCATGGCCAGCAGTGTCGAATGATATTGACTGTTCCCGTGGTTCACAAATCAAGATCCTCATATGTACACAATAACTGGCAGAGATAAAATAAAATTAATCTGGATAGGGCACTAGATCATAAGAGCAAGTGATGCGGGACGAGGCGGGACGGACCGGCGACGTGGCGCTGCAGCGGGCCTTCAAGAGGCGCAAAAGACCTAAAATGCATGAAATAAAGCAAAACCGGACTTAAACCGGTCAAAACGGGCCCCAAAATATGTCGATTCATGCCCGAACCACTCAAAACGGGCCTGAACCGGCCCCAAAATGGCTTGAACCGGCCTGAACCGGCCCGAAATGGCCTGAACCGGCCGGTTTAGGGCTTGAACCGGGCTCTGGACCGTCGAACCGGGCCGGACCGGCCCTGAACCGGACTGAACCGGGCCGGGCGGCGGTCGGGCCGGCCGGGGAGGCGAACCGCGGCCGGCTCACCGATTGGGCGGACCGGGCCGCCGGGCGAGGCGGGTGGGCGGCGGTTCGCGCGAACCGTGACCAAGGGGGGGGGTCGTGGCGCGCCGTGGTTGGCGGCGGGGGCGAGAGACGCGGCCGTCTCACCGGCCGCCGCGTACCCCCGTCGGGGGACGCCGTGGACGCATGCGGGCGCGTCGTCTTCCTCCGTCTTCGGCCGCGCGAGGGCTCCTCTCGCGGGGGTTCGCGGCATCGACGGCCGCGGCGGAGCCGCAGGCGGGAGGAGGGTCGCCGTCGCCGTCGCCGCCGGGGAAGGAGGAAGAGAGGAAGGCCGGAGGGGCCGTGGCCGTCCCCGGATGCCGTCGGGAGGAGGGAAGCCGGGGGCTTCGAAGGTCGCCGGAGCCCTAGCGAGGGCCGTTGCGGTGTTTGTCTTCGCCGGCGGTGGGGGTCGACGAAGGGGCTCGGGGGGGCCCTAGGAGGCGGTCCTACTTCTTCTCTCCCCCTCATCTTCTTCTTCTCCTTCCCCGTCCGTCTACGCCGCGCCCGACTCCGGAAGGGTCGGTCGAGGGGGGGGGGTGCGCGGTTTCAACGGGGGGGGGTTCGCGGCGACGGGAGGAATGGGGGGGGTACTCCAGGGATCGCCGGAGGTGGAGGGGCTAGGGCAGAGGTGGTCGACGTCGTCGGAGATGTCGAAACGGACGTAAACGGGGGTGAACGGAGTCGGTAAGGGTCGAACTCGCACCGGTGAAGGGGGAAGGGGAAGGAATGGCTCGGAGGCCGCTGGACGGAGGAGAAGGAGAAGGCACCCACGCCGGAGGGTCGCGAAGAGACCGGTGCCGCACCGGAGGTGGAGTGGACGACCTCCATCGTGAAGGGGTGAAGAGGAAGGGGCAGCGCCCCCGCACAAGGGGCAGCCCCCTAGGGTTCCAAAAATTGGACAATAAACTTCTCTCTCTTTCATTCAACAATGTGCCCTCTTAAATAGAGGAGCCTATTACAAATAAGACACCCTAAATGACTATTTACATACATGTCCTCGTAAGGACTCAAATTAAAGGAAAAGACCACAAATAAAACTGAAATATTTACAAACATGTCCAAATGGACGTAAATGCAAATAAACCCCAAAATGGACCGGACCGGGTCCCCATCAGCAAGCCAATCAAATGTGCATGAACATAAACTATGAGCAAAATAGGTTTTACCAGGGCAATGTCGATCTTGGTGCTTTATGGATGTGGACTGGCATTTAAGCGGAGCATCAGGCAGGAACATTAAGTATGCTCGATCAGTGTAGCAATTGTTGGCAACACTAGAGACGTACCATAATGTTGGCTTGGTTGTAGCACACATTAAAAATTGATTAGAGAGATGTGCGTGGAGACAGCAGGATCGCCTCTGTTGTGAAGGTTGACCAGTTGAAAAATGTTCTGTGGGGTGGCAATCCTCTCGTAGGGTTGATTTGCAAAGGATTAATGGAAGCCTACTTCAAAAGAGGGATGCAGCTGTGGGTTTGACTTGTGTAGGGAGGATTGCGCTGGATGTGTGGGACCATGAAAATAAAGAGTGACAGCAACACTGGCTGACTCAGAGACAATATGAGTATAAGAAAGGGGAATGGTTGGGATTTTGGAGTTAATCTGCAGTGGATGGCAGCCTGGTGCTCAAGACAGCCTATGAGCTTAGCTGTGATGGAGAGGTAGCACAACAGGTTCTGATGCGGACGTCAACAGAAAAGAAAGAACGGTTGTGCACTAAGACACAGACCCTGTGGCCATTGGCGAAGTTGACTCTGGATCAATGGGCGTGGACCTGGAGAATCCAGGCAGTTGAGCACTGATCTGCATGCAGATGATCGTAAGGCAGAGTACACGCTGGAAAATGGATGGATTGTTGAGCAGCACAAACGGACTAAGCTCTCGCTGCTGAACAGTGACACGCATTGACCAGTGGAGGAAAACTGTGAAATGGGATTAGTGCTTCAGGCAGATGGGTGTGCAGGCAAAGGCAATGAAGGAAAGAACCAGTGCCAATCGGCTCAATTGCAGCCATAGTTCATGGAATCGGCTGATCTGGATCAAAATTGGTCAATTCCCAGATCGAATCAGCACCCGCCGATCCGATTTCAGCTAGGAGACCCAAGCCAAGCTGGACTCCCTTTGGAATATTGACCGAAATCGACTGAATCAGTATTGGAATTCACTGCCACTGGATCGGACAATGCAGGCAATTCATCACCGGAATTGGGACAACGGTGGCCACCGCCATGGTTGTCGAGCAAGGGAGACAAGCTTATTGGGGTCCTCGGCCATATCAGGATCATGGACACAGAGCTTGTGGGATCGAAATCAGAACCCAAATCGGCGGGACCCAATTCAATCCAAATCAGATCAGTCCGATTCGGACCGATTCTCCAAAAGGATTCTCGATCTAGAATCAGTCCAAATCAAAAAAAATTCTTTAAAAAAATCGGAAAAATCATAATAAATCCTAAAAAAAGACCCTAAAATTTGTTAAAATATAAATGTGACGTCTAACACATTTTCTCGTGAACATAACTCTACGAGACATTTTAAGACAAGTGGATATAAAATAACACTCATATTTATTCCAATAAAAAAATAAAATGATACAATTCATAGGCAATAAAAAAGATATATTCCTATCACCACTTTTTAGAGAATTGCCTTCACAGTTTTCGTTCTCATGATTCTCATGAATGTTCTATTAAGATTACTCAACTATGACTGGCCCATATCTATATGAAAATAATAATTCGACTCTTTGACTAAAACCATACACACTATCATATGTTGAAGCTAGAGGTGTGGGTGGATGTGGATACCGAAAACTTGCAAATTCTATAAGATTAAGATTAACTTTCAGATGTGCCTTTTAATTGGATCCACTTTAATTGTCATTTCGTTGATAAAATGGCCCGAGATTAATGTCCCTTTGCCTAACCCATTAAGGGTTATTTTGATCCAACTTAATGCACCCATTACACATCCTTGAGGGGCTGATCTTAGTCCCGAGACAGGCCCAATAAGATAGCCCCTGTCTAAGCCAATCTACGTTAACAACAATATCCTCAAGGGTTGCGATTGGCACCAACAAGGTCTCCTATGCATGGAAGAACTGGCTTTGACAAGGTGCAGGACTTCTAGACTTCACGGACAAAGGAGGACAGGGCAAAGAAAGATACGGGAATCACCAGCAAAATAGGACAATTACCGCAAACGGGACCAAGTTAAGGCAGGTTTCTGCGGAGGGAATCCCATGCTGAAGCCAACTCTTCCAATGGTGAAAGTCCCGTAAGAAAGGAAAATCTCTAAAAAAAAGAAATGAGCTCACCAGTGGAAAGAGGAATCCCGAATGTTTTGGGATCCCTCCGAGTCCATCTTGAAGTCAGACTCCCCTCTTCGGTAAGTTTCCCAATGCTAGAAAAGGAGACAAAAGCCTATATAATTTTCCTCCTTCAAATGGTGCCGTTGGAGACGCCGGAGCCTCCTTCTCCTCCGTCCGAGACTGCCAGAGCCCTCTCTTCCGAACGAGCCGTCTAGAGCTGCCGCTTGCTTCCTCTTCCATCGCGATCGGGTGGCAGGTGGAGGAGGACGCCATCGAATGAGGGGGAGATGTATTTTCCCCCGACTTACATCCACTGTGGCATGAATGTGGAGCCCACTTGTGGAGCCGGATGCCACGAGGGCTCGACCACGGAGGGGCTATCGCGGTAAGCTTTTGACCTACCATTTATGGGGCCCACCCGCCAGAACAAGTTAAAAAAAAGAAAGAGAGAGAGAGAAGAAGAGGCGATGTACACCTCGTCTGGTCAAGCAGCCATGTAGCCAGGCAAAACCCGTGGGAGGCCGCGGCCATGATGGGCCACCGGGCAAACAAAGTGCCCATTAAGCCCCTATATACAAACTAGTTGGGGGGTCGGTTATCGTCACCAATAGTGTTTTCAGGTAGAAGATTTAATTGGCAATTAATTTTTTTTAAGAAAATACAATCAATTTGAACTTAAATAACAAATCATTAACTAATTAAACAAACCGAGGCGAACATAAGGCTGACAAAAAATAGCACACCTCATGGTCTCAGCATAACCTAAAAGAATTCAAGATAAATAGATAACCAAGAGGCCAACTAAAAACCCACCTCTTGACCCTTATTTTAAAAAAATAAAACAAACAATCAGTTGAAACTAAATAAAAATCCACATTTAATTCAACAATCAAGACTAGTTGGGGGGGTAACTAACCATCCGTCCCTACGTCTCGACTTAACCTAAAAGAAAACTAAAATTCAGACTAATTGGGGGGTCGACTAACCATCAGCCCTATGTCCTTTTTAGGTAGGCATACAAAGGTCATAAAAAGACCCCAACGTCTTACCGTTCTCATTAAGCTATGTAAGGTTGTGCATAATCAATATGCCAACATGCTGGTCATATGTTAATGAAATTTACAAAAACAGTGAAAAGAATGCACATATGCCTATCAAAGGCAGGATATTTTTTTTATCCCAAATCAATCAAGATATATTCCATCAAGGATTCAATGGACTTGATTTCAGGCTATTCAAATTAAAAAATCATGTCTCGGATTGAGCAAACATAATGAGAATGTCATGTTCGGTGCATATATTGGTGTTGAAAAGAAGCCAACAGTTCCTTTGGCATTGATGAAATGTAAAGGCTCAAAAGAAAAAAAATAAAAAAATCTAAAAATTTCAAAGACTTAACGGAACCTGAAACTTGAACCTAAAAAATTTGAAAAGGGAAGAAAGTCTAATTCCAGCTTAGATAAATTAAAATCTCCCAAACAAAATCCCAACTCAAGATAAATTAAAGACAAAATCTGTCCAAACTTAAAAATCCCAAATCAAAGGCTTCAAGCTCAGAATCAGTCAAGTTGAATTTTGAATAAGAGAAAAGGAAATCAAATCTGAACGTATGCTTTCAAGACCCACAATAAAAAAAGAAATGATAATACTAAGCCTTCAAGGTAATACAGAGAATTCTCAAGATGAACATAAATCTGAAGACTTTAACAGGAAGCTTCAAGTAAAGAATCTCAAATTGGAACATCAAGTTTTAAAAACTTCGAATCAAAGAAATTCAAAAGAAAGATCTCCAAAGCAAACCTTCAAACAAAATCAAATCAAAGTCATTCTGTGGTTCTGTCAAATTCAAGATAGTCATATTCAAGATAATAAGACTAACTGGAGGGTTATCAAGTAACCAAACTTAAAACACATCCCAAGCAAATTCTAATTAATCAACGTAATCAAGCTTGATAATTCTCCCAGCATACCAAATAATGAATAAACAACTCAAATCTTCGCAGGGGAATGAAACGAACCTCAAAATAGGTCTCAACCCAACTAACATTAATCTAAACGGAATATATTTAAGAACAAAATCCCAATCAAAATTTAAAATAAATTCCCAAGGTAACAAAATCTTAATAAGAAATAAACAACCAATTTAAAATAAATTCTAAATTCACACAAATTAGAAATATGAAAGTTTTCAAAAGGTATCAAATCTTAATAAAAACAAATCAAAATCAAAAACCAAATCAAATTTCCAAATAAATTTAATCCACTTACATCAAATCCAAAGTAATCCCAAAGATGAAATTCATTCCATAAAACAAACTTTAATAAATTCAAACTGATCTTAATCAAGTCAAATTCGATCAACAAGCTCCCAATCAGAATCTAAATCAAGTCACTAAGATATCAAATCTTAATAGCAAAAACATAATCAATTTAAAAAAATCCCTAATCAAATATCTGTCAAATTCAAATTTAATCTTAAGTAATCATAAAAATGGAGGGCATTAAGTCACAACCCATGAACAAATCAAAACTCTCTGAGGCATTAAGTCACCTATTTCTTTTCTTTGTGTGAACCTATAATACAAGGCGGAAAATTACTTTAAATTTATAAATGAAACATTTTGAAAAAGAGGAATATTACTAACGCATACATGTTCAAAAGTACTCCAATTGCGTTCATAACTAGATGCACTATAAATGAGGCTTAAAATCCTGATGGTAAATCTTTGCAATTGAGGAACCTTACTCCCTCAATCTTTCCACCAAGTTACTATAAAAAAATGCCATATAATCAAATTAAAAATAATAATGTAAAATGCAAAAATTAAAATTTTAAAATGAGAATGCCAACTTGGAATGGATGTTTTTCTTTACCTAATGGCCATATCTCTGTCAAACAAGCCCTCAACATTTATGTATGTATTCAATTGTTTGGTAATCAAATTTTACTTATCAGGACTTTCAACTAGCCTTTCCATGGTATCATATAGTCCTTGTTTTATTTCTCCATCACTCTCAACATTGGGATTTGAGTAGAAGAATTAGGGGTTAAGATAATACCCCGCTGCATGTAATGGATGATGGAATTGATTGTCCCACCTCTTATCAACAATGTTCCAAATGGGACTATATTTGTCGAACTTATTCACTCTTAATGTCTTCCTTGCACGGTCCATTGCTTCATAAATGTAGCTCATTGCTAGTTTCTCACCATTAACTAAGCGTAAGACAAGCACAAAAGATTTGAAAATTGATAGAGCATAAGTCACACCTCTCTAGAAAGTGGTTTCTAAAATGATCTCACATGACTTTTTGTCTGAATTTGCTTAACAAATCTATTGTTAAGCGGTATAATCTTCAAATGTAAACATTCTTCTCAATTCAACCTTCTAGTTTTGTAGGCTCTCTAAACTTAAGTAGTTTGTTGCAAATCTTGTGTAAAAAAATGTTATTGATGGTCACAATTCACAAACTGAAGTGAAGCATCATAAAAAGACATTTCAATTTGAGATATTATCTTGTGACGATTGCCCTACACAAATTTCTTCCATTGGTGAACTTCCTCATCATGGAACCTTTGTATGACCATAAATAAATATCGTGACATACTTGACATGCTTAATTGTGGATTTGATACCCGACAATTTAGAGATATCTTCTAGCATCAATTCAATGCAATGGGCTGAACATGATGTCCAAAATAAACGATAATGCATAAACATCAAAATTCTCCCTACAGTTACATAATTGGCTTCATTATCTGTACAATTTTGATGATACTTATTTGTCAACTTCAACCACAACCTTATCCAACAAATTAGCCAACAACTTTGCATTTTTTACTTGAGAAGATGCATCCACGGATTTTAGAAACACTATGCATGTAGGTGTGTTGACTAAAAAGTTTATCAATACCCTCCCCCTTCTATCTATTCAAGTAGTTGACATTATAGTACATCCATATTTCACCCAACTCCCATTTTCCTTTTCAACAAATTCCCGAATTGTTTCAATCTCTTTCGTAAGTAAATTTTCATGAATTTCACAATATGATGGACTTTTCAAACCCGGACCAAATTGACCAACAGCTTCTAACATTATCTGAAAACTATTCAAATGTATAGTGTAGAAAGGGATACATGCTTTATAGATCTACCGAGCAATGTATTGCACAATTTTCTCCCTCCCTTCCTTCAAATGCTTCTTGACCTTCACACTTTACTCTTTGGAAACCTCTAGATTTTGCCGCATAAACCGGTCCATAGGGCCTCTCAAACGAAAAGGCAAAAATGCAGAATCACAAATAACTAGTGTCTTTGCCTTCAGTGTTTGCCTCCGAGAGATTCATACCAAGAAGACTATCTCTTCTTTCAATGTCCCATATCACTGCAACTTTTTTCAAACCAAGCCTATTTAACTTGTTCTATGTGTTGCTTAATCTCTTATTTCACCTTCAATGTAGCCTTCTTACAAGATATGACAGTCGTAAATAGACTGGCTATATATTGTTTCAATCTATATAGACCACCCTTACCATCCTTACAAAAAAAACTACATCTAACTAGATCTCTATTTTTTGGATCCACCAAATTTTCATATTTCCATCCGACATTCTTTGATTTTGAAGCATGTCTTGAAATTGTAGGTCCTATTGTAGTCGGTTGGTGTTTAACCTAGTCCTCGAACTGTAATCTTGCTTTACGGTTTGAGACATCTTAATTAAAAAAATATCAAGTCCATTAACAAAAAATAGATTAATAGCTAAAATATAACCATATAAAAATATTGACACCTTTCCGGCAAAGAGGAGGACTTAATAAACAATGCGGAAAAGAACCTATAGAAAAAAACCAGAAAAAAATTAACAAAAATATAAAAATACATACCAAAACAGATTTTCCGACGATGAGGGGGACTACAGGCACAAGAACCGTCTCCGACGAGGGTCAACTTATTACAAAAAAAACAAAGTTAAACTAAAACAGAAAAAATACAAGCAAAAACACTACCGAAAAAACAATAAAAATGTTTTCCGACAAATTTAAGGATGCTAACAACAAAATATTAATTACATTTAGACTACAAACTGAAAATATAGCAAATAAATCAAAGGTAATACCTTCTCCAACTAAATAAGTCGTTTGACAAATTACACCAAGCAAGAACAAACTAAAACATAAAATAAAGATCGTGTTAAAGAAAGAATAATGAACAAAAAAACCAAGACAAAATAAAAATTAATAAAATCCTAAAATAGAAGGATGTTAACAACAACAATTTAATTACATTTAGACTACAAACCGAAAAGATAGCAAATAAACCAAAGATAATACCTTCTCCAACTAAATACAGTCGTCTGACCAATTACACCAAACAAGAACAAATTAAAACATAAAATAAAGATCTTGTGTTAAAGAAAGAATGATGAACAAAAAACAACCAAGACAAAATAACAGATTTTGTTGTCATCTTAACTTAATGCAAGCATTCTAGCATTTGCCACCACAAGCTCCTATTTTCATACCATAGTGGGTGCAATAAGAAAGACCAGACTAGGATTAAAAGTCCAAACTAGTCTATACATATATGCTACCGACTTCGATGAGGAAATAGAAAAGCTTAAGGTCTTGATGGAGAGCTTTAAGTTGGTCTGGAAGGAGAGAGAGTGCATAGTAATGTGCAATAAGTGGACTGGTATAACAAAAAAAAATCGATGATTAACTCTTTAATGTATTGTTCAGAAGACACAACAATTATGAACTTTATTGATGTTTCTGGTCATATAAAAAATGCAGGCTACAATTTTTTCTATTATGGATGACGTTGTGGAAGAGATAAAGAATGAGAACATTGTCCAATTCGTGACAGATAATGAACCCTCCTACAAAGCTGCAGGGAGGAAGTTGATGGAGAAGAGGCCACACTCCACAGCACTTTTGGGTTTCATATACAGCACATTCTATTGACCTTATGTTAAAGAGTATAGACAAGGAGACATCAATTTCAACTCTTGTTAGCCAGGCACAGCTTATCACCTCATTTATCTATTCTTATCTATGTTTACTCCATTGAGACAATATAGAGGGGCATGGTTCATTGCCTTGGAAAGCTTGCACTGACACAAACACGCACTAGTACGATTCATAGCATTGGCCGAGTATATTTGCTAAATGACTAACATGCACAACAGGATGGATCAATTAAAGATCCTTACACAAATGGATCGTTTGATTATGGACACATTTTTGGGAGAGGATTGTTTACTACTTGTCGATCATTGAGTCACTCGCAACTATGATAAGATTAGTGGACTTAGATCAGAGGAATCAAATGAGCTATCTCTACGATGCCATAAACAAAGCAAAATTTAAAATCAAGGAGAAGCATCGCACATTGTATAAGAAGTGGTGAAAGATCAATTTACATGCTGGTAAATCTTGTTAATTGTTAACCATAAATTAATTATTGATCATTGCATAAATGTATGTTCTTATGTCATATGTGATGATTACAGGATATTTCTTAAACCTTAAATGCAATATCAGTCACAAGTATGCAATGATCAAGAAGTGATGAAGGTACTTTGAGTGTAATACGGAGGCTTTTAAGAACTCAGCAAAATAGATGTGAAGCTGAATTAGAGATAAGTGAGAAAAAAAACTAGTGTTTTTATGTTGGACTATTAATAGTGTAATAATTTTATGATTTTTAATTTTGTAGATGCAATCTTATAGGATGAGGACCAAAGTGTACTCATATACAAATCTGAGGTATTTATTTAATAAGGTTTCTCCTAATATGTTGAAATTGAAACAAGCTTCTTGTGTATTTTATGAGATTTGCCTTATAATTTTTTGAACAAAGTAACATCACATTCTATTGTTGTTTTTTGTAACTGAGTGGTGGGTGCAAGTCAACAACATAAGTGGTTAGAATCCACTTGCATCAATTGCAATTAGCATTCTAAGTCAGAACACAAGTTCTTCCCAGTGCGAGAGAAATTAAAATATATTTAACCTTATTCACACGAAGAGAAAAAATAGGCTAACATCTAACAGATTGCATAAACCAGTGTTTTGCCACTATAACATATAGCTGAGGATAAAGAACATAAAAAACCAAAAGAAAATAGTAGAACAGAGATTCGCAAAATTTGTCGGAGGTCCATATAAACAAAGTGCACAGGCAGAAGCACAAGAACCAACTACTTCCGATGTTGATGTGGACTATTTATTCTAGGATGAGCACCCATTTGTTGCGTGGGTGGAGGAGAAGGTAGGGAGAACATCTCTAGAGTTCGATCCTAACGATTGTGCATGGGCTAAAGCCTAAAGGAGAACTAGACGACTTATATGTTATTATAGGTGACCGCCTCTATTGCCTAGGCGATGCGGCGATGCGAGATAGGGCCAATACACCTTGTGTCCACGGCGAACGCCTCATTCACCGCCTTGGCCGCTTAGACGGCCAAGGCAAGGCGAGGTGCCGAGGCAACCTCACCTTAGAGTTGAAACCGTACCCGATAGAGGGTTCAAATCCGGAACCTAAACCCCCTCAGTAGCCCTCCCGACCCTCGCTCAACCTCGTTGTCGCACCAGAAGGAGGAGGTCTCACCTTAGCCACCGTTGTTGCCTGTCACCGCTGTCAAAGTAGTGGTCCACATTGTTGGAGTAGTGGTTGGGGCTCGGCTCGATTAAGTAACGAACCAAGCTTGACCAAGGGTTCGGCATACTCATCAAAGCTCAATCTCGAACTCGTGTAAAATAAACGAGCCGAGTTTGAACAACATACTAATCTGCTCGACTCAACTCATTTGCACCCCTACTCGGTAGGTAGGGCGGGACCGCAATGGCCTTTTATGGCCTATTTTGAGGCTGCAATCGGCCACAAATAGGCAAGATTGATTAGAATCTAGATGTTCATTTTGTGATTTTTTCTGTTTTTTAAGGTTTTTTTTGAAGTACCCATCCAAACCAATTCCGGATTAGATTTTTGCCCTAAGAATCGGCTGATTATTCCGATCCAATCTAGATCAGATCAAAATCAGAACTCACTGATCAAGGTCCCGATTCCGATGCCACAAACCTTGAGTAAAGCAGCACTACTCCGGCAATTAATTCACCCAACGGATGAAGGATGGAGATCAGCTTAGCCCAAAATGAGGGTTAGGGTCCTCAAACTCCCATAAAATCAAGTTCCATGAAATATCTCCATCCAGAAAATAACGAGGTTTTATAAGGGGGTAAAGATGCTTTACAAAAAAAAAACCCAAACAAGGATGAACATAAACTAATGATTATATATGACACCACGAAGATGATACAGCCAGATTGTGACTTCAACAGTCTTTTGTTTCTGATCAACCAGTTGCTCAGTAGCAAATTGGGCAGGATAACTGTCCAAATATAAAGCTCCACCAAATCTGGTTTCACCTGTGTCCAGTTGGCCGATACCTCAAGAATTTATGCTCTTCAGCTAATGCATTTCAAAGGACCCTTGAACAGATTGCATAAGGTGCTGGAAAATTCCACATTTTGGAAAGAAGTGATCCAGATCCTCCATGTAAATACAACAAAACACAGAGCAGATCTTTCCGATCTTTTAACCAGGCCATTCTAACTGACATGGGGTGTTTCCATCTAGCTATCTTTCATTGAAAAAGGTTGGTTAGGATTTTTTTTTCCACGTTAGATTCTTCCAAACAGACGTCACACCTCCAACACTCAGTATCTTTGAAAAGAAGTTAGTCAAGAAGCCATCATCGTAACATGCCAGATTCTTCTATCCATCTTACATTGTCACACACTAAGAGACTGTATGATCCATGGTTTGCTTGATGGGCCGATAGAGATTGGGATTGCCAGGTGCCGATCTGATCTTTGGGAAGCAGCCCAGTCCTAGGATGTATGTCGTATGAGATAGGGCCAAGATAAGTCAGATTGACCTGGATTAGCCAATCCCGGCACCGGGAGGTGGTGGAGAGGTGGCATGTCACTGCCCTTGCTTGTCCATTGGGGTCGGGAAGATGGTGGCAGTGAATGGCCACCCCACCCACTTCCCGATAACAATCCCATGGGGATCGGCCCCGGGAACAATGTAAATCACCATATGACCTCTCATTCTTGCTCTTTTCTACATATTGAAGGAGCACATCCAAGCCAATCCAAGCTCGATTTTCTTATGTCAGATCGCCCGACTGGGATCAACAATGGTCGATCCAAGCCAATCCTCCTCCTCCTCCTCCTGATCATTTCATCAATGAAATGCCCCGGTCAGCTCTTTTTTATAATTTTGTTTTATTAATCTTTTCTCTTTTTTATAATTAACAAAGAATATACAAGATAACACATAATATTATACTAATAAATGAGACAAGAAATAATAGGAAGTTATTACTTCGGAGAAACACTTCAGAATCTAAAAGTTTCAAAATAAGTAGAATTAATATAGAATATGTCTTGTAAATTAATGAAAATCAAATAAAGCAAGAGAAGAAACTAGTTTGATGAAGTATGTTATCTCAACGTACTCAACTTAGATATCTTGGTTGAATTATTTCAAAAAGATGGCAATTGCGATGATGACGTTAATTATAAGACAAACAATATGAAGTGAAGATTATTGCAGGAATTTTATATATACATAAGATTTCATAAAGTTGAAAAGAAAATTTTGTCGTACCTATAAGACCTATAATGTTCTATAGTAATGAATGTTGAACAATAAAGGAAAAGCATGCTTCCAAAATAAGTGAGAATGTCAAGATGGATGCGTGGTTATACTAGGTTAGAATAGGTAATGAATATATTAAGAAAAATGAAGGAGTAGTGACAATTTAGACAAATTGAAAGAAGGGATGTTGAGATGGTTTGAACATGTTAAATGTCGAACAAAGAAACTAAGAAGCTCCATTTTGAAAACTAGAAAATATCAAAATAATTAATAAAAAATAAGGTGTAGAAGACCCAAGTTAACCGGAAGGAGGATAATTCAATATGAGTTGGATGAGTTAAACATCTCTAAAGAAATAACTCAAAATTGACATGGAAGGAGTGAGAGAATTGGATGCAATGAGAGAATCCATATAGCTAACCACAATCAATTTGAGATTTTAATATTTTTCTCGTCTTGCCTTCCTCTTTAACTCACTAATAAAAATACTTACATAAGATGGAGACTACCACCGTCAAAACACCATTATCTTTTATCAACAATCAGCAACATCTTTTTACAAACTTCTCCTATCGTTTTTTTTTTCGGAGGTGCAAATCCCTCTTCAGTTTGTTTTCTACAAAAGGTGGATTTATAGCCACAGTTCATTATAAAGCTATAAAGAAACAAAATAAGACATGTAGAGAATAAGAACAAAGAAAAGAAAATAGAAAGAGAAAGGCTTTACTTTACAACTATAGCATAGGAGAGGAACTTAAGTAATATGGAAGCAAACACATCTACATTCGGATAAGCCCCAAAATGGGCAAAGAACTAACTCTTCACAAGAAATATGAGTGTAAAAGAACAGCGCTCTAGCCATCAAACATGCGAGAAAAGATCCTTATATTGACGGGGACCGATTTTAGTAGATTTGAGGCTCTTTTACATTTGAGTCTTTAGAAGGACATGTTGGCAATAGTTTTTCTAGTGCTCTTTTTTTTGTAAATAAAGTTGCACTATAATAGAGCCATGTACTACCGGACGCCAAAATAGAATGGAATAAAAAATTTTGGAGTTCTTGGTTCCACAGAAGGGGCACGGCCTCATTTCATCCTTGCCACCCTCCCCTCACTCTAGCAGAGGCCATTCTTGATTCTTCATCTTCCCGGCGGAGCGCCATTCTCTCCTCCTCTCTCTTATCATTTGGCTTCATTTTCTATTGGCTTCGATGCATCTAGTGCATGCAACATCCAATGATCCCTAGATAGTTTGCAATCTAGCGACACCTTCATCTCCGACAACGACGACAATAGCAATATACAGAACTTATGGCAGCATCATCGTCTTCTCCCTCTGATCATCCCTCTGTCTACGCACATCACTGTGCTTGACCAACAACACCGCACAGCACTGTGGAAGCATTCGAGAGTCTCCGGAGATCCCCAGAAAGTCACATTGGCATCCTCTTCGTCTCTGATTCCAACCCCTTCCAGGTCCACTGTTTCTTGTTTCCGCAAAGAAGGTGATAAACAGTGTGGCACTTAGAAACTTCACGAAGGAACTCACTGGAGCTACAATAAATTCCCCCGTAGCCTCCTCCGATTTGTATGCTAGCACCTCAAGTCTCCTTTCACGGAAGATACCACGACCCCCCCTCACGCCAGCATCTTTCTCCCTCCTTTGCGCCAGTCACGACCCCCCCACCCCTGACAGCTTCTATCAGGTGCACGAGCCCGCCTGACCGAGCCACTCCATCAGCCGTCCAGGTCAGCCAGCTAGTGTGCAGGATCTGGACCATCCAGCCAGGTTCTGGTCCAGACAAACAGGGTTGGAACTTAAAGTCAGTCCTCATGTTTTTTTACAGCATTTTAATTCCATTTTAGTACTTTTACTTCCGATTTTAGCTTCGGTCCCACATCATGCCCCTTCCGTTGGACTGTCTTCCCCGCCCTAACAGGGGGGGAAGTCGTGGACCTAGTATAACAAGGATCAGGTAATCTGGTATTGTAATATCTGGTCCGATGGACCCAATACTACGAATCCAGACTGATCCATAAGACCCAATCAGGCTGGACAATGCAGGGGAAGAAACTGCAGTGGATTCAGGTGGAATCGGCTGGAATCAGGTCCAGATCGGTTGATTCAGGCCGATCCAGGAACGATGTGGGCCGATGCTGTCCGCTTCAAGAGAAATCTTATCTTGGATCTGAATCCCCTCCCCCACCCCCAACCCCCAGATCGAATCGGCATATGCCAATGCCGATCCCAAATCAGCAAATTCAGTCAACCATGGCCCAGATATTTCCTGGCCCATTGATCCATCAGCATTAAGACATCCTGGTCCAGCTTAAGTGGAATAGTCCAGCTAACACCAGTGACCCCATAGCTAAATATATGGGGTTGACTCATTGATGTCTCATGTCTAGATATAGCTATGAGCCTTGACATGGTGGAGCATAAACAACATGATCAAGATCAAGATTCTTCCCATGTTTAAATAGATCCTTTGGTGATATGTTCTGTATTTGGCTAGGAAATTTTCGCCAATATATGTTTTAATATCTTTTAATTCATTAGTGCGCACTATCAACGTTCAACCTAATTGAAGCAACTATTAATTCATCAATATCTTTTAATTCCCACATCCGTGACGCAGTGGACATCCTTACCTCTCCAGCAGAAGAGGTTGTGGGCTCAACCCGCGCAGCTCGTTGCCTCCATCAGGAGGTGCTGGGATTCGATCCCAGGGGCTTGTGCCCTCGGGGCTTTAGTCGCACCCATTACCACAACTGACCAAAAAAATGAGTCAACAATTAACTAAGTCAAAATATGCTTCCCATCGTTATCAGAGGTATGAGGCCATCTCAAATCTCAATCTCTTGAGGGGATAATTTGCTAAAAATGCTTTAGGAATATAGGAAAGATACTTACACCGATATCTGTGGTAATTAAGGAATAAGGTACCTGAAATTTATTAGTTGTACCAATTTACTGCTTTAAGAATCATTTAAATGGTAAGCATATGAAAAATTGAATTATAATGATTGATTATTTTCCCTTTTAGCGGGAGAAATGGCCATACAGGTGCTTGAGGTGCACCTTAAGAAGAAAGGTGTTGAGCACCTCAAACACCTTAAGAAACATTGATACAGATTGTAAATTATGACAGGATTTATGACGTTCAAATTTTCATTTTGAATTTCCAGATACTGGTTTTTAAAATTTTCCTGTTTTTTTAATTCTTTATCATTTTAAACAGGACAACCCAAAATCAGTTAGTCTCCAGATAGGTCCCAAGCCTGCCTGATTGCAGGCCCAATACAGGACTAGGAATCCTTGGTTTCCTACAGTGATACAATAGAGTATACACAGTCACCAAGAATTTCCACACATCACCTAAATCAGTTGAAAAGACAACCACTTCACGTTGGTTTCAAAATGGCATGCATATGGATGAAATTCCCCTCTTAAAACCATAAAATGACAAAAAAAAATCACTGCTTCGGCATCAGGACATCTCTAAAAGAAAAGAAAAACATTAAGGTGAAAAACGTTGACAACTATGTGCAGAGAACTCCATAGCGGTTTACCTTTTTACTATGTGGTTGACAACAAGAACACAACTGTTGCCACTGATAAAGTATGAGTGAAACGAAACAAAGGCTAAGATTGAAAGTATACCCTGTGATGTGTCTCAAAGAACTTGATTACTTCTTCCATATGATTTCGATAGAAGCCCTGCCACCAAATGAGAATATGATTGAAAGAGAGTAACACATCTAGCATATATTTGCTTACATAGTCATGATGAGTTACCTCAACATATCCAAAAAAGCCAGAGCTCATATCACCAGCAGGAAATCCCATTGCAATAATATTCTCGGTGATGTATGTCATATCCAAATCAAACCCACCTTCCTAGAATGGGAAGAACTTATCAAGGCTGGCCAATGTTTGGAGCAAACAAATTCATAACACATCCATATAAAATGCATACAACATTTCATATGTTCTGCTTCTAGTTATTACCAACCTTAAAGGCAACACTTACAAAAGCAAAGTATGACAAATAATAACCATTTTAATAACCAGCTGGTGCTTTCAAAAGTGAACGGAAGTAAAGTGTCATGACTACGTTAATGTGTGCGTGTGTGTGTGTGTGTGAGAGAGAGAGAGAGAGACAGAGACAGAGAGAGAGACAGAACATACAACAAAATGGGATCTCCATATAGCTTAAACAACAGTGCCCCAGATACACAAAAGGCACACCCAGGATAAAAACTAGAAACTGCCAACAAGGAGCATAAAACCCCAGTACAAAAACAGGTATCTGCTTCCCTTTGTGAGCATCATTGATCCCATTTCCAGCTATCAGGTAGAAGAAATTCACCTATTGGAGTTGCATTAGTCAAGCCCTAGGAAGAAAGGTGTCAAAGAGCATTCCCCACGTCCTCCCAACTTTCTCAAGCGATACCCCCCCCCGAAGTACTGCTGTTAAAATCAACTACAAAGCCTTGATGCTTTGTGTCTTGAAATTTTGGACTGGATAACTCTTTTAGGCTCTTATTCAGTCAATTTAGACATGTAGCATTAAACTTCCTATACGGTATCTCATTTCCCCTTCAGACATCAAACAGCCAATTCCTTAATCCCCTTCCATCACTGCTGATTGGCATGATACCTGATGAGAAGAATCAGTAAAAGAAAACTTCAAGGTGATGCAGGACGCGAAGGTGTGGGCCCATCTTGATGCGTCAAAATCGACCGAACTAGATTGATCCATGCAGGTCCCACCATGCATCTCTTGTGAATCGATTGGTGTGCCACTGAACCGGTCAAAATCAAATTAAATCCTGATAGAATCGTCATGTCGAAGTGTCAAATCAACTCGATTTTAAATCAGTTGATTTGTATGTCTTTCATAACATAAACCGACTTGAAACATTGTATGTAAAATGTTGAGGTTAATTTACGTCTTTTCGTAAAAAAAATGTGGAATTGAGTCGTCCTGAATTACGTGCGCCAAGGTCACATCGCACACGTCTTTTCATAACTCAACTGATTTGACGTCTATTTAAGATCTCTGACTACACGAAAATCCTCAAATAACATACATCATTCTTTTCTATTTTCTATTTTCCTTTTATGACTTCTCATTTTATTCGTACATTTTTTGGCTATCCAACTGTCTTGTTTTTTTTACTATTTTTTCCTTTTTTGACTTACTTTTTTCTCTTTTTTTCAACCTTCTTTTCTGACCCACAAGTCACATGTCAACTTCCTTTTTTACCCGTCTTCCGTCCCTCCTTTTCCCTTTTATCTTTCTTTCTTTTTGTGTTGTTTCATGCCACGTGTCGTGAGGAAGTAAGGAGGGAGATGGTCGCTCGGGTACTGCCTTGTCGAGGCAATCAGGGGCTCATGCAGGTTGCTGCCCTGTCAAGGGCAGTCAGCCGACATTAGGGTGAGTCCACGGCGGTGCAGGGCAACATCGGCGGGCACAGCAAAGGGAGATGGGAGGAGGAAGATGGGGGGATGGCTGTGTTTCCATCAACAGTGATGCCGGAATAGATCTGGTTGTTGGTCGAGGGTGACAGGAACAAGGTCCCTTTGCGCTGCTACAAACGAGCCGGGCACAGATGCTTCTCGATGCTGCAGCACCCGTCCCGAAGGCAGGTGGAGCAGGTAGTGAGGCAACAGGGCACTCTTCGTCGGCCCCCTTTCCTCTCTCCTGAAACCCCTCTTCATCATCATCCGACGTGGTCCACTTCACTGAGGTGGATCCGTTGGAAGGAGAGAGGAGGAGGTAAAGAAGGAGCAAGAGGGTTTCTCGAATGCTAAGAGAGAGAGAGAGAGAGAGAGAGAGAGAGAGAGAGAGCAGACACAGGAGGACAGGGGAGTTGCAGGAGGAGAGAGGGAAAGAGGAAGGGGGGCTGCTTGTCCAACACACACACACAGAAAAGAGAAGATGACAGAGAAGAGAGGAAGGCATAGAGGAGGAGGAGCCGAGACGAAGGGGAAATTTTGTTAGGGAAGAAAGGAATGGGGCTGGGAGGGTGGAAGGTTCAGGAGAGAAAGAGAAAGAGGAGAGAACAGGGAGGGAAGAGAAAATCAGAAGGGGGGATTTTCAAAAAAAAAAATCTTCAATGTTTCATGTGGTAGGGGAGCTTGGGGCTCATTAAATAGGGCAAGTACAAAATTTCAACAAAAAACCTGAATATGACTTAAATGCAAATATACCCTAAACTTGAGTTATTTAAGTATATACCCTATTTTTAAACTTTAATATATATTTAAAGTCCTAGTTAACTTATATAATCCTAACTTAGACTCATAATACATAAGACCCTTAATATTGTTAAAATCAAGGAGGGAGGGGTCGCGGGTCGCGACCGGGTCGCGGGACCCCCAGGCCGACCCGGTCGCGACCCCATTTTTTAGTTATTTTTTTTGAAAATTTCAAAAAAATAAAAAAATCTGAAAAAAAATCTGAAAAAATACAGAAAAATTGGAAAAAATAAAAGGCATGATTTAAATAAATAATACATCAATTTTATTCCAACGTGATGTGTTCTACACTTTGTAGGTAGTTGATGTACTCTCCCCATGTCATTTGGATTGAGTACAAAGCTTGATACATGTACACATGACGATCATATTTGTCAGTCCTTCGGAAAACTATCCTAAGACTTGATTCAAACAAGTCACCATAACTATAGGTCGATTGGATCGAAGTATCCGATGACTCCACATAATTCATTCCACAATACTCTTGATCGTATGTAGGGAACCAAGAGCCTTGGGATGAATCATACACATAGTCGGAGGCATCGTGGTATTCTGCTCCAACTCCATGGCTACGATGACCTCATCTACCTTGTGGCCTTCTACCATGATCGGTATCTTGGGTCGCATGAGTATATTGCTCCTCGCCGGTAAAACGTAATGACGTTGTAGGAGATATGGAAGTATCTGAGGTCCCTTGTACTTGTAAAGTGTTCGCGCCCCCGTATCCAGCACCATCATCGCTGCTACTCTTTGACGACGAATCCTCGGACGTCTGGTACTGCACTCGGATGTTTGGCTCCGGCGTATCTTCTCGATCGTCTTCGACCGTATCAACATCTGCAATATCAAAAGGATCAGTCATAACTTCTTTACCTTTTCGCCTACTTTACGTACCTTGACTAGTTCCTTCTCCGGTCCTCCGGCGCTTTGCTAGAGAGGGAGGGATCCGGAATTCTTCGACGAAAGGGACATCGTCGAGCACTCCTTGACCCATTGTCGGTCTTACGGGTTGAACTCCGGTTCTCCCAACCCTTCTCGGTCGTTGACCCAAGCTTCTAAGGAGTTCTTCTCGTAGAATATTTGATCCAAATCGATGTCCTCCTCTTGATTTGCGGCTCCTCGACCGAACGTCCCGCCGTCTGTGATATCCAACTCTTTTGTTCCATCTGGTTCTGCTTCATTCTCTCCAAATTCCTCAACTTTAACCTCATGTTGAAGTGACAATACACGAGGTCTTCAAGCCTCCTTGATGTCAACTTATTTCTTTGCTTTGTGTGAATCAAGCTGAATGTATACCAATTTCGCTCGCAGCCCGAAGCCGAAGTGGATTGACTTAGGACCCTGATGGCTACGTCCGCCAAGTCCTCGTACCCTGGTACTTTACCATGGTCCATCCACCAATCAGCTACATAAATTGAATGTCTTACATTATTATCTAAGTAAACTTTGATTAATTAAGTGATGATAAACATTTCTACGTACCCGGACTTAGTAGCATCACAGCTCGTTCAACTCTGCTCGTTCTAAAGTGAAAACTCCGCATTCTGTAATCATACATCTTGTTGCAAGCGATAATAGCCCGGTCGTCGTCACTAAGCAACCATCGGATGACGCTCTTCACGTCATCTAATAGCTCGTTCGTTGCCTTGAAATGTGGACTATAGCAGTATCTTGGGTTGAAAAGGTAACCTACGAATCAAATAGTATTAGTAAACAACTTATACATAACTTTGATTAATAAAAAGATTAGTAAATGTTTAAGAAAATATACATGCTGCATGTATGGGTTGATGTAATGTACGTTCCCAGCGACGATCTATAATATCCCACCACTTGGCGAAGTCGGACACGGTCTTGGAGATTTCTTCTTTCGCTTTCTCAATTGCATCATATAAATACCCCATGTCTGCTTTTCTATTTCCGTCAACTATCCTTAGTACCTTCACTATGGGTTAGACGATGTCTAACGTCTTCTTTACAACTTTCCAAAAATCTCCACTCTCTATTGTCTCTTCTACTTTTCTCCCATTTCTCTTATCCGATGAGTTACATCTAGCCATCCAACTACCCCAACCCGGTGAAATGACCATTTGAGTTATAGCTCTCCTTTGACTCAATAAACTTTCTAAGGAAATATAGTGGGAGGCGAACCGGGTTGCACCGGGCCGTAACAACTCTCGCCCCTTGGTGTGTTCCCTCGTAAGTGCAAGGACAAAGTTGTGGTTATAAATAAATGAAGAAATAAACTGGGCTAGCTTAACTACCCTATCTATTTGAGGATCCTTGCATATATCCTCCAACATCAAGTCTAAAGAGTGGGCGGAACAAGGTGTCCAATACAACTTTGGTCTTTTGACCATAAGCATCTGACCGGCCGCTTTGTATGCGGCCGCATTGTCTGTGACTACTTGAACTACTCGGCTCTCTCCTATTTCTTCTATCACTTCATCTATCAATTGGTAAAGATACTCTGCATTCTTTACCTGTCCTGATGCGTCGATCGACTTCCAAAAGACCGTGCCGGCTTGACTGTACACTAGGAAATTAATCATTGTCTTCCTAGTTATACCTGTTAAGTATAAGATATTAACTAAGTTATACCAAAAAGAATGTTTATATATTTAATATAAATGAGTAAAAGAAAATTTAATTACCGGTCCATCCGTCGGTCATTAACGTGCATCCTCGTTCCTCCCATATTCCTTCAAATGATGCCACGTACTTCTTTGTTTCTTGCACCTCCATAGGAAGATATACATTGTATATCTCCTTTGGGTTTGGACCAGGGACTCCCCTCCCGACGTCTGCGATCGTGTCGATCATGTTCTCGTAGTATGGTCCCTTCGCGGCATTGCCGAATGCCGTGGTGAAAGAACCACCTCGACGTTGCCGGTCAATCCTCTCCTTACATAATTTGAGGTTCTTCATCGCCGTCGTGATTGTCCGTTTGACGTTGTCGTGGTGCAGTGATTACGGGATCCACGGGACCTACCGCCGGGTCGTCGTCTTATGTGAGATCACGAACCTCATCTTGCGGTTGGTTGTTGGATCCTCTTCCACTTCCTCGACCACTCCCACTTCCAGACCCTTGACCCATCATTCGGCCGGTGCGTCTATGGAACTCTTCATCGGCGAATGATCTTCGACTTGCTTCCATTCCCCGTAAGAGGTCATCTATTTAAAAAATATTTAAGTATTTAACTACTTAATTATCTTTTAAAATAGAAGAATGAACTACGTTTATGAGTAACACCTCCCATACCTTCGTACTCTTCATCTCCAAAAACATCCGGCCTCTCTTGTCCGGTCCCGTAAATGTGTACGGAACGTCTCCCCGGTTGTTGCAATTCTTCTCAGACAGTCTCCTTATGCCGTTTCGCTAGTTCCCTTCGTTTGCTCCATCGCTTGTAGGTGCCTACGAAATTGAGCTCGACCTCCGGCGGAGTCCGTGTGCAAGGAAGAACGTTTCCTTCATACTGAAGATGAAATTTTAAACGATAAATACCACCGAATATTACTTTGTCGCAATATTTACATTGCACTTTTCTCTCCGCCATGGAGAGATCAAATTGCAATGTAACCAAGCCGGATCACTCCGGGTCGCGCCGGTAGTTTGGGTTGTTTGGCTTGGAGAAGACATTTTTTTAAGTAAATAATTACTTAAGTAAGTAATTAATTATTTAAAAAGCTAATGACGTTAATTAGTGACTACTAATGTAAGTATACTTTTAATTATGTAAAATGAATGACTAACCAATTATATGATTAAGTAAGTAATTAACTATACCTTCCAACTAATGATGTGTTAAGTAACTACTAAACTAAATATCTAACTAATCTTCTAGCTAACTAACTATGTAAGTAAGTAAATAAGTATTAAAAAGAAGAAACTACTTAACTAACTAATCGATGGAACAAATATTAAATAAATATACTAAATGAACTAATGAAATGCTTAATGAAATAATTAAGTAAATGAAGAACAAAATGAGAGCAATGAGAGCAAAATGAGAGTTTGGGAGTGAGAGTGGGGGGTGGGAGTAAGGGGAGCCGCTTGGGGGCTTTAAATAGCCCCCAAGGGGCTGAATGGAGGGGGGGGGGGCTGCGCTCTACGACCGGTCGCGCGACCCGGTCCGGCCGGGTCGCGCGACTCGCGCGACCCCCGCGCGACCCTGCGACCCAGCCGGGAGAGTCGGCCCGGCCGGGTCGCGACCGGGCCGGTCGAGACTAAACCCGACCGGGTCGGGGCCGGGTCGCGACCCGGCGAACACTGGTTAAAATAATATAATTTGATGTAGATCAATCAGATCGAACAAGCGGCACCATGTCATCTTCGGCTCATTTTCCAGGTTGCCCAGTTGAGATCGCATCACAAAGTGGTACTAGAATCAGGAACATTCACTCATAATTTGGGTCTGATGCTTGCTGGTACCAGAGAGAAGATGGTCTTGCAGACATTTGCCTCTCAATTTATGACTAGATTGCTAGCACACTTTTTTACACTTCTTGACCTGATGACCTTTGCTTGCCTTGTTTGCTAGAGCCGTCACGCACACAAACATGTACTGAAAATTTCTGTCGAACATCCGCAAAGAAAAAGTGATATAGCCATATAAGGATTACACAATCAACTGATCCATTAAGTTTTTCCCCTGGATAATCCTATACCGGGAATTAATTCCACAAACAATTATAGAATTTGTGTGATCTGCCCACTTCCCAACAAATCTGGCTGATTCATGCCAGACATCAGCTGGTTAATTTGGATTAAGCTAAATTCAAAAGGTAGGCTTCTACATGTAATCTCTTGAAATAAGTCAGTACCGTAAGTATTTCCCTAAAATAGATGTGGTTTTATATGGTGGACTGCAATCATGGCATGATCTCGCAAGATTCTCACCCTCCAGGCAGCCTAGATCTGAAGGATCCAAGAGGGACTGGCAAGGGCAGTGCCAGATGGCACCATCTTCCATGCCATATTGGGCAAGGAACATGGTCTCGCTGGTGCAGTTCATAACCCCCACAGAGACAAATTTTTGATGATCATTTTAAGAACCAAGAATGATATTATACCGGATGTCCGCTTCTGTCAAAGATTACTGGATGTCTGCTTTTTCATACCGGATGTCCGCTTTTCATGCTCACTGCAGCAAAAGTTTGGACTTGCCTACTTTTCGGGCTTTGTTTACCCCTTTTTATTGAATGGTCAAAGACCAAATTTTCTATTAGAGTGAAAAAGATAACATATTACATTTAAATAAAAGATGGAGAATGAAAGAAAGAAAGAGGAAGACAACTCATCTACCAAAACCAAAACAGTAGAAGAGAGCCTAATTATAACAACAAAGATCTAAACCGAAAGAACAATAACTTGAAATCCTTCAACTCTGCCACACCCTCCACTCTCCCGAAGTGTGCCACTAACCAGTCCTTCACTAAGTTATGCAGTAGCAAGAAAATGACATTTGGATTCTCAAACATATCTTCAAATATCCTGAAGTTCCTTGTACGCCAGTCGCCAGATGAACCATAGTATGGAAGGAAGAACAAATTTCCAAAGAGTAGCATCACGAGAAGACCACAGGTTAAGACTTCAATTCAATCCTTAGAAGCAACATAGTGTTATCAGGCTGCACCCAAACAGCGTTCAAGCTCCTCAAAATTAGCAGTCAAAGGAAGTTAACAACTCCACGTTTGATAAAAATGAGATCAATATCCTCCTCCGTGATGCCGCAAGACACATCTAGTAGGGATAGAGGGAAGATACTATGCAGATGCCTTCTAGTGGGAAGTCTTCCCTTCCCTATCTTCCATAAAAATGGCTACAATGAGGGAAGGGAAGTCAAACACATCTTTATGGAAGTCATCTGTGGGAAGATATTATGGAAGATGCAGCTACAAAGAAAGCATACAAACACATTTGCAAATAATTTGTACATGCATGTATATAAAAACTTAACTTATTTTAAATGTGCTTATATCTTTTAAAAACAAACGTTAATAAGTATATCTTCTTTCTTGTTGATGTAGGTGTCCCAGCCCATGCGGCTACCATTCCATATTTTCAAACGATGATTGACGCAATTGATGATATTGAACCAAGCTTAAAAGTTTTGAATTCAAAATACATCTATGAGGGTGGGTTGGATGCAGACCTCGTGGATTGATGGATTCATGATAATATGAAAGAAAAGGGGTTGCACTGTGATGTGCGATGGATGGACAGGAATCACAAGGAGATCAATGATCAACTTGCTTATCTACCATGAGACGCGGGATCGTAATCGGCCACCAGATTGGTGGGTACCGATCCGATCTGAATCGGATCGATCTGATTCCAACCAATCTACAGGAACAAATACCGGTCTGGAATCGCTCCAGATCCAAAAGTGCTAAAATCTAAAAAATACTAAAATAAAGGTCCATATCGGATTCCGATCCGATCTAGACTGTTTTGGGAATGAAATTGGCCCGAAACCCCCCAAAAAAACAGTGCCGCTGCGGTGGACGGCCACTGTAGCTATCTTTAGGTAGCGAAGACGAGGTTACTTGGTCCATTGGGACCCGATAACCCTAATCCGGTGACTTCAGTCACTAGATCGGTGCTGGACCAATGGTTCCACAAAGAATTTGATCAGCCATAGCCAATCCAATCCAAGAATCGACTGATCCCAATCAAAATCAGCCAATTCTACAATCCATGTTATCTACTCTTCCGAAGGCACCACATTCTTGAAGAGTATAGATGCATCGGGTCAAATAAAAAATAATGACTATTTATTTGATCTAATGTTGTTGAGAAAATAGGTGAAGACAGCACAGTGCAGTTTGTTACCGACAACAAAGTATCTTATAAGGCTGTAAAAAGAAGCTAATAGAGGCCATACTACATTTGTTTTGAGTGTCATGTGCTACACACTCCATAGATTTGATGTTAGAGAATATTGGAAAAGAGACATCTGTCAGGTCCTTGATAAGTCAAGAATAATTAGTTACATCCTTTATATATGGGGCATTCTAGACTCTTGCATATAATGAGAGAGCATACTGATGGTCACAATCTAGTGCAACCAAGCCCACCAGATTTGCCACGTATTTTATTGTGTTAAAAAGTTTGCACAGACACCGTCATGACTTCAAGAGTCAGCTCAGTACCTCAATTACATGACTGAGCTACAATATTTTATGTAGTAGTTTGATATTTTAACGAAGATGGAGCATATGATTGAAAACAACTGATGGTGGGAGAAAATTCAATATAACTTGTCAATGATAGAACCACTCGTACAAGTGTTGAGATTAGTTGATTCGAATGATAAAAATCAAACGGGTACTTCTATGATGCAATGGAAAAAAAAAGATGAAAAATAAAAGAAAAACATCTAAAGGGTAATAAAAAATGGTAGAAGAATATCAGCAATAGATGAGATAAGACACTTCACCATAATATCCAATGATATAGTTATTTATTTGTTGTCATATTTCATTTAAATGTCGTAGTAATATACAAATAGTTAAATAAATATTTTGATAAGATATTTCTTAAACTCAATGATACAATATAATGGACAAGTGTGCAATAATGTAGATGATGTGCATGGTACGTTGTCAGTGATACGTCTGTGAAGGAGTTAACAGGGTAGAACAGAAGTCGAAATTAAAGTGAGTAATTGTTTACTTATGAAGTTTGGACAAGTATGCAATTACGTAAAAAATGACTTATTTGTATTTCACATCATATTTCAAACGACAACATATAAGTTTGGAATTGGAGAGTATGGAGATCCCAAGTTATAACATTCATATGACAAGGTTTATCCAAATATGTTAGTGACAACATTTGTACATGTTAAACATTCTTATAAGTGTTATTTACTAATTATATGACGTCTTTTTTAAAGTTAGGTGGTGGATTCAAGTGAATAACAAAAGCGGATGAAATCCACTTGGAGTTATTATAGTGTGAAAGGAGCTTGAGCACCTTCCGCCAATACACAAAAAAAAGAAATAGACTGAAGAGTGAAAGATTGAAAAAAAAAATAGTGTTTTGTCATTATAATATGCAATTACAAATCAAAAACATTAAGGAGCAGCAAAAAAATTCTAAATAAAATTTTAAAAATTTACAAGTGATCCTTATGAGTAAAAACACGATGCATGTGATCAAGAATTGTCACAGGGAGGTATTGATTTGGAATACCTCTTCCAAGAAAAACATCCACTTTTTGCATAGTTGAATGACAAATATGTCAAACTAGCTCCAAAGTTCAACCCCAATGGTAGTGCATGGGTCAAAAGAGGGCTTGACAATGTAATCAAACTAGCTCCAGAGTTCAACCCCAATGGTCGTGCATGGGTCGAAAGAGAGCTTGATAATGTAATCAGTGAGGATGAATAAATGCAAGAAAAAGAACAAGATACTCAAGTTCCTTGTACAGCTCCAATCCAGAATCCACCTCACAAACAGCTCCAAAGCCAACTCCAACCATAACTCCATGTCCAACTTCTCATGCCGCTTCAGCTACACGTTATCTACTACCAAAAAGAGTTCACAAAAAAATAAAGATTTGTAGGATTCAAATTGTTGAACAAGGTCTACCAGCACAGTGTTGGCCATTGTACGCAATAGAAGAAGTGGGGAAAAGGAGGAAATTAGTTGCTAGTCAAAGACCAATAAGTCCCATAGATAGTACCCAGGCATTTTCCTTAGATGACGATGAGGAGGAAGAGTTCATTCCACCTACACAACAGCAAAATGTAGGTAGTTCTAGTGGACATCGTGGTGGAGGTGGAGGTGGAGGTGGAGGTGGAGGTGGAAGAGAAGGTGGTTTTTCCAACAATGCACATATGAGTGGAGTCAGGCCCGATGATTTAAGTCATAGACAACATTCAAGTTCAAGTGGAAGCAAATATTGGCAGCAGATGGGTTTTTTTAGGTGTGTGGCAGCAAATTATCCAAAACCGGCTTCCGACTTTGAGCCATCTTATCCACCCCATCTCAACCATATGATGGTGTGTATGATTTTAGTTAAATGGCTAAATCATTATTTTTGTATGGCTATAGACCAATTATGACTAATGTATCACAATGAAGCATCCAAGATATTGGTGATACGAAGGTATCATTTCTATTGTATATGAATTGTATAATTTTCTTCATATATTGAAATGAATATCAATGTTATTCTATATTCATCTGTATTAAATCTATCATTGTTACATGAAAATGTGTTAGATATCACACTTATATTTTTAACAATTTTTTAGGGGCTTCCATATTTTTTAAGATTTAACATACTTTTTACAATTTTTTAAAAAGAAAAAAAATTCATCTGGACCAATTTTAGATCAGATTCCTCCCAGAGAATTGGTCCGGATCAATTCGATTCAATATGGATCAGATCTACACTGGCCGATCCTAACCTCGATTCCGATCCGACAAACCTTGGTCTCCAGGGAAGCGAGACCAACTCCCCCTTAGTAGGCTTACAAACATGGCTCCATTTAATTAAAAACAACTCATTCGTCACATTCTTAGCTTTCCAAAAAAATTGGGCTCTGATACTTTCCAACTTATGACAAATACCCTTAGGCACCTTAAGAATGGAGAAATAGTAAAGAGGTAAGCTTTGAAAAACAGTCTTGGAAAGTACCCATCTCCTTCCGGAGGAAAGCATTCTACTTTTCCATCCTTCTAGTTTGCCTTCAAACTTCTAACTAACACAATGTTGCTCCTTGTTTTTGGTCCCCTTGTCTGAAAGAGGTAGTCCAAGGTACTTGATAGGGTAAGAAGATGAAGGCATTTTGAAGATCCTTTGTACACTAAGACGTTGCTCCTCACAAAGATTGGTGCTGATGAGTTCACAGTTATCTCTATTAACCTTCAACCCAGTAACTGCTCGAAGTAAAGATAATGATTCTCAAGTTTACACAGTTTACACACTTATCAAGCTTGCCGGAAGTAAATAGTGAAGTATCGTCAACGAACTGAAGGTGAGTAACTATTTCCTCATTCGATCAACCGCAATACCCTCAATTAAGTTGCAATGCTCTACTTTATTCCACATGATGCTTAAATCTTCACCCACTGAGACAAAAAAAGTTGGGGAGGAATAGGATCGCCCTGCCTTAAGCCTCTTGAAGCACCAAAGAAGTCAAAACTTTGCCCATTAATATCTACTAAAAATTTAGCAGTACCCACACACCATCTGATCCATGAAATCCACATCTCATAGAAACCCATCAATTTCATAATTCTGAAAGACAATGCCACTTGACCCTGTCATATGCTTTTTCAAAGTCCAACTTCAAAACAATGCATTGTTTTCTCCCATGTCTTTGATCATGCAAATATTCATACACTGCCATGAAGTTATCAAGAATGTATCTTCCAGGAAGAAAAGCAGGCTGCGAAGTTGTCAACATGCCTATGAACTGCTCATTCTCGTGGACAACACTTTGGTAATAATCTTATAGTTGCAATTCAGTCAGCTGATTGGCTTAAGGTCTTTAATATCTCCACATTCTCCTTTTCAGGGATCAGAACAAGATTAGTAGAATTCAACAGTTTGATACAACTTGGATTTACCTGAAATTCCTCTATAAGAGACATAAAGTCCTTTTTAATTGAATCTCAGTAGCGTGAATAGAATCCAACAGACAAACTATCAGGCCCAAGTGCCTTATACAAATCCATATGCTTCAGGCCTCTAGAATCTTCTGCTTAAATAAAGTAGAGGTCAGGAAATCGGCTTCTTCTTCACTGAGGAGCTTCTGCATGTTAAAATTGATAAGAGGAGACTAGACCTTTTCTTCAGAAAAAAGCTCTTAGTAATCAGTAGCATGATTTTCAATTTGGCCCATGCCACTTCAATCAAAGCCTATCATATTCGACCTGCCAATAGTGTCCTCCTCCTTCCAAATGAAAGCTTGTATTTGATATTTGTTTCCATTTGATTTTTTCCCTAAGGCTTCATTCTTTGTAGTCTTCCTTAGCTTTGTACCATTCCTCCCTCTGTTGCGGTCAGTTTAAAGGTTCAAATTGATCAGTGTTTTACATCCAGTTAACCCTAACTGCAGCAAGGGTGTGGAAATGCTCTCTGGCCCATTTCTGCAAGCACTTTTTATCCATTTCAGCTTCTTGACAAACTTCCATGTGGCATAGGATGAATCCACTACGCAATCATCCCACCACTTCTTGATAAGATCTTTGAGTTCAAACACCCTGCACCAAACTAATTCAAATATGTATTTCTTGGTCTTCATATGCTTCGTAGTGCTAAACAAAATACCCACTGCAACGTGATCTGACACCACCCTAGGTATGAAGAACTCCTCGGCAACTCCAAGCTCCACAGTCCTGTAAGAATCTGTCTAGCTTGGATTTGGAAATAGAGTTCGAATGGGTGTAGCTAAGATGAGAGTTGTGCATCTCACTTAAACCACAGCTATTAACCCAGTCATTGAATAATACATCTCCTGGACCCCAAGCACTTTGACTGCATCTCTCCCCCATCTCACCTCCCAAACACCAAGGATGGTCACTGAACTTCCTTATTTCTTGCATCAGATTACAAAAGAAGTTAGGTTTCTCATTATCTTTCACAGGACCAAAAACATTACTTAAAAACCAATGTTTTCTAGAAACTGTAGCCTTGAATTTAAGCCAAGGATTGCCATCTCGGATCTCGGCTTCGTCTTGAGAGGGGGTGAAAGAGAAGAGATCTTGGAGAGATCTCGGAAAAATCTCGGGAGATCGGATCTAGGATTCTCGGATCAAAAATGTATATATGTATGAAACATAACATAATATCTTATAAAGATAGGAGTACATCAATGAATTTACATAAAAATATATAACATATTTTGTACATCAACTGTGTAAATGAACAATTACAAAGCACTTTCAATACTAAAAAGATGATCTTTGTGCTTATAAAAGATTTAAACTTGTATATAATCTTATTTAAATACTAATATGGTATTAAACTTGTAACACATTTTTATGTTATAGTATAAGCAAAAGTTAAATATATTAAATGTGTTTACACTATCATAAATAGGACGCAGAGTAGTTGTGGATCGACCTGCGTGATTAGGTTGCCGGGGTCAAAGGCACAGTGCCCTTTGTGGGGGTATCAGGGGGGCAAAGCCCCCGAAGAAATTTTTTTTATGGACCAGTTTACATGGGGCGAGATCTCGGCGATCTCGTTTCTCGGCCCCTTGACAAGACCGAGATTCAAGCGAGATCTCGGCAAGATAAAAAACCACGATTTAAACATTTGAAAATGTTTATATTTACATATTTCATTCACTGTGAACTGGTTCTCATCCCACGGACAGATAGATCGCCGCTCCTCCTTTCAGAAGGCACAAAGGAAAACCCTGCCAAATTGCCATATTACAGCATGTTCAAGGCTTCACCGTTGCCAAAGCCCATTTTGGTCTCTTGCAAAAGAAATATATCTGGTTTATGAGCCAAAATCATATTATAAACCCCCTGAATCTTCTCCTTGCCCTAAATTCCTCTGCAATTCCAAAAGATATGTTTTCCCCTTTTTCTTGCTCCTTCTGCCATCCACCATCACTTCGTTGCTAACTATGTTTCCCCACCCTACAAAGCACAACCCAATTTGTTCCCCAATGGATTCAATGTCATCATCGGTAACAGTTCGGGGCCAAATCCTTCTCATTTGCCCAGCTAAGGACCACCGGAACTTCATCACAGACTGGGACTTGAGCAAGGTTCCATTGTCTAATCTCGCATTCATCAATTAACATCTCAATAATAGCCCCTACCGGTAGCCAAATTGAAAGCCTCAGATGACCCCGGCTAATCGAGGATAGCTAGACTCTTACCAAAACCTCCCGTCCGATATATGGTTGATCATGGCGAATGTAGCAGCAAAGCAAAGTAGTAAGAAATTGGAGGAAGACAATGGTCCATCCGGCCTGCTTCACACTGCTCGACCCGGTACAAATGAATGCTTCAACCGGTTAAAGCGATGACTCGTCCAGATGGCGTGCCAGCCACTTGGTCACTGAATTGAGCTACAAAGCAGGCCAAGCCATCATTCCCGTTGAGCCATCAAAGCTAGACCTAGCAAGGATCGCCGGATCGGGATCGGATCCTGGATTGGTGGGGTCCGATCCGATCCGGATCGGATCGGATCGGACCGATCCAGGCCGATTCCAATGGAGCCAGACCGATCCAGAATCGGTCTGGATCGGTTTTTTTTTTTTTTGTTTTTCAAAAAAATATGGAAAAATCGCCAAAAAATCAATAAAAATACATAGGACTCAGGAAAAATGTGAAAAAAATATAGGGAACACTCATTCATATAACAAATTAACAATCAATCATAATCAACACATATCATATCCAATCACACAATAGAACACATCATGCATCAAATAAGATACATGTTTTTACCAAACAAACAATCATACCCAACTCCACAAATTGTACAACACATATTCTTCTTACCACTCATATTACATTGCGTGAAATAAACAAAGAAATACATTATACATATGCATCACCACCAACTATGGTAACGTCCGGAGTAGGATGGATCCGGGATCCTGATCTCTCGTCCTCGGTCATTCTGATTTTCTCGCAAATCTCCATTGATTAGGGTCGGTCATAAATTGGCCCGTATCCATAAGAAAATAAAGACCGGGCCATGTCGGTAAACTCATAAACTCCCCGATCGGTCGGAGGAGGTAAAAAAGACGGTGGAGGTGGATAGCCGTGCTCACCGTCCGAGGCAGGCTTCGGATAGGAGAAGATGCAAACTCGTCAAAAACATTCAACTCCGTCCACCGTCCGCCGCCCCCGCCACTCGAATACGAGTGTCTTTTATCACTCAAATCATCTCGGACTCGCTCCACTCGTCCGAGCACTACTAGTAGAGCCACCCTCACCTCCGCCACCCCCACCTCCACCTCCACCCCTCGTACGCCGTTGTTGCGCGGGTGGCACAAATTCTTCTTCATCCTCATCTCGATGAAGGTGGCCGAGTGGTCTCGGTGTCAAAGAGAGATGATGTCGCCGTTTGATACTTATCTTCTTCCTCTTCAATGTGGGATCTCCTTGACTTGCTTGCCGCGAAGGTAAGCATGCTTTCTTTAAAGCCCTAAATAATCCACCACTTCGGTGGTGGTGGTGGCAGAAGAACCCGAATCGGAATCCGAGCAGAGCCGTAGCGGCGGGCGGAGCCGGATGTCTCTCCTCGAGAAGCCGTAGTCCGGGTGGATCGTAAGTGGAGTCGTGCACGGAACTTCACTTTCTTCAACTTCCCGCATGTCTTCATCCTCACCAACAACGCTCGCAAGCTCTCCTTCGGCCCACGTGACCGTCGTTCGGGTCGAACTCGGCTCTCCCTCAACATCCTTGTCTTCCACCTATGCTGCAAGTGGATGTTCTTGGAATAGATATTCCAAGTCCACATCCGCCCGGGACAAGTCCCGAGAAGCTTGGGCTGTGCTCTTTCGGTACAATCCACTCGCAACCGCGCAAATCTCTCGCTCCGATGTCTTCTCGCCTATTCGATATTCTTTATCCTCCCTCATATTATAATGGCGGTAGACAAGCTTCTCCAATCTTTCCGTCTTCAACCTATTTCTCCTCTTCGTATGAATAAGGTTGAAGGTGCTCCAATTTCTCTCGCACGGATGACGATGTGCTCGACTTAGCACCCGAATTGCAACGGCGGCGAGTGGATTCCATCCGATTCTGTTCGTCACCATAATCCACCACTCGCCCGTAATTGTAAAGAAGACAATTACACGCATCGTTAACGTTATGTAAAAAAAATCAATTAACCAAAGAGTCATTAATTCGGGTAAGCATATTACTAGGGGGACCCTATCATGCGAGTACCGCAAATGGATCCCCGTACACCCCAATCTGTACGTACGAAGTCATCCGAAAACACAAACTAAAACAATTATCTTCTTCGAGATAAAGTTAAAAGTTTAATTAATATGAAACGTATTACTTACTTCAACCGCCGCACGTTCGTCTTTCGGGTCTTACATAGTCGTTTAATTACGTCTGAATGGTGTGCTCGATAATACTTCACCATCATTACATACTTGGCCACCATACTGTATCTCGGGGTTCATATACCCCGTAACAACATTATTACTCCATTAGTTTAAAGACAAATGGGGGTAATACACAAAATATAACTTGTAATCATTAAGATATTACACTACTAAATTATACCTCGTTAAAGACGTGAATGTCGTGGTGTAGAGCCATTCCCATCCGTTGACAATCACCTTCCACCACTTTTGTAACCCTCGTGGACGCTTCTCTTTAATTTTCAACTTAGCTTATCCATAGCATCATACAGTACCCCATCTCGATTTTGTCATTCGAATCCACCAACCTAAGTACCTGCACCAAAGGTTCTATGACGTACAAATAGTACCGCACCTTCTCCCACCACCTCGTTATCTTCTATCACCGCTCCATCTTTACAGTATCTCATACCGATCCAAAGAGCTCGTATATATCCATGTACTCGATAAGCAAGGAGAGAATGAACCTTTTTAAACTAGCCTTGTACCGTATACAGGCTCTCAATGCAATAAAATGAGTGGCAAATCTTGTGGGACCCGACCGATCAATCGCCACCACCGCGCGTGCCGCTCATAATACGTAAAAGTCGTGGATGGCCATAGATACAACGAGGTGATAAGTTGTCCTTGGTTGACCAAGGACTCGACACGCATCCCTACCAATATCTTCTAACATCGGTCAATAGAATGCGCCGCACGGGGCACCCAAAATAAGCGAGGTCGAGCCCATGGCCTTCTTTCCCCGTGACCTTATACGAGGCCTCATTGTCTGTGACAAACTACACAATGTTGGCCTCCCCTATCTCATCCACCACATTGTTCATCAAGCCAAATAGGTAATCTGCATTTTTCACCTGGCCTGATGCATCAACCGACTTCAGAAATACGGTGCCCTCAGAACAATACACAAGGAAGTTTATAAGTGACCTCCTTGTGATTCCAGTCCATCCATCGCACATTACAGCACCCTCTCCTTCCAGATGGTTTTGAATCCATCTATCCATGAGGTCAACTCATCGACCTCCTCATCCAAGCTCGTTTCATATATATACTTTCATGTAGGGGTTTTCTAACCCCTGCACTTACCCTCACCAATCGCATCAACCATAGTCCGGAAATATGGATCGGTGGCGCATGTGCCGGGACACCTACAAATGAGTCAAAACAAGATAAGGAAAGAGAGGGTTGTTAATAATAGCTAACCTAATAAGAAATTCATATCGACAAGCAATGCTAACCACAACTTCAACAAATCTTTACCTCGTACGTAGAAAGAACTTGACCATATGCTTATGGCTTTTCTTCACGCCCCGCCGATGCCTTCACCCCTTTAAATGCTTGTCTTATACCCTTCTCGACCTCGCCACTCTCCCTATACATGCGTTGTCTCGTCGGCATCGGTCGACCGTAATGTGTCCTTCCGAATATCGTTCTCGAACAGGCGTGTCCCCGCCCCCACATCGCATCGTCTCAGGCCGAACCTCCCCGCTCCTCGTCCTCGTTCCTCATCCTCACGGCCCTGAGCCCTACTCTCGAACAAACTCTCCCTAACCTCGGGCATCTTCCTCATCTCGATGAAGACGAAGAATCAACTCGGGACCCTTTCGTACGTGCCGGCCCTTTCCCTTTCTTGCTCTTCCGGCCATAAGATCGGCGTCTCTCCGACCTAGCAACTCGTCACGTAGGTCTTGTCTCTCGACCATTCTCACCTCCCTCTCGCGATGCCCTTCCGTTATATAAGCCCTCATCTCCTCCCTCGCCCTCGCCCGCACTTTATCACACTTCTTTACATTGCCACCGTCCCGGCTATATGTTGCTGAGCCGATACACACCTCCATTCATCTTCGGGGCACCACTCGCATCTAACTCTCTTCTTATCTCGAATCAAGGAGACGGCCACGTTGCCATCCAATGTCACGACCCCGCGGGTCCGGTGCCAAGCTCCTCGTCCGACATCTTATCTACAACACAAAACCATACACAATATTAGGCCAAGCTCCACCCCCCACCTGGGGGATCAGAACGATCACCTCTTCGGGGGTGATCGTCGAACACCCCGGCGGGTGCTAATCAATCACCCTTCGGGGGTGTATTCCACCCCCATCGGGGGTGAAATAACCCCCCCAATGAGTGAGATCGCAGCCCCCCCCACCAGGGGGATCAGAAAAAGGGGCCACCCCTTCGGGGTGATCGTTGAACACCCCGGCGGGGTGCTAATCACCCTTCGGGGTGTACCCACCCCCAATCGGGGGTGAAATAATCCCCCAATGGGGGGATTTTATCGTTGCAACCCCCCCCCCACCTAGGGGGGACGGATAAATACCCCCGAGGGGTGATCGTCGAACACCCCCGAAGGGGTGCTAATCACCCTTCGGGGTGCAATTCCACCCCTCATCGGGGGTGAAATAATCCCCCCAATGGGGGGATTTTACGTTGCAGCCCCCCCCCCCACCTGGGGTGGGGCGTAGGGGCCGGGCCACCCCCGAGGTGATGTAACTCCCCGAAGGGGTGCTAATAACCCTTCGGGGGTGCAATTCCACCCCCATTGGGGGTGAAATAATCCCCCCCAACCGGGGATCCCATTTGCGGCCGGCCGGGGGCCAAGGCCCGGGGGGGGGGGGAGGAAAGGGAGATCGAAAACCCCCCCTCACAAACCTTGTGTTGTTTGGGTGGATCGCCCCTCCCCAAGCCTCGAATAGGCTGGATCGCCCCTCCAAATGCCGGATCGCCGGACGCTCGAAGCCCTGCATCTCCAAGGCGCCTTGGGGGAAGGAGAAGAAGCCGGCGGGGGCAAGCGGGGGGGAGAATCGGTCCGGATCGACCCCAAAGGGGTGATCGGACCTTAAACAGACCGGATCGATCCCGGAATCGGTTCGATTCCGGGTCTTCCGGTTTTCCGGCGAATCGGTCCGGATCGACCGATTTTGGGATCGATCCGGGTGGATCGGTCCGGGATCGACCGATCCTATCGATTCCGGCCGATCCAGCCGGGACTCCCGGCTGGATCGTTAATTCCGATAGGAATCGGATCGGTAGGTACCGATCCGATCCAAGAATCGGTTGATCCCGATCCGGATCGACCGATTCTGCAATCCATGAGACCTAGGGGCCACCTGAACCGGACCAAGGCGAACCAAAGTTAAGTTAAATGGATCCTCCTCAAGAAGGTGGCTAACCAGGTCCTAGGGGTCTGATACTGATCGGTAAATCACGTCTTCCCCCCTGCAACTTTCAAAAGCTGCCCCACCGGCTCCGGCTTCCATTGACATAAAACACCTTAGACTTGCCTCAATTACTCCTAACGCTGTCATGATCACGAACGGATCTAACTGGGTGCTCGTTACCAAAAACAAAAGGTTTTGAAATTTGAATCGGAGGCGAGATCTTCGACGTCATCGTCCATGACTGGGTTGCACAATCATCCACCTCCAAAGAGATGGCCAAGGTGATAGTAAATTGGGAGCCATCCACAATAACCAGGAACATAACTCTCTGCTTGAAACCAAACTTAGTTTCCAAGAGAACCCCGATCTCTCTCCTGACAGGAGCAACCACAAGCATCTTCTGTCGATGAAGAGAAGACAGTCGAAGGGTGATAGAAACCGGGTCAATGCAATCTCGGACCAAGCAGAAGCAAGAAGACCCTTCACCTTAGCCGCACGGCACTCAAAACTCCTGACAAAGCCACCATGGTATTGTTCTTCTTCCACCATTTAACATGGATATTCCACATTGTACCACTAGGGCCTAGAATAGAAAAACCGCTTCCATCTGAAGCTATAAGCCATCGACGCCTGAAGCTTGCAATAAAAACATCATGTCCTGAAGCTTGCACCCACCATCCCTTCAAATCCAGTCAATTGCATCATAGAATGCAATCCAACAAAAGCCTCTTATCCTCAAAGGTTGCTTCCCCCAAAATGGTGACAACCCTGCAATCCTCCAGCCATCGCTTCTTCGTGATCAGAGAAAATGACACTGGAACAGAGAAGACCTATATCTCAAGCTTACACAGGTCTACATCCTTCCAAGAGACACCGAAGGCCCTCGATCCTCTTTCCTCGCACCCTCGCTCCCAATGGCCAACTTCCCAACATCTACAGCAACATAAGACATTCCTACAACTCTCCGCCTGGTGATCATTGCCATAACACCTCCCACATGGTCACAAACTACGACCACCAACGAGACCCCCCCAAGACCACTTCACTGTAAAATCCCTGACGGCCACCATCAGCGCCAGTCCGATCAGCAAGGGTGTCATTCACCACATGGTGGATCCGGGTTCCCACCTGGACTGACTGTGGTGGCTCTGAGAACTTTCCCCAAATAGTAATGCCATCCAAAACCCGCCAAAGAACCTGACCAGTGTCCAAAGCCTCCATCGCGATGATCCTGCCAGGTGAAGAAAGACCCTCCTCCGCATTTGTCTCAACCGCAGTCACTCCAAGCGCTCTCTCCCCATTGATAGTCCCACGCGAAGCCCCCCAGCCTGACAAGGCTCAGGAATCACCAGAGCCACCCAACGTAATCAGGGCCGATGAATGCCCACTCTTGTTTACCCCTTTTAGAACCTTTTTAGCCACTTCTTCTTTGCTTGCTTTCTTGTTATCTATTGTATCTTCCTTTTTTATGCATCAATAGAAATTGAGGGCTTCACCTTATTCAAAAAAATTAACAAATAAACCCCACAAAGACCCCCAAAATGTGAGATCCGTGATTGGAACCCAGAACCACTAGATCCACACCGCCAATTCTGAGAATCTGAAATACCAGTCCATCTCACAAGAATATCACAGGATAATAGCAAGATCTTGTCTTGCCGACCGTCATGAGGTGAGGTCAAGATTCGAGGTGGAATTCCTTGACGCCTAGACACAAGATGGCAGCCTAACCACTCTAACTGCCTGACTGGTTTTGTCTATAGATGCTAGTTCGGTGAAGTTAAGCCCATGGATCCAGTCAAAATTCAGGCTTTACATGTTCTCATGCTCTCCATTAACTCTCACACCCTAGGATCACAGAATCAGAATTGGCTACTAGATCATTGGATGCCCATTCCAATTCCGATCAGGATTTGAAAATCGGCCGATTTTAAGTTAAAAATCCTACCCGGAATCTGTCCAGATCAGTTCTTTAAACCCCATAAAATCGAAAAACAAAACTCAACATATGTGCCTCAAACTGATTCCAATCTGATCGAACCCTTTTTGAACTGGAATCTGCACCGAAAAAGGGGTCAAATAGCGGCCGCGGAAGTGAGCCATATTGGGTCTCTGAGATCCGATGTGGCAGATAAGTCACCGGATCAAAGACTTATTAGGTCTGTTGGACCCGGTAAGCCATGGAAGACGCTGCCATGGCTCAATGCCACAGCAGCCACCATGGGGGACGATTCCGATGAGGATCTCCTGAATTGGTCCAGAACAGGCCAATTCGACTCGAATCTGTACTGATCCAAGCCGATTTCAGCCGATCCCGACAGGAATCTGGCGGGGACCGGATGTCCCGGCCAAAGTCCAATTGCAGGGTGCCAATTCGATCCCAGAATCGGCCAATTCCATTAACCATGTCATGCCTCTCCTCTCTCTTGACAACACCCTAGGGATTCAGAGGCCTCTACGGATTGCCAGTTGCTACCATTGCCCCCTAGCATAGGTTGTTGAGGATGACTGTGCCACAGGTTGCCACCACCAGTTACAACTTACAACTGCTGCTATCGCAGCACAGCTACTGTTACCCTTCTATTACCCGTCTGGCTCCCCCTCAACTATATTGCACAGCTGCAGCAGGTAATTTTCTTCTCATCATCGCCTCCTGTTCCTCCTTCCTACTTCAGTCCTCTATTCCTGTCCTACATCTCTTCCTCTCTTCTCTAGAAGGACATTGAGAAGGGGTTGACTCAAGGTGTAAACAGATCCATGGAATCCGGTAACCTGATCTGAATCCAGAATTCTTATCGGGTTTAGCACAGAGATAAAAAAAATTCAGATTTCACTAAATCATGGAGTCGGAATCAACCACCAGATCGGTGGGTGCCAATTCTGATCCCAATTTGAATCAGATCGGAAAATCGATCAATTTTCTAAAAGAATTTCCAATCTAGAATGCCCAGATCGCTTCTTCAAAAACCCATACAAATATGAAAAAACCACAAAAATCGGCGCCTAAATCAGAATTTGGTCCAATACAATGCTTTTTGAGCCAGAATTGGCACCAAAATGGGGGCGAAACGGCAGCCGTGGTGGCACCCAACCCAGTATACCATGTTGCCATATCCACATTATCAAGTCTCATGACCTGACATGAAGGATCCGGCGACTTTAGGGTCTAGGATTTATGGTGTATCACCAGATCCAGGCTGTCTCCCCTGTCCGATAGGGTAGGGAAGACACTGCCACCGTGGCGGCGTGGGGACCCTTGCTGAAATCGGTCCTGATTCCCAAACAAATTGGGGTTGGATCAGAATCCCCCCAAATTCAGGTCGGAATATGTCGATCTGATCCCGGAATTGGCTGATTTCACAAAACATGGGTCTATGATAGGATAGAAAATTTCGTTCGTTTCAGGTCCCATGTGAATCCTGTTTCAGGTTTCACTATAAGGCATCTTAAATTAAAATCCTTCATCCTTGCCCTCCCAGCCATAGAGTCTCGGTCCTGGCCATCACCCTTCCCCTCGCCATCGCAGGCACCATTGCCTGCCCTTACAGCTGCAAGGTCAGAGTTGTAGATCTACAGTCACCCTTGTCCATGCAGCTGCAGAGTAAAAATTGCTCTCCCCCCACAGCGACAGAGATGCAAACCCATGGATCTTGCATATACTCTCGCTGCCACTGGTCTTGTCTTGCATGTTCTACATGTTCTTCTTCACACTCTGCGACATCTTGAGCCATGCTTTGCATATGTTCCACAGTCTACCGGATGGAGAGAGAGACAGAGAGAGATTGACCTGGGGGATGAAGCCAGTTACTTCATCATCTAGGATGAATCAAATTCCATATCCTTGGAGGAATCGATGGAATGGCTAGCCTTCATAAGAAGAAGAAAGGTTATATTAGGCTGTCTGGTTGGAGGAAGCAAGATAGACCTGCAGCAGCAGTGTTGTGGGCCTCACCAGCCTAGGTGTGGATTATGATGGTAAGATTGAGCATAGGGGAGACCACCGCCCCCCACCCCACCAGCGATGCCGATGGTGGAGCCAAGGAAGACTTGCGAGTTGCCACTTAACTTCCAGAAGGTCCTGGCTCCGGACAGAGCATGATGCCAGGTGGGTGAGGAGAAGCAACTGCAAGTCATACTGGTGTCGGACTTTTGGGAGCACAAAAAGGAGGAATATATTTTCAGATTCAGGTTTTGATCCTGACCCGAAAAAATAATTTATCGGATCTATTCTTGAATACGGGTATACTCTTATCGAATTCGCATTCAGATCTTGAAAAATCAAAGCTGTTTACATCTCTAGGGTTGACCAAAATGGGAATAGGATAATGGGTCTCTCTCTCTCTCTCTCTGTAGAACAACAGTAAAAATAACAGTATCCAATTCCTCAGGAAAGAAGACAACTCAAAAAATGTATAACAACATAGAAAGACAGCCTAAAAGTAACTTTAGAAATATCACCTGGTATCTCCTTTTGTTCTGGGAGACGATATGGCGAGCCTTCACCTGGACGGCTTTTACAGCACTCTTAGATGAATCCACTAGACCTTTTGTAAATGAACCAAAAGCACCAGGTTGCGTGGTCACGGATGAATCCTGAATTTCTGCATTGTCATCTGTTGCGGGAGCTTTGGGAGATGTACGTAACCCAAATCCACTGGTCAAGCGGGCAAAGGTGGATTTTCCAGCATTTCCTTGCTCTGAGTCATCATGAGTTGATGATGAAATTCTTAAATTTTTTGCCCAAGATGTCAAGCTGGAAGTAGAGAGTAAGGATGGAGCATCCCGAGATGAACTATCTTGACTAGCAGGAGGAGAATCAACTTCAGGTTCCGGTGCAGCAGCAGGTGGGATTGATAAGTCATTTTGGGTCAGGTCCATCTTAACCAGCTGGAGTCAGAATCTGCAAAAATTTATTTTGCCGCCCTGAGAAGCAAGAAACAAACAGTTGAACAGCTTATCAGAAAATATCCATTTATATTCATTCAGTAAACAAATACACCCGTTAGATTTTTTATCTTTTTACAACTCCAAAGACACAGGTATATTTTTCCAATAATCATTTCCACCCTTTGTTATGTAGCCCGACAAAGCCAACATGGAACAAAACGTAGAGAAAAAAAAATGGAAAACAATACGATGCCAAAGAGATAAAGGTACATTTTCCCTGACATTAAGTACCACCTAATTATGCCATTCATAGCACAAACTGACATCAAATGCAAAATGCAAAAAGAGAAACTAATAATATAAAACACCCATGTTACTGAAGGAGTCGGGGCATAGTTATCAAGGCAACATGGTATCAAGAATTTCCAGGTCAGGATCAGCCAAGGCCAGTCCCAACTCGAATAGGATAGGATCTGTTGGCTAACTCATCCAAGATCAGCCTGGTTCGGTGTTCCAAAATCTAATAAAAACAGAAAATGGATAATCCAGGTCAAATCACCCCTGTTCGGCAGCTGGGGGCAGCAGCACTCGGCCCCTATATCTTCCATATCCTAGTGTATCATGTCTTCGACCCAATAAACAAAGATCTGGTAACTTGGGTCACTGAATTTAAAGCACATTGGGTCCAATGGACCTGACAGCATCACCGCTACTCCACTGCAGAACAGAGGCTAACAATGTGTCAATGGCAACCCGACCTAAATTGAGATTGGATAGGTCAGGATCGGCAGATCTGGCAATGCTGAGCCCGATCATACACCAATTCCATACTACCACTCCATTTGTCCTAGAATCTCCTACACCCATCATATAACTGACTCCATAATCTAGACCAGTGGACCATAGGGTCAATTACGCCACTCAACCTATCAAGTCCAGCCAATATTTACTTATGACGACATTAGACTGGAGGGAAGATTGCTAGACTCATTGATCACAGAATCAGAATCTGGACCCGGATGGGTGGGTGCCAACTCCTATTCCAATATGGATTAGATCGGAAAATTACCCGATCCATGGAGAGAAAAAACTGATTCTGATCGTAATTGCCCAATCCACGGTAAGAAAAACCAATCCAGAATCAGTCCGGATTGGTTATTCAGAAACCCAAAAAAAACTAAAAAAACACAAAAAAAGTCTTAAGTCACTGGATCCACAGCCTGGCTGGACCAGTAAGGCAGTCTAAGACTCCATTTGCTACGGCCATTGACATAAAAAGGCTAGTTAATGGCTTGCAGAAAGGTGAAGCCTAAACTTCCTTCCGCCCAAAGTCGGCATATGTGCCCCCAACTGACAAGGTGCTCGCCTTGGTATGCAAGTTGTTTCTTTTACAGAAGAAAGCAGTGCTAAGATCTTCTAATTTTTTTACGAAACCTCTTTAGCACCTTACAGATGGAAAAGTATAAAGGAATGCTTGGGAATATTGACTTCACCAGCACACGCACCTATTGATATCAAATTAGTCTCACATTGGTTCCAGTCTGCATTTGGTGAAGTCACTGAAGAGTGGTAAATCTAGATATTTGATTGGAAATTGACCTTTATCAATGTCAAAGCAATTAGAGATTGTGTCAAGTTCTGCACTGATTTAAACCAACAACCTCACTCTTTCTGAAGTTAACTTCCAGTCCAATACTAATTTGAAAGAACAGGATCAAACTGTATGATGTCTCATTGTTTGTGACAAACTGCACAATGTTGGCTTCCCCTATCTCATCCACCACACTGTTCATCAAACCAAATAGGTAGTCCGCATTCTTGACCTAACCTGATGCATCAACGGACTTCAGGAATACGGTACCCTCAGAACAATACACAAGAAAGTTTATAAGTGACCTCCTTGTGATTCCAGTCCACCTATCACACATTACAATGCATTCCCTCTCCTTCCAGATGGTTTTGAATCCATCTATCTATGAGGTCAACTCATTGACCTCCTCATCCAAACCTGTCTCATATATGTACTTTTATGTGGGAGCTTTCAAGTTTCAACCCCGACCCAGTCTCACCAATGGCATCGACCATAGTTTGAAAATAAGGACTCATGGCTGCATGTGCCGAGACACTTACATAAATGTTGGCGTCCAATTTTTACAAACAAAAAAGGCAATGGAGCAGGCCTAGGAGCAGACCGGACAGCCCACAGTTCAGCCAAACTGGACCCAATCAGAAGCCCATGTATGTCCAATCAGAAGCCCATCATTCCATCCTAAAATTAGACAAATTCTGGCCCACAAGGAGGCCTAGCACACAGCCCATAGAAGAGACTGGGCCACAGCCAATTGAGCCCACCTGCAGGCCCACCAGAGGCCTCCTGCTGGCCCAGGAAACCAGGCCCACCTGTGGCCAGGTGTGAACAGGCCCAGCCGCACCAGCCCTGCCACATCAGCAAGCCTGCCAGCTCACCTCCATCCTGCGCACCATGCTGCCACCTCAGCAACCCATCAGTCAGTTGAGGGAGAGGGAAGATGAAGAGACAGCCAGGCAATTAAGCAGGGTTTAATGGGATTAAATAGAGTAACCTCCAAGGAGGGAGGCCAAGGGTCAGCAACTGTCCATCGACCAGCCTCTTCATCTCCCCCCAAGGATTCCGGAATCGGAATCGATTCCGATTCCGATTCCCAGAATCGGCCGGAATCGGCCGATTCCTGGGAAGGGAATCGATTCCGGAATCGGTCGGAATCAGTTTTTTTTTTCGGATTTTTTTTTTCGTCAAAAAATTTCAAAAAATTCAGAAAAAATTCTAAAAAAATAGGAAATGAGTTAGATAAATTTTAAAAAATCACCAATGCATGATATCCACAAAACCACATCATACAAATACTAATGAACACCAATTGAAGACTTGAAGACTTGAAAGTTAAGTACATATTCCAATTCCATTTATTCAAATATCAAAGAGTTGATACATCATCAAAAAAAAAATTACATCATATCAATCTACTACCAATATCTAGGATAAAGATGTGGGTCGTCCTCCTCTCCCCTGCCGTGACGCTCCTCCTCGTGCTCGGTCTTGAATACCGTCCGGGACCATATCCATATGAAAATAATGCCGATGCCATGCCACCGGTCGTACGGATCGGACGCGGGACGACCGGGACGTAAGCGAGAGGATGGGAGCTGGTGGTGTAATCCACCGCCAGTCAACCCGGCCAAATGCCGGACATCGTGGCTCCATAATATAAGACCGCGGTGTGCGCTCGTCCGCCGTGTAATACGGCTTTGGGAAACCGTGAATCGGTGACTCAGGCCGGTGGCGCGATGGCTGCGTCGGGTATACACTCCTCGTCATCATCACCCGAGGAGGAGAAGGAGCTCGCGCATCGTCATCCGGCCGACATGACGCCCGACCTCTAACTTCCTTCTCTTTACCTCTTCGACCATCTCTCGAACTACCGTAAAGTCCGAACCCAAAGTTTTTTTCAATCGTGCAAATCCTCCCATTCTCCGTGCGAAATCACTTTTGTTTTCGTCCTCCGGACCGCGAACGGGCCGGCAGCGGCCGCCGGGACCGAGTTGGAGCCGGAGGCTGGGGCGCGACAGGTGGTCGCCCCATACCGCTGGGCGAAGAAGGCCCCGCCTCGAGTCGTGGTAGTAGATGGAGGTGGAGTGGAGCATCCTCCTCGGCTTCAACACCATCCAACTCTCCTTACGCCTACGCACGGTCATCGGGATCAAACTCGTGCGTGATCCCCCGGCTTCCCTCTCCTCTATCCAGAGGCAAGTGCATGCTCCTCCCCGGAAAATACGGTCCCGTACGTCCACCTCCTCGGGTGGTGGTGTGGCGGAGGAATGCCTCTGCTCGTACGGGCCACCGCGAACCGTGCAAATCGCTCCTCGCCGATCTTCTCGCCGATCCTCGATGTTCTTTACGCGTGCCCCGCGTGTATAATGACGAAGATCGACTTCTCCGCTCGGTCCGAGGTCAACTTTGTTCCTCCTTTTGGTATGTATCGAGTTGAATGTACTCCGATTCCTCTCGCTGGGAGGAACCGGTGCTCGCTCAGAATCCTGATACTAATGGCCGCAAGTGGATTCCATCCCCTCCTGCTGTTCACCTGAGTCCACCACTCAGTTGCAAGAAAAACTCAAGAAGAGAAAAGGAAACCAATTAGCCCATCATCAAGAATAACTTGTATGAAAAGAAAAGAAATTGCTCATCAAACTATTACTTATACCGGGTGACACTTTGTCAACCGAATATTTCGAGTCGTCGCATACGAGTATACACCGACCCTCCCGTCACATGTACACGCATCGAAACATTTAAATAAAAATTTAGTGTTCGCTAATGCTAGTCCAAGGTATTTAATGAACTCTAACTTACTTCTATCTCACCTCTATCCCGTCCCGCCGAGATCGGCACAAACGCGCCGGATAACCGCAAGTGTACCCCGCATCACTCGTCGTCGTTCACCACTTTGTCCTCCATATTGGATGCGGGGTTCAAAAAGTATCCCGCAAGATTTTATTAGTTAACACCGCGCATATAAGATAATTATACATCAAAAATAATTTAAGAACGAGTTACCTGCGTACGGACATCGTGGTGCAAGGTCTTGTCCCATCGGTCATCGATGATTTTCCACCACTTTTTGTAACCTCACGGGATTTTTTTCTTTAATTTTCAGCTTTGCCGGTCCATGCATCACACAAGCAGTGCCCGTACGGTCCACATCGTCCGAGTCTACCAACCTCGAGACAACTACGGTGGCTCGATGATTGCCAAATAGTAGGCAATCCTCTCCCCAAAACCTCTTGTCGGTGATACGCTTCTCGGACACAAGAATCTCCAACTCTTTTTGTCGTCACGGGTTGTCCACCATATAGTTGTAATACTCCTCGTCGCGCGAACCTAACCAATGCAAGTACCGTGCCGGTGTAAACTCTCCGTGTGATGAAGTTCGGCGGCAAATCGTGTCGGACCGGGCCTCGACAAGATCGTGCCCTCCTCGCGTGAGATCTCGTGATATGAGGAGGCGGGGATGCGAATAAATAAAGGGAACCGATGGTCCGCGCTGCTCGACAAGTGTAGATACACCCTCCTCCTCGCTTTATATCCTCTAAAATGAGATCTATGGAATGTCTTGCACACAGGGCACCCGTAAGACGTGCTTCCTCTTCTCCATCAACTTCCTCCCGTAGGCTCGCCTTATATGATGGTTCGTTGTCGGTGACAACCCGAGACCACATTCTCCTCCCCCATCTCCTCCACCACTCCATCCATCCGAGAGAGAAAAATGAAGTCGGCATTTTTTATCTTCCCAGAAGCATCTACCGACTTCAAGAATGTAGTCCCCTCAGAACAGTACACCAAGAAGTTTATCGTACTCCTCTTTGTGATACCTGTCCACCCATCGCACATGATTGTGCAACCCCTCTCCTTCCACACCAACTTGAACCCCTCCATCCACTCCCTCAACTCCCCGGACCTCCTCATCCGTGCCGCCGTATACGTGTCCGCTACCCGGGCTTGCAAACCCGTGGCCCGACCTCACCCACGGCATCCACCATCGTGCCGGAAGTAGGGGCTGGTGGCCGTACGTGCCGGGATGCCTACATCGAAGTTAAAAAAAATGGGATCGGGGTAAAATTAAGTTTTAGTAAACGAAATGTGCATAATGTCAAATTTAATTTAAAAAGTGATACTGCGTACGTAAAAACCAACGACAATGTGGCGAACGGCTCTCTTTGCGGCCGTCGTAGCCTTCACCCCTTTCATTGCTCGCTTTATCCCCGTCCGCCGGCCTCGTTTCCTAAATAAATACTCGTCACTCGGTGTAAATCGAGTGCGGTGAAGTGGAACGGCGGTAGGCTCCTCGTCTCCCCGGGGTCGAGGCTCTCGGTCCCGAGTAGGGCGAGCCGATGCCGATCGGCCCAAAGGGGCGGGTCAACTACGGACCCGGACCCTCCCGCTCCCCTCCTCCTCCTCCTCGGCCCGATGCACGCGCTGGGCGTGGCTAGCACGTCTCGGCTCGAGTCCGTGGACTCGTCCTCGCTTCCGGCTCCGGGCCGAGCCGCCGCGCCTTCTTGCCTTTCCCTTTCCGGGAGGTAGGCGAATCGCCCTCCCTCCTCTCGAGTAGCTCGTCCCCGCAACTCCTCCCTCTCGCTCGATCCGAACAGCCCGTTGAGAGGCTCTACTCGCGTATCCTCTCGTCTCCTCACTCTTCTCCCCGGGCACCTTGTCACATTTCTTTACATTCCCACCTGTTCCGCAATATGTTGTTTCGACCCGGAACACCCCCCCGTTCATCTCCTTCCCGCACCACCGCACCGCACCCTCTTCCCGACTAGGTCTACCGTATACGCCCGTGTTCCCAACCCACGTCGGAAGCACGCGTGCGCTTGATCGGCCATTGCTTATATCTGCAAAAATTGTAAACAATGCACTAAAATTGATTAGATAACATAAAAAATGATTTAGACGCTGTTCGGGAAGCGACAACCCAAGTAACACACCATTCGGTATGTTTAAAGGGTTACGTAGTTGCGGAAATCGTCGCAAAATAACGTACGGGATATCCGGAATTTTTCCCGTGCGAAAATGAACTTAAACGGATAGTTTAAAACTTGGACTCGGACTAATTCGGTCGGAAATCACAAGGTTTAACGACGCTCGGACTCGTCGGAAACGCGTAAGAATGGACGTACGAAGTGTTCGGCGAAGAAATCTTACCAAAAATCGGTCAAAGATCGAAGAAGACGTTGATTCAAGGCGGATCGGAGCTTGGATCGGCGGAATCGGCTGAAGGAATCGGTCCGAATCGGCCGGAATCGCCGAATCGCCCCGGGGAATCGCCGGAATCGCCGGAATCGCCCGGTGGAATCGCCGAATCGCGGAATCGTGCCGAATCGCCCCCGGATCGACGGATCGCTGCACGATCGCCGGATCGATGCCGGAATCCGGCGAGGAATCGCTGCGGAATCGCCGGAGACGAGCCCTACCGCCGCGGGATCGAAGGAATCGACCGCGGCGGTCGATTCCGGCCCTTTAGGAGCCGGAATCGGTTCGATTCCCGGTCCGGATCGAACCGGGAATCGAACCGGGGCCGGTTCGACCGGTCTTCCATCGGAATCGGTCGGATCGACCGATTCCACAAGGAATCGGTCGGAATCGGATCGATTCCGACCGATTCCAGTCGATTCATACCGATTCCGCGGAATTATTCCCGGAATCGGTCCTTCCGCCAGGAATCGGATCGGAATCCACCGATCCGATTCCGGAATCGGTCGGAATCGGTCCGATTCCACCGATTCCGTAATCTATGTCTCCCCCTCAGGTCTATAAAAGAGCAGGGGCGCGCCAGCTTCAAAGGAGGAGGAGGAGGAAGCCGACAGGCTGCTGGAGTCTCTACTGCCCCTTGTGCCTCTGCTGCCCCTTGCGCCTCTGCTGCTGCTGTCCCTCCTCTGCTGCCCTCTGTTGTGCGCCTACCGCAGAAGCCTGTCTGCGGCCAGGAGAAGAAGAGAAGAAGAAGAAGAAGAGAAGGAGAAGAGGGACAGGTGGGTAAGAAATTGCATAAATATGTAGCCCTCTATGGGCACCCCCTCTTCTTCTCTCTCTTTGACTACTCTACCTCCTCCCATGGATGGGCCGACCCAAAGTTGCCCCAAATACGACCTGTTTTAGCCCATGGAGCACCCCCCCTTTAATAGGTCGTTTTATGCCCCTTTGCATACCCCCCTTTAGCAGGTCAAAGGCCCCTCTATTCGGCCCATGTTCAGTCCACCTGAAGACCCACCAATCAGGCCCAAAACAATGCCCTGTCCGACCCCTAGACAGAGCCCTGTCTGGTCCTCAATCCAGGCTCATTTCGGCCCAATCAAGTCCACCTATGCAGCCTCTGCCGGGTCTCCAAAAAAAAAACCGAAATCTGCCCAGTCAAAATGCCCTTGTGCAGGCCCAAACTGGTCACCTACAGTACCTCTTGGCAGCACCCCTTAGGGCTCTAGGTGAGGGTGGATGTCCCGGACCCTTTCGGAACCCGTACGGCAGGCCGATCGTTTGTTCGGGCAGGCCCTCAATCTCCAATCCAACCATCTCCCTTTTGGCTCATCCAAGCAGCCCCCAAATCCCCCTCAATCCAGGCCCACTTCGGTCCATTTGCGCCCCCCTCCCTGCCGGTCTCCTAAAACAGAACCTGTCCAGCCCTTTGTGCAAACCCAAACAGGTTCATTCAAATCGGTCCCAAAACCAGACCAAACAGCCCTTTGTGCAGGCCTATTCTGGCCCACCTAAAACCAAACCAAAACAGCCCCTTTGTGGCCCAACCGAACAGGCCCTCAAACAGGTCCTGTTTACTCCAAAAGAAATGTTTGAAGTCCCCTCCAGCAGCCCCTTTGTGGCCTACCGAGAGGACAGTCCAGGGAGTTCCAAACAGGGGCAAGTCTGCAGCAGCCAGTCAATGTACAGAATCTGCCATTTTTAGCAATGGTGGGTAAGGGTGGATGTCCCGGACCCTTTCGAAATCCGTACGACGAGCCGATCGTTTGTCCGAGCGGGCCCTTACCCTACCATCAAGACAGTGGAGGCACAAGCAAGATCAGCAGGCCCTTCCGGCCCAAGAAGAACAAACTGGGCCCTCCGAGCCCTACAAATTGAAGCCTAGCTTTGAACGCCGATGGAACATGGACCGGCCCGAAGTAGCCTTCAAAAAATCAAAAAAATCAAAAAATCAGAATGCGAAAGCAACATCTAAATTAAGGAGCTTCACCCCTAACGGGGAACTCCACCTTGGACGAGAGCATGGGCATGTTCCCGTAGTCGTCGATCCGAATGAGGGCGCGGGCAGGTTCCCATAGCCGTCGATCCTTCCCCCAATTTGGCTAAGTATAAAGCTGGCCATTTTGGATGGGTAAATTTCACTAAGTTGGAAAATAACCGGCATGCCGTCGTAATGCCGAAATTTTTTCAAAGTGGTGAAAAGAAACATATATTGGGAAAATGATCAATCATATTGTACACCGATGTACTTCACCCCATCTTTCAATGAAATGAAATCTTGATGTCATCTTATGGTGTGTAAAGTCGGGCACTCAATAGTAGCCCGATGGGCCGATCGAGATGCAAACCATCAAACAAAATAAACAACACAAAATAAATCTGAAAATTCCATACCAAAACAAAAAACCAGATCTGAAAATTCAAACAAAAAGCAGAATTTAAACAAACCTGAAATTCAAATTTGAAATCATACCGATTCAACCGAGTAACCGAACCCCAACCAAAAGTGAACCAGTTCTAAAATAAATCAATCAAAATCTGAAAACATAAGAATTGCAGATTTAGATCAAATCTGTCAACACCTGAATTTCAGAATTCGAAAACACACAAAAAAACTCAGATTCAAACAATCTGCAAACACACAAAAATCAGATTTGTTCCGATCTGTAAACACAAGAAATTTCAGATTTCAAATAATCTGTAAACAACACATTCTAACCCACCTTAAAACACATCCAAAATCAGGTTTTGACAATTTGGAAATTCATTTAAAATTCACCAAACCTTGTTTCAATAAATGACAAAGATCAACCTTTTTCAAAAGAAACTAAACAAACAACATTCCGAACATTCAAACAAAATAGATCAAAATCAACTCAAAACCCAAAAATTGAAAAAATTGAAAAAATTTAAAAAAAAACTCGAAACATCAAATCAAAACCTCCACAATGTTTTAAAAATGTTTCGAACAATCAAACCCAAAATAAATCAAATCAAAATCCAAAACAAATCAAAAATCAAACAACAAATCAAACAAATTGATTTGAACCCAAAATCAACCAAACCGACTCAAAGTCGATCAAAAATCAAAAATCAACAAACCCAAACAAATCAGTTTACATCTCATCGGACCCAAAAGGCCGCTGCCCTTTTGAGTTCTTTACTTTTCTGTGGATGTACATGTCTCCGAAAAATAGGTTGCGGCGACGGTTAATAAAAGGCATTCGAGTCATTGCTCGCTGTAAGCTAACGTCGGATACTCGCACTATCCAGCGGAGAAGGGTAAAAAATGAAATTTTTCAAAGAACCCGAATCTCGGTTCTTATATTTTTTTTAAACTATCACTGTACTACCTAATATTTTAGGTATCACCTATTTTCCTAAATAAGTCCGTGGTATCAAAAAATGTCTTTCTTTATCAAGAACAGACGTAAAAAAGAGGTTCACACAATAAACAAAAACAAAAGAAGAAAATATCCTTGTTAATAGAAATGTCTAAGTCATTAAAAAACCATCAACATCTTTATCAAATCTTTTCCTGCATATAGAAAGAACTTCAACATATGCTTTAGGGCTATCTTCGCAGCCCCAGTCGAGACCTTCACTCCTTTAAATGCTTTTTTATACCCCTTTGGCCTCTGCCACTCTCCCTGTACATGGCGGTGTCTCCCATTAGCCGAACAGAATGTGTCCGACGGAATTCAAGTTCTCGAACAGGGCGTGTGCCCGCCCCCACATCAGAATGTCTAACAGGAGGAGGAGCAGCCGAACCTCATGCTCCTCGTCTTCTTTCCGCATCCTAACGGGCCTGAGCCCTACTCTCATGTACAACTCTCCTGACCTGAGCCTCTTCCTCATTTGATGAAGATGAAGAATCAACTTGGACCCTTTTATATGCTAGTCATTTCCCTTTCTTACTCTTTCCGGCCATAAGATCGGTGTCCCTCTGACCTAGCAACTCGTCATATAGGTCTTGTCTCTGACCAATTCTCACATCTCTCTGTGATGTCCTTCCAGTTAAATAATCTCTCATCTCCTCCCTAAGCTCAGTCGGCACTTTATCGCACTTCTTTACATTGCCACCCATCCCGGCTATATGTTACTTTAGCCGATACACCTCCATTCATATCTTTCTGACACCACTTGCATCTAACCCTTTTCTTCTCTGAATCAAGGAGATGATCATGTTGCCATCCAATGTCGCGAAATTCTACGGGGTCGGTGTCATGCTCCACGTCCAACATCTTATCTACACCACATAAAGTCATACACAAAATTAACCCAATAAATTCCACCCCCCCAATGGGGAATTAAACAACCCCCCTGCTGAAGGAAGGGATTATCATTATCCGGAACAGTCACCCCTTCATCATCCTCGAATGATTAGCACCCCTTCGGGGGTGCAATTGAACCCCCATTGGGGAGTTTAAAACCCTAAACCTTAAACCCTTTGGGGGTGACTGTTCATCACCCCCGAAGGGGTGATTAGCACCCCTTCGGGGGTGCAATTGAACCCCCATTGGAAGATTAAACCCCCCCATGGGGAATTACATAACCCCCCGTGAAGAAAATTTGTTTATGGATCAGTCTACATGGGGCAAGATCTCGACGATCTCGTATCTCGACCCCTTGGCGAGACCGAGATTCTCACGAGATCTCGGCGAGATGGAAAACCATGCTCGTTGTCAGTAACAAATTGCACAATGTTGTCTTTCCTTATCTCATCCACCACACTGTTCATCAAACCAAACATGTAATCCGGATTCTTGACCTAACCTGATGCGTCAACAAATTTTAGGAATATGATACCTTCAAAATAATACACAAGAAAGTTGATAAGTGACCTTCTTGTGATTCTCGTCTACCCATCACACATTACAGTGCACCTCCTCTGCTTCCAGATAGATTTGAATCCATCTATCCAAGAGGTCAACTCATCGACCTTCCAAACCAGTTTCATAAATGTACTTAAACATGGGAGCTTTCAACTCTGGCCTAGTCTCACCAATGGCATCTACCATAAGGACTGGTCGTTGCATGTGTCGGGACACTGACATCAACCAAAACAAAAAGAAGACATCATTGTTAGCACAAATTTCAAAAATATTCAGCACATATGAATAATAAAAGTTTACATCTTCATAATTTATATACCTGCGTGTAGAAAGAATTTAACCATTGCTTCATGGCTTTCTTTACAACCCGAGTCGTGGCATTCACTCCTTTTAATACTTGTTTTATCCCTTTTTGGTCTCTGCCACTCTCACTATACATGGCAGTGTCCGCCGTCGACTGAATTAAATATGTCCGACGGAATTCGGGTTCTCGAACAGGGCATCGTGTCCCCTCCCTCACATCAAAATGTCTGGCAAAGTCACCTGAACCTCCTGTCCCACTTCTTTTTTCTTTATCTTCACGAACTTGAGCCCTACTAGGATCCATGGCTCTCTTCACCTGAGCCCCCTCTTTATCTTCTGAAGATGATGAATTAACTTGGACATGTGCTTGTCTTTTTCCTTTCTTACCCTTCCCTACATAACATCGGTGTCTCTCTGACCTAGCAACTCATCATGAAGTTCTTGTTTCTACCCAATTCTCATCTCCTTCTGGTATGCTCTTTTAGTTAAGTAGGCTCTTATCTCTTCCCTAAGCTCAACTGAGACCTTATCACACTTATTGACATTACCACCTATACCGGTTATATGTTGCTTGAGGCGATATACATTTCTATTTATGTCTTTATGACACTATTTGCATCTCACTCTTTTCTTCTCAACATCCAGTAAATGGCTTTGTTGTCATCCAATGTTGCGATATGCAGCCATGCAAGGGCACCTTGCTCCTCATCCGAAATATTATCTACATCCACATAATCACATTAAAAATTTCAAATAACATCATCACCCTCTTTGAGGTTAGAAAATTGGAAAACCACCCTCAAAGGGGTGGTTCATCACAGCCACCCCTTCGGGGGTGAACATGTTTATCACCCCCGAAGGTTCAAGGGTGATTGTTTATCACCCCCAAAGGGATGATTAGACCCCCCCCCTTCTTTTAAATTCACCCCCAAAGGGGTACTAAGGCATGAGCACCCCTGGGTGTTAATTCACAGCAGCCACCCTCAGGTTGTTTGGTCGATTGCCTATTGCTGGAGGGGAGCCGAAAGGGGGAAAAGGGGAAGGGGACGCAAGGATCAGAGTCCCCCCCTAAATTTATTTGTTTAGTGTGCTGATACCCAAAAGATTCATATATGTCTAGAAGGTTGAGTTTCTGGTGGTCCTCTATTTCTTACCGTCCAAAATAACCCACCATTCCCATTCTTCAAGATCATCAAGCTTTTTAGAACATTATTTTCAACTAGATATGTCATATGATTGATAGCCAGCAAAAGCTGTCTTCTAATTTTTCTCATGTCATAGGAATTTGAAGTGTAGGATGCTCTGCAGCATATTGCCAACAAGAATTTGGAAACCCATTACTTTGGAAATTTTAGGTTCCAGTCAAAAATAACAAGCCAAACAGAAAGAATCAATTTTGAGACCTTTGAGACCCCATTAAGCTAATTTTCTATTACACACAACTCCTGATCAAAATCTCCACATCTACTCTCAATATTAAAGTGGTTCAATCTTCTCCTAATTTCTGATGAGCAACGCCAAGGTTCTACTTGTTATCTATATTATGCACAAAAAAATGAAATTCTGAGTCTGATTCATAGTTTTGGGACCGGGAACAGGGATCGGCCGGCAGCCAAGCCCTGTATATAGCCATTTCATAATCAACACAGTTCCATGGGCTTTTTGTGTATATCTGGAAGCAGTTTCTGTTCTGCCCCAGTTACATGTGATGCAAAAGACGAAGGTGTGGCTTACATCATTAATCACCTCCTTAGAGCTTGAACTTCGTATTAATATCTATTAATTTGTTCCATTACATCCATTGGATACGTGCAGTTTGTTGAGTCACTAACTACTCACTATGTATTTGCACTTGGAGTCGCCCGATTTCTGAGCTGTGCACATTGGATACTTCAGGTATGATTTCAGAGAGTATATGACTGTTGTAATTTATCAAAGCTCTCCTTTTCTTGTTTAGATCTACATACAGCTCTTACTAGCACATCTTTTAGCGGTAGTACTGTGCATATGGGCTTTCAAGTTGTTGAGCTTGGCCTGAGGACAGTCTTGCAGCCATGATGAAAGATGGGTTTATGATTTTTAACAAATTGATACAGCCGTTTAGCCTGCTTGACTGAATAACAGACTGAGTAATAGGAATCCCCGCAAGCTGGTAAGAGGCGCATAAGATCATCCTTCAGATGCAAACTACCAAAGAGCTGAACGGATGGTTCAAAATTCATCAATCCACCAGAAAAACATTTGGGACCGCGTTCGATAAATTATCGTGAAGAAGGTTAAGGACGACAAGCGTTCGATGATCAGAGCTTGCAATTGCAACTACCACAAGACGGCCGATGATCAACACGGAGGAGGATCTCCGGTCTCCCAACGCGACGTGGATGTAAAACATTTGGGAGACAAGATCAAGGGGCCACATAAAGAATCAGTCGCAGGCTGTAAGGAGGCGCACAGAATCATCCCTCGGCACCAAATGAGAAGGAAGAAAAGTATGGACTAATGGATCTAAACCGAGGCACAGACTGAAGCGCAGGATCTTGAATCCGTAAATCAACATTTAACTAGCCCTAAAATAGGAGAAGACATGCGTACCACGGAGCTTCGATGATCGGAGAGCACATCACAAGCACGAGGAAGCCGACGATCGACGTGGAGAAGGAACGAGAACGATCGACCGCCGAGAAGGTTCTCGCTCGAATCTCGAGTGCTGCCCCTTCTACCGAATACTCGGATGGGCCGCGAGGTCGTCCGCCGCTGCCCCGAGATGGTCGAGAGCGACTCGGGTCTTGTATGGATATCCAACTGGTTCCGCGTACCCATACAAGACCCGAGAGCGGCATTTTCTTGACCGTTTGCTATATCATATCATGTCAATTTTACATTTTTATTTACATATTTGGGGTTCCGCATGCAACTGGTTATTTTGGTTATTGGAGGTCGGGTGTCAACACAATCCAGATATCATAATGCAGTCTTTTTTTTGGTCATGGCGCAGTGGTATTCTGCGCGGGGATGCCGCCCACGACGGGGCGGATACGCCGGGTTCGAATCCGGGATCAAACGCCCCGCAGGGCGATGGTGTCCCACTCCGCCAGGAGGCGGGGGACAAGATATCATAATGCAGTCGACAACGTCACCAACACCCTGCGAATAGGGTCGACCAAAGATTAAACTCAAATTAACATTTTAAATATGACAATTTTAAATATATATTTATATATATTGTATATATTATAAAAATAAACTTTGAGCAGATCTTAAACAAGATAGAACGGACATTTTTTTGCCCGGTTTGATGAACACTCAGATAATATCCGTACCAAAATATTCGTTCCAGCGGATGTCTTATAATCAGATATTATCCACTTGAACAGGTACAAATCTATTAACGAATTTGAAATTCTTTTATAATTTTAGTCTGAAACTTGATATTAACCAAAAGTGGTCAAAATCTATCTTCGGATCTATGAAAAATCTATAATATTCAAGACGTGAGACGCTAGAGGCAAAGAAAGGGCCCCATAAGACAGGTGCATCAGGTTTGATCTCACGGAAGGTATATATTTTAATATAATTAACAATATATATTTATATAAAGATGAGTAACATAAAAAAACAATAATATTTTTAAGACCCACGTGGTAGTATCGAGAGTTTCGGGTAAGGAAAGAGAATTTAAAATTAAGGAATTTGGACAACATGAGCGAGACCAAAAATACCAAGACTTTTTTTTGAACAAAAACAAACTACTATATATTCAAATCAAACTAGAACAGTACAACAAGTTACAAAGACTCATGTAAACAGAAAGACCAACTAGGAGGACAAAGACAGATAACATACGGATCGATATTAAGTTATCCCACAAAGTGAGATAAGGCCACAAATCGATCTTAAAGAAAGATCGAACAGTATGGATAAAAGCTCCACTAAGGGAGTTAACCATTTGGCTCGAGACTGGATAATCACACCAAAGAGGTGTGGATGTTGCCCAGACTAACAGTCTCGAAGAAAAGATCGTGGCAAAGGACCAAACAGAGGAGCACAAAGAAGCCAACGACATGACCATAACAAGAAACAGTGGACACCTAAAGAAAGACAGACGTAGATAAACCGAACTCCATGCTCGCAGTGCACAGCAAAGAACCAAAATACCTAAAACCAAATTTAGGTGGAACACTGCGACAGGAGAGACACTATACGACCTAGACATTTATGGGAGGGAGGGGGTCCCTCCCTCCCGATCCACAATTACAACAAAATAGCACAAAAAAGAAAACCTGACTGCCGAGCAAATCGGTTAAGTGAGATGGCTGGACTCTGGATTGCTGTTAATCTGCCTGCCGAGGAGCCTCGGCGAGGAAGCAGGTGAGGAAGCACACCACGGCCGACTTACGTAGGCAAAACACGGAGTGGCAGGACCGAAGATGCTCACGACAACGGATGGGACAATGATAGAAGAGGGCTGGAGAAACAAAGGTTTCGATTAAGGGGTTGTGGGAGCGGTTGGGATGACGAGGGCGAGGGTTCCGGCGAGGACGCCGAGGTACTTCCGCCCCAAATCCGAAGCGTCCGCCGAGAGCACCGACAGGGAGATGGTTCCGGCGAGGACGCCGAGGGTCGACGGAGCGAGGGTTCCGCCGAAAGCGCCGATGGCCACCGGAGCGAGGGTTCCCGCCTGGCAGCTTCTCGCCGGTTCGCCGGGGGAGGATGCCGCCGCGGAGGAAGCGGCGCACGGGGGTTCCGCCGGCGGGGAGGCCGGACGAGGGTTCCGCCAAAGGGGGGCTTCGGCGCAGCGTCGGCGCAGGGCACAGGGTTCCCGCCTGGCAGCTTCTCGCCGGTTCGCCGGGGGAGGATGCCGCCGCGTAGGAAGCGGCGCACGGGGTACCAAGACGACGAGATGTTTTAACACCAGAGGGCTCCAGGGGTAGAGGTGCAAATGAACCAAGCGGATGTTAAACTCAACTCGTTTATTTTACACGAATTAAATTTTGAATTCAAATTTTAACGAGCATATTAAATTCTTATTTAGACTTCATTCGTTTATCAATCGATTAGAATCGAATTCAAACTCAAATAATAATTAAACTAAAATTCACGATAAAATTTAAACTATATGCAAACTAATTTATAAAATTCAAAATAAATGATTATTTGTGAAACTATAATTTATTTATAAAACTCAATTTAAATTTAATTTTAAATTTAAATATTTAAATATATAAAAATAATAATATATAATTATTAATATTTGTAAATTAATTTTTTAAAAAATATATTCAATATGATATATAATCCACTCATTCGCGAATTTATCAAATCGAACAAGAGTCTATTCAAACTCGAAACTTGACTCGTTCACCAAGTCAAATTTTATTTTTTTGCTCGAACTTATTCATTTAGGCCACGTTTGGTATCAGGATAAGGTGGGATAAACCTGGTTTATCCCCTATCCTTCGTTTGGTAGACAAATAACATTCATCTTAACCTGGTTTAATTTAATCCGGTTTATCCTTGAAAATGGGGTTAAACTCATGGATAACCTATCCCCTCTTTTTAGTGGGATAGGGTCCATGTTTGGGGGATACGATTCTCGCGCGGCTGGGGTTGGACGCTCGCAGCTGGCAGCTCCGGCGGGAGGGGGAGCTGGCAGCTCCGGCGGCGGGGAGCCACCGCAGGGGGTGGGGGGGGCGCTTCCGCGGGAGGGGGAGCTGGGAGCTCCGGGGGGAGGGGCTGAACGCCGCCGTCCGGTGGGGAGCTGCCGCGGGAGGGGGGGGCGCTTCCGCGGGAGGGGGAGCCGGCGGCGACTCCGGGGGGAGGGGGATGAGCGCCGCCGTCCGGCCGAGGAGCCGCCGCGGGGGGAGTGGGAGCCGGGAGCTCCGGGGAGGGGGCCGAGCGCCGCCGTCCGGCGGGGAGCCGCGGGGGGAGCTCCGGGGAGGGGGGTGAAGGGGGACGCCGCGGGGGGGGGGGGGGAGCTCCGGGGGGAAGGGGGTGCCGCGGGGGAAGTGGCGTCCGCCGGGGAGGAAGGGGCGTGCCGCGGGGGGAGTGGCGTCCGCCGGGGAGGAAGGGGGTGCCGCGGGGGGAGTGGCGTCCGAGGAAGGGGGGTGCCGCGGGGGAGTGGCGTCCGCCGGGGAGGAGGGGGGTGCCGCGGGGAGAGCGGCGTCCGCCGAGGGGTGCCGCAGGGGGGGGGGGCGTCCGCGGGGAGGAGGGGGCGGGCGGCGGCGGGCGTCCGCCCGCCGGGAGGGGGGATTATATTTTTTTTGATTAAGTCAATTTAAACAATTTGGTTTAGTTCAATTTAAATCGGTTTAGATATTTTTTAAATCGAATCAAACCGAAAGGGTCCCAAACCGAACCGAATGAGTTGGTTCGATTTGATTTCTCGGTTTGAACTGTTTTGTGCCCACCCCTAGTCGGAAAGAAAGGGCGGGGAGCGGCTCCGCGGGAATCACCGTCCGTCTCCGTCCGCCGGGTTTTGTCTGCAGGGAGGGCGAACTGAACTCCGTCCGAGTTTAAACTTATATATATATATTTAAATAATATTTTAAATTTATTATATAAATGTGTAAATAAGTTAAGATATTTATGAATTTGTTATGAATAATAAAATAAGATAATATAAAAAATAAAGATAAAAATATAAAAATTTAAAGTTATCCTCAAATTTATTGTTAACATACAAACATAGGATAAAATTATCTCTAAACCTATCCTAAGTCAAACCAAACGTAATAAGGATAGGGTCAACCACAAGGATTGGTTTATCCCTATCCCCATTAAATTTATCCCGATACCAAACGACGCCTTAAGGTAATAATCGAACCGAATTTTTATCGATTAGTTTCATGCCTACCGAAAATTGTTAGTTAATTCGATCATACCAATGATCAAACTATCCCCAATTGTTCCGGAACGGAATCTTACCGAGTAATATAAACCAGGGTTGCAAGGCACGGTACAGAGATTTTACATAATTTATTGATCTACCGAAACATGAGCTTGACGGCAAACACTAGATCAGGATTCAGTTCTTCCAAGGACCAACAGATGGCAGGAGCCACAGCTCAACCCCTGGTCCGGTAGCTACTTCAGATTCTCATCAACACCCTCGCCATCAATTTATTTCCATTTCAACTTTTTTCTATGTCCACAGCAGTATTTTATTTTTCCCTGTGGCGATCGATCGGTTTACTGGTTACCCCTTACAGCTTGCTGGAGACGGCGATGGAGCGGGACTTGGGCTTGGGAGGGGAAGTCTCCTTGGGCGCCACCACCGTGAGCACGCCGTTCTCCACATGGGCTTTGATGTGATCGGCTTTCACGTCGTCCGGCAGCGCGAACCGCCGCGAGAAATCCCCCTTGCCCCTCTCCGCTACGTGCCACACCGACTCCTTCGACGGCGGATCTTCCTTGGACGAGGCCGCTGCCGCACCGTGAACGTGGAGCACGCCCCCCTCCTCCAGCTGCACCTTCACTTCATCCCTACCCAGCCCTGGCAGTACCACCGATCGGCCGCCTCGTCACAGACGGTCGGACGAAATTGGGGGGAGTAGGGAGAGATATCGGAGAGGAGGAGACCGGGGAAGGGGGGACCGTACCTGGGACATTGATCTTGAAGATGTGGGCGGAGGGGGTCTCGATCCAGTCCGCCAGCCCTGCGGACCCGGCGCTCCAGTCGCCGAGGGCGGCGGCGGGCCGCCAGAAGAGGCGTCGGAGAGGGAAGCTGAAGAAGTCGTCTGCCATGGATGCCGATCGGTGGTTGGTGGCGGAGAGGGGCGATGGCGGTCTTTGTAGGGCGGGAGAGGATTGTTCCAGAGAGAGGGAGACGGTCCAGACGGAGGCTGCACGTCATCACTAGAACGTTCCAGAATGTCTCGGACTTTTGTTATTTTTTCGATTTCTTGTTTTTTCAATGTTTATAAAATTTTAAATTAAAATAAAATATGAATCGATTAATAATATAAAATTATCATCTTCGGAAAGATACGATAAAAAAACTAATGAATATATATATGATTAAACAAGGTGAAAAATAGCAAGATAAAACAAAAAGAAGACACTTTTTTTTCTTTTTTTTCAAGATAGAAAACTTCTAAAAGCAGTCACACATCATTTTTAACAAATTTTATTACAAAAACATAAAATGATAAAAAAACTTAATTTTATGAGACAAGCAAACACCCTATTATTATTATTATTATTTCATAATCAATTAAATCAAAAGAAATGGGTATTTAGTCAATTAATTTTGCCACAGACCAAAGACTTACACATGAAACGAAAATACCAAATTAAGTCAACGCAAACGCCACTAACTAGCTCAAAAATTATACTAAATGATAATCTCTCTTGGAGGTCACCCACTTTTGAAATAATACGAATTATTGGTAGATATTTTGGAATGCTACGTATTAATTGGAGACAAACTTCTCTTCAGCAACACTTAATACTACGTGAATACAGGAAAATATATAAGTCGTGAATACAGAGAGATATAATATTAACTGTCAAGTGTCCACAGTCATAGACGTAGAGTTCTGGATCAAACAAGTTCTGTACAAAGCACCTGTGAGACTTGGCTTTCGTCTGCTAATCTGATCTCTGTTTCTTTCCTGAGAACGAAAAGGAGATCGAAATGATGAGAATAATGTGATGCGTTTGTGCAGAAAGTGAAGGCGAATGACATGATCTGTGAAAAGGGTGTTACATTACACGGACGAGTAACCCAAAAGAATTCGAGAGCAGAGACAAAGAACCTTTTACATGATCGAATCTGAACGATCTGCGTGTCGATTTCAAGATAAAGATGGAACTTACCCTCTTCTGCACACCGGAAATATTATGATCTACATGGAGATGTCTGGCATTATACCTGACACATTCTGAAGTGAAATAATATGCTTGCATATAAGTTCATTTATGAGCACTCCTTTCCTTCTCCAACTGGTAGAACAAGCTCCCATCGTACACTGATCTGATCGTCTCCTTGTGGAGCAAACCATCTTTGTCCTTGCACAGAGAGTACAACGTCATCCATTCTGCATAGGCTGCAGCCCTGCAATGGTTTTATACAGAGTGTCGATTAAAGACAAGACAACTCGCCAGTTTGTGGGATGGAGACCCAAAAACAGTTCGCCCACATGATGCTCATTGCTAGAAGTAGAGGCCGATGAGGTGAGAAACTGAGACCCGCTTGATGTTCATTTACACCAGGTAGGGGCTTGTTTGTTGATTGCGAACTGGTCAGATTTAGGTAGCAGATTTACTTGTTTTTCAATCTTGATTTCGATAATGATCTAGCCATTTCGAATCACATTAAGATTAAATAGAAATCATGATGTTGCGGTTCCATTTCGATTCCGATTCTATTGTCAAAATCATAATGATTCAATAAATTCTGAAATCTTTATTATATTTTAATTTGATTAAAAAAACAAGTTGATGAATCTCAAATTGCTATTGAAATCTGATCTAATATTTTTATTATTTTATTATTTATATATCAAAGTTGTAATCATACATATTATATTAATTTTTAAAGACATGTATTAATGAAGAATGAATACAGAATTGACCATTCCCAATTCTGATAAGTTATAAGATATAAAAAGAGATTCATAATCTGTCAATTATTATCAAAATCAAATCAAATCATCAGACTCGGGATTCTGTACGCACCTTAGATTGACCGTATAATTCTGCGAAATAGTGCACTTCTTCCATATTGCAATATTTTCAAATGTTTTTTGAAACAATGATTATTGTTTTAAATTACATGAGGGGGGTTTGAAAACCAAAATACAGGCATATTGTAGTTGTAAAATCATCTTAATCATGCGTCCCCTACTTTGTTTCTCTTATCTTTGGCAAAGCTAACCAAACAAAAACACTTGTTTTAAAATCAAAAAATAATATTATTCTAAAATAAGTGATTTTGAAACAAGAGAATTATAAAAAACAAACAAGTCCTCGATGGTAAACATACCGTGCGCTGTTATCATTGGGATCTCTGTTGGCATTCAACATCTCCATCAGCTCGCTTGACTTGAGAGCATCTGGGTTGGTGTGTGCATGCTTTTGGAAGATTTCCTCGAACTTTTCATCAGCGAACCTGGAAAGCAGAATGAGCAACAGTGATAAGAATTGCCAAAACTTTGATGATTGTCTTGAACGAAATCATTGTTCTTGAAATTTTGAAATTTCAACAACGGAATGACAGGAGAGAATGGCAAAAACACCACTTGACCACCTTGAATCTACTCTCTCGGTCTCTCTTTAGAGAAGGTTGCATCAGCATTTGAAATTCGAAAGGGAGGGCTATTGCGCATCATTCAGGGTTTCAATCTTATCGCAAGTGATTTTCCATGCTTTCAAATGAAGGTGATCATGGTTTCTCTAAATATACCAGGGGCTACCCCATGCACCTGGTATATTTGTCCGAACTCCAGTCTGGTTCCCAGACTAGATTCATTCACTGGTCTCAAAATGTTACTTTATGGGGTGTTTGGTTACGTGATAATCACTATTTTCTTTTTAATTTTTGAAAATTATAATGAAAGTGCTCTCGAACTTGTGTTTGGCATCTGTTTTCGTTTTTTATTTTTAAAACGTTTTGGATGGAATGGGCAACGTAAAAAAAAAAAGTGGTGGAGACCACTTTTTTTTTTGAAAGTGACCCGGCGTCTCCCAGCGAAGCCCTCGCGACCCTCGCGACCCTCACCTCCCGGCGGCGGCACTCTCCTCCTCCTCCCGGCGCTCCTCCTCCTCCCAGCGGCGCGAGCTCCTCCTCCCGGCGCTCCTCCTCCTCCCAGCGGCGCGAGCTCCTCCCAGCGAAGCCCTCGCGACCCTCACCTCCCGGCGGCGGCACTCTCCTCCTCCTCCCGGCGCTCCCCCTCCCGCGCCGGCGCGAGCTCCTCCTCCCGGCGCTCCTCCTCCTCCCGGCCGGCGCCCGCTCCTCCTCCCGGCGCTTCCCAACGGCGGTCTTCTCCTCCCGGCGCCCTCTTCACTCTTCGAAGGTAACATTCTCCTCCCGGCGCGAGCTCGGGCTCGTTTTCCTCCCGGCTCTGTCTGTCTTGGGATTGATTGGGGAGGAGGGGATTGAGTCCTGATCGGCGTAGGGGATTGATTGGGGAGGAGGGGATTGATTGGGGAGGAGGGGATTGAGTCCGACATAGGATCCTGGGTCTCCCATCACCCCCCTGTGTATGTATTGCTGAAATCTGGCGATGCACAGGAACATGTCCTGATCTCCATTTGCCCGACCCCCACCCCCAACCCCTTGTTGAGGGTACATGTCCTGATCTCCATTTGCCCGGAACATGCATCTCTAATTAAAGGAGATTGACCCGCCACATGCTCGATTGACCCCTTGTTGAGGGTACATGTCCTGATTGACCCGCCACATGCTCGACGAAATGCTCCGCTGGGAATCAGGGCTATTTCCGCCATTTCTGCCCATCAAGAGAGGGGGGGGTGTTTGGTGGGGAAGAGAGAGATATACATGGTGGTGGATGATGCATCATGCCCTAGCACCATTTTTATTAGTGGAAGTGTGGGGGCACCGGGGGAGGGGGGGGGTCCCCCCGTCCCCCCACAGCTTTGCCCATTATTGTTATCCTCATGTTTTGACTTGGAGAAATATTTTATTGATAGGGTTTTGTTGAGTTATGATGTGGTTGCCTAAACATCAAAATCATAGCAAGGAACGGATTCATCTTATAGTTTTTTTTTACATACATATATATATATTATCTTCTCAAATATGGGGCCACTGTAATCATTTGAATTCCCCCCATTTTAAGTTCTCAAATATTTGATTTCTATGTTTTTATCTTGTGGACCTAAGTACATGTGGGTTATAAGATTTGATTGAACCCATATGTTATATAGCGATACTATCATTAGATCATCCAAGTAAAACTTTAGGGTCCCTTGAATCTGTCCTTAATTCAAGAAGAAATTATAAATTTTTCCAAAATTACTTTTCAGATAAAAAAATTCTTTCTAAATTACATCTGCATCAAGGGGGCCTGAAGTGACAAGCAAAGAGGACTGGGGACTTCAGAAGATTTTCTTTGTTCCTTTTCTTACCCCCTGAGAAAAAATTCTCTGGTCTGGTGTCAATCCCAATCCAGTTGGCTACTCCTGCAAACCATGATGGTGATGAAAGATACTCGGAAGGTAAATAATTCACTGCATGGATGAAAGCTATTCTTCTATCCTTTTACGCTCCATATGCAACTACAATTTTTTCATAGACAGGTGAGATATCTTACGCTAGAATGAGTGATGATGGATTTATTGGTTTTTCATGCCTATGTACACTTCATTTTATCTAATTCTTCTTGTATGAAATGATCATCCAGAATGATAGACAGAAAAGGATCATGTTCAATCATCTCTCATCTTCTGCGTTTCAGCCAATGCCAAATGCTGGTGTTTTTCATCCTAACCACATATCATCGTCTGTGTCGATGCCACAGGTTTGCTAATCTCTGTTGCTTGAGTCTTAGTGGTCTTTTATTATGATGAAGGCAACCTTGATCATTGCTTCTGTTTCTTCTTCATAGACATGGCATCCACCGGTCGTACGGATGGATATCCAGCTTCTTGTTGTGGACCCTTTAAGTTCCACGACCGACCACTCAAACGAGACAAGAATGTTTGGCAGCCTCCAATCACTCTACTCTTCCCATGTCTATCGTGCCTTCCTTTCCTTTAGATGGCCCCGCAAATGGATCCGGACCGGACTCCTCTCCGGAGCGCCTGGCCTTTTTCGGTGGCTTTGGTGCTTGTTGGGGATGGTTCCATGAAAAAGGCCTTTGGCTTCAAGGTATAAAGGATAATAGTTCTCTCTCTCTCTCTCTCTCTCTCTCTCTGTACACGCATGCATCCTCTTATATATGCTTTTATCGTTACCTTTCCATGCATTGTGTACCAACTTTTTTATCATAATTTGCACTTGGTAGCTAGCAGTAGTTATAATCTCTTGTTGTAGGAATCAAATTGAACCTTCGCAACGGCTCTACGTACAACCGGCAATATTTTATGCAGAATGTATTAACATGTATGATGATATCCCATTAGAGAAGGTACTTATATGTTTTCTCTACCTGGTAATTTAAAGGTGTGTACAATCTAGGAAGGCATGACTACTATGCCAAGTAAATTGTCTCGTAGGCTCAAGCAATCATGTTCTTTGGTGGAAAGTTGCTCGAGCGTGAATTTGTACGTACGCGGCGTAGGTACCCATATACCGATGGCAGCATCTAACATAATGGCAGAGGATGAGGCAATTAGGTAAAGCGACGAAGAATATGAACAAGATTCGGAAAATGCACAACCGACCTTGCTCCATGGTTTGCAAAATCCAAAATTTCGAGACATGGTTACCTCGGTTCAGAATTTCGATTCCCGCAAAGACAAAATTCTGATCCATCGAAGACCGATTATAGCCGCCGTCGTCTAACGGGTTCCAATCTTATTCCAAGTGGTAGGTTGAGTATGGTGACCGACCGAGAGAAGGACATCATAGAATTGTATATTTTTATGTTAGACGTCGTAGATTGTAATTATATATTTTCAGTTGATTGAATTCTTGTATGACATGAATATTTTGTCATTTTTTTGATCTTCTGAATTTTTAAATTTGTATGGTATGAAATGCTTGTTTTTCGATGTTTATGAAGTTGATGAAAATTGAATTTAAAATGCTACCAAACACCTCATTATCATTTTTAAAAATTAAAATGTTTTTGCCAAACACATTCATTGTCAGGTTTTCACTTTTAAAAATTATCTTGTTTGGCATTATATTTTAATTTTTTATCATGAAACCTTTTTAAAAATTAAAATGCAACCAAACACCCCATTAGACTCTTTCTAGTTCAAGTGCTTCACTTCGCCAATAGTGTTACCTTCTATCATACCCGTGTATGTGGACAGGCCAAAGATTCCTGATTCCTAGGAGCGTATGGTTGTTGATGGTCCATGAAAACATGGGTACCATATAGATATAAATTATGAAGTAAAATGTTCCACACGTGTAAGGGTGAGACTAAATTGTGGAGCATACTGCATTTGATTTCTAGTTTGGACAGAGGGAACCAAGGGTAGCAAGGAGTGCAAAACCTTCAGAATTCTTCTTAACATAAAGGTCAAACAAAATGATAGCTCCTACATTCTCTTAGAATAGAACTTAACTCAAGCCTTAGTTTCAAATTATGGGGTCAGCCATATGGATTTTCTTTGTCAATTTTGATTTAACTCTTCAGAGATATTTAAACCATCCAAATCACAATTTAGGTGTTCGAACCTCGCGATTTATTCATCGTTTAAAAAATATAAAGAAATATGGATGGATAATTTTTGTTTGTTGTGGCGCGGACATCCCTTTTTGACGATGATGGCACGGTGCCACCGGCCTGATTTTTTCTTTTGACATACATATTTGGCGAGGTTGTAGTGAGTTCTTTGAATTTGATCGGACCTCTCTCCACCAATCCACGAATGGATTCGATGTTAATTACACCGAGCGACAGCTCAGTAACCCTTGATTAACTGCCATAATAACATATCTGCAAGACGAATTTGGATGTTGAAAAAATGATCGTATGTTCAATCTTTCTTTTTCTTGACCGAATGAAAATGTATGTCAACTTTCTCAACTTTTGTTTCTTTTATACATGTATTTCCTTGAATGAGCTTTAGGGTCAGCTGACATTTCCCCGAAATAGGGCTTGGTTGACCTAACGCGTCTTCAACATCCGTTAAGTGGCATTTTCCCGAAGTGGGACTTGACCGACTTAACGGGGCTTCATGATTTGATTGATTTGATATCCATTAGGCAACATTTCCCCGGAACGGGGCTTGATCGACCTAACGGGTCTTCAACATCCGTTAAGTGGCATTTTCCCGAAGTGGGACTTGACCGACTTAACGGGGCTTCATGATTTGATTGATTTGATATCCATCAGGCAACATTTCCCCGGAACGGGGCTTGGTCGACCTAACGGGTCTTCAACATCCGTTAAGTGGTATTTTCCCGAAGTGGGACTTGACCGACTTAACGGGGCTTCATGATTTGACTGATTTGATATCCAATAGGCAACATTTCCCCGAAACGGGACTTGGTCGACCTAACGGGTCTTCATCATCCGCTAAGTGGTATTTTTCCGAAATAGGACTTGACCGACTTAACGGGGCTTCATGATTTTTTTGTCTCTCGGCATCGCTCGTTTGGGAGCGAATCGAGTTGGTGGGGTTTGGGTTTTTTTCATCCATTATCTGGTATTTCCCGATTGGGAATTAACCAGATTAATGGGCCTTGGAATTTTGTTTCTCGGCGTCGCCTGTTTGGGAGCGAGCCGGGTTGATGATGTTTAAGATTTTTTCATCCATTACTCGGTATTTCCCGATCGGGGATTAACCGGATTAATGGGCCTTGAAAAATTTTGTTTCTCGGCATCACCCGTTTGGAAGCGAGCCGGGTTGATGATGTTTAGGATTTTTCATCCATTACCCGTTATTTCCCGATCGGGGATTAACCAGATTAATGAGCATTGGAATTTTGTTTCTCGGCATCACCCGTTTGGGAGCGAGCTGAGTTGATGGTATTTGGAAGTTTTTTCATCCATTACCCGGTATTGCCCGATCGGGGATTAACCGGGTTAATGGGCCTTGGAATTTTCATCCATTACCCGGTATTTTCCGATCGGGGATTAACCAGATTAATGGGCCTTGGAAATTTTGTTTCTCGGCATCACCCGTTTGGGGGGGGCGAGCCGAGTTGATGACGTTTGAGATTTTCATCCATTACCCGGTATTTCTCGATCGGGGATTAACCGGCTTAATGGGCCTTAAAAAATTTTGTTTCTCGCCATCGTCCATTTGGGAGCGAGTCGAGTTGATGATGTTTGGGATTTTTCATCCATTACCCGGTATTTCCCGATCGGGGATTAACCGGGTTAATGGGCCTTGGAATTTTCATCCATTACTCGTTATTTTCCGATCGGGGATTAACCGGATTAATGGGCCTTGAAAATTTGTTTCTCGGCATCGTCCATTTGGGGGTGAGTCGAGTTGATGGGATTTGGAATTTTCATCCATTATCCAGTATTTCCCGATCGGGGATTAACCGGATTAATGGGCCTTGGAATTTTGTTTCTCGGCATCGCCCGTTTGGGAGCGAGCTGAGTTGATGGTATTTGGAAGTTTTTTCATCCATTACCCGGTATTTCCCGATCGGGGATTAACCGGGTTAATGGGCCTTGGAATTTTCATCCATTACCCGGTATTTCCCGATTGGGGATTAACCGGATTAATGGGCCTTGAAAATTTTGTTTCTCGGCAACACCCGTTGGGCCAGCCGAGTTGATGACGTTTGGGATTTTCATCCATTACCCGGTATTTCCCGATCGAGGATTAACCGGCTTAATGGGCCTTAAAAAATTTTGTTTCTCGACATCGCCGTTTGGGAGCGAGTCGAGTTGATGATGTTTGGGATTTTTCATCCATTATCCGGTATTTCCCGATCAGGGATTAACCAGGTTAATGGGCCTTGGAGTTTTCAACCATTACCCGGTATTTCCCGATCGGGGATTAACCGGATTAATGGGCCTTGAAATTTTGTTTCTCGGCATCGTTCGTTTGGTGGCGAGTCGAATTGATGGGATTTGGAACTTTCATTCATTATCCGGTATTTCCCGATCGGGGATTAACCGGATTAATGGGCCTTGGAATTTTGTTTCTCGGCATCGCCCGTTTGGGAGCGAACTGAGCTCATGATGTTTGGGATTTGGGTGAGCCGTTGGGAAATTTCTCTCTCATCCACCAACTGGTACTTCCCGATCGGGGATTCACCGAATTGGTGGGTCTTCACGGTCCGTTGGGTGTTTTCTCTTTCCTCCACCAACCGGTGCTTCCCGATCGGGGATTGACAGAGTTGGCGGGCCTTGATGGTCCGTTGGGGGTTTTTCTCTTTCATCCGCCAGTCGGTACTTCCCGATTGGGGATTGACCGAGTTGGCCGGCCTTGATGGTCCGTTGGGGGTTTTCTCTTTCATCCATCAACCGTTGGGGGGTCTTTATTGAACCGTTGGGATGTTTTCTCTTTCATCCGCCAGTTGGTACTTCCCGATCGAGGATTGACCGAGTTGGCGGGCCTTGATGGTCCGTTGGGGGTTTTCTCTTTCCTCCACCAACCGTTGGGGGATCGTTATTGAACCGTTGGGATGTTTTCTCTTTCATCTGCCAGTCGGTACTTCCCGATCGGGGATTGACCGAGTTGGTGGGCTTTGATGGTCCGTTGGGGTTTTCTCTTTCCTCTACCAACCGTTGGGGGGTCTTTATTGAACCGTTGGGAGGTTTTCTCTCTCATAGTGGAGTTGGATTTTGTTTTTGATGGTTTAATTGGAGTTTTGGTCGTCATGTGACTTAATGGGCTTACTTTCCCCATTAATGGGCCTTGGATCGGTCTCATGCTCATCTCATTCAAGACCGGATTGGGCCTTAGTTGATTGAGCTTGATGCACTTAGAATGGAGTCACATGGTTTTGATCTTCCTTCGAAAATAGTTGATTGGACCTTGTAAGACTTAATGGGTCTAACTCCCACATTAATGGGCCTTGGATCGGTCTCTTGTTCATATTGGCTAAGGCCTAATTGGGTCTTAGTTGATTGGACTTGGTTCACTTGAAATGGGGTCACATGGTCTTGGTCTTCCATTGATGATGGCCAATTGGGTTTTAAGAGCCTTAATGGGCTTTGATGTGATGAATATTCCCATTGCCCATTGGACTTTGGGATGATGGATGCTCCTCCTTGCCTAATAGGCCATTGGATGTTTGATGTTCTTTCATGCTCATCATGGTGTAAGATGATGTGATTACACCCATGGAGATGGAACTTGGACTCCTCTCCTCAACACACTCTTAGCCAAAGGACAATGGGAAGGAGAAGGGGACTTGGTGCTCTACGTAGGATGGGGGCCTTAGGAATGCTGCCTCTCTCCTCTCCAAGAGGATTTCCCACCTTTTTATATGCCAAATAGAATGGGCATTTTAGTCCACAAAGTGCCCCAACTTCTCCTTGTTTTTGATGGTGTGAGATGAGGTGAGGGTAACTTTGGCATTAGTTCACCTTACTTTTTGCTTTTTGGTGGGTGTGAGGGAAAAAGGTAAGGGTCTTTTGGACTTTGGCCACCTTTATGAGGGGTTGGGCTGGCCAATTACACAAAATGCCCCCAAAATCATCTTTGCAAGAGGAATTTCGGATGTTTTATTTGGGACAACTTTTGGGCCTCCCCCCTGGAAAATTAAGGCCCAAATGGCTGAAATGAAGGCCCAAATACTTGTATACGTGTCTAATGAATAAATCAGCACTAATTAGGCCCATTTAAGGACCATTAGGGGGGTTCTATTTCCTCTTTACAAGTTTAAACAAATTTAAATTTACTGATGAATACCCTGTTTAATGTTATAATTCAATGAGAGTAATTTCTCACTTCCTTCTCTTTTCTCTTTTTTTGCCTAACAGATATCACCATCACTTCATTTTCATTTGCCTTTTTTTGGAACGGGACCATCACTCTTCTTCTTTTTATTTTCCTTCCCCCTTTTCACTTTCTTTTATCATCATTTTTTTTTGACCTTACAGTTGAATAAGAATGAACATCAAACAAGCATCCCCCGTTCATTTAACTAAATTGGCCGGGGGGTTAAAGGTGCTTGGCTTAATTTTGACCATGGTCAAAATCGCCTTCCCTATTGACAGAGGGCACACACGTTGCATCGGTTTCACCCATCTGTTTAATCAAGTTGGCCGAGAGGTCAGGTGCTCCCTCGATTTTGACCTAAGTCAAAATTTCTTACCTCTCCCAATTCTCTTTGTCTTATCGGTGTTGTCATATGTTGAACATAATGAAATTGCTTTTGGTCAGAGGGTTTTTCTCTTCAATTTTGACCCCGGTCAAAATTAGCCACCCCTTCACATGATAATGCAAGCCTTGGCGGAGGAAGACTCCAGAAGGGGGCATACACGCCTTTTCCCTTTCCGAAGTTCACCGCTCTGCGGGCAGCTCACGACACCAGCGCAGGCGCAGGCGCGCTTAGGCGAGGACGGCGACAGCAGGCACGACGCCGGCGTTCCACCGGCCCTCCCGCCGTCGGACGTTCCCTCAGCGGGATCCTTCTTCCTTGGCGTCGTCGAGCTTCGTGGGGCTTCTCTCCTACAACCCGCTCCCCTCGCCGTTATCTTTACAAATTTCTATTGCTTCGATTGGTCCGTTACTCTCTATGCTCCGCTGGTGGCTCTGTGCAGGCCTGTGGACTTCTCCGCACCTCCTGGCGGGAGGACCGTGCTGGCTCGCTTGTTACCCGTACCCCCTCTTCATCCATCGGTCGACGTAGGGGAGGACCCTAGCTTTGTCACCGACACGAGGGGAAAGGCTTGGTCGCTGGACGTGGTGAGCGTGGTCCAACGGCGCCATCGGGACACTAGTCCATTGTGCATCTTCTCCATTGACCGGCTACGGTGTTCCCCCAGGTATTTACAATCTCGCCTTTCTTGCTTGTTTTTCCTAGCTCCATCCGTCTTCCGACGTACCTTTGCTCTTTGGTTCTTTTTTAGACCAGGGCCATGGCGCTGGTCGATTTATCCTAGTCTGTAATTTTCTCCGATATTTCCTTCTCTTCCTTCGTTTTACTTAGAGATTAACCATCCCCTCATTCCATTCTCATTCCTCTTTGTTGTCTATTTTCGATTCAGGTCTGTTAAACTCCCCTCTCACTCTGCCTTCCGCAGGCTTCTGTTTCTCTACAAGCGAGCGCCCTTCCAGAGCCCGGTTCTCCCACCCGTTAGGCTCGTTGGCACAGGGAATCTTCTCGGCTTCAGGTATGGACTTCCACTTCTTCTTCTTCTGTTTTTTTTTCTTTTTGTTCTGGGTAGGCCGTCTCTTCTTTTTATTTTTTCTCAGCTGCTTCTCATCCGCCCGCCGGAAGAGTGGCTTCTTTCTTTCTTCTTCTTATTTTCTCTCCTTTTTTTGTTACGGCTCAGTGTCCCTTCTTTTCCCTTTGCTGTATGATGCAAGAGACCCCCTCGTCTAAACTTCAGGTCCAGACAACTCAAGACAGGATAGTTTCTGAACCTTCGACGTGGTGGTCGACCGATTGGGCTTGTTGCATTCCTGACTGTAGGACTCTTATGCTCATGCTTCATTTCGTTCCATTTTTTGTCTTGACGTCAAAATGTTGCGCGGCTTTGTGTGCTTTAAACTCACTCCTGTTTTAGTAAGATATGACATGGTATTGGCGTGTTTAACGTGGGATTGAAACCAGCTGACTACGCTCTTGGATAGACTGGTCCGTATGGCACTATGGCTCATGGCATGGTTCAGTAGATAGATAAAGTCGTCGTTGACCCCTCCGTTGGAGGACCGTTGACGTCGACCCAAAAGAAGATGACATATGCCGTCGGCCACCCCTTCGGGGGAATCATGATCTATCAGTTTAATAAACCGGTAACAGCCGTCGTCGACCCCTCCATTGGAGGACCGTGGGCGCTTGGTGTAAATGAAGATGACATGTGCCGGTGACCACCTCTTCGGGGGATCATGGCCGATCGACTTAATAAATCAACCATAAATGTCAGCCGCCCCATCTGAACGTGTGCTTATTGAACATTTTTTTCTTTCCCCACTTTTTTTAATGACAATCACATTGCTTATAATCAGCCCTTCAGTCCTCATGTACATGAATTCCCCACCTTTCTTTTTTGTATTACCGTGCAGATTTGTGCTGACCAGGTTTGACTAACTTAGTATATTGCCGCGCTTTCTTGTATTTGAAGAGTATGTCGATCATGTTTGATGTTCTTACTGGTCGGTTAGGTCCATGGTATCACATGGCCACAATCACCTCCCTTTTTTGGGCGGGGTTAACATTAGGTTAGTTCTTCAGAGGTATGATGTAAATTTCTTCATCAGCAAAATATCCTCAAAGAATCCAAGAAATAACATTTCTGCCCGTTTCACTTGGCATTATTTATTTGATAGATGTAAAAGACTACATGAAACCTCTCTACCATTTCTTATGTATGCCATTGCTAATTAGTTTTTAAATAATGCAACATCAAGTCAAGTCAAGCAAGCATCCTCTAAAAAGCAGCACAAACTAAATTCTGGTGATTCAACCATTAAGTCCCATGGCCGACTGAACATGATAACCTCCTCCAATTGATAATGAAGCATAAAGCACATTTCTCTTATGAAGTTTACCCGAGATAATAAGAATTACAGATCCACATAAAATAAAACACAATTTATCAGGAGGAACAACATTTCCTTGCATTTCATAAGTGGCTATTAGTTTCAGTCATTTAATGAACTTATAGGTGCATCTACAGGCCTTTATACTCGTTGCATGATCAAGCCTTATCATTTTTTTACTAAAAAAAGAACCTGCAACAGCAATACAAGCAAATTTGCTAAGCAGCTTCATAACCTGATGTCAATATTAAGACATCTGCAGAGATGGCTGTTCTCTGAGCTTTAAGTGCAACCAAACCAGTAAGATACACATTACTAGGTTGCAAAACTTCTCATATACTCACTCCTCTTCAAATATATGTTTTGACAAGACATCTTTAAATGTAATCGTAAATTTCAAGTGAAACTAGAAATATCCAGAAGACAACCGTGTTGTAAGTTTAGTAGTGGTCGAGACTCAGAGAATGGGAGCTCGCTTGGAAGGGGTGGTTTAATCTCAAGATAGCAATCTTAAATATCTTGGTTTAGACATATATGGTAATGAAGTATGAAATAGAGATACCAGCGAAGGATCGAACATGAGGATTGAAGTGGGGACTTGTGTGAACCTCTTTTTTCTGCGTCTGTTCTTTAGAAAGAAAGACATCTCCGGACTTTCCTAGGAAAATAGGTGATATCCTAAAATATTAGGTAGTCCGGTGATAGTTTAAAAATATTAGAACCGAGGTTCGGGTTCTTTGAAAATTTCATTTTTGACCCTTCTCCGCCGGATGGTGCGAGTATCCGGCGTTAACTTACATCGAGCAACGGCTCGAACGCCTTTGATTAACCGTCGCGGCAACTTGTGTTTGGAGACATGCACATCCACAAAATAAAGTAAAGAACTCAAAAGGGCAGCGGCCTTTTGGGTCCGATCAGATGCAAACCGATTTGTTCGGGTTTGTTTTATTTGTTTGTTGGTTGATTTTTGGGTCAACTTAAAAGTCGGTTTTGAGTTTTGGGGTTTAAAATCAATTTGTTTGATTGATTTGTTGTTTGGTTTTTTATTTGTTTTGGATTGAATTTGGTTGATTCAAGTTGTTTTGGTTTGAATCTGTTTTGGTTTTGATTTTTGATGAGTTTGAAGTGTTTTAAGCATGTTTGAATTTTTTTATTTGGTTTGTTTTCGGAGTTTTCAGATTCTGGATTTTTTGGTTTTGAGTTGGTTTTTTGACCCATTTTGGATGTTTGAAATGTGCTTATTTAGTTTCTTTGGGGTTAAGCACTTAATTGTTCATTTAAGTGAAGTTCGGTGGATTTTATGTGAATTTTCAGATTGCTAAAACCAGATTTTTGAAGTCAGTTAGAATTTGTTTTGATAGATTGTTCAAATCTGAATTTTTTTGGTTGCAGATTTTAATTGAAACCTGGTTTTTTGTGATTGACAGATTTTTTTTGAATCTGAATTTTATCTGTTTTGGATTCGGTCAAAATCTGATTTTTTTGGCAGGTTATCTGATTTCTTTTTATGTTGACAGATTTAGTTGAAATCTGATTTTGTTTTAGCAGATTTTTGTTTGAAATCTGATTTCGGTTTGGTTTGTTTCAAAACCGGTTCAATCTTGTTGAAAATCGGTTGTTTGTTGAACCGGAATAAGTTGAATTTCAGATTTTGTTTAGTTCTGATTTTATGACTTTCAGATTTGATTTTCTGTTTTGGCAGATTTTTTTGTTTGAATTTCCAGATTTATCTTGAAATGGTTTTAATTTAGTTTTGGCAGTTTGCATCGCCTCCGACCCATCGGGTCACTTTGGATGCCCGGTTTCATGCATCAATATGAACATCAAAGTTTCATTTCAGTGAAAGATGGGGTGAAGTACATCGGTGTACAATGTAATTGATCCTTCCCCCAACAAAGGTTTATCTTCACTACTTTGGAAAAATTTTGGCATTATGACGGCATGCCGGCTATTTTTCCAACTTAGTGAAAATTTACCCATCCAAAATAGCCAGCCTTAGCTTAGCCATATTGGGGGAAGGATCGACGGCTACGGGATTCATGCCCGCGCCTCCGTCCGGGTCGCCAGCTACGGGATGCATGCCCGCGCCTCCGCCCAAGGTGGAGTTCCCCGCTAGGGGTGAATCTCCTTAATTTAATGTAGCTTTCGCATTTCTGATTTTTTTATTTGTTAATTTTCTGAAGGCCACTTCGGGCCGGTCCATTCCTTCGGCGTTCAAAGCCGGGCTTCAATTCTTGCTTGAATTTGGGAGGACAGCTTCTAGGAGGGAAAGCCGGACCCGTGAAAGGGCCGTTGAGGCTCTCTCCTCCTTTGATGTGTTGAGGGGAGAACCGGACCCGTGAAAGGGCCGTTGAGGTTCATCCCTCACTTGATGTGTTGAGGGGAGAACCGGACCCGTGAAAGGGCCGTTGAGGTTCATCCCTCACTTTGCCGGTACAAGCCACAAGGGGGGCTGCTGCAACCTCTTCTTCTGTTTTCTGCTGCAAGGGAGCTGCTGTTGGGCTTCTTGGGAAGCGGATTGGACCCGTGAAAGGGTCATTGGGTTGAGCCTTGATGGGGCTGGAACCTGGCTGCGAGGGAGCCGAAAATGGTCCTGATTTGGGCCTGAATTGGGTGCCGAACATGGGCTGGAAATGGACCGGGTTGGGGTCTGTTTTGGGTGTCTTTAGGTGGGCCGACAGGTGGCCAAGGTGAGCTGAACAAGGGCCAGCATATGGGTCTGCACAAGGGGGAATCTGAGGCCTGCTTTGGGGGACTGGTTGGGCCTGCACAAGGGGCCGGACAGGGTCTGTCCAGGGCATTCGGTTAATGCAGAATCTGTTTTTTTTTAGGCCCTGCAGAGGACTGCGATGGTGGGCTTTATTGGATCAAAATTGACCTGAATCAGGGGTCAGACAGGGTCTATTTTGGACCTGCACAACGGCTGTCTTGGTAGGCCGCAGAGGGGGCTGAAAGGGTCTGCATAAAGACCTGAAGATGGGCCAGCATGGGGCTAGGTATGGGCCGAGCAGAGGGTCTGGATAGGCCTGCTTCTTGATGGCTATAAGTGGGCCGAAATATGTTCTTTCTGGAGGGATAGAAAGGGACGAGGGAGACAGCCAGAAATAGAAAAGAACAAGCCCTTAAAGGGCTACATGGCTAAGGTATACCGCTCTCCCCTACCTGATCTTGTTCTCTTCTCCTCCTTGGCCACAGGCAGCAGGTGCAGGGGCGCAACTTAGCAGCAGGTGCAGGCAGCAGTTCCTTGGTAGCAGCAGCAGCAGGGGCAGGACACAGGCAGCAGGAGCAGGGCGCAATCCAGCAGCCTCCCGGCGTCTTCAGCAGCCTCTCCTCTGGCTGGTGCGCCCCCCTCTTCTTATAGGGGCTGGGGGCAGATGAAAAGGCAGGCTATGTGCTGTACGTGGATGGCTTTTGGCCTTCCCCATGGTGGTTACACCATTAATTCCAGATTAATGGCTGGCTGTCCCTTGATCTCCCCCTGGCCTCTTCGGTTTCCCCCCTCCATAAACTGACTAATGAATGGGCTGAGGTGGCAGGTGGCTGGTTTGGTGCGCACAGGGGTGCTGATGTGGCTGAATTGGGCCTGTTTTCAATGGCCGCGGCCCACTTATGGGCCTATACGTAGGTGGGCTATAGGAGCTGAAAAATAATTATATTAAATGAAATAAAGGGCTGGACAGCTGGAAATAGTGCCCCTGGGTCAAATTGAGGCCTGCTTTGGCCCGATTAAGGTCTGGGCCAGCTGGAGCCTGGTCAGATCATGCCATTCCCCCCCCTTTTGCTGTTTTTTTTTGAAAAATCTGATGCCAACAGGACTGATTACAAAATTTTGAGTGATCTTATAATTATACAGAAAGTAAATGTTGCTGGATTTATGACATTAATGTGGCTACAAGGATATATTAGATTAGCCATGATTCATGATGAAATGTATTAGTTAGAGATGTAGGAATAGCGCCAGTCCAGGACAAATTGAAAGAATTGAGATTGAGATAGTTTAACATATTAGACATAAGTAATGTTTGTGAACACTTGTGGGGAGGGATTATGTATCTTTAATTTAATGTATGACCTTACTTTTAATCTAGAGAGATATTGTCTACCACAACATTCATGTGCACCTTCGCACTTCATAATCCACATCAGAAAACAGAGAGAAAACATTATGTACTTATGGGCTCAAAGGTGCTTTTGAGTGGGGTCACAGACCTAGAGAAGCTCTAGCTAGAAAAGTAGAGCATATAAATCTAGGGATGTGAGAAGGTCTCAAACATTTTCAGATTTTCTGTGCTTTTATGCATCTCAATGAGTTTGTTACATATAAAAAGGGAGATACAAATGAATGATAGAAAGAGGTTCGTTGGATTACAAGGGGGGGGAACACTTCAGTAAGGGATTCTAGAATGCAACCTAAGATGGTGGTAGAGAAGAGAAAACAAGGTAGATCTATATTAGCTTGGAGCTTGGGAGAAAGTACTCAACTCAGCTCAACTCTAGCCTTAATCATAAATTATTTAAAGAGTCATATGCATTATCATTCTATGCATGATAATTTTGAGTTATTTTTCAGAGATATTTAAACCATCCAAATTATATTGAATTACTCTCTTCTAGATTACTAGTCTACAAGGTGCTTTTTCATTTACACTATTTTGATATTTTTCTCTTTTTAACTGGAACTATTTTTGATGTATGTTTAATATGTTCAAATCATCTTAATCTCATTTCTTTCAATTTGTCTACAATTGTTATTACTTTTACCTTTTTTTCTAATGTATTTATTATACATTCTATATAATTTAGTATATCAACAGATCTGTCCTAACATTCTCATTTCAACAATGCATATTTTCGGAGACATGCTTTTCCTTCAGTCCCTTGCTCAGCACAATACAATATTGTAAGTCTTATAGTTGTACATTTTTTTCAACTTTAGTAGAATTTTATGATCACATAAGACCATTGTAATTGATCTTCTTTTCATATTTTTTTAATCATATAGTCATCACATTCTTCATTTTTTGGATATTTAAATTAAGATAGTTAAACCAGGTATGTTAAGATAATATTACTCTATCTAAACTAACTTCATATTTTTTTCCTTTGACATTTACTAAATTTACAATGTGTATATTCTGTCATAGTAATCTACTTAACCTGAAATCCTTGGACTCTAAGTGCTCCTCCAAAGTTCTTTCTTTTTATTAGCTCCTTATTGTGTCCCATCTATCAATACAATATAATCTGGAGGATTTATTTCTTCAAAGAGGAATGCCCAAATTGTTCCATATAAAAATAGTTGGATCTACATAGGCAAAAGAATAGTTTGTTGATGTTTGTAAATACAATTTTCTTTTGTTGTCAAGACCACTTCTGTTTTTTTTAATCCATAGCATCTCCTGGCTTTTATTTGTTTTAACAAGATTCCTCAAGAACTAGCCAGACATTCCTATGTATTAGCCATGTTGAAGTACAACAATGTGGTGCCCAATCTAATCCTGCAAGACTTGATGTCAACCATCAGCTATTCTTGTCTTGCATTAGTTTTGGATTTGAAAATACAACTTTTCAAGATGCTTGATAAGAACAAGATTCCTAACAGCACATAATCATATAACATCTTTGCAAAGCACAACTATGAATTGCTTTTCACAATATTGTATTCATCATTGGAAATTCTTTCACACAAATCAAATTGTCTGCAAGAGTAACAAAACTAAACTAAGGTGTTGGCATTTCAAGCTACAAAAACTAAGGCTTGTTGATACTCTTTATATGAGAATTAATACATTTGCACCATTTCTTACCTCCCCTCTGAGTCAAAAACACCAGAATCACCTGCATGTTTTCCTTTCTGAATGTTATTAACATAAACAGGTAGAAGAAAAGATGTTGATTTTTCCTGCACAAGGAATTTATGCATGACTTCAGATCAAAGAGACTTCAACCTAATCAATAGTAAACTTCAAAAAAAAGATATTTGCAATTTCCTATAATCATAGGAAGAAAGCAGCTACATTTCAGCAAAATAGCAAAAGAAGATTATCATTGACACAACCTTATTTAGATCAAATATTTTCCAACCATTCTAATACATACAAGAAATACTTGTTTTCAAACTATTGCCAGGGATATTATTCAAGCAATAACGGCATTTGAAATTTTGCTAAAAGAAATTAAATAACCCCATCAACATGTAGTGCTTCCCGGTATGTCATGTGCTCCTAAATACGTCATTTTGGTTTCTTGTCATTGAAAAATGAGTGAATTTAATGATTGATCTCTACAAACATTTCAGAAACAATTCCTTCATCCTTTTTTTCCTTTTTTCCTGTATCAAAGGAAATTGCATGGTTAACTTTATGTGAGAGTGATGCGGGATGATGCGGAAGAGTCCATTTATATGCGCAAACAGACCAAATTGACCAGCTGGACAGGAACGACTGAAATGTGTATAATACAACGCAAACAGGAGCTAAACTGTAAATTGTGTATAATACAACCACCGTATGCAGAAATTCAGCAATTTAGGCTAAAATGTCTCATCTGGATGTGTCAAGTCCCTGCTAAATACTTGTAAAATACGTTAGAACTAGACAGATTAGGTCGAGCACTTCCTAGAAGGTTGGTTCTATCGAAACTTGCATAGAAAGTGCACTCTTCATTCTGGGAATTTCGTGGATGGCAGTTTCTTTCCTTCTTTCATCCTTGTGTCTGGAGGATTGGGGGGAGGGAAGGGAAGGGCAGAAGGAAGGTCATACTGGTTGAGTCTTGATGCTGAGGAAGCCATTGATGAACAAGGCGCTAGCACTGGAGAAGGCAGTTCCACATCCGATCGCCCGGAAACCTACACCATTCAGTTCCTTTTCGTCTTCAGCTTCTCCTGTTAAACGAGGAAAAAAAATCGATCCAGCAAATTCTGTTTAAAAACCTTGGTAGGTTTCCCATGGGTAGATAATGCCGTCCTTGTTCCGGTCGAAGAAAGAGACGTGCTTCTGCAGCGGGGTCATCTCCTCTGCTGCCATCCCTACCCATTCAACAGCAGATCAAGATCAGAACCGCACAGACGCTACTCCATTGATGTCCAACAATGTCGCGAAGACCATACCAGTGGCAGAAGGAGGGCGAGAGCCGCTCGACCCAGACGAATCAGACATGTCTCTGGCACTGGAGGGTGTAAGGAGTAAGGAAATGAGCAGCCACAGAGGAGGAAGAGGGATTGAGCGGGCGAACGCGCGACATGGGTGAGGGCGGCCCATCCGGAAGCCGGTACAGAGGTGGAGGCCGTCGGCTCGGGCGGCGGCGGAGTAATCTCCCTCTTTCTCACTCATTCACTCACTCCTTTCCTTCCGCTGTGCTGCTGCCATGCCGGAGGCGTTTCCTCCACCTCTGCTTGGTTCTTGTCATTTATAAGTCATGGCCGTCCCTCTCTCCCCTCGTTACGCAGCACAACCTTCCTGCTGTCAACGTCTCCGGCTTGAAACTTGCTGCCGTCCTCCCTGTTGGCCGGCAAAGAAAGACGAAGGAGAACCTACCCACAAAGAGAGAGATAGAGAGAGAGAGAGAGGGAAGAGAGAAGATTGCGATCAAGGCGGAAGCTGCGAGGATATCGCCGAGACAGACACACCCGTGAAGGTTTCTTCTCGCCTGCTGTGTCGTGTTCATCGGGCAGACGTCATGGTTTGGTACACGACATGCAGATATGCAGCCCAACCAGATTACTGTTGTTTGTACTGGTTTATATTATTAGTTTTTTAAATTAAATTTTATATTACGTTGTAAATTATTAGTATTATATATATTTCTAATCGACTCTGGTGTCTATGCAGCATCGTCGCAGGTTTATAGGGTTGATTCAAAAATTAGGTTTTCTCCGCAAAAAAAAAAAAATCTGGGATAAATTTTGTTAACAAAAGATGTTTGACAATCATGATAAAAATAAGATTCCGTAGAAAAAATGTTCTCGGCTGAAAAAGGTGAGATTTTTTTAATGCGGTCCCTGGCCTTTTTTCATGTGGTGACATCCACTCTTTTTTTGTTATCCTACGTCATCAAACATGGAGTTTTATGTTTTTTGTCGTATAGGATTTTAATTTGTTTCATAATTTAAAGTTTGTAAAAAATATTGTGCAATCAAACGTCTCATTAACGTTCAGGCCGAACATGATTGAGATGGGAAAAAAAGAATCATTTTGACATGGCTGTCTCTGGACCTCTTCTCTCCGGGCATCATCACAGTTTTAATTATCATCATTAAGGATATTTAAACATAGACATATTGATCACCTCTTTAAAAAGGACATTATTTACCACAAATCAATAAAATGCAATGAAATGGAATAAAAGGTTGTGTTCTTGGCAGTCTTTGGTGGGGATTGTGTCAGTGATGCCTCCCAAAATCTCGAAAAACTTGTGTCCACCAGATTTGAGATATTTTCTAACAAGGATTCTCTACTCATCTCTCTCCAATTCCCAAAATCTTCTCTCTATTCCTGAACACAAAAATCAATGTGAATCTGTTGTATTTGGTTGAAATTTTGAGTTGTCAGAGATTTCTGATAAAAATCTTTCTCCCAGAATACCTACCAAATGCCATCTTAGATCCACAGCGACCAAATCAGATTCCTTTTCTGAAGTTGTTGGAAAAAGACTGTCACAAGTAACTTTTCGATGACTCAAGTAAAAACAGTAGAACTGAGTTTACCAAGCTACGGTGAAATAGCAGAATTAATGAAGCCAGGATTAGGACCGTTCTGGTTGCAGATGAAGAGCTCAAATCTGACCCAAGAATGCTCCCCCCCCCCCAAAGATTCCCCATGAAACTATAAATAAACCTTTAATTGGTGCTTTACACTTGACACCGGGAAACATGAGCAGACCACTTAATTTCAAAACATTGATTTCATTGCCCGAACTGGGTTGAAAGTTGGAACTTCGGGAAGCAAGTGTTTGTAATTGCAAATCACACCAAAAACACATGCCAAGTTGCATAGCACCATATGGCAGAAAAGTCAGGAAAAGATAGCGACATTTTGATGTCGCTGACGAAAGAAAATAGTACAATTATGGCATCTAAACATTGTGTTCATCGTCCCAGAGGTTATGATGAAGTGCTGCTACTGGCGGTGGCAGCATTCCAAAGTTCACAGCCTTATGCCCTGTTTGGTTAGATCATAACAATTGATATAGATCGACATTTTAATTACACATATCATGCTTTGTTTACACTTCAATATTGATATTGATAACTAAACACCTATCCATAATTTATATCATTATCAATTTCAAAACTGACAGTGACAGAAATGTTCAATACAAAATTGATATTGATAGCCGAACAGGGCCTTAGTTCATGACCTCATCCCAACAGAAGGTCCTAAAACTGAATGCTTGATATAGAGTTAGCAAAAAGAAAGAGATGAGATGACAGTTTACATCTTGAAAGAACCGTATGTTATCTGCCCACCTATATTGATATTGATAGCCAAACACCTGTTGATGATTTATATCAATATCACTTTCAAAATTGATAAAAGAGACACAGTTTCCATCTGAAAGAACTATGTTATCTGCCCACCGGCTTGCCACCTAAGAGGGCTGTGATTCCTCTTCATTTCTGAGCCTTGAGTTTATCCATGAGTAAATGAGCTACTGACTTGTACCCCAATGCATTAGCTGTTCAAACAAGAATCTCAGAATGAAGAAATATGGTGGCAATTATCCGCACTCAGACCAAAGTAAGCAGCATACCATGATAAATAGCGATTCCCGTGGGGATCATCTTTCTTTTCGTCAAACATATGGAGCTATATAAAACATAATACAGTTAGAAAACGTGAACCCACCCGAAAATGATTATCTTGCAGAGAATAGAGAACCTAGTCGAACTTGAATTGGAAAATTGTCACTTATGTGAATAACTCTAGAAAAAATTCCCAATGCTCTTCCCAAGCTTGATGAAAAACATAGGACTTAGCATACCTGTTACATATCCAGTGAGGTCTGACCCCTTTATCTTCTATACAGTGTGGGCACATCCAATCCTTGTCTGCCCTAACCTCATCCAGTTCTGCACAGGAAATGTCAAGATACCGTTTTGAACAATCACAATGCCAGTTTCTTCATCTAATCGCACAATAACCTACCTTCACCATATCTCACTTTGAGGCAAGCACGACAGAGGATCCCCTGGCTGGAATGGCAGGCTGAGCAATCTGTTTTTCCTGCTACCGGCTTATTTATCAGATTTTCTTGAACAATAACATTTTTCAAAAAGTAACATGGCGATTGAAATTGTTCATTTCTCACCTATGCATGGCAGATCTACGTCGCGTTCTCCACAGCGCCTGCAATCTTCTTCACCACACAGCTTCTTCTGCCTGTGTAAGCAATTCATATCAGCAAGCCGTCTCTTAAAAGTCTATGTTTTATGATTGTTCATCTCAATGGTATCCCATCAGTGGCAGTATAAAGATATTTAAACTAGTTGTTAAAAAATGACTGTTAGGTGTAATCTCAAAATGCATAACCGCATATATACTTACTTTTTCTAATACAGATTTTTTTTGTCATGGTTTGAATATTTTGATCAACATGTATTTTTGATAAAAAAATTAGCTCCAAGCCATCTCTGTTGTATGTCATTTGCAATACATTGCTGAAGTCGTCAAATCTTGAGCCCAGAACAACATGCAATACATTTGGCTGTTTGCAATACATTTGCATCTCACTTAGCTGCCAGAACTATATGCCGCTATGAGAACCGACATCATTGTCCAACAAGGAAATGATTTTAGTTGCATATAATGGCAGAGAGAAGTTAGCAATGATGGCCAGGCTCTTCCATAGAAGCAAGTTAAGTAGGATAAGGACCTTCATATCTTTTACGAACATGATAATTTTTATGACATTAGCTAGTTTACACTTTATTTTAATACAATTCCAAACACTCCCTTAACTTTTTTTTATTTATAGGTGGTCACCACTTTTTTTTTATCTTACTACTTCACCAAACATGATTGTTTTATGTTTTTAGTTATCTTATATTTTATTTTAATACATAAATTTTATCATAAAAGGGTATTAAAATTAAAGTGCAACCAAACACCTGATTACACTTGCTGATGTACAGACTACAGGAGGAACAGAGAATTTAAACCTGCAGAAGTGACAAGAGATCCCCACAACACGATCATACACGCTTCCTCTGCTGCTACCACAGCTCCTGTTTAACACTCTTATACTCTCAGCACCATCTGCAATCGGAAGAAGACAGAGAAGGGGATAAAACGACCGGAGAACCAAAAGGTCGGGAAAAGGAATAAACCGCGCGGCAGAAGAGGAAAGCAGCGTTCAGCGATCGCCACCGTCGATAGGCGGCGGCACGTAAGACGCGGCCTTTCCCTTCAAGCGATCGGAACGCCTGGGCGCGGTGACTTGCTTGGCTCGCTCCTTCCAGGACCTCGCGGATTTGGGCGAGGAGGACTTCGCCGGAGAGAAGGCCACCCGGAGCTCCGCAGCGCACTTGTTGATGCCGAGGGACGCCATCCTCGCCTTCGATCACGGCAAGTCCATTCATGTTTTCGATCAAAAGAAAACGTAGAACCGTGCTGCATCTTCCATTTCACTCGATGCATTCGATCGATCGGAGAGAGAGATACCTGGTTCTCGAGAATGCGGGCATTCCTCAGAGTCTCGTAGTCGCTGCCGCCTCCGGATTTCACCATGGCCCTTTCTCCTCTCTCTGCCTCTGCTGTTCTGCGGAGTCGCAACGGCCAAGAAGAAACCGCTCAAATTTGAACCTCCGGGCGCTGTCCGGCCGCCTTGACGACGGCGTTGTATGACGAAAATGCCCCTCCGTCCCGCGGGGAAGTAAAATAGGGATGCTATTTCTATTTTATTTTTTATAATAAGTAAAAAAATATATCCACTTTAATTATTAGCAATCGAAGTATCTATTAATAGCTTTATTTTTGTAACGTTAAGGTATTTCTATTATTATTAAATAAAATTTTACTAAAAATTGACGTGAGATTAATTATGTTTAATGCAATTTATATCTCTCACCTCCCTTCCCGTTCCTATTCCCTCTCCTTTCTATTTTTTCTCCTCCGAATTTTCTCCTCGGTTGAGCTGCCCGCGACCCCCATCCTGTGCCTCGGCCTCCCCGCGGCCACCGCCGCGTGGCCTTGTCGCCTCTGCCCGCATGCCTCCTTCATCGCCGGCCGAAGTCGCAGCCCTGCCTCGCGATGTCTCCGCCCGCGCCAGCCTCCGCCACCCCCGCCGATCTTGTGTCCTCCCTGTGCCACGCGACAACCACCATGTGCGCACTGCCTCACCCCCCCATCGCCTGACGAGCCCGCCGCCCTGCCGCCTGCGCAACCGCGCGTTGTTTCCGCCCTCTGCCGGCCGCGATCTCTGCCCCCCCTATCGCGACCACGCCTCCCGCGCGCGCCACACGCCAGCGCGACGCCACCGTTGCCGCATCCCCGCGCGAGCCCCGCGCCACCCCCCCCCAGCCGGTTGCCGCCCTCCCCATGCCGCGCGGCCACACGCTTGCGCTGCCGCCCGCGCAGTGCCGTGCAGCCAGCCGCTCGGGCCGTCGCCACCCCCACCGCCCGGACGAAGCGCGCTCACCTCGTCGGCCGCCGTGCGCTCACCACATCAGCCGCCACAGCCAGCCGGCCAGCAGGCGCCGCCGCCCCGCCAGTGCCGCAGCCGCGTCAGCAGCCACCGTGCGCCAGCCCTCCTTCCACCGTGCGCCATGTCTTGTGTGCGCCAATGCACCCCGCCCCCCTATCGGCCGCCGTGAGCACCATCTCTCTCTCTCTCTCTCTCTCTCTCTCTCTCTCTCTCTCTCTCTTTTATCGGTGATATGTTTTCTATTAGAATTTCTCTTGTTTTTCTCTTGATCCCATGGCATACCTCTATCCTATTTCTTTCCGGCAGCCTTGGCGGAGGGAGATAACTTGTTTGAGTTTGTTCGATCTATGCACCGCGTCACCCACGTTCGGTATCGCCTTCGATCGCCAATTCTCGATTTTTCAGCACCATTCCGGTAGGCATCCTTGACATGTCTATTAATTATCATTAAACTCCTATTTAATCCTCCATGACTTGTAGTGATTATTATTGAGTTAATTAGTCGATTTAGCGTTGTATGTCGTGGTTAACTAGCATGGTTAGTCTACTTGTTCTATATTGTGCATAATAGGGCTCTTGTTAGGGAGATTATTATATCATCTTCATCATGATTAATTTAGTAGATTGTTAGTTGATTTTAGTTCTTTTAGTTGGTATGTTTTTAACTATCCTTTTGTTATACGGATTGAGTTAACTTGTTATATAGGTGTGGGGATAGGTTAATAAGATTAGATAATATTTATCTAGTTTATTACATCTGTTTTGGATATGTTATTGTCATTAATTTAGGTGATAGGGTCTGATTGGGTCTGTTCCTATCATGTTAGTCTTTACTTATTCTTGTCATTTTATGGTTCTAGATCGTACATAGGTGGTTCAGGTGTGGTTGATCATGCTTATGGCATTGGCGGTATGTTTATTCATTGCATGGTATAGTTTATATCATTTGATCTTGCATAAGTGTCTCATGGCATGGCATGATTGAGGTGGATGCATGATGCATTGAAATTATGATGAAAAACGGCTACACCGGACTAGTTAGTCGTGACCCGAGGGGCGACGGAGGTTAGAACAGGTCCGGTGCATCCTTCGATCCCGGGATACCGCGGTTTGTCCTGTGCCACCAGCTTGCCTAGGTGCACTATGGGATTTCGTTTAATTATAGTGCACTATATATGATAGATACGGTGGTAGCTAGTTGAGGTGGCAAGACGACGCATTCCTTGCTAATAAGAAAAAGGTGTGGTTCTTATTAGAGGATAGGTGCATTTGTGAATGTGGTCCTTTATTAGAGGATAGGTGCATTATTGCATGGTATTGTATAGGTGGTCTAGTGATGTATTTTATTTTGTCGAATTATCATATTGTGTTGCACGGTGTATGCATGGTTTGTCTCATTTATAGTGATATCATCATATGGAGCATATAGCATGTGTCTATGCATATGTTCATACCATCTTTTTAGGTCATGTTATGGTGCATATAGGTGCTGGTCGGTGTGATCATAGGCTTTGGTTGGTGGTGTAAAACACATGGATTAAGTCATATATTTAATGTATTGACTAGCCTATATTTACATATAATTGGTGTTGATTTGGGGATCTATTTAATTACCATCTAGGGCCTTTTAGCTATCCGATTTGGCGGATGATGGGGTGTCTACTGAGTCATCGTACTCATCCCAATCCTCTTATCAATTTTTTTTAGGTAATCAGGTTTAGCGCAGCAGAAGCGTGTTAGATCGATTCCCAAGAAGCATTGGATGATCATTATGTCTTTAAATGGTATTTAGTTTTGTTTAGATTGTAGTGATTAGTGATGTATTTGAATTTGAATTGTAAAATTATGAACTTGGATCTAGTTGTTTTCATTCGTTCCAAACCGATATATTTTAGGGGTTATTTTTCCCCGGTTACGTCGTCAGATTATATTTCGCTGTGCAGGATTAAATCCGGAGCGTGACAATTTTACTTATCAAGAAATAAGTAATAATTGATTAACTAAGAGTCGACAGGTATACAAAGACATGATGCACACAATGATGTGATATGCTGAAACAAAAGGTAAATGCAACTTAGGTGGCAAAAAATAAAATACAAAAGAGAAAGTATTCACAAAACTACATGATAGTTCTGACTTGTATCTTTGTCATACTTTTTTTAAAAAAAACAAGATAAGAAAAAAAGAAAAAAAATAAAGCAATTACACTGTTGAATTTTCGTCCTTGACACAATATATATTGTAGTTAGCTGTTGGGTTGTTGAAAAATACGAGTCCTTGGACGGTGCATTTTGATTAGAGTATGATGATGGGTTCATTTTGAGGTGTATTTCTTTTTATATTTTTATCAAACTTATCGGTTATCCATTGTGGATACCATTAAGGTATCGAGGATGTCAACCTATTATATATATATATATCACTTTCCCTGGACAAAGTCATTAATTTATATATGTGGTACATCACCAAAATATGCAAAATCTACACTAATCGATAAGAAACCGATTTATCTAAGTTGAAAATAGCCTGAAAAATCAATCAATTAGTTATTGGTGGCAAGTAGTAATTCGTTGCAATATATTCCAAGAGGTACATCTTTTGTTGTTAGTGGGGATGAAATGTGCATTAAGTACACATATAACACTTATTATATACACCTTGGAAATAATTTATTATTTCTCATGACAGGTAGTGATTCCAAACTTAAGAGACCGGATCTACTTGCAGAGGCCGCTCTCTCCTCACTAAGTGATATATACATATTTTGATGAGATCATATCCCCCTCATGCGGACTTTTCGAGAAAATTTTTCAATCTTTACACATAAATGAGAGGGCAATGATGATTTAATGTCTTCACATATATTTATTTAATATTTTTGTCCTCTCATTTATTTGGAAAAAATTAAAGAGATTCTCTCAAGAAATCTCATGAGAGAGATCGATCTTTATTGCTGGCCGAGCGTCACTCGGCTGGCAACACCCGGCGCCCCGGGCAGGGTTCACTTCCCGGCAGCTGCAAGTCGGGCGCCCCATGGGGGGGTGACGTGTGTGGATCGAGCTGGGGCTCGATCCCTCGACGGTGTGCGGCGCTGCACGTGCTCGAGGTCGCTATGCCATCTGACCAAAAAAGAAAGATCGATCTTTATTTTGATTAGTAATATATGTAAATAGTTAATAATTAAAAAATAATTCAACAATTATACATGACCGAGGAGATTGGCATCCGCGAAAACTTCAGTTCTAAGGTTATTCGGTCTCGATTTAAAAGTAAAATTTGCTATGATTTTCGTCTCGAGAACATGTTTCACAACTCATCAATCACATGGAAGAACCAAAAAAATCGAAAGAATTTCGAGAAAACAAAGAATTAATGGTTGAAATACAAGAATTAATTTAACTGCTGATATCCTGCGGACCATCGACGTCCCAGCTCGATCTCCGTGAAGAACAGCAGCCGGGATCCGTCTGCTGCTCGGCTCACGGGCCGTCGAGTGGGGCTGCTGCACTGCTGATCGGCCGCCGGAGACGGAGAGCCCGCCGACCACCTTCTCCGGCGCCGCCCGCATCCACGCTGCTGCCGGCAGGCCTCCATGGCCTCCGCCGCCGTCGAGCGGCCGCGGCTGCGCTGCTGATCGGCAGCCGGCCGGGGCGGAGGCGGAGAGCCTGTCGACCAGCTTCTCCAGCGCCGCCCGCATCCACTGCTGCCGGCAGACCTCCATGGCCTCCGCCGCCGTCACCTGCAACCCCAAGAGAGTGCGAATTTACCAACGGAACATCAGCGCGACGGTCGACGCTCCGGCCGCCATGGCAGCTAGCTAATCAAGAGAGCGCGCGGCACCCGATCGATCGACGTACCCATCGGCGCTGGCGGCGCGGTCCATCTCCGGCCACCGGAGCAGCTCCTCCGTGACCTTCAACGGGAACATTATCCCCGTCTTGCGCGAGCTCCCGGCTTTGCCGCGATACCCCCATTCGCCGAGCTCCTCCTGCAAGCAAAGGTTCCCGACTAGTTAGAACAATGACAACTTAACTAAGTAGAGAAGTTATTTATGTTTAAAAGTCTGAATTATTCTAACTTAGAGTCCTGATTTGAGTTAGTTAACATGATCTCAGAATTAAAAATTGTGAACTGTCCTCCGTCGATCACCACCCGTTGAAGAACTTGCACGCGAGAGGGTCACTTGGAATAAATGTCATATTAGTTAGATATATACAGGAGGTACTCATACTTAAAAGTTTGGATCACTGTAGCTCAAAGCCACGAGTTTAGATTAGTTAACAGACTTCTACAGTTCAGACGGCCGTGAGAATCAAGGAGATAACTCTATATGAACTTATATATCTGCTAGTTATTCGATTTCGACGATGGAAAACCAAAAAAGTAGTAATGGAGATGACCTCGAGGTTCCCCTGCACACCGGCTTCTTCCATGGCCTCGCGGGGGAAGCAGCTTGTTCCATAGACTCGTCCTTCTCCCAGCCTCCCTGAAAGGATTATTTAGATATATATATATATATATATACATATATATCATCAGCTAATTAACTAGACCAAACATGCATGATCCTGAAATATTACCTGATATAATTGATATAACCTACATAAAAAATTCGAAATTTCTAAAATAAACTAATGTTACATGTCTATTATTAAGAGGGTAACAGACATCTTCCTTAAATTTTGACGGATTAGTCATACTCAACGTGATCGCAAACATATGCGGATTTTACATTATTTGTCCATCAGAATCCTTTCTTCTCTTGCGGAGGAAAAACATCTCAGCAACGAGTGGATTAATTAGTCACACTTTTTATGTTCTTAACAGCTAGATACTTTTACATTATCCCAAGAGATTATTCTGATAGATCAATTATTTTTTTAACCGAGCTTCGTCAGATAAATTTATTTATTAAATCGTGGACACAAGGTTTTGATTAATTAAATCATGGGCATATATCAAGACAGTTAAATTTATCAGCCAATCAATTATAAATCTCAAATTAATAAGTAAATATTAAGCTGGCTTCTTTTTATATTATTGTTCTGGTAGCTCAGACTAATGCCCTGTTTGGTTAAAGTGTCATTTCTGATACTATATCAATATTGATATTAACATTTTCAAATGTTGGAGTACCAATATCAAAAGTAATGCAAGTTGACACTTGTATTATGTAATATACTTGGTTTGCACTACAAATTTTAAAATTGATACAATTAACCGAACACTTCTTAATAACTCCTATCGATATCAATTTTAAAAATGATAATGATAGAAGTACCTAATAATGTCATCAAACAGGACGTAAACTAAGCCCTCCGACGGGAGGCTGCGGGTTTGAACTCGCGTCCCCGTGTTCGTGCTACTTCTCCTGAATAAACACTATTGAGATTATTTTAGCATGTTCAGTACTTGACATGTAGGCTGGTTAATTTCTTTAAATTGAATTATATATGAGTTTCATTGTCACGTTAAAATCGTCGACCGTATATAGAGCTCAAAATTTGTAAACAACGAGCGAAATAATTAACGGGGTGTTTGGTTGCATGATAATTTTTTGTACACTTTCATGATAAAAAATTGTATTAAAATAAAAAGTGAACCAACTCATGACATAAAATTATCATGTTTGGAGGGATGTGATTACAAAAAAAGAGTAACCACCGCACATGACCAAACAAAGTGAGACCCTCTTTTTTTGTTTAAGAAGAAAATTACTTTCAAAACATAAAATTGTCATGGTTGTCAAACACCTCTTTTAACAAGTTTTCTTACAATTTTTAAAAATTAAAACAAAAACCCTTATTATCATGCAACCAAACACCCCATAAGGTACCTTTCTTATATTTTGATAGAGCCCATTTTTTACATAAACGAATATGTCATTATTCTTAAATGTCTACCAAAATTCTTTCTTGCAGAGTAAAAAAAAAAAAACTAACCTTGGGAAAGAGGATTTCCTTCCCTTTTTGCGAACTGATGACGAGAACCTCCAACACCTGGTCAACGTCCATGGCCTCCTCCGCACGTTCACCTTCACGGATTCACCTTGTAAGGAATGCATCTATTGCAAGGACCAACAGAGGAGGGAACGACAGTCATATGAAATCCTCCACAGAACACATTTTTTTCGCCGAAATCGAAATCAAGGCAGATTCTTTTTATTTTTTTAATATGTACTTCTCCGATTTAATCGATAGGACATCATTCTAACTCGTCATTTTACGTGCAAATTTTTTTGACTTTGTCACGCGTATACTATCTACGATGATGACCGACGGAGAAAAATATACGACTCTTAATTTTGATATCGTGTTAATCAACTCAAAATTGTAAATTTAAGTGGTCTAAATTTTTAAGTATGAATGTTTTTCTTACGTAGTTAAGATGACATTATTTTAACTCTTTCGATCTTGATTAGGGTTAGGGTTTGAAAAAGAAAGAGGCCGGGATGCGAAACCCCCGGCCGCTGAAGGAAAGGGAGACAATGGACGAGGAGGACGTACGTACCCGACGATCAGGCGGTGGCCGCCGGCGGTGTAGCGCTGCAGCTACCGGCCCCGGCGAGCGACGAGGGCACCCATTTCTCCCGGCCCGCCGGGAACCCCGCCTCCTGCTCCCTCCCCGCCGCCAACCCCGCAACTCGCCGCCGTCGCCCCCTCACGACAGAGACCACCCGCGGCGTAGAAGTTGTTTGGATTATTTTATTTTGGCAAATGAAGGAGTCTTTCGTCGCCAGCACGCGGAGCTCGCCGACGCGGAGGGGAGGGCTCGCGGAGGGGAGGGCTACTCACGAAGGGGCGGAGGGGAGGGCTTCGTCGATGCGGAAGGGGAGTGCCCGCGAAGGGGACTGCTCGGGGGGGGGAGGGCTTCGCCGGGGAGAGAGTGCCAGGGGGGGGGGGGGCTCGCGGAGGGGAGAGCTTTGCAGGGGAGGGAGTGCCAGGGGGGTTTTGCGGAGGGGAGGGCTTCGCCGGGGAGAGAGTGCCAGAGGGGGGGCTTCGTCGGGAGGGAGTGCCGGAGGGGGGGTCGCAAAGGGGAGGGGTTCGCCAGGGGAGAGTCTTGCCGGAGGGGAAGGGGGTCGCCTGTGCGGGATGAGGTTCGCCGATGCAAGATGGGGACTCGTGGGCACGGGAGCGCTTTTCCTTCGTCGGAAGGAGAAAATGTCTCCTCTGAGCTTCTGTCTTCGAGGAGAAGGAAAAGTGAAAATAAAAATGTAACCAAACGGTATTATAAAAATAAGAAGAACTTCTGATCAGAGGAGAAGTGAAAAAAAGCACATCTACGGAGTTCCCAAATGCACCCTTGATGTCGTGATCCTCCACTTCTTTCACGTTATTGGCCGACTTGGATTTTATTTTAATGTAATTTTTTATTGCTAGAATGTATAAAATGGTTGAGAGAGCAACCAAACGCCCTGTGAATGAATTTCTCGTGTGTTTTATTTGATTTTTCCACGGACGAATAGATTCGCTTCAGGATAAGCGAAAATTTGAAATCATCGACCAAAAAAAAATAGTTTGAGGGGTGGTCTTTAACTTATCTTGTTTTGATTAACGCTAGTTAAAATAATGTCATATTAGTTAGGTAAAAGAGGTATTCATACTTATAAATTTGAGCCACTCTAATTGAGGGTCGCAATTTTAGATTAGTTAACAGGGTATCAGAGCCAAGGGTTGTGGACCCCTTCTGTCGACCATCACCCATAAACAATATACACATGTCAAAATTAAAAGAGCTTGTAGGTGAGGAGATGAGTTAAAGTAATGTCATATTGACTAGATAGGAAAGATACCCTTGTTTACGAGCCTGACTCACTCTAATTTAGTGCTGCGATTTTAAGTTGATTAACATAGTCTTCTGGTACGCTCAATGTTCTTGAAATCTTGTTCTTCCAAGTAAGAGAACTTGTTCTCTACGTAGATTTGTGCCAAATCTGCCTTTATAAAAGTGTGGGGCTACACAATACCTTTTCATATTTTTACGAAAAGAATGATTATATTAAAATGAACGGGATACGATAACCGAAAGAGTGAGGGTCACGTATCTAATTATAAAATGCCAAGGATCGCAAGACAAACAAGTACATCACTTCTTCTTTTTTTTAATCTAAGAATACATTTTTATAAGAATACCTTTTGTAGAAATTGTCAAACATCCTTTCGAGAAGAAGTTTTGTTAAAGAAATATATGTGTTGTGATAAAATTTAATTTTTCGTACAACTAAACAGTGGACACCCTTCAACCATGTTTTTCATCCTATTCTCCCGAAGAGATGTTAATGATGCATAAATGGATGGCAAGTCATTGACCAAACCAAGAACACCATCACTTTTCCGTTGAATTTCCTTTGAAATTTTAATCTCTGACTCTTCCAGGAGTGCTTGAAAAAAGAAAAAACAGCGGTCGACCTTAAGAAAATGACGTCACCCTATGACATCAGCGTAAGAAGGTATGACATCATGGGTGAGCACCAAGTTCGTGTTTAGGCGCAAGGAGTGTAAACGGTTCAGTTCATTTCAAGTCGATTTAGCCGTTTTTTTTCAAATCGAAATCGAACCGATAAGGTGAATCGAACCAAACTAGTTCAGTGAATCCTGAACCGATATGGTTTGATTCGGTTCGATTCATCAGTTTAATATATATTTAAATAAATAAATAAATAAATAAAATAAAATATATATTAAAATAATTATTTAAGATTATATATGAAGACTAATATTATATTTATAATATATAATTTTATCTTTATACTAATTAACTTAAATTTAAAATAATATATATTTATATAATATATATTTAAATATAATATAATATGTAAATAAAGTGGGTCAAACTTTATCAAATCGGGTCAACTGGTTTACCGGTTCAATTCGATTTGGGGAGGTGCCGAACCGAATGGATAGCATATCAAACCAAATGGAACCAAACGGTTCGGTTTGGTTCGGTTCAATTTACCGGTTTCCGATTTTACATAAACACCCCTATTTAGGCCAGAGCCCCGGCCACACCATCACAAATCAGGTTAACCACGGGTTATTATATTGGCAAAAAATTCTGGTTTATGAATTTTAATCAGACCAATATACGTGTCAAAATGGGATTAAATAAATTATGGTAATGTCATAACTTAATTAAAATATCACTTTTATTTATTAAAAATATTTTAAATTTATTTATTATTTAAATTTATAGTGTTTTTTTAAATAATTATGTTTATCATATTTTATAATTTTATATTTATAAAATAAAAATTTAAACTACGGACAAGGCTAATGGCCTATTTGTTTACTGTATCAAGCACCTGTATCAATATCAGTTTTAAAACTGATATTGATACTTTGCATTGGTAGGTGTTTGGATATCACTATTAATTTTAAAATTAATAGTTAAAAAAAATATCAAAAACAATACAGCTCAAGACCTGTATTGAAATCAATGCGTAGCCTTGACGTCTCCCCGTGACCGCCCTCTGAGTCTCTCCCGCCGTCGCCCCCCTCGCGGCCAGCGCTCCCCCCGCGGCGGGGACGGCGGCCGCCTTCCCGAGGAGTCCCCCTCGCCGCCCCCCTCCCCCGGCGGCGGACGGCGGTCGCCCCCTCGTGGCCGGTGGCCGCTGCGGGCACCACCCTCGGTACCCCGTTCCGCCGTCCGCCCCGCCGGAGTCTCCGCCCCCGGAGCCGCGCCGCCTCCTCCGTGAACTCCACCTGCTTTGCGCACGGCCTCTCAGAACGATCCGGGGGAGGGGAGTTCCTGAGGAAACGAGGCCGAGCAGCTCCTCGACGGCACCCCCACTCCCCACGACCGACCCCTTCCACCGGGTCACTTCTCCACACAGCGCACGCCGCTTTCCATCACCACGGCGGCGAGGTCGGCCCGCAGCACCTCCCCCCGAGCGCTCGCCGCCGCGCTGCTCGACTCCGCCGTCCGGCTCCCCACGGGGGACTCGCTCGCGGCGCCGAACTCCGCGCCGTCGTCCGCGGCCCCGGCTCCCGTCGCCGGCGCTTCCGCCCCCAAGTCATGTCCGAGCTCGCGGGCCTCCTCTCGGCGCCCCACTGCTAGGCTTGCCTCGCGCAGTCCCCCCGCCGGAGCCCCCGCCGGAGCCCCCCCCCTCCGCGCCGGGTCCCCCCGCCCCTCCCGCGCAGCCCCCCGCGGAGCCCCCCCCCTCGCCGCAGGGTCCCCCCGCCCCTCCCGCGCAGCCCCCCGCCCCGGAGCCCCCCTCCGCGCGGGTTCCCCCCGCCCCCTCCCGCGCAGCCCCCCGCCCCGGAGGCCACCGCCGCGCGGCCCCCGCCCGCGAGCGCCCCCGCGCGCAGCATCCCCCTTCTCGCGGACACCTCTGCAAATACTCATCTAATATCAATTGTAACATTCATATAATTTTATCAAACACGTAGAAAATTTGATACTATCAATCTTGAAAGTGATATTTCAATTTCAAAAATTATCAATATCAATATTGATATAGTATCAAATTTGAAACTCTAACCAAACGGGCCATAAGATAATACTTTTTGCGAGTCTAGCCAGACTACTCTGATACATTTTGGATCGGGTAGTGAACAGGCCGACACCCCTAATTCTAGCTGAACTCGCACCAAAAGGAGGCATTCTAAACTCAGTCTTATTTACATTTTATTTTCTGCAAGGGAGGCTGTGGCTGACGTATTCAAACAAAGCATTTGACCTTTTTTCTTATTTATCGAGATTTTCCGCTAACCTCTCCAGATAAAAGCGAAATGTAATTTTAAAACGTTAACGTAGACAGAATTTAAAATAATATTAAAATAAGAATTAGTAAACATCCATGTATCCAAAGCGTGCTCTCTCTCTCTCTCTCTCTCTCTCTATATATATATATATATATAATGCATGCATACAAATATACAAATACATATATCATTCCCATTGATACATACTAGTTAAATCACGTGCTTCGCACGTGTTCTTGTAATATTTTATATATTGATTGACTATAAATTTGTAGTGTGATTGAGATAAATTCTTAAAAAAAAGAAATTATCTTGACAACCAGAAGTTCACAAATTAAGAGATTTATGATAAAAAAATTTTACAATCCTTAACAAGATCCGTGTGATAACAATGATGTGTTAGTACTGATAGAGTAATATAAGATTAGATAAAGAAACTTCACGTAAAACAAGTACTTCATAATAGACCAATTTATTCAAAATGAAATTGTCTTATTAAGAAATTTACTCTTGAGTACGTGATAAACACTATCAAATGAAATCATTTTTTAGTTTTGTTCATAGAGTAAAATCACGTGCACTCATAAATCCACTTCCAAGATTAGGAATAGGATAGTAAAAGGTTCAAAGTTTAAAGGAAAATGTACGGATGTCATCAAGAATACCAATTTTAGAAGACAAAATTGGATAGGATGATGTGTGTGCACGTGTCCGATTTCATAATTTTTTTTTCTCAATTTCATTGCTTAAATCTGTAGTAAAAAAATATTAATAGAGCAACAATTCTTAATTCTTGTCAGATTGTATCCTATGAAGGTCCATCTACTGATTGTTTCATAATAGTTGCATGAAGGGAGGCAGAACTGGAGTAAACTTAGATGTGCTGAAAAGTTAACACCCAAGGAATATTAACACCCACAACATATATGTCTATGTATATATATATGAAGAATATATGGCAAATAACAAGTTCAAGGAAGCCAAACATAGTCCCCTGAGGACAAAGGAGCTCATTCATCTATTAACACAGTAGCTTCTGGACACCTTTAACGCTAAAAGGGTTTGTTTATTTAAACATAAAGCCAAAAGGATCAAATACCAAATTTAAACCATGTCTAATTCAACATTTAAGTTAAACCGTCACCTAAGAAGTCAAAAAAAATGTATTTGTAATTGAAAGAAATTTAAGAATATTTTACTAAATCCCTGCACCTTCAAATCGAATAGTTAAAAAATTCATCTAAAAACCAAGAGCAATAATTCAAATGCACAAAATGAACTTATGAAGCTTCGGCCCTCGAAATTGTTGATGATATTCACATGATTTTTTGCTTTTTCCCTTGATGTTGTATGATTTCATTAGTAGCACATGTGAGTTTGAATATTCCGGCTTCATCAATCTAGAGAATTTGTGACAACTGGGTGTACATGCGTAACTAATAGGATCGTTGATTCCTCTATTGACATACTTTATAGTCAACATATATCTCTTATTAATCAAACTACTGCCAAAATGTTCAAGTAGGTAGGGAAACTCTTTTTTCTAGCATAATAACATATAACATTATGTGTAGGATCAGAAACAAAGAAAGTTTAAAAGATTATACAAATTAGCCATTTTCATATATTACATTTATCATTGTACTCACATAAATATTTAAGTAGGTTAAAAAATTAAATTGTCATCTAGGTCATGGCAATCTAATTTTTCATTGTTCTTTTAAAAAAAATTACTTCTATATAAAAAATATAAAACAATTTGCAAACTATAGAAACATGTGAAAAAATTGAATGTCAAAAAAATGTCGGCATATGTGTAAGAGGAAGTACCTTCAATGCCTCGAAATCTATTGCTTTCTTTTTAGAAAATGTAACTATAAACGCAGCTCCCTTTTCTTTCCTTTATCAAGCTAGCAACAAAGTAAATACTAACAAATCTGAAATCACTATGTCATGAAAATATAGCTTTTTTGAAATCTTAAAGAACCAAGTATACCGAAATTGTTAAAATAACAAGTGTTGATTAACAAATGAATGGAAATTTGGTGATGGCTCAAAAATTACTTGTGAGATTTACACCATTTAAAAGACGAGCATCATATATAACACCCGAATGACCATGACATCCAACACAAAGGAAGGTGGATAACCAAAAATATACCATGTTTTGGGGTTCTATAATTACATCGGAAGCGACATTCACTTGATTTTAATCAATTTTATTTATGTTATGTTGAGTTGTTTCATTGTAGGAATATATCTAGATATTTTATATTGAACTAATTTGAGTGTTGAGTAAAACTCAGTTTGGAGAAGAATATGGTCCTTGGGTTTCATTTATTGGAACTATGTTCTTATTTAATTTTGTTTCTAACTTGGTCAGGTTTTCTTTTACCTTGGAAAACCATACTTGTTTCATGGGGAGTTAGCCGTACACACGAATGATATGCTTTAGCTTTACCCACATCGGTCATCGGTGGCATATTTCTGATGACCAATTGGCTGATTGTATCACTAACCATTTCTCTTTCTTTCTTTTTTTTGTGAGGAGATCAATTTTGATTGACTTTTGGCATTTGAGATTTGATGGGTTTCATGGTCCTATTTGTGACCAATCTGGTAATACTTTTTTATCTTTTGTTTTGAAATCTGTTAATAGTTGACAGTGGTTTGGATTTGTTTTAGAATTTTGCCATATTTGCCAGCTTTGATGGGGAAGCCCAGGTGACTTAGTAGCTCGTTCAAAAATCATGGGATTACGGTAGCTAAAGGGGTTGGAAAGAAGGCTATGGTTCGTAAGACATTTATTTTATATAAATCCATGCCTCTAGCAGAGCAAGATTTTTTTCCCACTCCTATATGATTTAAGTACATAAACAACTTCACCAAGAATGTAAGCATATCACTCACGTTGCTCTATACACTTAAAGTTTTTTAAAACCCTTAGCATAGAAGTTAATTCTACACATTTCAAGGCATTTAGGTTCCTTCAATTTTTGAAAAGGCAACCTCCAACTACCACATCTTGCATCTTCTAACCAACGGCATGCTGCATTACATTCTCCATTACATTCTCTTTCATTGGTAAGAAGGTATAACTTAGGAAATCTCTCTGCTAGCGAGTTCCTTGTTGATCCAACAATACTCCTAAAGCTGTATTAAATTCTTGGAAATTTCCCCGAAACACACATCTATAGATTTTTTGACCGGTAAAAGAAAGAAATACTTCGAAAAATACAAAAAATGCAATACATTAAATAAAAGAAATCCATCTAAAAATATAAGAAATATATAAATGTGATAATAAACAAAGTAAGAAATGCATCCAAAAAATTGAACATATACATTTATAGGCCTCTAAGTGGTATTCGAATTTTTGATATTTCGACCCGATTCCAATTAACTTAACATTAAAAGGATATCCGATATCAAATCCAACAAGTTCTCAAAATTGGAATCGAATAATCTTATAGTTATCATATTTGGAATCGAATTTACTTAATTCTAAACCGTTGATAATCCGGTTTCAATTATGTATTTGTAGGATTCATTTTAAGTCGAAAAATGCGGAGAATACATTCAAAAAGGGTTCATTTAAAGTCTTTCATAGGCCTAGTTTCTTCATCTCTACGAAATTTCACTTCAACTCAATCGGGGATTTGGAAGGCAATTACATGTATGCTATTTATCAATATATTTGTATATAGCAATGCTGCTCGAAAAGAGAGGTTTAAGCGTTAGTACACGATGATAAAAGGAGAACGCAAACTTCAATCCCAGCTATATGATATGAAAGGAGAAATGTCAATTTAAATCCATTGTTGTAGCTATACTTCTTTTCGATCGAGCTTGTATGATATGAAAAGAGAATCTGCCGACGTCAATCCATGTTGTAGTTATACTTACGGGAATGCCAGAGATGCCATTTTAAGTGGCCTTCTTTCGGCGACGAGGATTGTAAGGAGAGCGACCATCGGGAGCAGGGAAGTCCTGTTCGGTGTTGTTAACAAGAGACGGGATGAAAGACGTTGGACTATGCTGCAAGTCGGACTTGAACCCAACTTGGACTCAAACCCGTTGTCGATGATGTCGAGCGAAAAATTAGGAAGGCCATGGAGGAGAAGCCCGACGTCTTGTCGGTGTTGTTAACATGTGATGGGATGGAGGGGAAACTTATGCGGAGGCATTGTCGGGGTAGGATTTGTTGTCAATGCTTGTCGGTGGAACCATCGGGAAGGTCGTCTACAAGTCGGAATCGAACCACGAGTGACCCAACATAGTCGGCATTTTGAACCAACTCCTTGAACACGGTGGTACCCTCCGGAGTAGTTGACCCGAGAACCTCCCAGATGCTTTGCGTGAGATCGGTAACTTTGTAGGAACACATGTAGGACGGGGCTTCCGAGCGGAGAAGGGGTAGTGGAGAGAGGAGGAGGAGAGGGAAGTGCAGCATGTCGAGGTTGTCGTCGTCGGGAGTGGGGGTACTAATGCTAGGGTGAGAGAGCTAGGGGTGTAAAACGGAATCCCGATATTTCGGTTCGATTTCGATAAAAGTTAACGGGTTTTGGAACTTATTTTTAGAATCCTATAAACTATCGGAATCGGAATCAAATATTCCGGTAACGTGTATCATAATCGAAATTGGAATCGGTTGATTCCGTTTTAAATTAATACGATTTCGATAAAAATAATTATATATAAATAAAATAAAATAAAGTTAAATTAATTATAAAATATAATATATAAATTGATAAAATGATAAAAATATAATTTTAAGAAGATTATATCAAATTTTAGTAATTATATGTGAATTATTGACTTATTTCTGAATAAAAATTAATATTTAATATGTATTTCGGAATTTATCGGATTCGGTTCCGATTTCAATAATGAAATCGGAATTTGATTGAAATCGGAACATAGTGATTCCGAAATTATTAAAATGAGAATTAGAACCCCTTAGTCTGCCCGAAATCGGATTTTGGTGATTTCGCCTGCTTTAGAATCCCGACCCGTTTGACAGCCCCGAGTGAGAGTCGATCGGAGGGTTAGGGTTGATATTAGCATTTTCTCCATTGCGTGAGAGAGTGCGATTAACGAGTGAATAGCCGCGGATTGATCCGACGACGGTATTGTTGGGTGAGGAGGTAGCCCAGGTTAATCGCGATGGTAATGTCCACGATGTATGGCCATTTAATGTAAAGCATTATTAATTAAAATGGTGATGAGTATTTATCCGTGGGAAATCCAGCTCGGGTGAATCGTGACGGTAGCCATTTAATGTAGAGCATTATTAATTAAAATGATGATGGCTATTTATCTATGGGAAATCCACATTCTATGGAGACAATGAATGTGGACAGAAAGAAGGCCAGGTGCTTGTCGACAAAATCCAAACTCCCACTTCTAATAGATAGATAGATTATTTTATTACAAAATAGACCTTTTATTGATTTAAATGAATTTCTGCTTGTTCGTCGAGGGGGTGTAGAAAGCATCGTTGTCTAGAAATAATATTCTGGCAAATAAGACGTGCATGGCTGTTTGGAAGGCCCTAAAATTAATTTTCAGCCAAGGGCCTCTCTAAAAGCTGAATTGAACCAAAAAAAAAAACATGTTGACTCTATTCGATGGATTTTATTTATACATGTATGATGGCCTTAAATATATTATAATGATCTTCTTAACTTCCGCACCTTGTCTCCTCCACTCCAAATGTCAACGGACCCATTATTTCTTCTCTTTATTTCAAGGAGATTTATATATACATATATCATCCATTTCATATTCAAAAAAAAATACTTTCTAATTTTACTCTATTTATTTGCCATCAGATCGTATCCTTCCGACAGAATCTAGGATAAGTAATGTAGAGACTTAACTATCTCTTATAAATAAGCATCAATCTTGATATGAATCTTGTTTGATTATTTTGATTTAATCTAATCTTAGTTTATTTTATTTTGTATTTTTATGAATTGATAAGGTACGTTCTGGTGCAGATGCTTCCTCAGATCCTTTCTCCCGGCCGCCGGAGAGACGACCGCGACTGATCAGGAGCGCGCCGGACGGCGGAGGCGGTGGCCTTGTAACTTCTCAAAAGCCCCGCCGCCGCCCCGCCGCCGGTTGCCCATGTCACGCCCCAGATTTCCTAACCTGTGCAGCGGAATAAATCCGGGTACGGAATCGGGGAGTTAACCCCAAAACTACGTCGGTTTGGAAAAATAATGAATCACAGGTCCCATTTTATTAAAATAAATAACTGAATCCCAAAATAAATCATACATGGATTTCAATGCAAACAAATCATAAACCAAAACTCTAATCCTCTTACCTTTTAATCTACGATCCACTAAACGCTTAAGCTGCTAGCTTTGCATTTACTGAAAAATGTTAAAAGAATAGGAGTGAGTCACTGCCTGATTTCAGAGTAGGGACCTCAACTTTCATATTATACTAATCAACCTAAATGATATTAATATACATTAAAACTCAAAAATCACATTATAACATAATTGCTAAACTAATTATCACAATTCTATTACTTAATTAGGGTTCTTTCCAAAAATTAATTAACCGATTTAACCAAACTTAGGCTATGAGAGCCAAACTAACTATACTTAAAACCCAACTGATCTACTTTCTACATGTCCATGTACAACACTGGACACATGTCATTTATTGCTGCATGTCACATCACAAAAAGGTAGAATTAAGCTATGCTCTATAGCGAGGAACTCCACTCCGGCTCTAAATATATATAGAAGTACCATTATACTTTAATGCCTAAATCCCATAGCACACCTAGAGCGGGGTGTACTTAGGATAAACCGCGGTTATCCCAGGGATCGAGAGGATACCTTAGGATCAATCTAATTCATCTGTTTGCCCCGGGACCACTTAAAATAGACGAGAAGAGTAAATATTATATCATGTGCATCACGGCATCAATAATATTTCACGAAGTAAAAAGCCATATAATTACTCGGAGACGATTATAAATTCAACGGAGCAAAGAATAACCAGAGTCACTTGAAACACGTTTCGTTTCCATTTCATAGCAGAACCGGATATACGCCAATAATCGAAAGTCATGCACGAGAAGCAATTCCTCGATTCACATTTCCAATGCAACAAACCCAATCCGGAACAATATGCAATCATACACATCATTCAATTGTACTCTGAAATTCATGCAATTGACCCGATCAAAAATATGCAACATAATGAGACATATTAACTTCAATTAAAGCACAATTCCATATCAATTCATCGAAATAATGCACTTTACAAGATCATGCCACTATTTAGCTATTAATTAACCACATTCCATAATTATCATACCATCAATTTCCATTCCAATATAAGTATTAATGATTTAAGATTATTCTAAACATGAATCAGATATAATTATAATCATAAAAGATCACAAATCATTTCCATATAACATGTAATTCATAACATAAATCGAGTATAAATATAATCATAACAGGTCATAAATCTAATTTTATGAATTAATACAGCCAATCTAATTAATCATCACAACATATCTAATTTAATAATTACTGATCTAAATTAACTAAAATTTACATATGACTAAATGCAAATCATGTAATTACACACGACTATACATGCATGGCATGACTAACATCTAATTAAACATATACGGAGACAATCAAATAATTAAACCACCATTTATTCATCATTTTCTAATAATAATCTAATAATCATATTTTAAAACATATTAATTACAATATCAATGTGCTAATAGGATGATTGGGATGCCTACCTCGATAGGAGGTCGATAATTTCTCGAAGTCTAGAAGAAGTCGGTTAGATGTCCAGGCCACGAACGGCGTCGACTACGAGCAACGACGAAATGACAATATGGCAGGGGAGGGATATCAATATTATAATAAATTGCGAATACATCTAAATATCTTAGATTAAAATAGAAACTAGAAATGCCGAGACTCACCTTGGCGGATCGTCGAGAAAATGACGCTAGCAGCGGTGGCAGGCACACGGCAACGTCAAGGTGACACGGCCGAGAGTTTGGCAATGACATTAGTAAGTGAGGTAAGCGGGATGCCGCGTAGGAGGCCGGCCGTGGCGGTGGCCAAGTGAGCAAGAGACAGAGAGAGAGAAGAGTGCGGGAGCAAGAGAGTTGCGCATGGGAGAGGGAGGAGAGAGAGGGTGCGGTAGAAGAGAGAGAGCGCACAGGGGGAGAGAGAGAGCGCGTGGGGGACCGGATCCTCTGTGCACCTCGGTGTGCACCTCAATGCACACCACTTCTTAAATTCATCTAATTATGTGATCAAATTAATTATTTTGATCATTTTTAAGAGCGTGAATATATGTGATGTTATATTTTACGAAAATCAACATTAAATATATTTTATACATATTTATTTAAATTAAAAATATAATTAATTTACAAAATAGTATAAATTTAAAAAATATTAATATTACTTCTTTTTTATCAATACATAATATATATTTATATTCACAGTCTTAAAAATGATCAAAATAATTAATTTGATCACATAATTAAGATGAATTTACAGAAATTGGTGTGCATTGATGGTGCACCCATCGACACGAGATCGGATCCCTCGGCTGGCGTAGCGGGGGGGGAGGGGGGAGGGAGAGAGAGAGAGAAACGGGAGGGGTGCTATGCGCGCGCCCTTCCCCGACGACGTGGCCCCGGGTGCACCCGGCGGCACTGCTAACCGCCTCGCGCGGCGCGCGCGCAAAAGGCCCGCGCGCGTGTCTGCGCGGCTACAACGGGGCGAGAGAGAGAGAGAGCGAGGGCGTGGCAGCCCGCGGCGGTGGCGACGAAGCAGCCGACGAGAGCAGCGGCGGCGGCCGCAACGCGGCGATGGTGAGAGAAGAAGAAGAAGAGGGGGAAAGAGAGAGAAAAATAGAGGGAGAGCCCCGGGAGGGCGGAGGACGGACGATGGCGGCTGACGCGCGGTGGCCCGCCGGCGGCCACGGGAAAGGAGAGGTCGGCCGGCCGACGGCGCACGCGGCGGAGGGAGGCGACGAGCGGGGAGCGAGGGCGCGCCGATGCAAGCAGCGGGGGAGCCGCACGGTGGCCGGTGGAGGCGCCTAGAGAGAGAGAGAGAGGGAAGGTGATGGCGGGGGCGGTGCGAGCAGAGACGCGCGGACACACGACGGATAGAGAGAGAGAGGGCAGGGGTCGCGGCAGCCGTGGAGGCCGTGTGCGCCGGCCCCGGCCGGCGGCGTGGCGGGGCGCGGCGGCAGTCGACGCGCGGCCGTCCGGCGGAGCCCGGGGAAGAAGGAGAAGGGAAGGAGAGGAGGCGACGGCGCGGCGGCGCGAAAGCGGCGAACAGAGGCGGTGGTGTGGCGGTAAGAAGGTTCTGGGGGGGAGTATTGACCATACAAATCATATGTGGAATCCCGGTTGACACAAGGTGGAAATTCAGTTGCATTTGTGTAATTTCATTTACATTCATTTGTGTACAATGTCCGGTTCAATTGAACCGCAATGTAATGACATTAGTATAAATGAAATACAAAAGAGCGCGGAGACAACTCAATTGAGGAATCTGCATTTTCCCGCCTCTCGTACTGCTCTGCGCTGCTTTACGCACGGTCTAACTTCGGGTATGTCTGCCGGCTTCTTCATCGGAATGCGAACTCGTGAAGTCTTGCTGCAATTCCATCATGGTATCAGAGCTCCGGTGAGATCCAATCGTTCTTGTGATCTCAGTTCTGATTTTTCTGGCTTGTCAGTTTTTCTCAATTTTTGTTGCGATGGATGAATCCGGTGTTAGTTCGTCATCAAATTCTCCTACTTCTATTTCGAAGCTTCCTTTTGCTTCTGGATCAGTGTTTGCTTCACTTCCAAGCATTTCTCATCGGTTTTCCATCAAGCTTAATGCTGAGAATTTTACGATATGGAGAGGACAGTTTATCCCCTTCCTCAAAACTTATCGGCTCATGGGATTAATCGATGGCACTTTATCATGTCCTCCTGAATTTGTTCCCGATCCGTCAGATCCTGCTATAGATATACCTAATGCGGATGCTGAGATATGGAAACAATATGACAACCTCATTATCACTCTAATTATGTCTTCGGTTATTGATTCAATACTACCGATGATTGTTGGTTTGGAAACTTCTTATGAAGTTTGGAAGGAATGCTAACTTGTTGTGTATGGATCGAGCTCTAAAACTAGAGCTCTTCAACTTCGGCTTCAATTACAGCAACTGAAGAAAGGGACTATGAAAATAACCGAATATCTTCACAAGGTGAAGAATATAGCTAATGCGTTGAGCATGGCTAATGAGCCTATATCTGATGGTGATCTTTTTGCTTCATGTGGTGGACTAGAGTCGGAAGTATAGATACTTTTATCACGTACAATGTCAGGCTTCAAATCGTCGGATGTTTGGTTCCTTAGCTCTTGATGCCGTTTTAAGGGTTGTTATTAAATCAGGAAATTCTTTTGACACGGAAATGAGTGCTCTTCTTGCCAGACTTCTACGCCAATAATGGCTCGAGGTTAATGTCAATTCAACTCAGCGTGATCTACTAATTCCCCTACTTCCCGGAGAGGAAGAGGTAGAAATTTTAGAGGAATTCGATTTGGTGGCCGAGGCGAGATTTTGATAGGGAATTACAATTCTGAATTCCTAGTGATCGGTCTTCTACTCAAGGGAATCCAGGGGATTTTTATGGGTTCCTTATAAACCATAACAATTCATTTTCAGTATTCTTCATCTCGGTCAACTATCCTATGGTTTGTCGATTGTGTGATAGAAAGGGGCATAGTGCTTTAACTTGTTGGAAACGATTCGATGTCTATTTCGAGGGCACATGATGGTCTAGTCGATGCAGGAAGTCTGTTTTCTTCTCCTCCAAGCTCATACGACAGAATTTTAACTCACCACGGCATACACTACAAGATGTTAGTGGTATCCGGATAGTGGTGCAAACGGTCACTTGTGCACCGATATCAATTTGATTAGAGAATGCTATGAATTATCTTGGACAGACAAAGTAGTCGCTAATTGGCAGGTGATGGTTTGAACATTTCACAAGTGGGCACTTCGGATTTCAAACACTTTCAACTTCTCAATACATTATATGTTCCTTCTTTGACGAAAAATCTTTTATCGGTCTCAAGTTTACAAAAGATAACAATGTATCCTCTTGAGTTCTTCCCTAATCATTGTCTTGTTAAGGACCTCGAAATCGGACGGTTTTTGGCACGAAGGACACAATATTGATGAACTGTATTGCTTGGCGAAATGAAGATCATCAACATCCAAGCAAGTTTACAAGCTGAAGGCTGTGGACGTATGGCATCAAAAGACTTGGACATCTTTTGCTTTGCAAGTAGTTAGAAAGTTCTTCATGGTATTGGTGAATCATACATTAGTAATTCTCATTTCTTTTGCTCGGATTGTGCGTGTAAAAAGTCATATTTGCACTTTCCGTCTTCCAATTATATTTCCAAGAGTCCTTTAGAATTAGTTACTTCAGAATTTGTAAGGGTCCCTCACCTTATTCTAGTAACAATGGATGTAAATACTATGTGATTTTTGTTGATCACTATAGATCGTTTCACTTGGTTATGCCCTCTTGTGGTTAAGAGTGATGTGGTCAAAGTGTTTCTTAGTTTTAAACTTGACAAGTTGAAAATACTTTTTCTTGTTCGATCATAAAGTATTTCCAAAGTAATTGGGGTGGTGAATTTCGAGTCCTTGACCTCTTAGTTTGTTAAATTTGGCATTGTTCATCGTGTATCTTGTCCGCATTCACATCATCGAAATGGCATTTACGAACGTAAACATAGACATATAGTGGAAACAACTGACTGGGACTTCTTAGTCATGCACAACTTCCATATCGAGTTTTGGGAAGAAGCGGCTCGGTGTGCGGTTTATCTTATTAACCGCTTACCCACTCATAATTTTGGGTAACATTTGTCCATTTCGAAAGCTACATTTGATAGATCACTTTGATTATGAGCATGCTTAAAAGTCTTTAGGGTGTACTTATTTACCCTCACTTAAGACCATACAACACCCATAAATTCACATTTAGATTCGAGAATGCGTATTTTCTTGGGATATAGTGAAAAACACAAGGGCTATAAGTGCTACTTGCCACGCACAGGACGGACATATATTGCCATACATGTTGTGTTTAATGAACACTCTTTTCCATACAATGTTTTGGTTCATTCTTCTCCATCTGATGTTGACAATCATGATGGTCATACTATTACCTTGCCAACACCTCTTTTGCATACTCCTCGGACAAGCCATCCAGATAACCAGAAAGTTTCTTTATCAAATTCTGTTCTTCAGCAGCATGATAGATCTGTGCATCAATCATCAAATGATGTATCGGGTATGATTAATTCTGTTGGTAACATCATCTCTACCTCAGAGTCTTCTTCGCCAGCTATGTCTCATTCACAGAATTCAGTGTCACCATCTGAATTTAGTCCTCTTACGGCTGCTGTTAATTCTCCTTCATTCACTTCTCCTGTACATAATGACAGTGGAAGCTCAGCTACTTCTTTGTCTTCTACAAGTACTTCTCCTCCAAAGAAATACAGGTCATTGAAAGAAATTATGTCCAAACCGGATGAATGTGCTAAAACTAGCAAATATGCACTGAGTGTTCAGGTTATTGAAACTGAACCCACTTGTTTTACTTCTGCAAATAAGGATCTCTGTTGGCGACAAGCTATGTCTACTGAATTTATGGCTCTACAAACTAATGGCACATGGGTGCTTGTTCCTCCACCGGCTGGTGCTAATGTGATAGGATGCAAATGGATTTATAAGATAAAAAGACATTCCGAATGGGTCTATTACTCGGTATAAAGCAAGGCTTGTGGTAGCCAAGGGGGTACAATAAGAATATAATTATTGATGCCGAGAATGCCTTCAGTCACAATTGTTATCAAGCCATCAACTATTAGGATTAATATTGTCATTGGCTGTTACTAATCAATGGAAAATCAAACATGATTAGATGTCGGCCAATAATGCCTTTTTACATGGTAATCTCAATGAGGACATCTATATGGTTCAACCTCCGAGGGTATGTTGATAGAACTTATCCCACTCACATGTTTGCAAATTACTGAAAAATCTCTATATGGTCTCAAACAAGCTCCTCGAGCTTGGTTTCTGAGGGATTATATTCTCATCTTATTAAAGTGGGATTCAAAGCTTCAATATGTGATCCGAGGCTTGTTTTTATATACCAAAGATGATGTTTTACTTTATCTATTGATCTATGTGGATGATATTATATTATTTGGGGAATAGTCCTACAACAATTTCTCGAGTTTATTTCCAGTTGTTTCACAATACTTTTTCTCTCAAGGACTGCGAGGGGACCTTCATTTCCTTTCTTGGCATAGAAGTCTCTAGGACTGTTAGTGGTACTGCAACTTAGTCAAACCAAGTACATTACGGATTTGCTTAGAAAAAGGCGAACTTACTTGATTCAAAGCCCACTGTCTACACCAGATTACTCTCGAACAGCCACTTTCACGGCATGATGGAAGACGTGCATTAGCAGATCCTACATATTATCGGAGCCCTGAGTAGGATTCTTTCTGATACATTACCTTGACTAGGCCGGATGTCGATTGCTTTGTTAATAAGGTACGCCGAATTTTTAATGACTCCTTCATCTACACATTTAATTGTTGTGAAAAGAATTTTGAGGTATCTCAAATCAACTTATCAGTATGGTCTTCTAATCAGACCGACAGTTTTTAGTCTTCAAGTCTTCTCAGATGCGGTAAGAATTTGGGTGTCAGAGATGACGGGGAGGTCCCCGGCTTTGGAGGCTATGGCATTTATCTTGGAGATAATCTCATATCTTGGTACGCCAAGAAGCAAAGAGCTGTAGCAAAGGTCTAGCACGAAGAAGGCGAAATGCGTGCTCTAGCTCTTCTTGTCATCCTTTGATCTATTATGGTTAGTTCGGTTAATCAAGAGTTAAAGATTTCTCTTGTCTCTTCTGTTGTATTGGTGTGATAATATTTCGGCTATATATCTCAGTGCCAACCCTGCATTCAAAGCTAGAACGCGTCATGTTGAGATTGATTATCACTTCATTAGACAACTTGTGCAAGATAAACTAATTGTCATAAAGCATCTTACTGACAAAGACTGGAAATTGCAGATATTTTCACCAAGCCGTTGGCTGTTCAACAATTTGAAATGTTCAGGTCCAAGTTAAGCGTCACTACCCCGCTTAACTTGAGGGGGGGTATTGACCATACAAATCATATGTGGAATCCTGGTTGACACAAGGTGGAAATTCAGTTGCATTTGTGTAATTTCATTTACATTCATTTGTGTACAATGTCCGGTTCAATTGAACCGCAATGTAATGACATTAGTATAAATATGAAATACAAAAGGGCGCAGACAACTCAATTGAGGAATCTGCATTTTCCCGCTCTCGTCTGCTCTCTGCTTTCTGCTTCTGGTCTTCTTCAGTGTCTGCAGCTTCTTCATCAGATCTGAACTCGTGAAGTCTTGCTGCAATTCCATCGGGGAGAAGGTTCGAGAGAAAGTTTTTTTTTTCTTTTTATTATCGAACATTACAGCCCACGGGGGGATGTGGCCGGACGGACCGCCGGCGTTTGGTTGCAGCTGGCGACGGTCGTTGATGATCAGGAGCGCGCCGGACGGCGGAGAAGGTGGCCTTCTAACTTCTCCGAAGCCCCGCTGCCACCTCGCCGCCGCGCAAAACTAGCTGTCGGACGCGGTTCTCCGCCCACGCGCCGCCGTCGCCGGCAACCGCCGCCGGTCGCCCACGGGGGCGACGTGGCCGGACGGACCGCCGGCGTTTGGTTGCAGCTGGCGACGGTCGTTGATGATCAGGAGCGCGCCGGACGGCGGAGAAGGTGGCCTTCTAACTTCTCCGAAGCCCCGCTGCCACCTCGCCGCCGCGCAAAACTAGCTGTCGGACGCGGTTCTCCGCCCACGCGCCGCCGTCGCCGGCAACCGCCGCCGGTCGCCCACGGGGGCGACGTGGCCGGACGGACCGCCGGCGTTTGGTTGCAGCCGGCGACGGTCGTTGATCAGGAGCGCGCCGGACGGCGGAGAAGGTGGCCTCCTAACTTCTCCGACGCCCCGCTGCCACCTCGCCGCCGCGCAAAGCTGGCTGTCGGACGCGGTTCTCCGCCCACGCGCCGCCGTCGCCGGTCGCCCACGGGGGCGACGTGGCCTGACGGGCCGCCGGCGTTTGGTCGCAGCCGGCGACGGTCGTCGACCGGAGAGCGCGGTCACTTGGCGGACGGGGTCAGAGGGCTGCGCTTCGTTGACCAAGGTCGTTCACTTCTCAGAATTCAAACATAGACCTTTGACCGATTAAGAAGGTCGAACAAGGTCAAAGGCCAAACAAAAAAAAAATCATGACCCGCGAAAATTTCAAAGAACTGCTGGATCCATAAAATGAGCAAGATACAAGATGAGTGGTTTATTGGTTGCTCAAAATGGCATTATTGAAAGGGGATAAAAGAAAAAGAAATACGTACCCCCCCAATTGTTTATCTTGTATTTGATTTTATATGTTAATATCTACAAAATTAATCTAGTGCTTTTGGAGGTCGAACTCAATTTCCCACTTATTTTTCTGCTTTGGGGTTCGTTCGATATTTGATAACCAAATTAAACACTCGTGGTTGTGAAATAATTTTTGTATATAAATTTCATGGTAAAAATATATTAAAATAAAATGTAAATGTGTTAATGACATAAAATTGTCTTGTTTGAGGTGATAGAAAAACAAAAGAAGGGTGAGGAAGGATGGATGACCAAAAGAGGTGGGGGTGGGCACAAGATTAAAAAAAGATTTCACCTCTTTCTTTGTTTCAAATTTTTTTAAAAAAAATGTAAAAGTGTAATACATGGTTGCCAAACATGTCTTTCAACAAGTTATTTAAAAAACATAAAATTGTGACAAAAACTCAATTTATCATGCAACCAAACACCTCATTATACCTTGATTAATTTTAAAATCAATATCGATATCGATTGTTTGACTATTAATATTACCCTTAGACTTATTCACACAAGCAACTTCTAAGCTGTTCATGTTTGACTTGCTAGGTTGGCTAGGCGATGAACAAGACCATTTACTTGGACCTTTTCATTGTCCTTGTCAAAATGAGGAAAACAAAGGAAACTCATTTCTGCCCATTATCCACCCTGGCCATTTTTTTATTAAAAACTTAAGCTCATTTCTTTGACTCCTCTGCTGAAAAATAATCATCTCAGTTTTTTTTTTCCTTCAGACGCTGTCTAGTTTAGTAAAACCTGCATCATTTGCCTCTTCTCTCTATTAATACTTGATGGTGGAAAAAATAGAGTGAAATGGAATGTTCTGTTCTGTGTACATCATATGTGCTTTCTTCTTTGTGTGATCACTGTATTTAGGACACCAAAAGTAAGTACCCCCCCCAATTATACCAATGAAATTAAATGCAGTACAAATAGGATGTTAAAAGTGACATATATTCTATTAATGGCATATGCTTATCCGGATGGTCAAATGGGTCAGGTTGACTTAAGAGCCCACTGGACAATCAATAGATGGTTGGTTGATCATGGGCCTCAAGCTTGAGGCCCATTGGTCTTTATTTATGTGGGCCGGCCTAGTCTGGTATATGGGTGTTACTGCAAACTCCCAGAATATTTATTGGAAAAGAACATTGTCACTTGAAGGGGTGATACAATCAAGGAGGAGAGGGAAGTCAACCAACCCAAGAAAAGACTTGTGGCTCTCTTTTTTATCAAGAAGAAAATCTATTTAAAAGCAGAAATTTGCAATGATTGCCAAACATCTCTCTCTTGACAAATTTTCTCATAAAAATATATATTTTTATAGTAAAAAGTCAATTTGTCATGCCACCAAACACCCTCGTAAACATTGATAATTTTGACCTCGGATGACCTTCCATGGGTGTTGAGAGAAATTTCTCTGCAATACACAAAAATAAAAAAAGAAAGCTGAAGACCACATACATAACTTCTGATAAACTACATATTTTAGACCTTATTTTTTACTGTACATGGGAGAGAGAGTTATCTTCAACACCCCCCCGTCAAGGTGATCCAGGCTATGTATTTTTAGGTGGTTATCTTAGACTTTATCTTGATATTAAATTTTATTTTTAAAATATATAACAATTTATTCACCCCATTTTATCACAAAAGACTGATTTTCTTCGGAATTGAGGGGGACGGTACAGAGATTCCGAGCAAAACAACTACGAGCGCTGCGTGGGGGGCGCCGCCGCCGCCGCCGCCGCCGCGGCATCCGAGCACCGTCCCGACGATCATCTCCAAGCCGCCGGCGGCGTTGGACGCCCACAGCCACACGCAGCACCTCCAAGACAACGGCCAAGGGCTCCGGGCGGTCGAGCCCCCCGCCGCCGCCAGACGCGCGAAGCTCCCCCCTTCGGCACCGTCTTTTCCGGCGGAGGGCTCGGCGGCGGGGGGCGCCGTCGAGCAGAGCTCGTTGGTGGAAGCACGCTCTTCTCGGTCGGCAGAACCCGCCGCCGCCGCCTCTGCAGGGCCCTCCGCCGACGGTGCGATTCTCCCCTCCCCCAGCTCCCGCCGCCGGGATTGCCGAGTGACGGAGGCAGGGATCGCCGGGGTGCGCTCCCGGGCAAGGCGGGATAGCCTGTGCACCAGTCTCTCCAGTGCCTCCTTCATCCACTGCTGCAGGCGGGTCTCCCTCGCCTCCGGCAACGTCAGCTGCAACCCAGGACAGCGGCGGCGCTGGATCAGAAATCTGGTGCCGAAATCCGGCAGAGGAAGGCACAGGTTGATCGATGTTTCAGAACATACCCATCGGCGTTTTCGGTTGGCCATCTCCGGCCAGAGCAGCAGCTCCGCCGTCACGCTCAACGGGAACACGGTCCCCAGCTTGCGGGAGTCGCCGGATTTACTGTGGAACCACCATTCGCCCAATTCTTCCTGCACCGGAAAGACGCCGTCTTTCTCGTCAGATTCTGCGGATCCTCGGAGAAAGATGAAACTGAGAGAGATGGGGGGGGGGGGGGGAAGGACAGGACGCCGACCTCGACGTCGCCTTGCACGCCGGCTTCCTCCATGGCCTCACGGCGCGCGGCGGCGATCTTGGATTCGTCGCTCTCCCAACCTCCCTGCAAGCCAAAATGGACAGAAAACATGGTTCATCGTCCGCCGCCCTTTCACGATCGAGAAGCGAGGGGAAACGAATCAGGCGCCGCCAAGATCATAGTATCATACCCGTGGGAACATGACATCCCGTCCCTTCTGCGAGCTGATGACGAGCACCTGGATGCTGTTCTCGCTCAGATTGTCCGCCTTGACTCGGTAGGGAATGCATCTGTTGAAGCCAAAGAACAAGAGATTGATCAGAGGAAGGAAACGGGACCCCTTGTTCGAGTCCGATTCCGGTGAATCCGCTGCCGGAACATGGATCCCGATCCGTCCCGGTGGGCAGGAAGGGATCGAGGGGGGAGGGGACGAACCCGACGACGAGGCGGTGGCCGTCGCTGGTGTAGCGCTGCAGCTCTCTCCCCTTGCGAGCAACGAGCGTCGCCATGCGTGCCGAGCTCGCCGGCGGAACCCACGGGAAGGCCGGCGCTCTGATCAGAAAAAGGAAAAAAAAATGCAACCTTCCCCCGGCGGAGCTTCACCCCCCCGCCCCGCCGGAGGCAGAGGATGACGATGATGATCTCGGGAGAGAGAGAGAAGGAAGGATCCGCCGGTGATGGCGCCGCGCCTCCGGATTTATGGAGGCGATGTCGGCGGGGGGTCGAGATTTGGGGGCGCCGTGAGCGCGTGGGGAGGCGCGTCTGTTCTGTTTCCGGGCACTCTCCTCCTCCGTCGCCTCCGCCTCCTTCCTCGCTATCCGTCCGGGGAGCTGCCCGACAGCGACCCGCGGAGACGTCGCCATCACCACCTCTACATGATCAATCTAGAAAAAACTCGATTTTTTTAACATAGATCAATAAATGCGGCACGTAATTTCAGTTAAATACTTGAATCCGAGTTTAGATCTAGATTAATCTTGGTGTTAATTTTGCCAGAGGATGGGTTTTCTCGTGTGATCTCTTTCTTGTATATCTATTCCTGATCTCGTTATGCGACATAGTTTCTCATGCACATTCTAGACTTCCTGTCCTCCCCCACTTGTGTAGCAATGACTATTTTTATAGATTCTTTTTTTGTATACACACATTTATATATATATATATATAAAGAAAGATGCCAACATAGAGGGCAGAACTCTAGATTTTCAATGTATGGCATGATTTGATTCCTTTTTTTGTGTATATATGTAAAGAAAGATGCCAACATAGAGGGTAGAACTCCATGGGGCCGGGGATCACAAGGCAAAAAGAAAGGAAGGAAGGAAGGTCTCGTACACATGTACACACCTTAAGGTGCGCTTGATCTTTTATATTGGAGAACTCCTCAATATATGTGCCTTAAAAACACTACGAGATGAGCCAATATATATACCCCATCAACAGAGCTCAAGAGACTGACTTGATAAAGGCTAGGTTCCACCCGTTTATCATGCTAAATGGACAAGTTTGAACAAGAGAAAAGTTTAATAACGCACAGCATAGATGCCATGCCCGTATGGCAATGCGTTCGTGGACTTGGCCGATCGTCTTCCACACAGATTCTCCAGGGAAGTGATTGACGAAGAAAGGTTCTCAAAAGCAGAAGTTTTATTTTTTTGTTTTTTATTTGGAGAACGGAGACTACATTTTCGTTGATAGGATGGATGAATACGTATAAGATAACACAGAGATGCACTTAAAAAGAAAAGACACGTAATCAAATTAAATATGGATAAAGTTCTATTAAAAATCATCTTTTCCAATAAACATAACTAAAATCACAAATCGATCAGCGCACATCAGCGGTCAGATAACGGAGCAAAGAAATTTATTAAAGGATTTTGACAACTATCATGTGACTGAATAATTATACCAAAAAGATGTGAATATCGTCCAGATTAATAATCTCGAAACGAAGACGATGACTAAGAAGATAACAAAGAAAGATGATAAGACAGAATTCGATCGTATGACAACGGACAAAAACAAAGATAAAAGCACACAGAACAAGCATAGATAAGTCAAATTCCATAATTCCAACGAGACAAAAGAAGACAAGATACTTAAAATCATATTTAGACGAAACGTTGAAATAGGAGTGTGAGAGAGAGGAACCTCTCCGACTAAAATCAACTACAAAATAACAACAACGTTCTCTCCCACTAAAATATTTCAAACAAAGACCAGCCGAGAGACAATGTCCGGAGCAAGATGGGGGAGCTTTCGCTGGAGGGGGACCGAATGAGAACTTCGTTGGAGTGAGGGAGGATAGTCGAAAAGAGGAAAAGTTGAACGGTGCTAGCCGACCGTTCTCCGCCAGGAAACCTCGCCTCGGCGTCCCTCTTTGGCATCCCCCCTCCCCTCCCCACCCGAGTCAAAAGGAGAATTAATATCTGCTGCCATTACACTGCGTACTCGGCCCTGACCCGCGTACGACTCGGTCATTGATCGACCTAATATTCCAGCTTCATAAATATTTTTAAATTATTTTTTATCTTAACTTCGGCCGACACGAAGTGACCCAGCGGACCCGGATCGATTTGGACCCGAATGCCACACCGACAATTGTATTGAGTTACGTTAGAGTTCTTTAATATATTCTCTACTCGTAAATTCGTAATGAAACGGCGCCATCACCTGTATCCGTAAGGCACTGCTCGGGTCGAAAGGTGCTTTCGATCATCTCCGTAGGGTCATCGTATTTGAATCCAATCCAGATCTAGAAACCACCGTGCAGTTGGGCACCAGAGTTACACAAACCCTTCATTTTTTTTTTTCACATTTTCAATATAAAAATTATTCATCAGAATGAGGACGAGATACTTCGATGCATAAAAGCCGCCCTACAGAATTTTAACATCGCACTCTCTAGTGTAAACTGCCTGGACACTTGCACGGAACTTCGAATGCCTTGTAGACTCTGAAGGCGAGACCGCTAAAGACATTTAAAATAATGAATACACACACATCCGATCCAGACGCCGACACTTGTTGTTTATCATCATCATCTAGATTCCACCGAAGGGAGGTCGTCGCCACAAGTAACCTCGATCCAATCCGTAGAAGTTAAGTGACAGCATAAAATGGTCGGAAAAGCTTCCGATAGCCTAGTAAACCAATACTATTGGAGTACCTGGAAAGTCACCTACTGCCGAACACACTTAATTTATCCGTCTCCGATATAAAACGAGGGATCATAAGCGAACAAAGGTACGAAGGGCCAAAATCATAGGGGCATAACCCGCAAGCTCTCTCCCAAATGAAAATCACTGTTATTGGGATACTTGCCTAAGAAGATAGAGAAAACAGCTGCCGTGGGATTGTCTACATTCTGTCTTCTCTCTTCCTCGGAGCGCAGGTTACAATCTCATCGACCCTGAGAATCATTTCTGCGGCCTCCGTGGCAGAAAGCAGCACAGCTTGCTTCACTTTGAAAGATTCCGAAATTCCGAGCTTCTCCATATCCCCAACCTATAAAAGGAGTAAAATTCATGCAGGTTTAGAAGCAGCGCCAAGTATAAGACATGGAGAGAACTGAACAACCATCATGCAACCCACATTGCCAGATAGAACATCAATTCCAGAATTACTGTTATCCTTGTGATGCTCTGCACGGAGTTGAGAAATTAGCTCTGCACTGTCCAGACCAGCATTATCGGCTATCGTAGCAGGTATTATCTGGAGTGCACGTGAGAAAGCCTCAATGGCATGTGATCTTTTTCCAGGAGTTCTCCGAGCTAGTTCATCTACTGCTCTTGCCATCACCATCTCAGGCCAGCCACCACCAAACAGAACCCGTGTGTCATTTACCGTCTGTGACAACACACATAGAGCATCATGCAACGATCTTTCAGCTTCGTCAAGCACATGGGAACTGAAACCACCAAAAGAGTGTAACAATGTGAGAATCAGTTCCCAATAGGAAACAATATTAAATTCTGAAGAGCACAATTCAGCTTTGACTAGAGATAGTTAAACAATTTACTGAAAATGTCCAGGATGTGACTGCATATTTTTAAAGGGAAAGTAGTTGATGAATCAGTGTTAAAACGTAGTTTTATCAGGGCGAGAGTTGAGGAGGCTAGGATTAAAAAAAACTACAAACATAATAATTCAACAAAATAGATATTTGCTTTTACAGACTGCTAAAAATTCATAAGTCCATGTGTTAAGGATGTACCTTGCACCCCTTAGAACTACAGTGCATGCCTGACCCAATTCGACTCCAGAAAAATGAATCAATTTATCCTCGCCAATCATAATTTCTTCAATGAGTCTGCAGTGACCAAGCTTAACTGACTCAGGATTATCAAATGTTGATGCAATTTCGCCACCAGTTACTAAAGCAAGTCGTTCAATTCCATCAAAATCAGCATGTTCAATAGCAAGAATGCCAGCATCTGCGAAAAGCTCCTCAGGAAAGTTGTAAATCAACTGACGATTAACAAAACAGTTAATTCCGTGAGCAACAATTTTTTGCACTTTCTCCCTCATCTTCTCCTTCTCAGCTGCTTCAATTTGTGCCACCTTGGCCATGGAGTCCACACGAACACGAGCACCATAGATCTTGACTTTGTCTGTATCCATTGCAGTATTTGCCACCAAGATCTTTGCATTTTCTATGCGCTTGGGTTGACCAATCCCTATTTTCTTGTCAAGAATAAAACTGTAGAGAAAAAACACAAACTTCATGGAGGCGAATGACAAAATGCAAATGATGGCCCATTTTCAGGAAAGGAAAATGGCAAATAACATTACAAATTCAAGTAGAAGTCAAAAAAAAGAGAGAGAATGTTCTCCTGTATACCATGAAACAGTTGCTGAAACTGCATTTTGCACCTAAAAACTTAAAAACATAAAATAGAGCGAAAGATAAAAGGGTGATGGATCACATGAATTGATGTCCTACCTCTCAACCTCAGTGGCCGTAGGAAAGACAAGAACACACAAGATCAGGTGGGACAGACACTCCGGGAGGTTGGAGACAGGCTACCTATGGACAGTCACCCAGAGACAGCGGTGAGGAGGGAGGCGAGGCTGCTCCACAGCAGCTGTCTTTTCCGTGCTCACGCCAGTCTGGATTCACGGAACTAGCAGCGGCCTGTGTAGTTAGATCTGCAACTTAAGATTGCAGATCGGGGCTGCCAGGTCAAGTTGCAGATTCATCACTTCTGGGCCACTGATGGGACCAAAAATTCAGACCAGCATGGCCTGTCTGAACACACTGTCCCACTCAATTTTTGGAAATTGTCAACATTTTTATTTCTGATATTTTGATGTTATTAGTGATTCAGAGATGGACATGTCCCTTAGACTCTACAAGTACTTTTTTAGTGATTTCTTTGATATTTTAACCATGTTTATCCATAATATTAACATCTATGTTTGACTTTCAATCATTTATCTTAAGTTCATTGTTAAATGTATGTTGTTTCATCCCTTTCAATTCTCACTATTTTATTTTAGAATAAATATTTCTTTTAAATGTGTGTCTGTGTTTTGATCTTAACATCTTAAACTACTAATCTATGTTGGCCAAGGATCGCCGGATCGGGATCGGACCCTGGATCGGTGGGGTCTGATCCGATCCGGATCGGATCGGATCGGACTGATCCAGGCCGATTCCAATGGAGCCAGACCGATCCAGAATCGGTCTGGATCGGTTTTTTTTTTTTTTTTGGCTTTTCGAAAAAATATGGAAAAATCGCCAAAAAATCAATAAAAATACATAGAACTCAGGAAAAATGTGAAAAAAATATAGGGAACACTCATTCATATAACAAATTAACAATCAATCATATAGAACACATATCAGCCCCAATCACACAATAGAACACATCATGCATCAAATAAGATACATGTTTTTACCAAACAAACAATCGTACCCAACTCCACAAAATTGTACAACACATTCTTCTTACCACTCATATTACATTGCGTGAAATAAACAAAGAAATACATTATACATATGCATCACCACCAACTATGGTAACGTCGGAGTAGGATGGATGCGGATGCGGATCTCGTCTGGTCATTTTGATTTTCGCAAATCTCCATTGATTAGGTCGGTCATAATTGGCCCGTATCCGTAAGAAAATAAAGACCGGGCCGTATGTCGGTAAAACTCATAAACTCCACGATCGGTAGGAGGTGGAGGTAAAAAAGATGGTGGAGGTGGATAGCCGGACTCATGCACCGGCGGTGCTGGATAGGAAGATGCAAACTCGTCGAAAGCATTCAACCTCGTCCACCGTCATGCCCCTTGCGCCACTCGAACATGAGTGTCTTTTATCACTCGAAATCATCCGGACCTGCTCCACTCGTCCGAGCACTACTAGTAGAGCCACCCTCACCTCCGCCACCCCCACCTCCACCTCCACCCACCTGTCTTGTTGTTGTTGTGTGGGTGGCACAAATTCTTCTTCATCCTCGTACGATGAAGGTGGCTGAGTGGTCTCGGTGTCAAGGAGATGATGTCGCCGTTTGATACTTATCTTCTTCCTCTTCAATGTAGTACCTCCTTGACTTGCTTGTTGTGAAGGTAAGCATGCTTTCTTTAAAGCCCTAAATAATCCACCAGTCTTCTTGGTGGTGGTGGTGGTAGAAGGACCCGAAACTGGAATCCGAGCGGAGTACATGGCGGCGGGGGCGGAGGCTGGATGTCTCTCTGGAGAAGCTATAGTCCGGGGTGGATCAGGAACAGGAAGTGGAGCTGTGCACGGAACTTGACTTTCTTGAGCTTCCTGCATGTCTTCATCCTCACCAACGGCGCTGTCAAGCTCTCCTTCGGCCCACGGATACGTCGTTCGGGTCGAACTGCGCTCTCCTCGGTATCCTTGTCTTCCCACTTGTCCGAGTGGATGTTCTTCTTGGAATAGATATTCCAAGTCCGCATCCGCAGGACACGAGTAGCTTGGGCTGTGCTCTTTCTTGGTCTGATCCACTGCAAACCGTGCAAATCTACTGCTCCGATGTCTTACGCCTATCTTTGATATTCTTTATCCTCGGCCCTCGTATTGTAATGACGGTAGACAAGCTTCTCACGTCTTTGTCTTCAACCTATTTCTCCTCTTCGTATGAATAAGGTTGAAGGTGCTCCATTTCTCTCGCCTTTGGGATGACGATGTGCTCGACTTAGCACCCGAATTGCAACGACGGCGGCGAGTGGATTCCATCTGATTCTGTTTGTCACCATAATCCACCACTCGGTGTAATTGTAAAGAAGACAATTACATGCATCGTATCAACGTTATGTAAAAAAAAATAAATTAACGAAAGAGTCATTAATTCGGGTAAGCATATTACTAGGGGGACCTATCACGTGAGTATGTATAATCTGGATCCCCGTGCACATCTTTGTACAATTACTGTATGAAGTCGTCGAAAACACGAAACTAAAACAATTATCTTCTCTTCTTGAGATAAAGTTAAAAGTTTAATTAATATGAAACGTATTACTTACTGACCTCTGCGCGACGTTCGTCTTCTTGGGTCTTACATAGTCGTTTAATTACGGATAGTGTGCCCGATAATACTTCACCATCATTACATACTTGGCCACCCATATCTTGTATCCTTGGGTTGAAGAAGTACCTGTAACAACATTATTACTCCGTTAGTTTAAAGGCAATGGGGGGTAATACACGAAATATAACTTGTAATCATTAGCATATTACACTACTAAATTATGCGTGCAGCATGGATGTCGTGGTGTAGGCTTTTGTCCCATCTGTTGTCAATCACCTTCCACCACTTCTTGTAACCCTTGGGATGCTTCTCTTAATTTTCAACTTAGCTTTATCCATAGTAAATACAGGTACCCCGTACGATTTTTGTCATTTGAATCCACCAACCTAAGTACCGCACCAAAGGTTATGACGGACAAATAGTCTTGCACCTTCTCCCACCACTGTTATCTTCATCTTACCGCTCCGTCTTTAGCGGTATCTCATCTGCGATCCCGGGAGCTCTGTATGTATCCATGTACTCACGATAAGCGATGGAGAGAATGAACCTTTTTAAACTAGCCTTGTACTGTATAGGCTCTCTAATGCAATAAAATGGGTGGCGAAATCTTGTGGGACCCGGTCGATCGAAATCATGACCATCGGTGTCTTGCCCTCGTGATATGTAAAAGTCGTGGATGGCCGCTAGATAAATGAGGTGATAAGTTGTCCTTGGTTGACGAAAGACTTGACATTAGCATCCCTACCAATATCTTAACATCAAGTCGATAGAATGTGCGCGCAGGGCACCGAAAATAAGTGAGGTCGAGCCTCCGATTAGCTTCTTTCTGTGACCTTAAATGAGGCCTCATTGTGACAAGCGCACAATGTTGGCCTCCCCTATCTAAATCCACCACATTGTTCGTAAGCCGAATAGGTAACTGCATTTTCACCGGCTGAGAGGCATCGACCGACTTCGAAATACGGTGCCCTCGAACGATACACAAGAAAGTTTATAAGTGAGCTTCTTGTGAGTCCAGTGCAGTCATCGGACATTACAGTGCACCCCCTCTCCTTCGAGATGGTTTTGAAGCCATCTATCCGTAAGAATCGAACTCATCGACCTCCTCGTCCAAGCTTGTTTCATATATATACTTTGATGTCGGGGTTTTCAGGCCGGCCCTCGCCCAATCGCATCAACAGCCAGTACGGAAATATGGATCGGTGGCTGCATGTGCGGGACACCTGCAAATTCAAAAAGCAAGATAAGGGAAAAGAGAGGGTTGTTAATAATAGCTAACCTAATAAGAAATTCATATCGACAAGCAAAAGCTAACCATGACTTCAACGAAATCTTTACTGCGTGTAGAAAGAACTTGACCGTATGCTTAGGGCTTTCTTTCTTTAGGTCCGATGCCTTCACCCCTTTAAATGCTTGTCTTATACCCTCTCGACCTCTACCGCCCCTCCCTATAGCGAGTGTCTCTGTCGGCATCGGTCGAACGAGAATGTGTCCTCCGAATTTCGGGGTCCCGAACGAGGCCTTGTCCCCGCCCCCACATCGGATCGTCTGAAAGCCGAACCTCCTGCTCCTCGTCTTCGTTCCTCGTCCTCGCGGCGCCAGGCCACACTCTCGAACGGCTCTCCCCAACGCTCGGGCATCTTCCTCGTCCGGTGAAGATGGAGAATCAACTTGGACCCTTTCGTGTGCGGCCCTTTCCCTTTCTTGCCCTTTCCGGCCATAAGATCGGCGTCTCTCCGACCTAGCAACTCGTCGTAGGTCTTGTCTCGACCCAATTCTCACCTCCTACTGTGATGCCCTTCCGATTATATAAGCCCTCGTCTCCTCCTCGGCTCGGCCCGGTACTTTATCGCACTTCTTTACATTGCCACCCGTCCGGCTATATGTTGCTTCGAGCCGATACACACCTCCATTCATCTCTTTTTGGCACCATGCTGCATCCGACTCTCTTCTTATGCGAATCAAGGAGATGGCCGTGTTGCCATCCAATGTCACGAAATTCGCGGGTCCGGTGCCATGCTCCTCGTCCGACATCTTATCTACAACACAAAACCATACCAATATTAGGCCAGCCGATTCCAGCCCCCCCCCCACCTAGGGGGGCCGCAAAAAACGATCACCTTCTTCGGGGATCGTGAACACCCCGAAGGGTGCTAATCACCCCTTCGAGGGTGCAATTCCACCCCGGTGGGGGTGAAATAATCCCCCAATGGGGGGATTTTATCTTTGCGCCCCCCCCCCCCCCCACGCTTTAGGGGGATCGGATGCTAACGATCACCCCCCTTCGGGGTATTGTTACCGAACACCCCCGGGGTCTTAATCACCCTTCGGGGTGCGATTCCCACCCCCGTTGGGGGTGAAATAATCCCCCGATGGGGGGATTTTATCTTTGCAGCCCCCCCACCTAGGGGGGGATGTAAACGATCACCCCCTTCGGGGTGATCGTCGAACACCCCCGAAGGAGTGCTTAATCACCCCTTCGGGGGTGCGATTCCACCCCGTTGGGGGGTGAAATAATCCCCCCGATGGGGGATCCCATGCTTGCAGCCGGCCGGGGGCCAAGGCCCCGGGGGGGGGGGGAGGGGAAAGGAGATCGAAACCCCCCACCCACAAACCTTCCTGTTGTTTAGGGTGGATCGCCCCTCCCCCGAGGTGGATCGCCCCTCCCCAAGCCTTGATTAGGCTGGGATCGCCCCTCGAAAATTTGGATCGCCGGATGCCGAAGCCCTAGATCTCCAAGGTGCCTTGGGGGGAAGGAGAACAAGCCGAAGGGGGCAAGTGGGGGGGAGAATCGGTCCGGATCGACCCGAATAGGGGGTGATCGGACTTGAAAACAGTACCGGATCGATCCCGGAATCGGTTCGATTCCGGGTCTTCCGGTTTTCCGGCGAATCGGTCCGGATCGACCGATTTTGGGATCGATCCGGGTGGATCGGTCCGGGATCGACCGATCCTATCGATTCCGGCCGATCCAGCCGGGACTCCCGGCTGGATCGCTAATTCCGATAGGAATCGGATCGGTAGGTACCGATCCGATCCAAGAATCGGTCGATCCCGATCCGGATCGACCGATTCTGCAATCGGTGATGTTGGCTTGTTGAAATTTCAATCGGAATAACTTTACAATCTTTGTAAATAGCACAATTAGACTTTCTTGTAAAAATGAAGTCGATTTAAGTCATTTGACTTTTATTTTGTCAACTTTTAAATGTTATTAAATAAAATTTTCTTTTAATAAAATGAGTATTTGTTAATATATGATCACATAAATCATAGCAAAATCTAAAATATTTTTCCCTTCTTCGTTTAAATTTTCATATCCAAAATCCATAATTGGTATACTCTACCCCATATCATCCCAAATTTTTTTTAATCTCGCTACTTAACCAATTTGTGAAGCATACACACTAACTATATAAAGTATCTCTCTTTCTATAATCATTTTACCATAATAGTTTTATCTCCTGCTCTTCTTATTGAAACTTCATTGAAACTTAATGTATTATCAACAATGATACTACCCCATTTTTATCACTCTTTTCATGTATGTCATAGTTTATAACCTGTATTTCCGACTTCTCTACATTTCTCTCATATCCACTTAGTTTTTTTAGATACACAATATTAATCTTTCTCCTCTCCATACTATCAACAAGTTCCATAAGATTTCCCACAAAGAATCCAATATTCCAAATACAAACTCTTATTCTTATTTCAATATTTTTTCTTACATTGTTTTATATGATATGTCCATTTGTTTTTGAGTTTGTTTTAAAACTTATATCTTGCCCTCCATGATGAACTAACTTCTTTACCCACACTTGTCCCATGTAGGTAAAATATATACTACATAGTAACTTTTATAAGCTATAGAAATATTTGATTCCAATTCTGATAATTTATAAGATACATTAATGGGCACCAAATCCATTTAACTTTTATCAAAATCAAATCAGAGTCCAGTCTTTGATTCCCTCTACACCCTTAGGTGGGAGTAGGCTAACATGCAGGTATGCGTTGTTGTTGTGTTTACTGGAGAAGAGGGGAGTGTGTCTGTGGTGCCGTGTGTTCACATGTATGAGTTTGGTAGATATATATATATATAAATATATATAGAGAGAGAGAGAGAGCAGGGGAACCCATAGCTGAGAAGAGACCTGATGTAGTGTTAGGAAATATTTAGTCAAAATGCTTGTATATTAATCAATTTGATTTTTAATTGAAGATATATTATATATGTTACTTCAAACCTCAATAAAGAAATTTCATGTGAGAAATTAAAGGTTAAGCTATACAACTCACTTTTAGGAGGTTTATTAAGATATAAGAGATGTGCATAGAAGTTAATTAAGACAAAATCAAACAGTCTAAATCTACAAACCTATGTCCAAATCAGAGTTGAGAGATATGTTAAGATCAATCAAACAGTCTATAAGTTTAAAACAAACAGTATAAATCTACAAACCTCTGTCCAAATCAGAGTTAAAAGATTGTTAAGATCAATCAAACACAGCCTTTAAGTTTGTGGGGATACAGTTGCAACAATTTTCATATTTCCAGAGGTATAAAATGTAATAGTTTTTGCTTGGTAGAATAGGTGCAAGTCTAACTTTGTGAAGTATCCTGTAAAACAAAAACTACCATAGATGCAATGCACAAGATCCAAGAAAAGAGTCTGGCCAACAAAATCCAAGGTTGCAGTCCCGTAGATTTTGAAACATGCAGTCTGTGGGACAGTATTTTTTTCCTAACGTAGCGATCCTCTAAAAAAATTGCCTTTTCTGATAAGATGAATATAACTTCAAGACCACCCTAAGAATGATCTTTATTTGCGCCTTCAAACAGTTCTGAAAATGTGTGGGAGAAGGTCTTCCTGCGATAGCAAGAATGTAATCATTTAGGTTAAGAAATTAACTACAGAAGCTAGTCTATAAAAAATTTGATCAAGAAATGATAGATTTTAGCTTTGATTGTTAAACTAATTCACCGACTCAAAAAGTTGTTCCTAGAGTGTCAAGAACAAACAAAAAATATTTAAAACCACAAGCCTACCCTTCATCCAAGAATGAATCGCTCAAAGAACCTCCAGCCTTCTTGATGATTTGAATGGCCTCCAAATTTGTGCTTCCCTGCAATCATGCAGAAATGGTTAGATCAGTTATAAAACCATCAAAGGAGAAAAATGAAACAGACATGTGATACAATGCAAGAATGGGTGGTAGAAATATTATAATTGATTAAATAAAGAAACAACCGCTTAGGGTATTTTCCTCAGTATTTGCTTCAAAATTCACAAAGAAAAACTACACCTGGATAACTTTTAAGTAAAAATTTCATCTAGCAAAGGATAAAAAACTAAATTATACAAAAAATAAAAAACACAAGAAAGAATAAAAATATATTTAATCTTTATAAAAAAACCATTTACCACCATTCACAAAGGTGATTCACAATGTTCAAGCCTCTATAAATTGCAACTTCAAATGAAGACATTCATCATGGTTGTTCCCTAATAATTACAAATTTTGAATTCCATTCAAGCTACCAATGTAGAATATTCAATTTGTCCCATATATGCAGTAGCTACTTATGGACATGACAACAGCTGCCAAATAAGGAATTATTCATTAATAAAGCAAGATTAACCTGCTAGAGTAAAACTGATAAGCATTTGCATGATTTCTATAACGTGTAAGGCCAGAAAAATAGAGCGCATAACAGATGCACAATGGTGGACAAGGAAAACATAATGTTTCCTAAACTTTTCTTTATTTCCCTCTTTCTTGATGGGGGTGATTCTACGTTGTGGAAATCATTAGATCAGGCTAAACTGTCTTGGCGCCAGAGAAGATGACATTCACAATTCTGGAAGACCTGTTTAAAAATCCAACAGACTGGTCATTTTGGGGGAGATCCAAACTGCTGGAACCTCGAAATTATCTTTCCTGATTGGTACACAAACACACTGCCATGCTGTTACAATGACCTTTCTCTCCTCCAACATCCCCTCTCCTCTCCAGTAACCTTTCTGCTCTGCCTTCTCACTTCTGGCGTCCTCTGAACTCTGAAGTGACCCTTCTCTCCAGTCTTCTCCATGCCCCATGGGCCATAACACCTTGGGCATCTTACTTAGGTACCTTAGGTAAGGGATTGCCTCCCTTGCCCCAGGAAACGTCCACCTCTGTCCACATAGGCTTTATCTTCCTCTCTGGCTGGAGTGATCCTTCTCCCAGTGCTTTCAAGTTCTTCCCCAGTCCTCATACCTTGTGCATCCCTTCTCATGTTCTCTCCATCCAGGATACCGGCAGAGTTCCATCATATGGTTCATTTCGTTAGGAATCGGTCTTTATTATCACAAGGAACACCTCTGATGAGCACTAGATCGGACTGGATTAATTGATTATTTGAAGATGACGTCATTCGGGTTTTAAGAAAACATCAATTATTTGAAGATGGAGTCATGGAGTCGTTCGGGTTTTAAGAAAACATCGCATTTGATTGCTTTTAGTCAGCAGTGTTAAAGTTTTTTTCATGCACTTCCTTTTAATATTCGGAGTCCTTTTTAGTCCTCTTTAAATTAGAGAACTCGGCAGTGTTCAGTCATTTTATAGGTCTTTTTTTGTAAATGTCAAACTCTATATATGAGCCCCTCCTCTCAACGATGGAAGTAGAAAATGAATGAAATTTGAAAGATCCACTTGGTGTGAACCTTCTTCCTCCTCCTCACCACCGGGAGATCCCAACTTCTCCTTCCTCATCTTCAGCACCAGCCATCCTCTGATCACCTCTGACAGTTGCCGATTCCCTCTCCACTCTCTATCCGTGGCCCCTCTTCTTCCTCCTCACCCTATGGCCACCGTGCCCTTTTCCATCATTCCCCCTTCACCTCAGTTAGTGGTTCATCTAGTTCCCCTTGACGTCTTCGATCAAACTAGGCACCAGAGCAACCTCACGACTTACAACGTCGCTAAGCGCCATCTTCTAATTGGATCCCAACAACATCAACGCCATGTGCAAAGGGCATTCAACGATTCTCGAACTCCTCCAAGCATCCATCGGCCTAAACCACTAGTCGATGTGGTCGGCTCCTAGAAGGAACCCCTTGTCCAATCACTAGAGGCACAATAGTGCCCTTCTTCCAAACGACTTCATCCTTCAACTGTTTCTAAAACATCGAAGCTGTCGTGACCTCCTGGACCCACTTTCAAAGCAACACTCTTCTGTCATTGGAGCACCATCCCCATCCACCGTCGACCACCTAAGCTCTCGTTGGTCCCTCCACCTCGACTGCGCGACCCTCCTCTTCTGTCCGAATCCGCCAGAGACCCCTCCCTCCACCATCACCTTGCATCCACCCAATTGTTCCATGCTCGCCTCAACATCAAATATAACAAAGAGGAAGAAGAAAGAAGGAGATGATGGTGAAGGTGTCAACGAAGCCCGACCACATGCTCATTTGCCTCTTGTTTCCCCCAACCAGTGTCGAAGGAGAGAACAAGAAGGCCAAGAAAAACAAGAAGAGAAAGAAGACAATGGTGATTGGGATCACGTGGGCCTTCTCTCTGTCTATGCTCGTTCGGACAAGCTACAAAGACACGCAAAGGTGTTGCGGCGAGAAGGCTACCAACAATGAAAAGGGGATCAAGCCTAGAAGGTTCCATGGGTCTATTGACTTCTTCATGCACCCTTAGGAGTGCCAAGAAGCCTTCATGATCCCCCATGGGCCGGACACTGTTGCGCCCTCATGCTATTACAACCCCAACCGGAGCCTCTTCTTCGCATGTGGGTGCAACGCTCGCAGCAACCACTTCAATGACCATGTCTCCTCACACTTGAATTCTCTAGTAGGCTACCACAACCCCCTTCAAGGTCTCACCGTGTCATGCGCTCAAGCCTTCACAAGCCGTTTGGGCATAATCGGACTCTGCCACTACATTGTCAACCCAGAGGCCCCAGACACTACATGCTGCCACAATGTCCATGCTGAGGCCTTGCCTTTGTTGCGCACAGGCGCAATGCAAGACTGCCACGGTCCCCCAAATGGGCCCAACATTTGTCACGACCCCATTGGGAGTCCTTGGCGCAATTGCGTGCGCATGGCTGTCGCAACCCCTTCACACATTGTCTCTACGTGTGTGGCCGCTTCCAGCATGCCATTATCCTCAAGCTAGGGTTCAACTTGGTTATAGGCCCACTTTAGCCCATTTCAAGCCATTCAATTGGTTCAAGTCAAACGAATTTCATTTAAGCCTATTTTAGTTTGTTTTGAGCATTTTTAAATGTTTTCTACAACATTTTAGTCGGGTCCACCACATCATCCCATATCAATTCGATATCAGAGCCAGATTTGACTTGTCTCAACAAGTCGAGATCCTTATGTTGTGCGGGGCATCGACATTTTAGTTTTAACGTGTTAACGCCATAGTGCCACTTGAGGTACACGCCATAATTTTTCTATCTAGCTATTCAAGCAATTGCATTTCATGGTCTCTTTTTAAATTGATAACGTCAAATATTAGACGATCCATAATGGCTTAACTTATATATAGTTTGCTTGTACTGTCAAAGGTCGATTGAGAACATGAACAATGTGATATGTAGAAAGTGCATGGTGTGATATAATTACTCAGAGACACTATTTCATCTTGTGAACTAACTGGTTGGCGGATTGACGAGCTAACATAAACAAAGATGTTCGAGTGCTTACCTTGCAGCCCAAGAAGTATAGGTCCTGGATAGAACTAATATACATCGACAACTCTTGTCCTCAATAGCCGATTATCGAGAAGCAATCTGACATGCTTATCGAGGTGATTTATGTAGTCCAAAATTAGCTGCAACATACAGGTTGAGATTGACTAAGATGTCAAGGCCAAGTTGACCGAACAACATATCGAACTACTAACTATGTTGACAACTGAGTAGTGGCACTTTGCATAGGTTGAGATTGACACAGCTATTATGACTAAGTTGACTAGATAGATCATCGAGATGCTGATAGAGCTGACCGGCATGACAGAGGCACCGATTACAGAGGGTCTACCTAGAGATGCTTCAACAAAGTACCTAGATTTGGAGCTTGTTAGTTGCTATGACACCGTCTGGATTGTGTTTTACAGACACTTTGGAGCGTACAAGACCCAATGATCGTCCGGATTGCACTATTGCCATCCTCTACTTTGGTAGTGGTCGTATTGATCGTACAACACTACAAAATTCGATGACGAGTTTTTCGCAACCAGAGGAGGGTGATGAGAACCAAATCAAACATGATTAACTGATTATTCAAGTTTTAAAAAGATGTTGCATTTATTTATTTTTAGTTATTAGTGTTAGAATTTATTTCCTACACTTTCTTTTAATATTTGGAGTCCTCTTTAATCCTCTTTACATTTCAATCCTTTAGAAGATTCATATATGTCTAGTTCTTTTTTATAAATGTCAAGCTCTATATAAGGGTCGCTGCTCTCAACAAAAGAAGTAAAAAAATGAATGAAATTTTGGAAGATTCGCTTAGTCTCTTGTGTAGGGGGTTTGCCCTATAAGTATCCTCACCATAGTTGTCAATGCGGACACCTAAGAGCTGCCTAGGTGGCGCCTAGGTACCAAGGTGCTTTTGCCAGGATCCTTTTAGGGAGACCAAAAGGCGCCCACCAGGCCGTCTAGGCACCCAAGACATTCAAGATGCCTACCTAAGTGCCTATGCAAGACATCCCAGGTATTTTTACATGATTAAAAAAATAATTTTAAAAGTTTTACCCCCTTGATACCTCTCACAAAGAAGGTATTTAATGATAGTTTGAACATATTAATATATTTCACTATCACTTATACTATCATACATATTTAAGATTTATGATTATAAATATATATTATATATTTAAAATTTATAAACTTCTCTATTAACTCTCTTTTCTCTCCTTCTCACTTAGTTTATGAAGATTAACTCATTTCCCAAGAATAAATACCCACACATTCATAATTATATATATAAAATCACATTTATATGTATGTACACATAATCATATACATTCAATTATAACATATAAATATAATTCAATGCCTTGGGCACCTTGACAACGTTGACCCTCACCATTGAGAGATCTCACTTCTCTCTCCTCATCTCCGGCATTGGCCAGCCTCCGATCATCCCCGGTATAGTCTGGCTTCGACAAGCTCTCCTTCCCCTTCTCTATTCCTACTTGTGTGCCATTCTCTATCTCCTTCACCCTTTCACGGTTCCGTAGGTTGCGTAGTCCCCACTATCGTCATCGTCATCTGCATCCACCTTCGTAGTCGTCATCCACCACCTCCGATTTCTTTTGGACCATCAGCACCATTGGCTCCGACATCCGGCGTTGCCGACTTCTTCATCATCATCGACATCCCTACCCTCACAGCACACGTGTTCCATCCACCGTAACAAGTCATAGCACTAGAGCACCTGCACCATTGTCCCCACCTCTTTTCCCTTTTCTCCCCCTCCTAGTTTCACTGTAACACCCCATGGAATACCTCACCCTCTTCTGGCTCCTCTAGGATCACCAGAGCACACCATCAAGCCCACCGCCATCTACGACCCCTTCCAACCCTCCCTCTCTTCCTTGCGGGGGCAATCACCACCACCATTCTCCATCTCTATCTCCCTTCCCTTGTCTTAGCTCCTCCGACAGGGTAAGATGGCGAAAGATAGAAGATGTTGAAGAAGAAGTCATCGGAAACTTGATGTCGACCCCTCTCAGCCACGCAAACATTGCAACCACCCCACGGCCCTCCTATCTTCGTCTCTTGCACCCCTGTTGTTAGAATGGGCGGGTGCGACAACATCGATGTATGCAAAGGGACAAAGCCCTCGCCTGCAATTGTGCCTTTCAAGCACCTTCTACCACTCATGGGCACTACCCAAGTGCACCATGGCTCCCCACCGTTGCATGCATCTTGCTAGACACCCTCCAGCTTAGCATAGCCCACATGCATCGTGGCCTTCACACATCATTGGGCGTTGCATTGTTTGGCCATGAGCCCCACAGGCTCGACCTCATGATCCATGAACACAACCCCTGGTCGCCATGTCCCCGTCGGGGTCAATCTTCACCTAGCCACCACGATCCCCGCTTTTATGCGAGAGGGTACGTGGCCAAGCCACAGCTTCAATGTCCTTGGGCTCGCGATTGGTCTCCACGACCCCCATCAAGGTTACGTCAAGCAGCCATGCAACCGGCCCACGCCAAGCTGGATGATCTGCAACCCAAGGTGGTCTATCGGCCCCGGTTCTCCCGCCTGCCCAGGCTATTTAGATGGTTCTGTCCTGTTCAATCCGATTTAGGTTAGATTCGGTGGTCCAGAGCCCGATTCAGGCCTATTCAGAGTGGTCCAACCCCGATTCACACTAGTTCAGTGCTCCCAGGCCCCAATTCAGGCCAATCTGAGGTTGGTTCAGCGTGGTTCAACTCATCCAAACCCGAATCAGCGGGTTTTAGCCTGGTTCAGCACCTTTTATGCCAGGTTCAGTGGGTTCTAGTCTGGTTCAATGCATTTTGGCTCAATTCAAGAGAAAATTAGCTCATTTCATTTAAGTTCAAGCTCAATCAATCCATTTTGGATCCGATCAGGTATATTTAAGCTGGCATGCTCGGATGGCGACTTCTTCATTCCTGTCCCGCATCAACCTCAAACACCTTAAGATTGCCAAGATGATTGCTTAGAATAGTCATCACAACTTTACCAACATATAACAATAAATATGTCAAAAATATTAGTAAAAGTAAAAATTCTTGGCATAATAAGACGCAAAGTGTAGTAAAAAAATGTAGCAAAATACACATTAAGATCATAAAAGTATATCAAAAATCTAAAACTTAAATGGCCTAGTAGCACCAAGATCACTACTTTAAAAAGAGAAGGTACAAGGGTAACCTTTCCTAGCGTCATTGCCAAGATGGTTGTCACAATCATCTCTCAGAAGATAGGTTGTGCCCCCAGGCCACTATAATTTGTGAAAGAAACCTCAGTACAATGGATGATATGGTGTGAGGTACTGAGGTCTATGCTGTCTTCTCCCCCCTTTTTTCTACTTCCACCATATTTTTTGCATAGAAGGCGCCTAACGTGAGGACTCTAAGTGGAAGCCCATCTTATGCTATCCTCACTCGTTGAATCCAATGGCTGATAGTTCAGATGGATGCTATCTTCTTAAAAATTAGAGTGTTGCAGGTAATAAACAAGAGTGTTCCTTGGAGCAACTATTTGAAGATACTTGACAGTGGAAGAAGTTTTTCATTAGCGTATTGTTTTTTATAGTTTTCTAAGTGCTTGATAGACAACTATTAATCTCTCATCTATCAACATGATAGACACTTCAATGCTTCCCATCTGCAATGCTTTTGTATCTTTCCATTTCCGTAATTAATAAAATATGGCTTGTTCACCTTCAAAAAAATAAAAAAGCCACCCCCACTGGATCTCACAGCTAGAGGGGTTTTATGTGACCTTTTTCTTTACATATTTTCTTTTACCCACCAGCGGGGTCCTGTGGAACCTCACATGATTCCTCACTGGTGATTTTTAGCTTTCTTTTTTCCAACTTTATATATGTGGGACTCCTCTGCAATCCCACCATCTCTTCTTCTTCTTTCATTCTTTCTCGCCCACCATAACAGGCTGGATAACCTCCCACTCAAACGGTAGGGACCGATTCGATCCAATCGGCCCTATTTGACCAATTCTCGCGAAGAAAAACCGATTTAGAATCGGTCCAAATCAGTTTTTTTATTTGCTTCAAAAAAATTTATAAAATTCGAAAAAATCTAAAAAACTATGAAACACTAAAAAAATTGCTAAAATTTGATTCTAGTGTCCAATATCCCATAACAATGATAACATATCATTGTTACAAATTTATCATATACATGATAAATGATAGTAATAAAAATGATATATATTTCAACAAAATTGGTGATATTTGATGTTATCCTCATTTTTGCTATACTCATAAATACCCCCTTCATTGTTATCTCTCATGATTGGTGTGAGTCCATATAAAGTAGTGATTCAACCATCTGATTAAAATCATAAGTTGTCTCATGGAGAAGATCTATAAATGAATAGTACAACTAAAAACCGAAATGAGAAGCGACCTTTGGACAATTGGATGTTGCATACACATAAAAATACCATTGATGTCAACGTTGACTACTCCCACTAAAATGTTATATGGAATTTAAATTTGATGCATCTACACCGCTAGTACGTGCACTAGAAGTAAAATCATCATCTCCTTCTCCGGATCATCCTCCTCCACCACCACCATCTCTTCTATATGAAGGTTGAGAAGATGGTATGCACTGTTATATTGCAGCCTACAATGACATGATGTCTCTAGATGTCCAACTCTCTTTTTAAGTTTTTTTTCTAACTAGGATAAAATGACAAGGCCCAAGTCACGTTGATACACCTTCAATGTTGCAAAAGACGTGTGACCTATGTGTCATTTGCTTTGCTTTTTGTGAGAGTAGGTTGTGGCTGGGGTTGGGGCTAAGGCTACTGGCTAGGGTTAGGAATGGAGCTTGGGATACAACTAAGTTGATGATGGGGGTGGTATATGCTGAGTGTCATAAACAACCTCCTCCATAAGTTCACCCTCAACACCATCAAACTCCCCTTCAACCCATGCACGGTCATTTGAGTCAAACTCTGGTGGTGTCCTCACTTCCCACTCCTCTAACTATGTAAAAAGTGGGTGTTTTTCCTGAAAAATATTGTCCACATTCACCTCTTAAGGCACCTAAGACTCTAAAGTAGCTCTCTTTTCGTAAAGCCCTCTTATAAATCTTGTAAATCTCTCTCCTATCAACTTTTGACGGGCCTTGATATTCTTGATCTGCAAGCACGTGTTGCAGTGACAAAACACCAGCTTGTCTAGCCTCTCAGATCTCAACATATTCCTTCTCTTTGTGTGAATAAGGCTAAAGGTGCTCTAGTTCCTCTTACAGTGAGAGAAACTAGTACTCTATCTCAATAAGTGCATAATAATAGAAGTTAATGGATTCCATCCACCTCTTGTGCTCACTAGCACCCACCAGTTAGTTAAAAAAAACCCAAGCAGATTGCTAGTGTTGTCAAATAAGAATATTTTTAACAATAAATTATTAAAACTTAGATTTACATATTTGGAGAAATCTTATCACAAGATTATCTCAAATCTAGATCTAAGTACACTCTGACCCTTATCATGTATGATTGCATTCGAAAAAGGATAAATATTAAAGAGTTAATATTTTCTTTGTAAAAACAAGTTCAATGTTCATTTATCATTTAATTCTAACTCAACCACTATCCTATGCTATTGAGTTATTGAAAATCTTCTAATCACAGCCAATATACCTCTCACAACCACATTGTCATTGCACACATTCGCTCCATATTAGATCTAGGGGTTTAAGGAATATCATGTATTCAACACATGATATAAGATAAAAGCAAACATTTAACAATAGAAAAAAAATCTTAAAATTAAAATTTGTAAAAACTACATGTCACGTGCATATCATGGTGCAATGCCATGTCCTATTTGGCATCCATAATTTTTCATTTCTTATAGCATCTGAGATTCTTCGTCCTTATCCTCAACTTTGCCATGTCCAAGATAACATAAAGATTTTCCATCTGATTTCAATCATTTGAGTGCACTAACATCAACACATTTACCAGTGGCTCAAGACAAATAATATTGGATCATCTCTTAGAAATGCTTGTCCATTATTAACCTTACCGTTTGTGTCACGATCTCTAATTGTTCCATTCTATCATGCAAATGAACCATGTACATTATATATTCATGGGATGCAATGAACTGCACAAGTGCATGTCTACGCATATGTAAACTCTCTAGAACAAAACAAATTGTGGCAAACCTTGTAGGCCTAAGCCTAATAATATCATGTCTCTCTGTATATTATCTCATTATATATTAGCAATCAAAGATGTAAATAAATAAAAGATGTCATAAACTGAGCTTGACTGACAAGTGTAGACACTGATGACTCTTTATCAACATCCTCCAACTTAAAATTTATAGAATGTACATCACAAGGAACCTAGAAAATGTGGTCTCTTCTTCATCGGCTTCTTACCTGCTGCTTTGTAGGACTTATTATCTATTACAATCTGCACAATATTATCATCCTCAATCTTTTCCACAACAACATCCATCAAAGAAAATATGTAATCAACATTTTTAATCTAACTAAAAGTATCTATCGACTTCAAAAATGTGGTGCCCTCTGAACAGTAAATAAAAAATTTAATCATGTACCTCTTTGTAATGTTCGTCCATCTATCGCACATCATTGTGCACCTCCTCTCCTTCTAGGCCAACTTTAAGCCATCTATCCAAGATTTCAGCTCCTCTACCTCCTCAGGGTCGGCTCCATATATGTATTGACTATTAGAGATTTTTAGTCTGGTTCGGTCTCAACTATAGCATCCTAATACATGTGTAGGGATACTTGTTTTGCATCCTCTTTCATACAATAACGTATAGTAATGCTCCAATAAAATGGGGAAAGACAATCAATCCAGCCAACCTTATTTACCAGATATGCACACTCCACTAGTCTTTCTTAATTTATTACATCCTCATCACTTAACGATAACAAAGTCAAGGTATCTTAAACAACAATTTATTGACTAAATAAAAAAGATTCTGATAAGCTACAGCATTTATCATACCAATAATTATATAAAATTCATCAGACTTTCCTTAAACATAGACAGTGCATTGCACAACTGTCAAGAAGATAACATCAATTGATTACTGAAGACCGTTTTACACAACATTCTCATGACAATACGGATTTGGTTCAAAAATTATCATAGTTGGCAAGGCACCCACCTTGGCACCACTTAGGAGCTTCGTAGGCATCAAGGCATAAAGACACCTCTCCGAGGTACTAAAATGTACGTGTACACAGAACACACAGTTACACATAGAAAACATGCTTCCATGGACACATATATACACCATTCAAATATATGTAAAAACATATATACGTAAATGTATACGCAACACAAAAAATTAAGACTACTCAATAACATCCCTAGAGGCTAGATCTTCTCCCCCTTACCTTCCCCTCTCTTTATCTCTCTCTCTATACATGCCCGCCTATGCCTATGCTCAAATGACTCCTTTGAATGTCTTGTCACCTTGCCTTGAAAACCATAGCCTATCTACCAATTGAATCACTTTTTGAATATAATGAACATAATCCAAATCCCGCAAAACATTATGAAGACCAAGATTATAATAATATCTACAGTCTATATGAAGACATTAGAGTGATACGAATATTAGACTTGTGCTACCAATACCATGTGGACCCACTGATGTTTGCTTTTGTCATTTTATAGAAGGTGACCAAGGTCATAATTCAGTGATTGCCATAGCGAAAAGAAGTAATATTTCGTCTATAAAACACGTACCGTAAAAACCACCACAAACTTGTTAAATCAAATCCAATCAAACATACAGATTAGCAAATTACAAATAATACCATGAAGCAAGGAACGTGGGGTCCTAGGTCGGGACCGGGTCAGCCTGGTCCTGACCTGACCCGGTCCACCCCCATTGTTTAATATTAAAAATTCAAAAAATGCCAAAAAAAATTAAAAAAAATCCAAAAAATCCAAAAATATAAGTAATATAACTAGAAAATAATTTTATTCATTTTACTCAAACTTTATATTTTCTATTTACTTTGTATAATTTACGTATGTCATTTGAGTAGAGTATATGCCATTGTACAAGTATCCATGATCATATTCATCAACTCCCTCGAGTTGAGTACATATCATTGTACAAGTACACATGACCATATTCATTACTCCCTCGTAAAATAACCCTAGATGATCTCCAAGAATCACCATAACTATCATACGTGCACTGTATTGAACTGTCTAACAAGGATCCATAATGCATCTCATAATCCTATTTGATATGTAGAGAATCAAGAGTCTTGTGATGAATCAACTCCATAGGTGAAGCATCTGTAGTATTGACCACCACTCCGTTGTATGTGTTCCAATACTCCACCTCCACACCTCCACCTTGTGATCTTGCGACATGATCTGCGTCTTATGTCTTGTTAAAGTGGTGTGTGGCTGTAGAGTGGATCCCCGAATCTACTGTCCTCCTTCCACCAAAAACAATGCCAGTGTCTTCTTCGTTCCCCGCTCCATCGTCAATGTTGTTTGATGTTAATTCATCCATATGATATATGGTATTGAACTTGGATATAGGGGTGGACACAAAATGGTTCAAACCGAGAAACCAAACCGAACCAACCCATTCGGTTCGGTTTGATTCGGTTTGGACCCCTTTCGGTTTGGTTCGGTTTGAAAATTCTCCAAACCGATTTAAACCAAACCAAACTGTTTGAACGATTTAATCAAAAAATTATAAAAAAATATTATAGTATTAATAAAAATGATGCTTTTATAAGTTTCATAGTAAAAATAATATTTATTTTAATTATTTTTAACTTAAAAATTATTATATATGTAAAAAATAATTAATTTAAATATTTTTATACATTTTCGGTTTAAACCGAACCAAACCGAATTGAAATCGGTTTGGTTTGGTTCGGTTTGAGAGGTTGAATCGGTTCGGTTTGGTTCAGAAAAAAATGGTCCAAACCGAACCGTGCCCACCCCTACTCAGATATTTAGCTCCGACTTATCTTCTCGCTCCTTGTCAATCGTTTTCATGTTTACAATGTTAAGAGGGTCAGTTAAAAATTGTTTCTCCTTACTCTTACTTTTCTTATCTTGGCGAGAACTCTCCGATCTTTCTTCGTTTTGCCACGGTACGAGGAATCAAAATTCCTTGGTGAGAGGGACATCATCGAGCACTTTTTGAGCTCACTCTCGATCTTCTGGATTGAACTCTAGATCACCTAATCCTTCATGATTGTTGACCTAAGCTTCTAGTTCTCCCTCATCCTCTTTAAGTTCTTAAGATTTAGCCACATAGTGTAGTAACAATGGACCAATTACTTCAGTCTTTACAACGTCCATCTATTCCCCTACTTTGTATATATGACACTGAACGTTAACCAATCTCTCTCACATCCTGAAACTGATGTGATTTCGCTCAAGATTCTTATTGCAACATCCGTTAAATCTTTGTAGCTCAATGCCTTACCATGTCTATCCACCAGCGATGAGTGTTAGAGGATAATTAAAATATTCATTGATTTGAATTATAAATAAAGTATTGGATGATATGTATCCGAACTTAGAAGTATTATAGCGCACTGGACTCTTGATGTTTCAAAATGAAATGCTCTCCTTATGTAATCATGCATTTTATTACATCTTATAATTGATCAGTTGTCATCACCAAGTATTCTATGCACAACCGACTTCAAATCATCCAAAAGCTCATAAGTTGACCTGAACAAGGGACTATGGCAGTATTTGAGATTGAAAAATGACCTGACAATCTATAGATGTTAGTAAAAAGTATTTAAGTATCTGAAACATACACAAATTCAATTAATAAAAAAAACTATATGCTGCATGTATTGGTTGATGCAATATTTGCTCTCACCAATAGTTGATGATCTCTCACCAATAGTTGAAGTCAAGCACTATCTTGTCAATCTCATCTTTCACCCACTCAAATGCGTGATATAAATAGCCCATATTCGTCTTCTTATCCCCATCACCTATCTTAAATACTTTCACTAGAGGTTGCATTATGCTTAGAGTTTTTTTTATAATTATCCAAAAATCTCCACTCTCTAATATCACCTCTACCTTCCTCCCTTTCCTCTTATATGAAAGATTAGCCCTAGCCACCAACCAACCCCATCCCGATGAGAGTAGCATTTGAGTTCAAGATGTCTCTGTTGCATTAAACTCTTAAAGAAATGTAGTGAGAAGCGAACCACACTGTCCCGAGCTATAGGAGCTCTCAACCCTTGATATGTTCTCTCATTACGTTAAGGATGAAGTCATGATTGTAAATAAAAGATGATATGGATTAAGCTAGCTTAACTATCCTATCAATTTGAAGATACTTATAAATATCTTCTAACATTAAGTCTATCGTCATCAACATCTATCTGGCAGCTTTATATACAGCTACGTCGTCTATTACTAGTTGGACAACTTAATCATTCCATATCTCTTCGACAACTCTCGATTAATTCAAAAAGGTAATCATCATTCTTTAACTTCCTTGATACATCTGTAGACTTCTAGAAGACGATATTGGCTCGACAGTACACTAGGAAGTTGGTCATCGTTCTCCTAGTTATACCTATTAAGAAATAGACAATACATAAGCTTTAAGTTGTAAAGCCCAAAAAAAATAAAGATTAGGTATTGTACTAACCGGTCCAACTCCAACTGTTTGTCATCAACGTGCATTATCTTTTTGTCCAAAAGTGTTCAAATAAATTAATATATTCTTGATATCTTCCACTTCTATTGGAAGATAAACATTGTATGTCTCTTTCGGGTTCAATCAGTGCACTCCCCTCCCGACATCGGTGATTGTGTCTATCATGCTCTCGTAGTACAATCCCTTTACAATGTTTGCCAGGATGTTGTGGTGAAAGAATCATTTATGACATTGCCCACCCAATCTTCTACTTACAAAGCTTCAAGTTTTTCATTGCTGCTGTGATTGTTGTTTGTCGTTGTCGTAGATGGGTGATCACGGGATCCACAGATCTTACTGTCGGGTCGTTGTCTTGTGTGTGATCAACAATCTCCTCCTCTTGTTGGTTGTTGAATTTTATCCCACTTCCTAAACCTTGACCCATATATTGACCGGTGCATCGATGCATGTCTTGTCCGCGAACAACTTGAAACTTGCCTCCATTACTCAAAACAAGTCATGATAATTTTAAGTATTGATATACATGACATTGATATAAAGTTCATCATGAACTACTTTTATGAGTAATAACACTCCGTCGTCGAAACCTTCATCACAAGGAAAACTTAAGCAATCTTGGCCAGTCTCATACATGTGAATATTGTGCCTGACAGGTTGTAAGTCCCTTCCCAAACAATATCCTTATGCCACTTCGAAGCTCCATTCGCATATTCAATCGCTTGTAAGTCTATGAAATTGAGTTATTACCTTGAGTGGAGTCCATGTGCACAGGACCACGTTGTCTTTCATCCCAATAAAATTATGTTTTAACTGAAAAAAATATCATGTACATCACTTTCTTACAATATTTATATTGTACTTTTCCCTTTGTCATGGTGATCAAGTTGCAATATAACCAAACTGTACCGTTCTAAGTTGCACTGAAAGTTTGTATAACAAATTAAAGAAGACATATTTAACAAAGTGAAATCAGTATGCAATGCCGCTTAAACAAAATTATTAAGTAATAGTAATCAAAATAAATAAATGAACTCCTAACTAAATGCAAAACAAAGTTAAAACTATTTGCTAAATAACTTACTAACTTAATTAAACAAAAATGAACTAATCTCAAAACAAAGTTAAACTAATTGCAAAACAAATGAACTATTAACTAATGACAAAACAAACTAATCTCAACCACTTAAGAAACAAGAATTGATCTCCCATAAAGTAGAGAGGTGAGAGAAAGAAGGTGAGATGAGAGGAGACCCTTGGGGACGACCATTCTGCCAACGGTCATGTGACTGTTGGTGACCTGATTAGGTGGGATCCCGACTAGGTCACGGGGTCATGCTACCTAGATTTGGGTCGTGCGACCCTGATGGTTGACCACCCACGGGTCAGGCCGACCAGGTCCCAATCTGATGCGGGACAGAACCGGCTAGACCGGGCTAAACCGAACGAAAACGAAATAAACCGGCGCTAATCGCCCTAAACAGACCTAAACGAGCCCAAAATGGAGCAAACCGGCTTCAAACCGGTCCAAACAGGCCCGAACCGGGCCCAAAACGGTCTGGACCGGCCCAGGGCGAGGTGAACCGGCCTGAACCGGCCGGTTCAGGCGCTGAACCGGGGTGAACCGGGTCAGAACCCGGTCGAACCGGCTGAACCGCCGGTCTGGACCCGAACCGGCGCCTGCGAACCGGCCCGCTCGCGAACCGTGGCCGGCCGCTCGCGGACGAGAGCGGGACGGAGGGGGGGCGGGGGTCGTGGCGGCCATCCGCGGGGGCTCGCCGTTGGTTGTGTGGCCTTCTCACGACCGTCGACCTTCGTCGCCGTGGTGACATCTCCGAGCGGCACGCGGGCGCGAGGTGACGACAACCGCGCGCAGCGCGGGCGGCGTCTTCGCCGGACGCCGTGGCCGTGTCGTCGTCCTCGGCGGGCGCAGGCGGTGCGCATACGGCGCAGCAGGGGAGGCCAGGGAGGGGCTCGCGGTGCCGACGCTGTCGACGCCGTCCCGCACGGGCGGAGCTGCGCGGTGGAGCAGGGAGGTAGGCAATGGCCCGCAGCCTCGGCGTTGTCCGGCCCCCTCCGAGCAATGGCGGTGGAGAAGAAGAGCCGTCCGCCTCGGGAGGACGCCGCACGGGAGGAGCAGCGGAGGGAGGGGGATCCGGGGATCGCCGGATCTTCTCCCTCCTTCACCGACATCTTGTCCTTCTGCTTCTTCTTCTTCTACAGCTTCTTCTCCTCTCGTTGTCTTCGTGCGGACGAACCGAGCCGACGTCCGGAGGCCGCAGTGCGCAGGCTTAGCAGAAGGAGGGGGAATGGTGGAGACGACGATGCAGAACCGAGAAGGGGGAACAGTGGAGGAACGGCGCGGAGGCCGGAAGGTGAGGAGGGGGAAGGAGACGGCGACCTCGCCGGTTCCGGAAGGTGGAAGGGGGAAGGCCCGCGGCCGACTGGAGGAGGAAGGGGAAGACGCCGGCCACCTGCCGGAAGATGAAGGAAGAAGACGGCCCTCCATGGCCGGGGTGAGGGGATGAAGCGGCGCACCGACGCCGGGGTTGGAGGAGACGGGGGCCGCAGCCCCCTGCGCAGAAGATCACCACCCGAAGGCTTCAAAAATTGATTCAATCACTGTTGCTTATCGTATGTACATCGGTTCTCCTCTTATAGGGGGGGAGAGGAGAACATTTTAAGAAAAGGACTCCCTAAAAATCTATTTACATACCAGCCCATTTAAGGACTCAATTTAAAATTGCTCAAAAAAAATGTCCCCATCACAATCAGGCTGATTGGTCCAAAATACCACCGGGTCAGGTCAGGTTGCTATGAAGTGATTAACAATGCAAATATGTCTAATGTCATAGTTTAAATTTTAAATCTCAAAAGTGAGAACTAGTTGAACAAAAAAATGTTTAGCTAAACTACAAATCACCTTTAATCTCATAACAGCATCCACAGCTAGTTTGGCAAAGTGCTCCTTGTCCTGAGAGAGAATCTTTGAACTCAAGGTTGTGAGCGCTATCTTCATCAAATCTGTCCTGAACTTCTCTATATAGCAAGATGAGCAAGAAATACATCATAATCAGTAAAATTGAACACTTGCACTCTTTAATGATTGAAGACACTCATGAAGACAGACATACAGATAAAAGTAAAATGGGCAATCAGAAGACGCCCAAAAAAAGATTCAGAAATTTTCATTTTGTGTTGGAGGGGACCAAGATAGACGAGCAGTAGAAAATAAGGAATTCCTTGTTCAATTGCCAGAAAATAAAAATAAACTTCATAAGGTTGCAGTAAAGACAGTAGATGACTTTATATGGCCAGATCTCCCAAAGAGATCAAAGCAGCAATCACAGACAGAGATGGTAGATCTAGGTGAATGAGAAGCCACAATGCCATCATTGAGATAGATCTTTGCAACAAAAGATTTACTTCATCAAAAAGGTTAAATCTCACTACCAAAACAATTTCAATTTCGGATGAATCAAAGCTAAGGGTTCCCAAACGTTTTATCGAACTATTCACTATTCTTATTTAAAATGAATAGGCTAGAGTCTTCAGATTCATACCCTAACATTAGTCAAGTTTGCTTATATACCCCAAGATACATTGTCTTGTATGCCCTTAAAATCCTTGAAATCCTACGTAAACTTTATATTTCTCTCTAGTCAACAAAGTATATAAAAATTACTTTTTGTTTTTCATATCTCTCATCATCTTCAACTCTCTCTCTCTCTCTCTGGGCATATATACAATCATACTAAAATGTATTTAAAGGTATAAAGATATTATAGTAAACATGAAATTTAAAACGTACAAAGTTTTCAGGTGTATGATCTGATGGTTCCTAACCAGGGATATGATACCATCAGTTACGGATCTTAAGGGCACATATGACTGCTTTTAAGGAAGGCAAAGGTAGAGCTGTTAAAGGATATTGAGGCTAACTCTACGTAGTCAGAGGTGTAAGACACTTGAGGTGAGAGAGCGGTTGCCTTGCCTCAAGCACCCTAGGTGACTGCCTTAGGCCGCAGAGGCAAATGCAGAGGTCTAAACAGGCTCGCCAAAGACTGCAGAAGCTGCCATCTTTCTTAACAGAGAGAGATGAGAAAACGGACCCGTAAGGTCCCATGATCCTTTGAACTAGAAAAGTTTCTTTAACTGGATAAGCTTAAGTTATAAGTTGATTTTGCCTGACCGGTATCTAACTGGTTAGGCAAGCCCGTCCTATAAGGGCTTGCGGCGGAGGCAGTCCTCCAATGCTCCACATGGCCAATAGAGGGTGTATCGGACCTCCACCCTTCAATGAGTCCCTAAACCTCTTTACAAGGCAGTTAAGGCACTAGAGGCACCCGAAACAGCTGCCTGGTCAAGGGTCGAATGCGTAGGCATTATGGGCCAAAGTGAGGCCTTCATGCCCACCTCACCTCACCTTGTCACCTATGTGAGTGAGGCAGCTGCCTCTAATAACATAGGGCAATGATTTGCAGAATCGGTCAAATAAGATCAAGATCAGCCTGAATCGATCTGAATCAATTCGATTCGACCAACTCTAACATGGAATCGGTTGATCCGATCGATTTGACCAACACAACTCAAGTCTCGGTCCAAATCGATATCAAGCGCGATATCAATCCGATATCGGCCGTTTAAGGTCGATATCGGCTCTAGAGGGCGACTATCCCAATTCCCACCTTGGACTTGCCAATTCTGACAGTCTCCTGGTGATTTTGGTCACATCCTTGTGATTTGACGGCGATTCAACCAATCTGGGTGGAAATCGTAAGGATCAGAGCATGGAATGCCATCTCGCGAGATCTCGCCGAGATCTCGCGAGATCTCGGTCTCGCCAAGGGGGCCGAGACCCGAGACTGCCGAGATCTCGCCCCAAGTAGCCTAGTCTGAAAAATAATTTCTTCGGGGGGTTTTGCCCCCCTGATACCAAAAAAATTTATACATAATATACCAAAAAATTCCTTTCGGGGGGCTTTGCCCCCCTGACAACCCCCCACAAAGGGGCGCTGCCCCCTTGACCCCCGCGACCTGACCGCGCAGGTCGATCCGCGACTACTCTGCGCCCCCCCATTTATGATAGTGTAAACATAATAATATATCTCACTATCACTTATACTATCGCAGATAAAAATGTGCTACAAGTTTAATACCATATTAGTATTTAAATAAGATTGTATACAAGATTAAATCTTTTAGAAACACAAAGATCATTTTTTTGATATTAAGAGTACTTTGTAATTGTTCATTCACACAGATTCTGGTTCAATCCGGCCCTTTTGGCATGTAAATTCATTGATGTACTCCTATCTTTATAAGATATTATGTTATGTTTCATACATATATACATTTTGATCCGAGAATCCGAGATCCGATCTCCCGAGATTTTTCCGAGATCTCTCCGAGATCTCTTCTCTTTCACCCTCCCGAGACGAAGCCGAGATCCGAGATGGCGAACCTTGGATCAGAGTTCTCCACTCAGGTCAGCTTATGCTGATCCGATTCTGTAAACTGTGTCATTGATACATGTTTAATCATGAGCACCCCCTAGCACTCCACTAGCTCAGACAGCACATGGCTGCAGCTAGTGAAGGTCGAGTAAGTAGGGGCAGGGTGGATTTGCCATCGTGAACAAAAAGAGCCTTACAGGAGTGTACAGGCAAATATGACTAATTTTAGGAGTACACACGTAATAAACAAATCCAAAAGACAGCTCAGATTGGAACGTGTGGAATACATAAAAATTTGTACAAGGCAACTATTATTTCTTGGTAAAGACTGAGCTTTTGAAAGTTTAAGCCTTTGAAACAAAACAGGAACGAAGGCTTTGGATGAGTGAAATGCACTGAAAAAAGCACAATGAGTGGAATCATTGGAAAAGAATCCAACGTAAGAAAGATTGATTTCAATAATAAGATATGCTTAGTGCTTCTAAGGACAAAAGGCTTGTTTCTCTTTGGGAGGTGAGTTAAATTGTTTAATGTCTCTTTCAATTTACATGACCGGCAATAGCTGTCCACAATTCACTAAAATCATTAACAAAAAGATGAAAAAACAATTATAGAAGATAGGTATCTAGAGAATGGCAACAAGAGAAAGATCAAAAAACATAAAATCCATACAACCAGGAGGGCACAGTAAGAAGAAAACAGAAACTAGACAGAGAATCACTACAATAGCCAGATTCTTTGTGGGTGGCTAAATTGTCGCCTAATAGTAGTTTTTTCATGGGTTCTCTATAGATGTGCCTTCTTCTAGTTAGCCCTCTGCACCATCTTGGTATAGTCTTAATAGTTATTTCTGTATTAGTATTCCTATTTCCTTATCTGGACATGATACGCCAAACACCTGCTATAGAAAAAAAACACATCCAATTTTAGGTACCAGAAACATAAACCGTTATTTAAATGTAAACCTGTCATTGCATCAGAGCAAATAGAAAAAGAAAAAAGGAAGAAGAAAGGCTTCGGTATGCAGAAGCCTTTTGGTTGATAAAGAGAGCAAAATAAGAAGGAAGGGAGAAAGCCACTGGTGTTGCCGTGCATAGGATGAAGAGGAAAAGAGAAGGATGTGTGGCTGCTTGGAAGAGTCGTAAGGACTCTCCTAGCATATCCGCAAGAGAGAGGCAGGTACCAGGCTCTCCAGCGTGATTGGTGGGGTCTAGTAAAAAAAAGGAAAAAAGAATGAAGAGAACAAATTACCCCACCGGTCCAGGCTCTGGATCAGCCAATCCTCACCTATCTCAACCTGGCATAGCCAGGTTGAACCAAATCAGATGATCCCAGCATGAAATCGATCAGTCCAGAGCAATTTATGCAAATCCTGGCCTCTTCCAGCCGAAATCAGATCTGAATTGGTTCATGAGGGATAAACCGTGAACCACGAGTGAACCATGAACATGTTATATATACCTTATCTGCATTCTAATCAACTTTCTACAGTAAACCAGGAAAAATAAACCTCCTGTTGATGATGAATGAATTACCTGGATCCTGTTTATTATCCATGACTCTTTTTAACAAAGCACTTTGTGCACATTCTGCAGCCATCCGATAACCTGTTAAATTATGAGCAAAACTAAACTTAGTATGAATGCAACATAAATCTAGCCATACATCTTGAGTCGTCATGGAATGCTGCATCATTAACCAAAATTACTGCCACATTCTTGATTACAGTAAATAAAGACAAAATTCAAAGAAGAAAATAGCACAAGGAAATCAAAATTGGAACCAATTAAAATAAAGAAAAGGCCATTTTCTAACAATCGTACAGTATAAAGCCATTTTCGCCATTTTGTCTGATTTTGAAGAAATTATTGAAGGCCAATTCCTTTTTTTCTAGTTTCCTTTTGTCTGAATTCTAAAATCTATTTATTTGTGCCACTTGTGCAAGCTGTGTGGAATGGTAGAACAAATGCATGCATCAGGTTCAGATTCAGCTAATATGCCGAGTTGGATCAGATCATATGGAAGAGAAGAAAATGGCAAAGTCTAAAGATCATGGATGAAAATATAGATATTGGTCGGATGAGACCAATAAAAGTAAAATAAAGTGTGATTTATGTGGATTGGTCTCAAAAGATCATTAAAAAAAAGTAAACAACATTTGATCGAAGGCTATCCCGATGTCAAGAAATGTCTAAAAACAACAAGAGAGATAGCAGATGAAATGTCTAAGACTTCTACAGTGCATGAAGATAATGAACAAGGAGAAGAAGAGCTAATGCCAACATATAAAGATTCTTCTTTGAGTAAAAAAAATGTAGTTATGGTAGATACAAGCAAGTCCACTAAGGATCTAATGAATTTATTTGCAAGAATGAGTGTTGAACGATTTGTTGATGCAAGAAGTGGCAAGACATTTTAAAATACACTCGGGAGCAAATTAAAGAAGGAACAACAAATTAAATTTGAGTTGAGTGTGGCTAAAAAAATTTATAAAGAGGTAACACCCTTTAATGCCTCAAAATTAAAAAAAAATTGAGGTTATGTGTGATCAAGTAGCTCGTGTTGGACCGGGTTGTAAACCACCTGGTTACCATATGCTGAGAATATCACTTCTCAAAAAAATGGTAGAAAAAAAACAAATGTATGAAGATCTGGACTCAGGATCGGTTTTGCTTCTATTTTTTTTCAAAAAAAAATTAAACAAAAATGGACTGGTTCGGACCAATTCGGAATTGGTTTGTGTTCCCCCAAATCAGTCAAGATTGAACCGATCCCATCTAGATCAAATCGGATCGGTACCCACCGATCTCAACTCCGATTCTGATTCCGCAATCCTTGATCAGCCCCCCAAGGCTCTGGCACCTATGCTTCCTCCAAACACAACTGAAACCCACGTCTGACCCCGTTGGAGACATCACCGCTGTTGCCATTTGTAGTTGACACTGTCACAGCTGTCATCTCCTCTAGCTCCTTACGACACCGTTGTCTCATCTTTCTTCTTGCACACAGTGTTCAGGGTTTTTCTTTCTTAGTTTTTCTTCTCATCTTCTATTGTTATTCCTTTATAAACATCTTGTATACATCGTAGTTTCAGTTTTAAGGTTCTTCACTGAACCTCAGAGGTCATTCTTCTTCTGGCGCACACCCTAGAGGTTAGAAGTGACTTTTTTTTGTTCTTCTAAGCCATCTAGATTGAGGTTAAAAACTATTCCAACATGTCGATTTAATTTAGATCCTTTGCAAGGCTCTTTTGGGAGTCCAAGACCGGCTTTTGCATATCCAACCAGTATTTTGCACCGCTCAAACAAATCAGTTAGAAGTGAGTGTTTTTGTTCTTTTATACATCTAAATTGAGATTAAAAATGTTATAACATGTCGGTTTAATTAGGTTATTTGCATCGCTCTTCTGGGAGTATGCGACTGGTTTATGTGCCTGACCGGTGTTTTGCACCACTCTAACACATCAGTTAGAGGCACGTTTTTTTCCTTCCACTAAACAGTAAGATCAGTTAAAGGTGGTGTTTTTTGTTCTGACATCTCAATTTAATTTAGGCACTTTGGACGGCTTGTTCAGGACCAGTTTTGAAATGGGGCATAAGCATATGACCGGCGACACTCGTATGTCTTTCTCATTAATTGCTTATACCTTAAAAAATTTAGGTGGTATAATAGTGTTATTGTATGTTAACCTTTTAAGATACTTTAGGACATATTTTAAGACCAAACAAGTGAATCATGGACAGGTTCTAATACTGAACCCTTGAACATGGCTACAAGTGTAGAAGCTTTAGGTTCCATCTCAAGAGCTCCTCTAAAACCTAACATTTTAGTAGATTCCAAGAACCACAATCTTGGGAGCTGGAAATTTTGCCAGAAGGTGTGTAAAAAAAGTATATCAATAGAAACAGCCTAACTTTTCTAGGTTAGGGACTAATGACGACATGCAAGAAATAAATTATAATCATGGAATGTGATCTCCTAAGAATCTCTCTCCACGCATCCGAGAAACAAGATTGCCGAAACATGAATATAATGTATTTGATACATTGATTTCCTATGTCTATTACTATCCCTAACTTGTTAGATGACCTTGTTAAATTTGTTTTATATATTGCCAAATTTATTATGGAATCCATCCAAATATTTATCAAAATATTGTTGTTCGATAAAATTTTATAACTTAATATTTTTATGACTATATATATATGTATGATTGACTCAAAACATCATCAATCACCTATCCATATTATTCAAGATAAAGTTTAGGTCTAACATAAGATCCCTTGTATGTCTCTTGTAAACAAAAATTCACCATCTCTATGTTTGTATTTCCTTTTAATTCTCTCATAGTCTTATTTTGATGTTTAATATAAGTTCCCTTATTCTTTTTGAAAAGATTACATGCCATTTTACACTTAAACATGCATATTAATTGGTATTTATGAGATCCAATTTCTCGAGATTTTTCTGAAATTTCTTCTCTTCAATCTACATGAGATAAAATCGGAATGCAAGATGATAATCTTTGGGTAAGGTATATCCTATATAAATGAAATCTGAGAACCGATCTTTCGAGATTTTTTTGAGAATCTCACGAGATCTCTTTCCTTTCACCTTTTCGAGACAAAGTCAAGATCCAAGATAGTAATCCTTATTTTAGTATTTATTCAATACAACCAAAGACTAAGAGATAAGACATTTAAGGTAGGAGAAATCAAATCTTAATATAATCTCCTTGGATGACAATGAAGATGAAGACCTTGTCCACGAAAATTAAGACCCGACATGAAGAGATGTAAAAATTGGAACAAGAATTAATGAAGAAAAATGTCCAAGTACAAGGTCTTTTGAGAAAGAAATTCAATATTGATTTAGACAGTGAGAGATTTTTCTTATAAGTTGTTTTCAACTAGAGAAGAAAGCAATCTTACGCTAAAACATTAGAGCTATGTTAACTTTAAGTTTATGTACTCTCGTCCTATTGTGTTATGTCCAATTGTACTTTGTTTTAATATTTATTTCAATGTAGTTGAACTCTTTTTGTTGTATTTAAACTATTTATGCATATATGGTTACTAAAATCTTTGTTTGTGAACCTTAAGTACTCTAATCTTATTATGTCCATTATAGTTGTCGTATTTATTTTCTATTGTTATTGATCTTCTTTTGTTGTTATTACAGTAATTTGTTGTTATATTTTAATTATTTCAGCTTACGTATTTAATAAAATATTACATTCATTTCAATGTTTCAAGCATTTTTTATTATTTCAGTCATTTGTATCAAATATATCTATTATTAAAATAAATATAATTAAATAATATATATCACCTCATGAGACACCCACCCCAAGCACCTTAGGTGAGATGATGGGTCCCTAGTCTCGGGCGCCTCGCGTCTTGGACAACCAAGAAAGAGTGCACCGTATCTCCTAAGCAAATTAAAACAACTAGCTGATGTAACCTCAAATTTAACAAAAAGATTTGTTCTTTTTTTGTTTTGGAAATTCATTTTCCTTTTGAATTTGAATTAAGTCTGATTTGACCTTAATATTGACTTTGTAAGAAAATAGATGATATTTCATAAAAGTACTAATTAGGGTCAATGATATATATATAAAATTATAATTTGAGGTTGTTAGGTTCTTCGAAATTAGTTTTGACCTTTCCCCGTCGGATGGTGCGAAGATCCGACGTTAATTACATCGAGACAACTCGAACACCCTTGATTAATCGTCATAGCAACTTATTGAAGTAGAAAACATGCACCCATAAAAAAAAATAAACGTTTACATAAGAGAAAAACGGTCCTATGAACTTTTGTTAGAATGCCAGTGCCTGATTTGCTTTTGAATCTGGTTTTTGGATTGATTTTGAATTGAATTGGATCTTGTTGGGATTTGGTTCAAGTTGAATTTTATTTGAATTTTATTTGAGGTTAATTGAAATGAGTTGATTTTGAATCGGGTACAGGAGGTTTAACGAAGACCCAGGTGAAGTTCAGACTTTTGGATCTAATGCAGGTTTTGGATTTCCAGACCTGCATGCTCAACTTCAGATTCCAGATTTTACAGTATGTTCAGATTTCTGATTTTTTGGATCTTGAGCATATTTTTACAGGTTCAAACTTCGGATCTACAAGTTGGTAGATTTCACACTTTTTCTCTGGGCTTGCTGACCACTTTGGAATTTTCAGATTTTCGGGGCCTAAGCTGTACTTCAGATTCTGCAGACTTCGGTTCCTGGTGAAGTTCAGAGTTTTGGTCTCCCACGTATTCCAGACATCAGACTTTTTGCAGAATCTTAAAACCTCGGACCTTCATATTTTCAGAATTTTTGTTACAAGTTCTATGGACGGTAGTTTCAAGGACTTCTCGGATTCATTCCTCTGGATTTTTTTTGTGCAGGTTTGCAGACTCAAATTTCAGATTTACATGCGTTTTCAGAAACTCCATTCTACACCTAATGGAAAAATTCAAATTCCAAAATTTTGGCATCTGAACTTCAAATTTTAAATTTTGCAGATTTTTGTATGCTTTGAGTTCAAACTTATCAAACTTCGTGTTGGGAGACTTCAATTTCAGTTTGGGGCTCTCCTCCTGCCTGGCCGAGCACAACCTGCCTTTCTACGGGTCGGATTAGCTCCTCCTCCATCATCGCTTGATCAGCCGAGGGTGGCTCGGGAGATGGACGGCTCCTATACATCGTGACCAGACTTCCATTCAACACAGGAAGTCGAGATGAGGGGATTGACACCTGCTGTAGTTGATTTTTCCTTTTTTTTACGTAAAACTTGCGGATATAATATTGAAGACCAACAAATGTAATTGGCATTTCTTATTATTTTATTCTCTCTCTCTCTCTCTTTCTCTCTCTCCATGTTGTAACTCAGATTGGATTTATGGGATGTAAAAGAAATGATCAACGCCAATTCTCTCCTTTGCGCCAGAAAAAGATTTCCTTGACAGAAATATGTGAATATACCGCCTGCACAGAGATATTCCAAAAAAGGAATTAACTCCGAGCTGACGAATGAACTTCGGATTTCAGATATCAATTTGCATGAAAATTTTAAGATTAAACTTCTCATGGCTCTTTGTGAGCATTAAGAAATTTATCTCAAATGAATTTTGGGTATCGAAAATCGACCCCACAAATTAAATCTCATATGGCCTTTTTATAGGCATTAAGAGACTTAATAATTGAATGGATTTTGGGGAATCAGAAATTGACCCCACATTTGAAAATTAAATCTCATATGGCCTTTTATAGGCATTAAGAGATTTAAAATTGAATGGATTTTGGGGAATCAGAAATTGACCCCACATTATTATTAACCAAATTGAGGGAGAGTAGCCCCGGTCCAGAAGGACTTGTGGAGGATCTCCCAAGGACCCCACCTCGTCGGCCTATGGTTTAGCGCGTGGCCATCCCAAGACTCAAGGGTGAACATCCTTTTAATTCAATCTTTTGTTTGATTTTAACATTTTTTTTGTCACGGTCAGACTCTTGGTCTGTGATGGATCTCCCAGTCACGCCCAGGTGAAGCCGGCTCTCTTCTTTCTTCTTCCCCTTTTTTTTTATTTTCTTTTACTCCCAGACGAGCCTGGGCCGGACGGAGGGATGGGCGGCCCGGCTAGCTCAGCTGTGCGTTGCTGTCGCGGTCCGGACCTGGCCGCACACTGTCGCGAGCCCGTGCCTACGAGGCCCAGCCCCGCGTTCTCGCGAGCTCGTGCTTACGGAACCCAGCCCCGCCTCCGGCGACCTCGCGACCTCCCTGCTTCCGGCGACCTTGCAACCGGACGGGATGGACGGCAGTGGATGGACGGCTTCCAACACCGACCGCCGGGCAGGATCGACGGGGCCTCCGGTCTCTTTGGGGGTTGGCGGCGGCCCCGCGGACCGTCGATGGACGAGCGGGGCTGCTCCTCGGACTCCTTCGACGATGGCGGCTCCTTACCTACCGAAGGGGAAGACGGACCGGGCGATGGGAGCGATCACCGAGTAGCGGCTCCTACCTTCCGCCTGCTGTTCCTCTACGTCAACTCTCCCTCCCTCCTTCCTTCTTCTTAACGCCTTTGCTGCGCGATGCTCCTCTCCGGACGAAATGGCGGACTCCTCTCTCGCTCCCGGGGGTTACGTGCGATGCTCGGTCCCTCGGGCCTTTCCCTCGCGATCCCCTTGCGCAACGCCCGGTCCCCTCCTCTTATCCTTGAGCTCCCTCCGCCTAGGAATAGAAGGTCGTCCTGCCTCTGTTCCGTTCGCGTTGATCGCGGGATGGAGGCTCCCCCGGTACCGCAACTTGCCCTTCCTCTTCATTCGGCAAACGGTAATGGAGGAAGGTCCTTCCTCGTTGCGGTCGCTTGCCTTCCTTGGGGGGTGGTGCCGACGACGGCAACTTCCGGTGATGTGGATTCCCTGCCGTTTTGGAGGAGCTCGCGACAGCATGCTCATTTATTCCGACGTGGACCAAAGTGGGGGGGAAAATAATCCCTTCTCTCCCCCGCGCGATCGGCTGGCCGCTTGCGAGTGTTTTCTTGGCGACGGTTGACGGTGGCGACTCGTAGCTTCCGGCTCCTCCCCCTCCGGCCCGGCGAGGTCTCCCGGCTGCGGTGGACTCTTGCGGGCGGCGGTGCGACGCGAGACTTCGGGGTGGCGGCTCCCGGAAGAGCTTTGGCGATAGCGACCTCGGTAGGCGGCGGCAGTGAGGACTTGGCGGGCACTCTGCACCGTGGAAGAAGCTCTGAATCCCCTACCGCCTCCCCTTTCCGAATCTCGGCCCTCTTCACGGAGTCCGCGGTCTTCTTTGCAACGGGACTGCGGCTGCTATCGACGGAGAGGATTCCTCGTCGGTTTCCGGCGACGTGGCCATCGCGGAGGGAGTAGAATATTGCAGCGGCCGTGCGAGGCTGAAAACGGCCCGATATCGCCGGCAATCACTCCTAGGACATCCACGCCTCCAGGTACCCCCTGCTCTTCTCCCCCAGTTCTCTCTTTGACACGAACTAGGTTCTTCTTTCTTTTCCCTCTTTCTTTTTTTTTAGCCGTTTCATTTATTTGTTTGTTTGTTTTTTTGACATCGACAAGATGTGCCCTGCTTTGTGGCAGCGAACACCCATCTTCTTGTACATTTTGTTTTGAGTGTTAACACTAGCCTCCTGTCCGGGGTGAAGAAGTAATACCGGCCTCCCACTAGCGGTGAAAAAGAAGACCTCCCATTGGATGGGGGTGAAGAGAGACTAACTATGAGGCCAAGTCCCTCAGCCAGGATCCATGCCCAAAAGCTTCCAAAAATTCTTTCCCTATTTTCATTGATCCATGGGGACTACATGGCTCCAATTTATAAAGGCAACCATTTATAAAAAGGACCTCTAAAGAACTAACTATAAGCAAGTCCTTCTAAGGACTGAAATGTAAATAAAATAACTCAAATAAAAATATCAATTATTTACAAATAAGTCCTCGAGAACAAAAACACAAAATAATCCCTAAAACCTACTATACCGGATTCCCATCAAGCTGTATGTCCACTAGCAATATTACACGCATAATGTAAATCTGGTCGCAGTTTGTGTTTACAAACTGTTTGCATTTGGATGGCATCCGAAATCATGGGGATCATAGAAAAGAACTACATGTTATGCTGTTCAATGACAAGCTGTTTCACCTGTGGCCACTTGGATAAATACATAGTGGATGGCATTGGAACTAGTAAACCATGATTCCTTGCCTAGAAACTTTGAATCATAAAATATAGCTTTTGTTTTTGAGATACTTCAGTTATACATGTTCACTTGGACTCATGCATGAAATTTAGGAATCCACTTCCTTGCCACGACCACCATAAAACCTTCATGTACAAGAAACAAAGCCATTGACAAATGCCATATTAACTGGGAATGCTACAGTTTTTCCCCTTTTCGATAGTTTTTTACATTCATTGTACTCTGCTTTATCCTTTCTTGCAAAAGATGAATTCTGGTTAAACCACCCTCACAAAAAAACCTAGGGGTACTGCACAAGCACAATCAAACTTTAAGAAGATGAGACAAGTCATACATGAAAAGCAGCAATCTTTGCAATGTTGATGTAACCTAATCTTAGAAATGTTAATAAGATTAATTAACAGCAAACATGTATCCAGTCAAAACAATCAGATGATGTGAGAAGTGGCGTATCCTTTTGTCAGTAGATGAGCATTTATGGTAGCAAAAAAAAGCTTTTTAAGGTAACAGAAGGCATAATTCATTAAAAAAACTGTTAATAAATAAAAAATGTTCAAAGAACATATGCACATATTATTTCCTAACATAAATAAAAAAAGAACAAGATTGCACAGTATGTCAAAGCTTGGTCCAGAAGAACCACGTTTTGCAAGTTAAAGCTCAAAGTAACCTGCAATTATCGTCATAGGATGAATCTTTGCCATGGTCAGCTTTTCAGCTTCTCTCAAAAGCTCTCCAGCTAAAACGACCACTGATGTTGTTCCATCACCAACTTCATCATCTTGAACTTTCGAAATGTCTAATTTTTATAAGAAACTTACAGGTTGAACTAATTTGTAAAAAATGATCTATAAAAGATACTAAAACTACTCTATTTTACACAATGACCGCATTACAACCTGAACAAGCCCAATTTTTGAACAAGCGAAGCTAAACACAAGCGTTCAGGTGAAAGCAAACCTAAGGGAGAAAAGTGAATGACAAGGATACCAACAAGAACTTTTGCAGCTGGATTGTCAATGTGAAGTGATTTTAATATGGTGGCTCCATCATTAGTAACTGTCACACTACGCCCTCTTCCAGTTGATTGCAGAATTTTATCCTATACAAGCATGATTACTAGCGTTAAAAATCAACCAATTGAGTATGCAAAAACCAATAGGTCCACAAAGAGATAAGCAGTTACCATTCCTTTCGGGCCCAAAGTAGTTTTCACCAAATCAGCAATAGCCATGGCACCAACAAAGGATGCCTGGAAAAAAAACAACATTAACCAAAGAAAAAAAGCATTGAGCATGCATAATAACAGATCTAAATAAATAAATAAAATAATAAGAAACAAGCACCAAGATAAAGTCTATGAGATCAGCCACTCTAGACTGGCATCACAAATAAAGGTCAATCTAACCAAAACCCAGACAGTTCCAACCTATACAGATTCGTACCAGCACATGCCCATCAAGGTAGCCAGTGCAATCCTGGATACTTGGAGATAACAGCATTGATATTCTTCAGGCAGAAGGTATCATCATCTTAGCCTGTTCTATTTTCGCATTGCAGAGTAAAGATTTCGTGCTCAGGCTGCTCTTGGGATACTTTCAATAATAATATTTTTAATCTTGTAGGAAGTTTAGGGTCATTCTAGAAAAAATATAGTTCATAATCTATAGCCTCATCTCTCATAGACTATTTGTCCTGGCCAAGGATGTTTGTGTTGGTACTATCCTGTATCAACCAGGGCTGATACTGATCTGCTTCAGGATTGGATCAACCAATATGGCAGAAGCCCAAAATCGATAAAGACTTGGCTGTTCACAGCCTCTGATTAAGACCAACTTGTCATGAGTCATGACTTGGTCTGACTCAATCTGAGTCATGCTGGAATCAGTAGTTAGGATCAGCCAATCCAGGCTCAACTCTCAATTAGGGCCGTCCACTGTACAGTTTGGTTTCAGGCCATTTTTTCAAAACCAAAATCAATCTGAAATGCAAACCGAATTAAACCAGTTCAACTGAACCCAAACCGATACCAAACCAAACCAAATGGTTCGTCGGTTTAAGGGATATGACTTATTTATAAAAATAAAATAAAATCAATCAATCAAAGTCAATATTAAAATTAATACTTTATTTATAAGAGAGAACTATATTTTTTAACATTATTTGTTCAGCATAGAGAAGGGCCGGACCAAACCGAGCCGAACTGATAAAATTATATCTGTTCAGTACAGGCAAGCCCCTAAACTAAACTGAACCAAACCGGTCATTTCCGTTTAGTCTACCTGTTTGCCCAGTTTAGATGAACACCCCAACTCTCAAGATAAGCCGATCCTGGATGATCTCAAGCTTCTCAACCAAGTCAAGCCGGTGATCAGTTGATTCCGATCTCCATGAACCAACCTCAGCCTGGAATCAGATGATCCTGGCTGATTCTGGTTGATCCAGCCAGACCTAGGGTCGTGGGGTCACGATCAGGTCACGATCAGGTCAGCTTGGCCTAGGGCCGACTTGATTGTACTGGGTCACGACCTGGTCCAACCCATTTTCTAATATTTTTTTCAAAAATTCAAAAAAATAAAAATAACAAAAAATTTAACAAAAAATCTGAAAAAGGATACATGCACAAAGAATATTAGCATTCATTTTGCAGAAATTTTACTCGTTTTATCTTTTTTATGTGAGTTTTGTACTCTTTCCCATGTGTAGTGTACATAGACTGATACATAATTTCATAAATATTATACTTGGGAGTCCCTCACACGATTGCCCTAACATCGTAATTGGATCCCAAAAAATCACCAAAATAACTCTCAAATGGGAATTAGATCGGAGTATCCAATGATAATTCATAATTCACTCTCGGTCATATGTAGGGAACCAAGAACTCTGAGACAAATCATACTCATAGGAGAATGTTTATATCCATAATCTTGATCTCTGCCCTGTTGGGTATGTTGTGCTCCTCCACCTTGTGACATCATATCATAGTCCATGTCTTAAGTCGTGTGGCTTGAGCGTTCAGCCGTTGTAGGAGTTATCCTCACATCCGTGGATCTCTGTTTGTCTAAAACAATGCCTCCCTACCCCTGGTGTCTCACTCCATCATCGCTGCTGTTTTTCGAAAAAGAATCCTCCGATATCTAATACTGCACTCGGATGTTGGACTCAAGAATGTCTTCTCGATCCTCGTCAACTGTCTACGCATCTACTATATCAAGAGGATCGGTTAAATCTTACATACCCTTTCCCTGACTATGCACCATGGATTGTAGAATCGGTGGAATCGGTCCGATTCCGACCGATTCCGGAATCGGATCGGTGGATTCCAGGCGGAAGGACCGATTCCGGGAAGAATTCCGCGGAATCGGTATGAATCGCCTGGGATCGATCCGATTCCGACCGATTCCTTGTGGAATCGACCGATTCCGTCGGAAGACCGGGTCAACTGGCCCGGTTTGATTCTGGACCGGGAATCGAACCGATTCCGACCCTTTTAGGGCCGGAATCGGCCCGCGGCGGTCGATTCTGTCGATCCCGCGGCGACAGAAGCTCGATCCGGCGATTCCAGCGCGATTCCGGCCTCGATCCCAGCCAAGGATTGCCATCTCGGATCTCGGCTTCGTCTCGGGGGGGGGTGAAAGAGAACAGATCTCGAAAAAATCTCGGGAGATCGAATCTCGGATTCTCGTATCAAAATGTATATATGTATGAAACATAACATAATATCTTATAAAAATAGGAGTACATAAATGAATTTACATGAAAATATATAACACATTTTGTACATCAACTATGTGAATGAACAATTACAAGTACTTTCAATACCAAAAAGATAATTTTTGTGCTTCTAAAAGATTTAACTTGTATGTAATCTTATTTAAATACTAATATGGTATTAAACTTGTAACACATTTTTATGTGATAGTATCAGTGATAGTGAAATATATTAAATGTGTTTACACTATCATAAACGGGGCGCAGAGTAGTCGCGGATCGACCTTGTTTCTTGGCCTCCTTGGCGCAGAGTAGTTGTAGATGGACCAGTCTACATGGGGCGAGATCTCGGCGATCCCTTTTCTCGGCCTCCTTGGCGAGACCGAGATCTCGCGAGATCTCGGCGAGATCTCGCGATATGGCATTCCATGATCCCAGCTGCCAGCATCGATTCCGGGCCGATTCCGTCGATTCCAGCAAGGATTCCACCGATTCCGGCGATTCCGGCGGCGATTCCGGCGATTCCAAGCAACGTCTTCAAGGGATTCCGCCGATCCAAGCTCGGATCGGCCTCGAATGAACCTCTTCTTCGATCTTTCTAAGGTTTTTGGTAAGATTTCTTCGCCGAAAACTTCGTACGTCCATTCTTACGCGTTTCCGACGAGTCCGAGCATTGTTAAACGTTGTGATTTCCGACCGAACAAGTCCGTCCAAGTTTTGAAGTATCCGTTTAAGTCCATTTGCACAGGAAAAATTCCGGATATCCCGTACGTTAATTTACGACCATTTCCGACAAATACGTAACCCTTTAAACATACCGAATGGTGTGTTACTTGGGTTGTCTACTTCCCGAACAGCGTCTAAATCAACTTTTATGTTATCTAATCATTTTTAGTGCATTGTTTACAATTTTTGCAGATATAAGCAATGGCCGATCAAGGTGATGCAGCACCAGCACGTGCTTCCGACGTGGGTTGGGAACACGGGCAGATGGTAGACCCAGTCAGGAAGAGGGTACAGTGCAAATGGTGTGGGAAGGAGATGAACGGGGGGTGTTCCTACGAAACAACATATTGCGGGAACGGTGGGAATGTCAAGAAATGTGACAAGGTGTCCGGGGAGAAGAGTGAGGAGATGAGAGGTTACATGACGAGTAGAGCCTCTCGACGGGTGTTAGGATCGAGCGAGAGGGAGGAGTTGCACGACGAGCTACTCCAGAGGAGGAGGGACCGCGATTTGCCTATCTCGAAAGGGAAAGGCAAGGGGAAGGCACCAGCTGAGCCGGAGCCAGAGAGCGAGGACGAGTCCACAGACTCCGAGCTTAGACGTGCTAGGCACGCTAGCAAGCGTGCATTTGCTGAGGAGGAGGACAGGAGGTGGGGAGCAGGAGGGTCTGGGTCCAGAGTTGACCCAGCTTTGGGCCGATCAGCATCGGCTCGCCCTACCTCGGGCTGGGACCGAGAGACTGACCCCAGGAGACAAGAGCCACACCGCCGTTCTACTTCTACCAGCACTCGATTTACACCGAGTGACGAGTATTTATTTAGGAAACAGAGTGCTGGGCAGATGGGGATTAAACAGGCAATGAAAGGGGTGAAGGCAACAGGAACGGCTGCAAAGAGAGCCATTCGCCACATTGTGAAATGGTTTTTACATGCAGGTATCACTTTTTAAATTAAAATTGACATTATGTGTGTTTTATTTACTTAAACTTAATTTTAGTCTGATCCCAATTTTTTTTAACTTGATGTAGGCATCCCAGCACATGCAGCCACCAGCCCCTACTTCCAGACGATGGTGGATGCCGTGGGTGAGGCTGGACCGGGTTTGCAAGCCCCGGGCAGCAGACATATATACGGCGCTGGCCTGGACGAGGAGGTCCAGGAGTTGAAGGAGTGGATGGATGATTTTAAGTTGGTGTGAAAGGAGAGGGGTTGCACAATTATGTGCGATGGGTGGACAGGTATCACCAAAAAGAGTATGATAAACTTCTTGGTGTACTGTTCTGAGGGGACAACATTCTTGAAGTCGGTAGATGCTTCTGGTAAGATAAAAAATGCCGACTTCCTTTTTTCTCTGATGGATGCGGTGGTGGAGGAGATCGAGGAAGACAATGTGGTTCAGGTTGTCACTGACAACAAACCATCATATAAGGCGGCTGGGAGAAGTTGATAGAGAAGAGGAAGCACATCTTCTGGGTGCCCTGTGCAGCACATTCCATTGATCTCATATTAGAGGATATAGGCAAGGAGGAAGGTGTATCCACACTTGTCGAGCGAGCGCGACGATCGCATCATTTATTTATTCGCATCCCCGCTCGCTACATATCGTGAGATCACGCGCGGGAGGGCACGATCTTGTTAGGCCCGGTTCGACTCGATTTGCTACGAATTTCATTACGTTGGAGAGTCTACACCGGCACGAGCATGCATTGGTTAGGTTCGCGCGATCCGAGGAGTATTATAACTATATGGTGGACAACCCGTACGACAAGAAAGATCGATTGGAGATTCTTGTCTTCCGAGAAGCGAGATCACCGACAAGAGGTTTTGGGAGAGGATTGACTACTACTTGGCAATCATTGAGCCACTGGTAGTTGTCTTGAGGTTGGTAGACTCAGATGACAGGGACCAGATAGGCACGTTGTATGATGCCATGGACCGGGCAAAGCTGAAAATAAAAGAAAAAAATCCCAGAGGATACAAAAAGTGGTGGAAGATCATAGATGACCGATGGGACAAGATCTTGCACCACGATGTCCATGCTGTAGGTAACTTGGTTAAAAAATTATTTGAGTTGCATAATTGACTTGTATGCACAGTGTTAACTAACAGAAACTTGCAGGATATTTTTTGGACCCCCGCATCCAATATGGACGATAGGTGGTGGACGACCATGGGGTGATGCGGGGTACACTGTCGTTATTCGGCGTACGTGCGATCTCGGCGGGACGGGATAGAGGCGAGATAGAAGTAAGTTAGAGTTCATTCAATACCTTGGAGTAGCCTTACCAGGCAACTAATGTTTTTTTATAAAATTTTCAGATGCAGAAGTATAATATGAGGGTCGGCGTATACTCAGATGCTGATCTGAAATATTCAGTTGACAAAGTGTCATCTGGTATAGTAATAACTTGATGAAGATTTTATTTTCCTTTCATATAAGTTATGGTAGATGATGGGCTAATTGTTTACCTTTTCTCTTTTTGTTTTTTTCTTGCAGCTGAGTGGTGGGTTCAGGTGAACACCAGGAGTGGATGGAATCCACTTGCTGCCATCGGTATCAGGATACTCAGCCAGAGCACCAGTTCCTCCCATTGTGAGAGGAACTAGAGTACATTCAACCTGATACATACAAGGATCGCGGGATCGGAATCGGAATCGGGATCGGTGGGTACCGATCCGATCCGGATCGGATCGGATCGGACCGATTCCGACCGATCCAATGGAAGACAATCGATCCAGAATCGGTAAGCAAAAAAAAAAAAAAAAAAACGATCCGATTCCGATCCGATACGATTCCAGACCGATTCTGGCCGATTCGGACCGATTCTGGCCGATCCTGGCCGATCCGACTGGAATAGCAAAAAAGAAAAAAAACAATTCGATTCCGATTCCGGATCGATTCCTACCGATTCCGACCGATTCCGCGGAATTCATGCCGGAATCGGTCCTTCCGCATGGAATCGGATCGGAATCCGATTCCGGAATCGGTCAGAATCGGTCCGATTCCACCAATTCCGTAAACAATGTGAGTGGTGGGTTCAGGTGAACACCAGGAGTGGATGGAATCCACTTGCTGCCATCGGTATCAGGATACTCAGCCAGAGCACCAGTTCCTCCCATTGTGAGAGGAACTGGAGTATATTCAACCTGATACATACGAAAAGGAGGAACAGGTTGACCTCAGACCGGCTGGAGAAGCTGGTCTTCTGTCATTACAACATGAGGCTGCGCATAAAGAACATCAAGGATCGACAGAAGATCAACGAGGAGCGATTTGCACGCTTCGCAGGTGGTCCATACGAGCAGAGGCATTCCTCCGCCACACCACCACCCGAGGAGGTGGACATGGATCAGATATTCCAAGAGGAGCATGCACTTGCCTCCTGGATAGAGGAGAGGGAAGCCAGGGATCGTACGGTGAGTTTGATCCCGATGACCGTGCGTGGGGTGAAGGAGAGTTGGATGGTGTTGAAGCGAGGAGGATGCTCGGCTCCACCTCCATCTACTTCTCGGGCTCGGGCGGGGCCTTCTTACGCCGGCGGCTATGGAGCGACCACTGCGGCTTTGGCCCGGCTCGGCTCCAGCTCCAGTCCCAGCAGCCGCTACCCAGCCCATTCGCAGTCCGGGGAAAACGAAAACAAAAGTGACTGCACGGAAAATGGAAGGATTTGAAAAATGTAAAAAAACTTTGGGTTCTGGTACTTCAGAGATGGCTGAAGAGGTGAAGAGAAGGAAGCTAGAGGTCAGGCGTCCTGTCAGCCCAGATGACAGCACGCAGGCTCCTTCTCACTCCTCAGGTGATGATGACGAGGAGTGCATACCAGCGACGCAGCCATCAGCAGCAGCTGAGTCTCCTGATTCACGGCATCCAAAGCCGTATTACACGCTGGATTCGGATACACCTGATTCTTATATACAGGAGCCACAATATCCGGCATTTGGCCAGGCTGACCGGCGGTGGATTACACCACTAGCTCCACCATCCTCTCGCTTACGTCCCGGTCGTCCCCGCGGTCAATCCGTACGACCTTGATAGCATGGCATCGGCATTATTTTCATATGGATATGGTCCCGGACAGTATACAAGACTGAGCACGAGGGAGGAGCATCAAGCGCAGCAGGGAGAGGAGGAAGACCCATATTTATATCCTAGATTTTGGTAGTAGATTGATATGATGTAAATTTTTTTTTTTTACATGATGTATCATCTCTTTGATTATTGAATCAATGGAATTGGAATATGTACTTAACTTCAAGTCTTCAATTGGAGTTCATTAGTATTTATTCGATGTGGTCCTGTGGATGAATGCATTGGTTATTTTTAAAAAAAAAATTCTAACTCATTTCCTATTTTTTTAGAATTTTTTCTGAATTTTTTGAATTTTTTGATGAAAAAAAATTCAAAAAAATTTGATTCCGGGCCGATCCGGAATTGATTCCCTTCGGCCGATTCCTGGAATCGGAATCAGTTCCGATTCTGATTCCGGAATCCTTGCTCTGCACACCCCTGCTAGATCCTTCCCCAGTCTTTTGTCCAAGGAAGGCAGGGTCAGGGGTCGGGATCGGGTCGGTTGGGCCTAAAATCTACCTGAGTCGGTTGGGGTCGCGACCCGGGTCGGGTCGGGGTAAGAAAAAAATTAATAAAAAATTTATTTTAAATTAACCACCGGGTAGGGGTCGCGGGGCAGGGGATGGGTCAGTTGGCCCAAAAATCGACCAGGTTGCCGACCCGGCGAACCATGCTTCTATCTATTCGCCACGAAGGGTGGAATCTGAAATTCTTAGGCGATAAAGACGTTGTCAAGCACTCCTTCAACCGATTGTCGATCTTCTAAATTGAACTCCGATTCACACATCTCTTCTCGGACGTTCACCCATGCTTCTAATAGATTTCTCTCATCGAAAATTTAATCCAAGTCAATGTCTATCTCTTTAAGTATTGGTTCCTCAGCTTGACCTTCAAAAACGACTGCTCTCCATCTTTGTTCTTTCTTTTGATTCTGCTTGATTCTTTCTAAATTCTTCAGCTTGAGCTTCATATTATAGTGACAATATAAAAATGCTCAAGTCTTTTAGAAGTCAACTTGTTCTTCTGCTTTGTATGAATCAAAATGAACGTCGACCAATTCCCCCTGCAGTTGGATGTTGAAGTGGCTTAGTTAAGTATTCTTATAGAAACATCCGCTAAATCTTCATGACCGAGTGTTTTGCCATAGTCCATCCACCAATCAACTATATGAAATAGAACCAAGTGTTAAAAGATAATTAAGTTTAAGAATCAATAATAAATTTTAATAGCAGACACGGATAGATGTGCATCTGAACTTAAGAGCATGATGGCTTGCTCTACTCTTGCTGAGCCAAAATGATTAGAATTAGACTACATCATATAATCATACATCTTGTTGCAAATGATAATTGAATGATCACCACACCATTACCTAACATCCTTCTGATGATGTTCTTGACATCAACAAATAGTTCATTTGTTATTTTGAATTGTTAATTATAGCAATAATGAGTTAAAGTAACCTAACTAAATACATATATAAATAATCAACCACCCTCTAAATTTGAAATACACACTTATAAAGTAAAAGACTAATGACATATACATGTTGTATGTATTGGTTAATGTAATGTTCACTCTCATCGACAATTAATAATGTCTCATCACTTATTGAAGTCAGACACGGACTTTGCAATCAAATCCTTAACTCTGTCAATTGCATCATATAGATATCTCATGCCCACTTTTATATCACCGTCCACTATCCTTAACACATCCACTATAGGACTTACAATGCTCCATGTCTTCTTCACAACTTTCCAGAAGTCTCCACTCCTTATTACTTCCTTAACATTCCTCTCTTTCTGTTTATCTGTGGGGTTACATCTAGCTAACTAAGTATCCCACCCCGGTGAAATAGCCATATGGCATAAAGCTCTCCTTTGAGTCATTAGACTCTCTAAGGAGATATAGCTAGAGATGAAATGGGTTGCACTAAGTCGTAGAAATTATCTCCCTTTGGTATGTTCCATTATTAAATTAAGAAAAAAGTTGTGATTGTAGATGAATAAAAAGATAAATTGAGCTAACTTCACAACCTGATTTATTTAGAGATCATTATAGATAACCCTTAACATTAAATCTAAGAAATGCGCAAGATATAGTGTCCAATGCAATTTAAGTCTCTTGACCATCAATATTTGACCGTCCGCTTCATATACAGCCACATTGTTCATGACTACTTAGACAACCCAATCCTCCCATCTCTTAGATAGTCTATCAAATCAAAAAGATATTCAAAGTTCTTTACCTTCCCCGATGCATCAACCGACTTCTAAGAGACGATGTTGGCTTGACAATATACTAAAAAGTTTATCATCGCCTTTCTAGTTATACATGTTAAAAAGAATAAAAATAAATAATGTATAACACATAAAAAAGTAAATAAAACACTATAAAGTGACTACTTAGACAATCGTCTATCGTCAATGTACAACCTCTGTCCATGGATTGCAGAATCGGCCGATCCGGATCGAGATCGGCCGATTCTTAGATTGAATCAGATCCCACCAATCCAATTCTGGCCAGAACTACTGATCCGGCCCGGACTTCCAACCAGATCAGTCGGAATCGCTTGCTCAACTGATCCAACAAGATCAAATCGAGAATCGGTCGATTCCCCAGAACCAAGAAATGTTAAAAATCAAATCGATTTCGGACCCGATTCTGGGCTGTTTTCTAGTCCGATCTCCCTTAATAAAGAGAAGATCGAACCGATTCCCCCTTCCCACCCCCAATTCTCACCTCCCCCCTCCTTTTCAACCTCTAAGGCTCCCCTCTCCAGCGATCCAGCGCAAGGAGCAGCAATCCAGCTATGAGAGGCGGTCGATCCCCCCTAAAAAGGTAAATTTGGGGGTGTAAGAACCCCCCCGATATGCGACTACTATGTGCCCCATTTATAATAGTGTAAACATATTACTATATTTTACTAGCACTTATACTATCACATATATATAAGATTCATAATCATAAATATATGTTATTGTTATACATTTAAATTTTATAAAGATCTATTTTAACTATCTTCTCTCTCTTATATGATAGTTTCTCGAAATAAACTTACTTTGTATGACATTGTTTGGTAGAACGTCATCCGTATTGTTTTTCATTTTTAAATTTTTTTTACTTGTTCGTATGATTTTTTCCTGATTTTTAAAGAATTTTATAATTTAAAAAAAATAAAAAATAGCCAATCCGGGATTGCCCTTTCGTCCTGAGGATCGGCCGATCTATGCCAATCCGATTCGATACGGATTGGATCAATGGTCACAGATCCCGATCTCAATCCTGCAATCCTTTCCCCTTTTATCCCAAAACCTTTCAAAGGACTTGATGTACTTCCTTATATCTTCCACCTCCATGGGAAGGTATACATTGTATATCTCTTTTGGATTAGAGGGCACTTCTTTTCCGACGTTGGTGATGATGTTGATCATATTCTCATAGTATGGTCCCTTGACGGCATTCGCCGGTATGCTATAGTGAAAGAACCACATTGATGTCACCCGTCCAATACGGTCTTTGCATAATTTCAAGTTCTTCAACACTGTTATTATTGATGTTTGGCGTTGCTGTAATTCAGGGGTGACAACAAGATCAATAGGACCCACTCTCGGATCGATATCTCGAATAAGATCATGGATCTCCTCCTCCTCCGATCAATTTGATCCACTTTAACTCCCCGATCCTTGACAAATTGATCGACCAATGCGTTGCAAGGAGTCTTCATCGACGAACAACTTCCAACTTGCCTCCATAACCCAGTAGAAATCTTCTATTTTTCAAAGATGGCAAATATCCGGATGTTGTTGTCTGGTCTTATATATGTATAGAATGTCTCGCCGATTTGGTAATTTATTCCTGAATGGTATCATTGTGTTGCCTTAAAGTTCTTTTGTCCTTTCCAATTCTAGTAGTTGCCTACGGAATTGTGCACTTACCACCGACGGAATATGAGAGCACGAGAGCACGTTGCCTTTTATTCTGACAAGTTTGTGTTTTAATCTAAAAAATACCACCATGCATAATTTTATCATAGTATTTACAATGCACTTTCCTGACCGCCATGGAGATCAAAGTGTAAAATGCCCAAACTAGATCATTCCGAGTTGACACAAAAGTTTGGGTGTCACGACTTGGAGAAGATATAGTTAATCAAAATAATCAAGAATTTAATCAAACAACTAAAAAAGATAAGCATAATTAAAAGACAACTACTAATGTACCAAATAAACAACTAATGTACTAAATAAACACTAAGTAAGCAATTAAGAACTAATGAAAAATACTTAAGTGTGAGCTTGAAACAATGTGAGGGGTGAGAATGGATGAGGGGTGGGAATGACCTTAAAGATCGAAGAAAGATATATGAGGAGTGGAGATGGATGAGATCACTTGGGAGCCTTATATAAGTCTCCAAAAGACCAAGGGGGGCTTAAGAAGCCCCCCTCCCAATTGTCTCCAACGGGAAGCAAGGAATGCTACTTGTTGGGGGAAAGCATCTGCAAATCCCCCAAAGGGAATCACGGGGTTGCACCGGGTCATGCGACCCAACGACCAGGTCGTGACCCCTCTGTCAGGTCGGGCTGATTGGAACCTAATTCAGCCAGTCGGTCCATTTACCAACCGGGTCAGGCCTAGGTTGCGACTCAAGTCCCGACCCAGCATTCTATGGAATAAAGAAGTGATAACAAACAATGTAAGATAGTTAAAAATGAAGAAGAAAAGACTGTTAAACAAGCATGGGACAAAGCTTTTAAATAAATTAATGAGAAACTTGTAACTAAAGAAGAACAAAAAATATTTATATATTAGCAAAGATGAGACAAAAAATCAAGATCCTAATCAATTCAGATGTATCAAGGGTAAATAAAGAAAGGCTTTTAGCAATGATAATGAATAATCAAGTCAGATCCCTAAGCTACTCATCAAGGCACAACCTTGCTTTGTGAGGTGAAGAGCACCTTTTGCCTTGGCAACACCTAGGTGACACCTTGAAAATTGTACATTACATGCATGATTCATTATATCCTGGACGGAGCCCTAATCATTTGAAGGGGCCCATTCACATTTCACAAAATGACTTTATATGCATAAAGAATGATTTGGTTTACTTTTCCATCTAGCTATTCTAGGTCAAATGTAGACCTAGGCGAAAAGCTCTGAGGATTGAGTTTTTAATAAAAATAAAGGTGCCAGAGAGCACACATGGCAGACCATCTTGCGTTGAAATGGCAATGAATCCATAGTCCATACTAATTACGATATAGAACTAAAAAGTAATTAATGAAAAGCATACATAAAAAGAATAAGAATAAAAATATAAGATCAGTGAAGAAGAACAACGTTGGAATTTCTTTTTGCATCAAGCTAATAATGCTAACAAAATCGCATTTTTAAAAAGTTTGAAATCAATCATCAGCAGACATAGGAGCAGCAACATATACAGAAAAAAATAACCCTTTACCATTCTGGCTCTTTCTCCCTTCTCTTCAGTTGCTTCATCCTTTAGGAGCCTGTCAATCTGTGAAGAAACTTGTAAATTTTCTTGAGTAACGAAAATGTGAACAATTCTAGGCGAGAAAGGTGCATACTGCCATAACTTCAGACCAACGTCTTATAGCACAATTACTTGGTTTCTGCACAGAAAAAAGAGAAACTTGTCAATGAAATGCAAATAATAGAAATGCTACAGTTACTTTAATCCTTATGTCCTCTAAGCGCTCGTGTCAGACACTACTTATTTCGTAGAGGGGGACCTAAACCATCAAGAACAAAACCCTTCTGGTAAGACAGTATATCTATCAAGAACTGAATGATAGTTTACACTTCACAGCATACAACTGTCTAGTCAGATACTCAAGCTAAATCTAATCCTAGTGACCTTTGTGTTACTTATATTATCCAGTGTTCTTCAAGCATTTGTGCAAATTATAACCAATAAACCCCTCTTCCTCATATACATTAGAGGTAGATTGAGTGATCATCAAGTGCTTTGAGCACCATTTTGCACACACATCACCCGAACGAACCCCCAGGACAGCATTCCCTCTCCATCTGCTGTATCCACAACCAGTGCAGAACCGTGGTTGAGTTTTCCCATTGTGGGCGCCCTTGAAGAGCATAGCCATCACATGATAAAGTGAAAGGGATTCCATGTGCCGCGGACAGCAGCAGCAGTTGTTAGCATCAAACTACAGACTAAATTGAATTGAAGGGGCCAAGAGATGGAAGAACGAGAGGGAGCAAAGCAAAGATAAATAGAAATGCTGCATAACTCGAGGTGTGCACGGTTTCACTTGGTTTTGTTTAGTCAGTTTTTTTTTAAATCCAAACCAAACCAAACTGAAAGCCTAAAATGAACCGAACCAAACCACTTAAAATCTAATCAAAACCAAACCAAACCGATTGAAATTCAGTTTGGTCTACAGTTTGAGCATTTTGTGAGCCTATTTCTTATTTAATTCAATTTTTAATATAACAATACATATCAAGAGCAAAATTTTGTTTATAGCAGAAAACTGGTATAAAACTATTTTAAGAAAAGCATATTTATATAATAAAACAACCTATAGACATTATTTCGGTATCAAAATAATTTTTAAAGGAAGTTGCATCTAAATTGCATAAACGTAACCAATCCCCTTTCTTCTAGGAGGCTATCTTGCCGTCTTAACAATAACAAAACCATGCCTTTTAAGGCAACATGTCTCGTTGCTTCCTTCGGAGAACCCTGATTATAGAACATAACGGAAGATTAAATGCGGGTAACACAAATATACAAACAAAAATGAGCAAGAGTCCAGATCAAAGACAATAATTTCAAGAATCAAAGGCAATATTACAAACTAAACGAGAATCGAGGTTAATACTCTTCATGATCTATTTTAAACAATAATTCGTGCTCTATTTTAAAGCCAATGGGTAGGGACCAGGGGTGCAGTCGAGCCCAGTCAAGCCAAGCAGGGTTCTGTTCGAGCTCGACTCGATCGTTTATTCCGCTGTTTGAACTCGGCTCGATACTCAACGAGCTTCCAAATGTGTTGTTCGAACTCGGCTCGATTTAAACTTGACGAGCTCGAACTCGACTCGTCGAGCCGCTCGTTTATGTAAACGAGCCTACCCTCAATCTAGAAGCGTAGAGCTGCTCTTCGAAGTGGGAGGTTCCGAGCTCGATACCCCCCAGGACGATGACGGCAAAAGACAGCAAAATCAATCCAGCAGCGAGAGATAGGCCTGATTTGTGCGTCGGGTAGGGGATTTCAGTGACACAGGGACTACTTACAAATTAGGGCCGAGGGCTGCCTGCTTCTCGGAGGACGCGATGGAAGGCGATGAGGAACACAAATGGGAGTTGCGGGTCCTGATCCGGGAGCAGGCGGAGGCGGCCTGCAGGCTGCAGCGCGTACCCGAGTCTATGAGACAGAGAACGAGAGATGGAGAAGAGGGAGACCAAGCTCGCCAGTCGCCGGTGGAGTTGCGGAGAGGCCGGAGGCGGCTGTCGTCGTGGAGACGGCGGGGAGTTGCGGGCAGGCGGGCGCCTGGCGGGGCTGCTGCGGCTGCGGGCTCTGTGGGTGGTGCGCCGCGCGTCGGGTGAAGGGGGGAAGAGAGAAGTGGGATCGACGGGTAAAGTGGAGTTAGGTTTCGTTTTGGAATTGGACAAACTGACAAGATTTTCATCAACATAATCATCTAATATTATATATATCTTAAATTAAGTATTTAAATATATAAAGATACACGGTTGATAATCATGCACTGTTATTTAAATCTTAAATTAATTATATAAATATTTAATAATATTTTTTGCTAAATATATAATAAACATAATTTATAAATAAAATTATTTATAATTTAATTATTTAAATTAATAATTAAACATTTTTAATCGAATAATTAAAAGAATATTTAATCGAGTTACCATGAATTTATCGAGTCGAGCGGTCTCTGTTCAAACTCAATTTATTTATAAATCAAATTTTATTTTATTTTCAAACTCGTTTGTTTAACTTAACGATCGATCTAAGTTGAACTCTTAACGAGTTGAGTATCAATCTACTTCTTTTTTTTGGCACACCGACTCAGTGGCCACATATGCGCGCAACGCAACGCACGGCGAGAGATCGAGTGCCCCCGCGGGCTTAATCCCCATAGGTAACCTCCCCCGGGGAGGGAAGGGCGGGCTTCAGACACCCTCGAACCCTGCCCATTGCTCCCCTTAGTAGTGGGTCGGCCGGGAGTATCAACCTAGTTGTCAAACTTATTGGTTCATTTGCACCCCTAGGTAGGGTTGAATATAAATTATTGTGCTTGCACATATAAATCATGTAAACAAGTACTCTTGGACCCAAATGGCAAGATACAAATCCCTACCAAGCCATAGATCATATAAACATGCATAACAATCCTCAAATTAGGAGCCTATATAAACCCTCTCTTTCAGCAAAGAAGTAAACACTGTAAAATAAACAGCAACTCATCATTTGAGACCCAAACATCTTAAGTAAAACTAGATTAACTGCTATATAAACATCTTAATCAAATGTTCTGGTTTCTAGTTCGCTGCCCTAGAGGATACAAATACAAGCTCCATCTTTATCTTTATTATCTTTTTAACCGTGACTTTTATTTCCTTTATTATTATCCTTATTTTTATATTCGCAAATTCAAATAATATTTAGTTGACCATGAGTCTCTTAATTCTATACACAAAATCTTGATCTGTGGTAAATTTCACTTGTTTTGATTAATGATAAATTTGATGTTTTCTTAAGATCATCTTATTTATGTTATTCCAATACACTAAAAACGACAACGTGGTTTATCAAGATAATAGCCCATGTTTATTTTGTTTTGACACGTGCCTTGGTCAGCGATGTGTGGATTTAAACAGCTTGGGCGTGTGTATTGATTATCTTTTAAACAGTTTATCATATATTAATAAGTCTGTAAAAATAAATTATATGATTTAACTTTTTGTATGACGTAGTCCCTTTAATGAGGATAGAGAAGGTGTACGATACATACATCTTGAGTAAAACTAGATTAACTGCTATATAAACATCTTGATCAAATGAAGTATTTTCTAAGAGCAGACTCTGGTTAAGTCAAAATAAACACCACCCAAGATAAAAAGTAAAATGGTCTAAATACCCAAAACTTAGTCAGAAACATATGTTTAGACTAATCAAACAAGACAACATGACCTGACAGTTTTAGTTGGGATAACTAAGTAATGGGGGTGTTTGGTTGCATGATAATAAAGGTTTTTGTTTTAATTTTTAAAAATTGTAAGAAAACTTGTTAAAAGAGGTGTTTGGTAACCATGATAATTTTATGTTTTAAAAGTGATTTTCTTCTTAAACAAAAAAAGAGGGTCTCACCTCTTTCTTTTTTCTTGTGGTCCCCCACTTTGTTTGGTCATGTGTGGTAGTTACTTTTTTTTTTGTAATCACATCCCTCCAAACATGATAATTTTATGTTATGAGTTGGTTCACTTTTTTATTTTAATACAATTTTTTATTATGAAAGTGTACAAAAAATTATCATGTAACCAAACACCCCATAAATGTTTTTTTAAAGTAAAAGCAACCTGCACCTATGCGCTGATAAGAAAAAGTTTATTTAAAATTTATGCTACAAACATGTCAATATTGTTGATTTCTGTTTAACAATAGTTAAAATATGAAATCATTGGTTATCACACTAGTTAATAAGTTAATATTAACTATTAGCTTATTAGCTAATAAGCTAATAGTTAATTAGCTTATTAATTAATGATATTTAACTAATGGCTCAAGGGGGTATTCATAAAAATAATGATATTTAAATTATTTAATCTTGTTTGTATTATATGAGATTGTCTTTTTAATATTTATCTTGTCACTTCCATATATATATACATAATATATGTCAATGGAGCATTCTATGAGTATACATCTTCTCACTTAAAATAAATTAATTATTTAATTTTACGACCATTTAAAGTCATATAGTAATAATTTTAAGCAAGTTTGTTATCCATCATTATTTTGTGTTAGGTAAAAGGTCCAAGATACATACTCACAGTATGCTCCATTCACATATATATTATATAGATATATATAGAAGATCACATATCTTGATTTAAGATCATCTTATCAAGATTTTGTCACACATATCTTAATTAGATTTATTATTTTTTAGTACAGACTATAAGCGATTAGAGGCGAAATTAAATAATTAGACTTTCTTATTCGGTCTAAACAAATGCCACCTTAGGCATGATTTCATATAGGAACATAAAATCCAGGAACATAAGTAATTAGGTAGAGCTTAAATCACACAGGACCTGTTTGGTACAAGAATATCTAAAAGATAAAAAACATTTTAAGTATAAATCAAATTCATCCCTAAATTAAATTTATCACCCCAGCCGAGCCAACCGGGGGAGACCACGTCCCCCCCTTCTCTCGTCCCGGAAAAAGAGAGTCCAAGGATGTAAGAAAATTAATAAAATACATTGAATAAATAAATATTTTATTGTCAAATTATAACTAAATATATAATGTTTAATCATGAATGTTATTTTATTAACAATATAATAATATTTTAATAGCATCGGTTTCCTTCTTTTCGAAATGGAAAAAGAAGTTGGCGGGCTGCAGGACGGTTGGCACCAGCCCTGTCCCGAGGGCGGGTGGACAGGGATCGAAGGGCGCCGAGCGCCCTCCTTCCCGGGGGGGGGGGGGAGGTTCAGGTGGGATCGAGCTGGAGCTCGATCCTCGCTCGCGTGCTTGCGCTGCACGCTCTTGGCCATTCGGCCACAGTGATCCAAAAAAAAGAAATGGAAAAAGAAAGGGGCTTGAGTTTTTCTTTTCTTTTCTTTTTTGGTGTCCCTTGCCTGATTGAGTTATCAATGATCTCACTCTTTCTGTTATCGCATCTCTATCTCATGATAAATTTATCTTTATGGGGTGTTTGGTTGCATGATAATGAAAGTTTTTATTTTAATTTTTAAAAATTGTAAAAAAACTTGTTAAAAGAGGTGTTTGACAACCTTGACAATTTTATGTTTTGAAAATGATTTTCTTCTTAAACAAAAAAAGAGGCTCTCACCTCTTTTTTTTTTCTTGTGGTCTCCCACTTTGTTTGGTCATGAATGATAGTTACTCTTTTTTTGTTATCACATCCCTCCAAACATGATAATTTTATGTCATGAGTTGGCTAACTTTTTATTTTAATATAATTTTTTATCATGAAAATGTACAAAAAATTATCATGCAACCAAACACCCCATTAACTATCTAAAGTTCTTTTTTAATACAACAGTTTAGTGTGCACCTAATAAGCGTTCTCTCTTAGCCCTATTTGCCATATAGGATACCTTTGGGGTGTGTTTGGTTGAGACTACGTAAGGAAAAAAAATAATTGAATAGTATTTATCTCTCGCCATTTTTTTAAAGTGTAGAATTTATAATAATCAAAAATTTTTATAACCCATCTCTTGATTGTTTTAGCATGAAAGTAAGAGAAGAGATATGCATCTCTCTCTATTCCTCAAAAATCTAAGCTCAGCTCACACAGCTCTGGCATGAGCCAACTCTGCATATCATGTTTACTTCTTATTAGCTCAAGATTAAATGCTAATCCAAGTTCATGCGAGTCTTCAAGCCTTGTTTCCATCTGTTTAGTTTCATACCCAATAACAAATTTGTAATTTTAAATTGTATCTGGTTGGATTTGCTAACCATACAATCTCTTCAAGTGATGCAGCTGCTACAAGAGTTAGAGATTATAGGGTGCTTGACACCCAAGCTCATAATTATATTTGTTTGTGTTTGTGGCATGGAAGAATAAAGTAATATAAATATGAAGTGATGACAACCAAACCATTCACCAACCTGGGTGCAACTTCATTTATGGCCAAATAGATAAAATAGCTGCCAAAATCCATCATCCTCACTTGAAAACAACCGATATTGACGTGCATCATTTTTTTCTTCTACTTGTTTCTTTATCATTTCTTTCTGCTTTCTCAAACAAAAACAGGATGGATCTAACTTTGACATGGATACCAATCAACACAAGGATAATCAGTATACAACGGTGGAAGCTCATTTCATTTGCCCAAACAGTAAGATCCTGTTGCTACATGGTTTTGATCTTCTGAATTCCCTACATCATGGGAAGCAAGTTATCCTATTTTTCGAGGTTAATCAAGGAATAAAATTGGGCAGATTAACACTTGCCCACCTAGTTGCAACTTTATGTAATATAGGATGAACCAACAGCCATGAATCAAATAGGGACGTTAATGCCCCCAAAAAAAACTTCTGGAAAAGCAGTTCAGAGCCTGGGATCATTAAGCTATGTGCAGCACCTGTAATCATCAATTTTCACAATGATAAGAAACAAAGACATCCAAGTGAATTACCAGATCCGCAACAAAAAAATAGCCCATGGAACTGTTTGCCTTTTTTGGTTAGTGCGCAGGGTTGCCATGGCCCTAAAAATTTAGAATGTGGGTTTGAAACTCATGACCTCTCAGTGGAAGTAGTGACTTCATTGAAGAGAACTCTTGACTCTCTTTGTTAGACTTCGCATCACATCGATGATCACTGATTTTTTATGCATCCTGAACTGCACAGCCAGTTTCATGGGATCAGATATACTGCTTTTTAAGAGTAATTCATCGTCCACTAACTTAGTAGGGAAGTGCTGCAATGCAATGTCACAGAGAGCAATAAGAGTCCGGAGGGCAGGAAATTCAGTGGACACACCCAATGGGGCTTCAGCTGACAGTAGCTTCAAAGTGGTCAAATCACATTTTCTTGCTGCTTCCTCATCCTTTTCCAGCATCACCCTTACTGCAGCTAATAGGCGTCCATCTACCAACTCAGCACCCCCCAGATTGACCTGTAAAAAGGAAGAAGTAATTTTCAAAAAGATGGCACGTAGTTTGATAGGAACTGTGATGATAATATGCTGGATTTAAGAAAGAAATGATAAATAGGATAGCCGGAGCCAGAGGTGAGAGGTTGGGCAGATGGGTTGAGGGTTTAGTGGGAAGGAACATGCTGAGCATGTCTTTTAGACCAATAAAGTGGATCTGAAATTTTAAAAAGACCAAATCAAGCGAGTAAGCGACTGATACATGTCACTTCACTTGGGAAACATATCCTCTATGGACTGATCTATATCAAGACTCACTGCAGGTCCGTTTGAAGCCAATTTTAAAAGCTAATTTGATGGCTGGTTTAGGACCGCTGACAACCTGTCAAGGGCTCATTGCTGGCTCATTGAAGGGTTGATCCATAGCCTTTCTTAAGGCCCTACTACTCTACTAGAGGTGTTGTAACATGTGAAATAAAATACCTGACTCAGACAGATGGAGTCGACCCTCGGGATATTGACTTGACGATGCTAAGAATAGAGATAAGACTGAACAAGCACACAGAGAAAAGACAATGATTAAATGTGGTTCGGCAAGGCAATGTGCCTAAGAACGATCAGAAACCTCACTAATAAAAGAGAACAAGTACAACAGTAGTACTCGCCAAGAGTAACAAATACACTTCCCCAAGGTTCTCAAATAAACAAGGATCTCTCTCTCTCTCTCTCTCTCTCTCTCCACCCACCCAACGAATTTTGCTACTGGATGCTCACCGTGCTATCACCATGAGAGAGTAAAGCTCTATTTATAGAGCTCTGTGGGAAGAGTCCATGTACATACGTCTCTATCCCCTGTCCGAGATATGCATGGGTGCAGAACTTTTTGCGCAGATACATCTGTATTAGTCCCGAACACCCATGATCCCTTGTACGTCTCTGCAACCTTCGCACATGGAGATAAAGTTGCATGTTCCCGTCTCCAATGCGTTGATAATGCCTGCATGGGAGATCCTTGTTTCCTAGACAGATAAGGAAGGCGAGACGTACTCAACAAGAGGCCCATTAATGGACCATTTAAATGAATAAATTTATGCCTGCCTTGAGGCCAACCAATGGTATATTGAGGGGGCCGTCCATGCCCCATTTGAAGGGAGATCCATGGCTTGTTTTGAGACTTGTCAGAAGCCCTGCCAATAGCCTGCCACAAGCCCACTGCCGGCCCATTCAAGTACAGTTTTATGGTCTAATTTGAGGCCCTGTCAAAAGCCCTTCCTTGGCCATTCCGGGGGAATATTCATGGCATGTTTTGAGTCCTGCTGGCTGCTGGAGGCCTATTCTCAGTCCATTCAAAGTCATTTTTATGGTCTAGATTGAAGAACTATCAGAGGTCCATTTGTAGCCCAATTGAAAGCTAGTTCTCTACCCCATTCAATGGCAGTTCCAGGGCCAGTCCTAAGACCTGTCAGCAGCTGATGTAACCTCAAAATTCGAAACATTTTTAAGAGATTTTGATTTTGGAAATTCATTTTTTCATTTGAATTTGAATTTTTGATTTAGACCTTAGCGTTCAATTCTTAGGAAAATAGATGGTATTCCATAGAAGTACTAGCTAGGGTCAATGGTATGTATAAATTATAGATTGAGGTTGTTAGGTTCTTTGAAATTTATTTTGACCTCTCCCCGTCGAATGGTGCGAAGATCCGACGTTAATTATATCGAGAATACTCGAATACCCTTGATTATCCGTCATAGCAATCCATTGAAATAGAAGACATGCATCCACAAAAATAAACATTCATACAAACACATAGGAGAAAACAGCCCCATGAACTTGATGGAATGCAAGCACTTAATGTTTCTTTTTTTGTTTAAGTTGGTTTGAATTTTGGTTGATTTGGTTTGAATCTGATTTGATTTAAGTTGAATTAGATTGATTTGTGAGTTATTTTGTTTGAGTTTGAGTTTGTTTAATTGAATTTGACAGTTTGTTTATTATTTGATTTTGAATGGGATTTGGGCTTAGCTTAAGAAATGTGGTTTGTTTGGGATGAAATTAACTAATTTAACCCATTTGATTTATTAAATTTCAGTTGAATATGTGGATTTTAAATTTAATGTGAATTGAACCTGAGAGGTTAACTGTCTTGAATTTGTTTAAGTTTAGTTTGTTGTAGATTAAATCTGTTCGGTTAAAGTTTGGTTGAATATTCATTTGAAAGGTTTATTGATTAAGTTCGGCTTAGGTTTAATTTTGAGGTTTTGATTTGGGTTTGATTTAATTGATTTGAAAAAGGATTTAGGCTTAACTTACAGAATCTGGTTTGTTTGGATATCTACTTCCAGATTATCTGAATTATGAGTTTACTAGTTTAAGTTTATCTTGCATTAGAATTATTTAGTTGAAGTTGATCTTGGATTTTATTCACGAGATTGGATTGTTTAAGTTATGGTTGATTGGAGCTTGTTACTTAGGTTGGAAATTATATGGATTGTGGGCTTTATAAGCATCTTGATGATTTACTGTGATTTGATCTCAAGTGTATTGTTAGATGAGATTCGGTTTAATTAGATTTATTTATTTAAATTTGGCTGGATTGATTTAAGTTTATTTGATTCAAATTTGCTTTACCAGTTTCTTATTGATATAACTTAATTCAAAAATTGAATTTTGCTTATAGATTTTAATTTACTTTTGGTTTGAACGGACTCTGTTTGATTAAGAATTGATGATTTTAGTTTTGATAAACTGGTGCTTGAGTTGGTTAAAGTTTTATTTATTAACCTCTGATTTGTTCAGATTTAAGATTTGACTATGCTTATGATTCGAATTAATTTGAGTTTAATTTGCTTATTGGTTTAATTTGATTTGATTTCTGTTTACAAGTTAACTTTGATGTTATTTTGATCATTTTGGATTTTACAGTTTCCAGATTGCAGGTTTGCTTGGATTTCATATTCTTATCTTCGGATATGAAGTTCAGATTTCAATTTTGAGTTCAGATTTTAAACCTTCAGACTTCAGAAATTCAGAGTTCAGATTTTCCAGATTCTGCATGTTTCATATTCAGATTATGTTTTAAATTTCAGTTCTTAAATTTTAAACTTTCAGATTTTTTAATTTGGCAAGCTTTACAGGTTTCGGATTCTATATTCTGGCTTCTGATTTTCAGACTCTAGGTTTCTTGCAGATTTCTGCATTTTTAATTGATTTCCAGATTGCAGGTTTCTTAAATGGGTTCTACACAAATTCAGATTTCAGATTTTATGGTGTATTCAGATTTCTGGTTTTCTGGGTCTTGTGCGCATTTGCAGATTTTAGTCTCCAAATCTCAGATTTACATAAGTTTCAGATTTTAGATTTGGGGTTTTCAGATTTTTTTTTAAAAGGGTTCTGCACATAAATTCAAATTTCAGATTTTTTGTTTTGTTTCAGATCTTATACGCTCTCACTTCCAGATTTGGCATTTTCAGATTTCCCTTCTTTTTAGATGATAGATCCCGGATGTTTTCATTTGCAGGCCTTGAGCTTCAGATTTAGATTTCATATTTTTTTTATTTCAGATTTCTATGTCTTTCAGACTTTGTATATTTCAGATTTTTTTTTAGGTTGCCTTATTTTGTTTTATTTCATCATTTTTTTTTGCAATCCTCTCAATTTCATGGGGTTATTGATCCTCCACTGAAGATCACTTGTAGACCGAACAGGCCATCTCATTGCTTGGCCCCATGTCATTACAACTTGGTGGTTTTGAGACCATCTTCACTCAATCCTCATTGGACATGATGCACTTGTCAATTTATGGGGGAATAGTGCCCGAAGAGGCCCCGTTCGGGCCGGCCACCACCGCGGCCCACTGCCGCGCAGCTGCGCGGTCTTCCTCCTCTCCTTTTTTTTCACTTTGTTTTTTTCAGTGGGCCCCACGTCCAATTTTGACCCGCGGGTCAACTTCTCCCGCGGCAGCTCCTCGCGGCCGCCTCCTCACACGCGCGGCCACCGCGCCCTCTTCTTTTTGCATTTTTTTCATCAGGTGGGCCCCACGGGGGTTTTTCCACCGTGGACGTAAGTCGGGGGGGGGACATTATTGCCCCCCCCCAACGGCTCCTTCCTCCCGGACGCGGCGGCAGCAGAGCTCGGCGACGGCAGCAGACCGGCGGCAGCGGAGCCCTGGCCGCGACCTCTCGACGCCATCGGCCTCGCTTCCAGGTGTTCCCGACGACGGACTTAGCCCCCCCCCTCCGACGGAGACCTCCTTGGCCCGCGGCGGCTGCTCGAGGGATACAGAGAGAGGCACGGCGGCGGCTTAGCAACGCTTCCGGAAGGAGAAAACCGGCTTCGACGAATGGAGGGGAAACCTTGCCGGCGTAGCTCGACAAGAGGACCAGACCTGCGGAAGGATTTGGGGGCTTCTGACGGTGGTCGAACGTCTCCGGCGGAGGGAAGGGGCAACTCCGGTAAGCCCTTCTCCTAGCTCCCGATCTCTCTCTCTCTCTCTCTCGGCCTCTCTCCTTCCCCTCCCGCGGGCCCTCTGGCCCCTTCTTATAGTCGACCTCCGGGCGCTGGGCTCCCTCGGAAGTCCGTAGGGACCTGGATGAGCCCCCGGTCGGTGCAGGATGCTGCCGCAGGGACTGGTAAAGGAGTTGACCCTCTGTTCCGGCTCCTGCAAAGGGGATCCTCTCCTCCTGCGCACCTGACCGCGAGTCGGCGGGGTAAAGTGCTCTGCCGTCTTTCCATTTAAGTTTGCTTCCCCCGTTCTTCCCTTTGCCTACCGGTCAATCTCCCTTCTTCATTGTCTTCTTCCTGTTTCCTCTTTTCCTCTTTTTTTTTCGAAATTCCGGGTGTCAACAGCAGCACATCAAGAGAGCAATTTTCAGTTCATCTTTCAACCTTCAAAGGGCGTAGTTCAAGAACCTTATTTCACAGCTTGATTAAGGCTGGATATCATATATACTGAGGTCCAATTTGAGACCAATTTATGGCTTATTCTTGGACCTGTAAGCAACATATTTCTGGACTTGTTCTCAGCCTATTTTAAAGCTTGCCCACGGCTGCCAAAGGCCCAGTCTCAGCCCATTTCAAAGGCAGTTTTATGATTTTTTTTGAGGCCCGTCAGAAGCCAATCTTCAGCGTAGTTAAGAGGAATTTCAAAAGCCCATCATCATCCCAATTGTAGTTCTATGGCCTGTCCTCAGACATACCAGAGGTCCATCTCTAGCCCACATAAGGGAATTAGAAGAAAGAAAATTACAGGGAGATATGATAAGGACATACATAAGAAAGATACACAGTTAAAAAGAAACCTTTAGAAGAGCTTCATCCCCACTTAAGTTCAGATGAGACAAAATCTCCCTCTGCCATTCAGTTGGAGACGAGAATTTGGGTTGAGAAATGCCCACAGCTAAACTTGCAACATCAAGAAGATGTCCGTCATATCTAAGTTCAACATTGTCATAGGGGTTTGAAGAAATGACAAACCCATAATCAAGAAGAAAAAAATCATTGCTCAAGCATCCATAATTTAGTGTTACTGGAGTGTTTTTCTCAATAGGTATTTCGGAAACAACCTGCAGCAGTAAAAAGAAAAAAATTATAAACAGCTTGTGTAATTTATAAACAATATTCAACATATAATTAAACAACATGTGGAAAATGTGAAAGAAACTTGCCTCCACCAGCATGTGCGGATCTTTATGGTTCTGAGCAATTAGAGCATTTGGTTGAAAATTGTGGTTGCACATATCTATGAGAGGAAGCATCATATGGACATCAGTGCAAGTGTTGCCCTGGAGCATTTTACCATGCAGACAGAAGGCCCGGGAAGACACTGCAGACAAGGCCCACCCAAGAGAAGATGAAGTTACTTCTTGACCTGAGAAAGGATGATCTTCAGGGGCCACATTCGCTAGCCTAGTTTTGACTCTTTTCTCAAAGTCAAGTAGAAAGCGACACCTTTTATTGACCTGGTAGAACAATCAAGACATTTAGGTAGAAGTAGACTGTTGTAACCAAAAATTTTCAAAAAAAAAAGGGAGAAAACAAAAGGAATGGCATGCTCGGCCCAAACAGGCCCATTCACGCCCATCTCATATGACTGGCCCATTCAAAAAAAAAAAAAGGAAAAAAAAGAAGAGAAGCTGCCGGATTAGGGAAGGGAACCAACTCCCGTCGGATTCTCCCCCGGAGCCAATCCAGCGACGGCAGAAAACTGCCGTGAGAAGCCGATAGAGGATAAGAAGGGAAGGGGAGGTCGATCCCATGGATTTCGGGATTGCTCCGAGTCCTTCTCGGAGCCGCAACTCCCGTTTCGGGAGGTTTTCCGGCGGAGGAAGGGCAGTGCCGAGCCTATAAGAGGACCCAGCCGTCTCCTCGGCAGGGGGACGGGAGAGGAGAGAGACCCCGAGGCTGCGTCAACACCCTCGATCGCCGGAAGAAGCCCCGAGAGAGTCCCGAGAGCGCGAAGGAGAGAGAGACCCCCCCCCTGCGCAAAAGAAGAGTAGAGAAGAAGAGGGAGAGAGATGAGGCTTGCCGCGCCCGCCGGAAGCTCCTCCCGCAGTGCCACATTCCGCCGGAAATCCTCCCGATCGCCGGAAGCTCCGCCGGAGGAATCTCGAAGTCGAGCCGACCAGCTGAAGCTCCGCCGCGGAGGCCCCCTCCGTCGAAATCCCTTGCCGTAAGCCCCTTTCTCCGTAAGTTACCCTCGCTGCAGCCCCTTCTACCGTCGGAGGAGCCCGGAGAGGCCAGCGCCGCCGAAATCTTCTCCGCAGCCTGCTAGCGCCGCCGGAAGTCCTCCCGTAAGCCACCATCGTCGCCGGAGATCCTTGAGGAGGCCGCTGTCGCCGCCGGAGCACCCTCCGGAGGTAGTAAACCTCGCCGTCTTCCGCTTCCGCCGCGGTCGGGAGAAGACGCCGCACAAGCCGCCGCGCAGGGAAGAGGGAGATTATTTTCTCCCACTTTGGTCCACGTCGGACACATAGAGGGAGAAGAGGGGCCCACGGAGACAAAGGTTGCAAAAAAAAAAAAAAAAAGAAAATACAGCCGCGCGGTCGTCTCCCGCACGCGCGCGAGAAGCGGCCAAGCCACCGCGCGCGCAGAGCCGTTGACCGGGCGGTCAAAATCTACGCGGGGCCCACCTTTGAAATGGTTTAAAAAAAGGAGGCCCGCCGGGACCAGCGGCCGGGCGCGCGCAAGAGGAGGAGATGGGCCGGGCCCATTAACTCGCTCGCGGCGAAAAAAAGGTCTCTCTTTTAAAATACACTATCAAATGAAAATCTAAATAAAATTCATTAACTAATTAAACAAACCGATGGCAAGCATCTGGCCGGCTAAAAACCCGCCACATGGTCTCGGAAAAACTTAAAAGAATCAAAACAAATGGGAAAGCAATAAGCCGGCTTTTTAGCACGCTTTCGACCCATAATTCAAAAATCAAAATAAAACAAACAATTCACGAAATTAAATAAAAATTCATTAACTAATTCAACAAACCGATGGCAAGCATCTGCCGGCTAAAAACCCGCCACATGGTCTCGCTAAACTTAAAAGAATTTTGTGGGTCGGTTCTAAACCTTCCCCTTAACTTTTTAAGGTGGACATACAAAGGTCTAATGAAAAGACCCCAATGTCTTACCATGCCCCAAGAGGGAGTTACTTACCCATTATGCCATGGGAAGGCTATGCATGATCAACATGTCGATATGCCCAAAACCATAGGCTAACGAGGATGACAAATCGCTGAGTTGATCGCCCACAAGCTTATCAAAAGCCGGGTGTAGTCAATCTCAAAACAGTGGGGGATGCCCATAAGTCTATCAAGACCGGGTACATGCCGCCCACGAAATGACAAGTTCATCAACTCATGAAGAAGCCATGAAGATAGAGAGGAGCTAATTTCCCACAAGCCTATCAAAGGCCGGGACAAGCTCAATCTCAAACCAAGTGAGAGGAATGCCCACAAGTCTATCAAAGACCGGGTGTTTTTCCATCTCAAATTGATCAAAGCAAATTCCATGTTCATCAAGGACTCAGAAAGACCTGATTTCGGGTCATGCAAGTTATAAATCATGTCTCATGTTGAGGAAGACAAATGAAAATTCATGTTCGGTGCACGGACTTATGTTACAAGGAAAGGACTGCACCATGAATTTTTGGAAGGCAAGGCAATAAAAAAATCTGAAAATATAATCTGTAAAAATCTGAAATATACAAATCTGCAATCTGTAAAATGGGAACAACATCAAACCGTTTAAATCAAATTCAATACATAATTCTGTCAGAATCTACATCTGGAACCAGATTCCAACTTGAGCCCCACATTCAAAAATCTGAACTCCAGAATTCGAAATCCAGACCTGCAACAGAAAATCTGAAATAAAAATACATCGAATCTGAAATCTGAACTAAATCCAAAATCTGTTAAATCTGCAAATCACATTTGAAATTAAAAAATCTAAAACCTGCAGTTTCTAATCCAAAAATCTGAATCCAAAGATAAGAAAATCTGCAAAATCCAAAAAATTGTAGAAATCCGGAATCAGAATCTGTAAGGCCCAGAATCTGAAATCTAAACATAATGTCCAAATCAAACAATTCCTAACAAATCACAAACTCAATTAAATCCATAAGCAAAATCTGAATTCTAAAAATCAGAAATCAGGACCCGCAGTCCGAAACCCTTTGAAGTGCAGAATTTGCAAGAAAACTGAAGTCTGTAAAATTTCAAATCAGAAAATCTAAAACCTGTTAAGCCTGAAGTTCAAAATCAAATCACATAATCCGAAACTGCTACCTAACTCAGAAAACTCATGTTCAGAACAGAATCTGTAAGGTCCGAAAGCTGAAAATCTGAATCCCCATTAAAATCTGAAATCTGTACAAACTTGATAATGGCTAACTGAAATCTGTAAAATTGCAGAACCCAGAATCTGGAGAAATCTAGAATCTGCAGAATGTGAAATCTAAAGTCTGCTAAATCCGAAGCCAAATCACATAAATCTGAAACTTGAAATCTGAAGATAATTCACTAAAATCCCAACATGCTCAAATTAAACTCAGTGAAGACAAACAAATCTAAACCAATCAAAACAAATTTCTCTAAATAATCCAAACTCAAGCAAATCTGAACTGTAAAATCCAATAAACCTTAAATCAAATCAAACTAAAACCAATAAGCAATTTGAAACTCAAATATGTAATTTGAACAAACCAAAAGTAATCAAACAAATTCAAATTCAAACCAAATTAAAACTCACACACCAAATTCAAATTTCAACCAATTTAAATAAAACTTAAATTTAAACTAAGTCAACTCAAATACAAATCAAACTTTCCAAATCAAATCCAAGTCAAACTTAATCAATCAAATCCAAATTAAAAAGCAATCAACAAACTAAATTCAACTTAAACAAATCAAATTTCAACTCAAACCAAAAAGCAATTCAATCAATTAAATTCAACTCAAAACTAAACTAAATTCAACTCAAATCAAACCAACCAATTTAATTCAACTCAATTCAATTCAAACCAAACTCAAACAAATTAAATGCTTGCCTTTCGTCAAATTCATGGAGTTGTTTTCTCCTATATGTGAATGCTTATTTTGTGGATGCATGTCTTCTACTGCAATGGATTGCTATGACGTTTAATCAAGGGTATTCGAGTTATCTCGATGTAATTAACGTCGGATCTTCGCACCATCCGACGGGGAGAGGTCAAAATCAATTTTCAAAGAACCTAACAACCTCAACACATAATTTTGACCCTAGTTAGTACTTTTATGAAACATCATCTATTTTCTTACAAAGTCAATGCTAAGGTCTAATTCAAATTCAAGAAGAAAATGAATTTCCAAAACAAACAAGAGAATCAATCTTTTGTTAAATTCGAGGTTACATCATAGACCCATATGTGGAAAGTTAAAAATTAGATGCCCAAGCATAAATATACATAATTTTATTACCTGGTGAATGAGAGGAGCATATTGTAGGTTTTTTATGTCTTCTCCAGAGAAGAAGATAGGTATATTGAAGGCTTTGGGTAGGTTGCCTATATATGGCCACCAAAACGAACTATTCTTGGCTCTTTCATAAAGAAGCTTCAAGCCCAATCTCATTGCCCATAGTTCCTCTGCCACATTTTCCCAATAGGTTCACTCATTTGAAAAAAAAAAAACTCTGCAGTAAATATGAGAACGTGCAATCACTGGCTATTGCAAAGCTAAGAAAGCTATAATAAAATGAGAATGGAAGTATAACAGATCATATTATAATATTTTTCAACCCTTATAAATCCCAGTTGATGAAATAGCAGATGATTTATGAACATGGAAATAATAAAAGGACATTTAGATCCTCAATTATCCCGTGGTCAATAATAACCTCATGATAACAGCTACTAGTGACAATTGACAAAATTGAGATATTATTCATTGATCTCCGTTGCACATACAGATTTGCCAAGCTTGATTACCAAAATTCCTAGGGCACAATTTTACAAATAATGGACCTCACAGAGATAGATGTGACAATAGCTTCCAAACATCAGCCAAATGTTATATGTTGGGACTCAGGAGGGAAGATTGACTAAACAAAAGATCTTCAGTAAGGTATAAATAGTGGCTGGGCCTGATGCTGAGAAATTACAATCTTAAAGAAAAATAAATGAGAGTTGGGCTTCCTGTCATATTGCCAACTACTTGATAAATTAATATGAACAATCAAAACCTGGGCTTTTAATCAATCAATTAACACATGACAACTAACAAGTGTGCCATGTATTCCTCATCATACTGACCTCTAGAATAAAAGAAGGAATTACACCACATAGGCTATACAAGCAATGGAACAATAAAAGAAGCTTGGCAAGGAAAATGTCCAAGCATTTTATAGTCAAGCTTCATCCTCAAGGGTTAAGAGTAGAGTTCAGGATCACATATGCCTTATGCATTCTTCTTGCCACCAATTACAAATCCAAATCCCTATAGAAAATAGTGGGAAGTGTCAATGTTTGTAAAGTCTTAAGGCGGTCTTGAAACATTTTACCAAAGCTTCACAAGGCGTAAAGCTCAAAACTAATCAAGACATAAGCCACAATTTAAGAAAATATATATAATCTATAAATATTTAAAAAAATAATTATACAATCCACAAAACATCTAAATGACTAGCATAAAAACAAAATATAATCAATCATTAATTATTTAAACTTCTATATTAAAACAATAAACAAAGTTAAATTAATACTTTAAGAGTATAAAAAGAGTAAAAAATTTGTTTTAATAATAATTCAGTCTAAATAATGCATTCACTACTTGCTTTTTGTACACTTGACAAGAAGAGGAAACACTTTCTCTCTTTGCATGCGTGGATGTTTCATAACTTTTTATTTATCTTTATTATTTTTGATTAAAATATCCTCAGTGTTGAGGCATACGCCTTGTCACTACCAAAAAGATGAGGCACAAGCCTCAACACCTTGAGGTGGTGCCTTTTTAAACAACGGAAGTAGTATATACAAAAGAAAATGTTTCCATCAATGATACAAGATGTTGCAGAAATACATTGATCGATCACCCATGAAGCAAGATGTACACACCACGAAGACAACGAGATTTTAGAGAAGTCGAACTCCACTAAACCGTAGACATACAACCTCTCCTCCGGTGGCTTCCTCGACACTCAACATCCCAAATGAACCACCGGCCTGATCTATTTATAAAGAGAATAAGTCAGGAAATCCACTCCGACTAGGACTCTCTTAATCCATATCTAGAGTTCTGATAGACTTGGGATAACCCGATGCTTATCCGGATCCTTATCTACACATGGGGATTAACCCATACATAACGACCTTAGTACCGTAATATTTTCCACCTTGGGTTAACTCCATAAGTGTTCGTTCATCCGTCAGCTCCACCAACATAGCCTGCACTTAGACCAGGTGCCCACACAGCCTGACTCTGATGCACGTCCTAACATGGCCCTTCCTCTCTCAATTGACACGAGAGATATCAACCACCGTCGTAAATGGAAGTGAACGTTATATGCTTCCTTCGCACTCCACCTTTAGCAACTGAGCTCTAATATCAAATGTTGCGAAAATACGGCGATCGATCACACAAGAAGCAAGATGCACACACCACGAAGATGATGAGATTTCGGAGAAGTCGAACTTCACTAAACCGCAGACATACAACCTCTCCTCTGGTGGCTCCCTCGACACCTGACATCTCGAATGAGCCACCAGCCTAGACTATTTATAGAGAGAACAACCCAAAAAAATCCACTCCAACTAAGACTCTCCTAGTCCTTATATAGAGTCTTGATAGACTTAGGATAACTCGACGCTTATCCGGTTAATAACCACCGGATCATCATCTCTACTTAACGATTAACCCATACGTAACAACCTTAGTTACGTAACAATGAAGAGGCCGACAAGATAGTTTTTGATGCATCTCAGCCCCTAATGCCTAAAAATTACAATGAAATTCAATACATAAATAGATGGCACAAAAATTATAAACTCATTGATCTAAATTTGCCACGTACAAGTCTACTGACTTCATACTGAAATTAAACCACTTCAATCTTGTGCTGTGCATATTTAGTTAGAACTGTATAAATGTACAAAATGGTAAAGCAACAATTTTTAGCAATGCCTGCTTGTTTGCTTTCCTAGGAAAGTGAAATGATCAATGACGATATTGGTATTGATTCAATTTCAAAAACAATGTGTGGAAACAAATGGAAACCACATATCTGAATGGTAGTAATAAGAAAGATAGATTAAACTGTATAGACTTGTCCAACATTAAACATCTCTATAAAACCACGTATAAGACTTACATCCCTTATAAAAACAATTTGATTCAATTAAGAATGTTTCCACATATGTTATTAGAGGCGCATGCCTCAGGTGCCTAGGTGCTAAGGCAAGATAAAACCACTTCACCTCATCAGTACTCACCCTGCCCACCTCACCTGAATTTGGACATGGTAAGGGCTGGATCTAGAAGCTTAAAATCTTCTCCGCCCCCCTCGAAACCCCCAATGCCTAGTCTTCCACTGCGAGGACCCAACATCCTGACACCCTGCAGGCCCTAGATGTGAGTTTTTTTTATTATTTTGTATGTTCTTCTCAAGTTTTAATATTATATAAAATTATATATACTATTAATATATTAAAAATATACCTCGCTTCAAGCACTTGAGGCACTTGAGACGAGGTGACTTGCCATGGTGCCACATGTGTCTCGTGCCTCCAATAACATGGGCTTCCACAAACTAAATATTGTCTAAGGATTTCAAAGCACAATGTGAAGAATCGAAAGAATCACCAAGCACATACTTCAGCCTATTACCCTCCCAGAAACACCACACGCATGTATCAATTAGATTTTTTGTATACAAATACAAGTAGTTTGGACTTTGGACCTTTCACCGTGTTCAACATATGGCAAAACTAAGCATATGCTATAGCGCCACAATCAAAGTGACTTCTTCTAACGTGTCCACTTATTGACGTCTGATGTGTTAGACCCTAACATCTGTTCCCCTAGGGGTGATATATAAATAAGAAAATAGCTGCATAATTGCGCTCAAAAGTCAACCGGGAATGAAGAAGCAACAACGAAGCAAACTTATTAACGGACCTAACTAAACTACATGTTTCCTACCATTTGACCAATTGGAGACAGCATTTATACCAGCATCAGCACTTCCACCCGAACTTGCCTTCAGCAGTCATCATCCATAAACAAAAAAAGAAGAGAAAAGAAATGCAACCGAATGACGGGCTTCTTGGTTGCTGTCACACACAAGATTTTCAATTGGATGCCACGGATTTTGAATCAAGTTATCAGTTCATCAGGGAATCTCTGGTAAGCTGGCTTGTCTAGGTTTAAATTCAATGACCAACCATGTAAGCACAAGGAAATCCAAGACTTCACTTAAAAATAAATAAATCGGAACGACCAAAATCATCAGCCTTCAGCTACCATAGAAGATCATTCAGACAACACCCGACGATCATGCACGAGAACAATACCGGGCACAAGTTGAACCAGCTCGAACAGCGGGGAACCGGGCCTGTCGGAAACGTCGGCAGCGTCGGGGGACCACCGCAGCTGCAGAGGTAGGTGCTCTGGGAGGGCGACGAGTCGCGTCCCCTTCGGTATGTCGCCCGCCGCTACCAGGCCGAGCCCATCCGGGCCGTCGCCGGCTATACTGAGCTCCGGGTGTACGAAACCCCCCTCCCTCCGCACCCAGCGGACGAGGTCTGGTGGGTAGGGCGCTATGCGAGAGCTGTGGCTCGAGGCGGCACACGCCAGCGAGCGGCGGTGGACGACGGAGGAGATAGAGGAGCCGACGAGGTCCGCTGTGGCAGCCAGCAGGCCCTTGGCGGCCGCGGAGCACACCATAGCGGAGTACGACACTGTCCAGATGGAGATGGGATGGAGAAGAGACGTACTCCGCCAGCAGTGGAATTTTACCCTCGAATCCTTATTGTAATGGTGAATCGCATATCATTCCCTGTGTATCAGATATATTCCTTTTGATTTCTGAAAATTTTACAAAGTGAGTAAAATTTCTTTCTGTAATATTTATCTTTCAAAATATTCAAAATATTTTATTTTTAAAAATAAAAAATTTATTTTAGTTTTAAAAATACATTAATTTTTTTATTTTTCAAAAATAAATTTGATATATTTAATTTTACAATCTATTTAAAATATTTTTATACATATTAATATTTAATAAAATATTATGTATGTCAACCTTTTATATTTGGTTTGATCTGTGTTCATGATATACTCCGTTAACATATACATATTACAATACAAATACTTGATGTTAATTAGTTTTGATAAGATTTTAATTTAGATCTTTTATCAAATGATAATGAACTCTTATATCTTATTCAAATTAAGTATTTTTTATCATTCATTTAAAAATTAAACTTAAAATTTCAAGATTAATAATAATCAAACGTCGCCTGAGGCACATTAATAGTACTTTATTAACATAAATTTGAGCTCTATTCGACATTAATCACGAGACCGAATGATCCCATCATAAAATTGTGGATGGTATTTCCCCTTTTGGGCGAGAGGTTTTGAGGTAGGATAGATACCCCTTAATTAATACTTTTTATCACACAGGGTTTTATCCTATCTAATCTAATCCTATCTAATGAGAGGGATACTCGTTCTAGCATCCTACTTACAAAGAACAGCATTACCTCTTGTGACGTTGAGATAATGCCTTGAGCAAAGAGAGAGTGCTGTGGTATGGCAGTTGCAACAAGGTACGTTTGGGGTGCCCCCTTTGGGGGAGCAAGAGTTTTGATCGAGTGTCATTCCGGATATTGGAGCACAATCTATATGTTGAGTGGAATTGAAGTATATCATCCTCTATAAATATCTAGTTTAGCGATCATTATTATTATGTTGGTCGGTCCGTTTTGGGGTCGACCGACCCGGTCGCGATCCCATTTTAAATTTTTTATTATTATTTTTCGTGATCCAGGCCGACCCGTCCCAACCCGGGTCCCGACCCCGGCCGACCCGGGTCGGTTTGGGGCCAAACCGACCCGATCCCGACTCCTAACCTCACCTTCCTTGGTTAAGACCCCCACGTACCTCTTAAGTTGAAGTCAAGAAGACTGTATTCTATAATCGAATCAATTTTTATATATATATATATATAAATAGATGGTCGATTCAGATTTTTTCAAAATTTCAGTCATCATCTATAAATATTCTACAAGCATTACCTCTTGGGACGTTTCAAACAATTTTTTGGGTCACATGGAAACATAGATTGCAAAATTGATCGATCTAGATCATAATCAATCATTGTCGATCTGCTTCTTGGTTAGAAGATCGATTTAGAAAAAAGTTCTTGTAAAATCAGCTGAGATCGACCAAAATGGTCGGGATTAGATTGGAATCGGATTGAGATCGGAGCTATATCATTTTTTTCTTACGATTTCAGCCGAATTGACCAGATCGGTTCAATCCCAAACTTCGATTCTGAAACTGAGATGGGGGAAGAGGGAGCAGGAGGTAGCTGTGGAAGGGATAGACACAACACAATACAGCATCATAACTGGCCGTCAAAAGAACCAAAGATGCTCTGAGAGAGAGAGAGAGAGAGAGAGAGAGAGAGAGAGAGAGAGAGACGTACCCCCCACCCCCTCTCTTTGCCTGTCTGGTTATAATCAGTGAACAGGAAGCGTAGGGATGAATCCTGTTCAGTTATATACTTACAGGGGCGCTGCTTGATGGGACCTGCCAAAGAGCTCCCAAGCGGATTAATCAGCTCCCACAACCTGATATAAATGGCTTGACAAGGCAGAAAAGCTTGGCATCCGCCTGAATATTTAATACGTCTTTATCCACCGATTCATGTCCGGGAAGATGTGTTTACCAATTGATCATCATCTTCTGATGCGTGTACTGTTCACCTCGTCTTGTCCCCCTCGTGCTGTAGCGGATGCAAAGCTCTCTTTCTACATATATGTTATACAAGACCCTCATGATGAGAGAGCTGGGCTGGAAAGGATGGAGAGCAGGAAGCCACAGTCGGAGGGAGAGAACTCCAGAGAGAGGGGAGAAGAAGAAGATGATGATGATGTAGCGGTGGAGGAAGAGGTACTGAAGCGGAAGATCAAATGCCACCCCATGTTTGGTCTTCTCAAGGAGACCCACCTGAGCTGCTTGAAGGTAGGAAGAGCGCGCGCTCCTTAATTAATTCACTAAATCTCGTCTCTCCCACCAACTGAAGAAATGTCTAGTTCGATAGTTATATATCCTGCTCTTCTGCACTGAAACTTGGCTGATCAGATATGCTCTGGCGGCGAAGGGGCTTCGAGATCGGTGTCGGATCATACCCGATCAGCTGGAGACGACGCCAAGCAGGAGAACCAGTCGGATCTTGATCTGTTCATGGTAACTGAACTGCAGCTGGTTCTTTCTTCATGCTTTGAGCTTTTCATCCCTCAGCTTGTTAATTCATAGATCATCATGGGTCGATATACAACAAGGACGGACAACCTGACCAGTAGTAATTCCTACTCTTCCTCTCTATACACACACATATGGACCGGCCGAATAATGTCATGATATGCACCAAGATCAAATGAAAACTCTTCATGTGCCGAAGAAACATGCATATATATATACACACACACACACACACACACACACACACACACACACACACACACACACACACACACACACACACACACACACACACACACACACACACACACACACACACACACACACACACACACACACACACACACACACACACACACACACACACACACACACACACACACACACACACACACACACACACACCCCTTCCTACTTCGGGCTTGTTTGTTTGATTCTTTGCAAAATAATGCACTTGTTCTATTGTTTTTTGTTATTTAGGTTAATGTGTTAAATGTTAGATTTTGAAACAAGGGCTAGCTAGCTCTTGTTTTAAATTACACGAGGAGAAGGTGGACATCAAAATAAGAACATGCTATATATAGCTGTAAAATCACCTTAATTAATCATGTGACCCTCTACTTTGTTTTTCATGATAAAATCAGAGAGAGAGAGAGAGAGAGAGAGAGAGAGAGAGAGAGAGAGAGAAGAAGCTCTCTCTTGTTCTTAGACATGTGAGCTTGTAACAAGTTAATTAATTACAATAAAACAAACAAGTCTCCCCTTAATTAATTTGTTGGAAAATTCTGCCAAGCAATATACACATGCATGTTCCCTTATTACAAACCAAAGTAAGAATAATAGTTGCAAAATTCTGCCAAGCAACATACACATCCTTAATTTGTTCTTCATGTCTCTTTTACAGAATTAACCAAATACAAAACTCTTATTTTAAAATTCACAAGAAAAAATTTTATCCCTGAACAAATCATTTTAAACAAGAGATCTCGAACCATAACAAAACAAACTCTTTGTCAGAAATTAATCAAAGAGGTCAAAAAACCAAGCTCTCCGGCCGGTAATGATCTGAACTGGGGGGCTTCTGGATCAAAACCATATGGCTGACTAAATTCAAGAGTTTCCGGCTGCCGGATGGACGTTAATCTGTTGTTGGTGGTGGTGCAGGAGGCGTACTGCTCGGCGCTGGCGGAGCTGGCGCGAGGGGTCCAGAAGCCGGTGCAGGAGGCGGCGGCCTTCATGGAGCTCGTGCGCCGCCTGCTCGACGACATCGCCGCCTCCGCGGGCTCCGTCTCGTCGTCGACGGGGGGCCTCCGCCGCTGAGCCCCCGTCCTTCCGGCTCCCGCTGCTGTCGTCGGCACTGTGGTCGGCAGCAGGCCCCAGCCAGTAATTAGTTCCGGACGGAGGCGACGGCGACCGCTCGACCGCCCCCTTCCCGGTAGCAGTACCCCATCATCCCCCTGTGTTGAAATCAAGGGACCCCGTTCAGGGTTCTGCCTATGAAGTCACGTCGGCCTGTACTGCATCATCAGTCACGTCGGTGTCTCTCCCTTGTCATGGATCTTCTGGCGTCGACGCCCATGGCGGACGGCCCCATTTATTCCCATCAATATATATAATTGCATGATATGATACACGATCCGGCCGCCTCTATATATATATAGAGATAGAGAGAGAGAGAGAGAGAGAGAGTTCTATCTCCGGAGCCTTCCTCCATGTGGCTGTCGATAGTATTAATTCCCGAGAGCGGATCACTTCAGTCCCGGGGGTGGAGGGAGATGCCTCAGTCCCCAATCAGAGGCGGCCACATACCCCCGTCACTTAAGTGGCGGTTCAAGTTATGTTACTGAACCGGTTCGGTGGACCGCTACCGAAAAGGGCTGAATCGCTATCGAGCCCGTCGGGTAGTGATTTACAAAGGACTCGGTAGCGGTTCAGCCCTTTTCGGTAGCGGTTCACCGAACCGGTTCAGTAACATAACTTGAACCGTCACTTAAGTGACGGGGGTATGTGGCCGCCTCTGATTGGGGACTGAGGCTTCTCCCTCCACCCCGAGACTGAGGTGATCCGCTCTCTTAATTCCTTCACTGTTGTCGAGCTCCTTCCTCTGGGTAGGGTAGTAGAAGGAACAGTTTACATGTACGATGAGATCTACGTACGTATCTATATTTTCTAAATCCCCTCGTTAAGCTAACTGAGGATACTGTCTTTTACCTGCTAGTGTAAAGGTGGTGAGTGCAAGATATGACAAAGAAGAGAAAAAAAATATGGTCATTTAATATTATTGCTCTCTTCATCTTACATATGTAAAGCGTCGGCAGAATATATCTCCTCTCAGTAACAAAAGAGAACCGAGAGTTTCTTTTTAAGTTATTTTGATTTAATTTGGGTTGATGGTTTGGTTCAATTTTGCGCCAATTCATGGAATGAGACTGAACCAATCTTCAGTTTCCTCGATCGAGTTGAACCGTGTAAGACGTAACAGATTTTGTTACGGATGTTATGGATGTTTATCAACAAAGGAACGTTATCGGAGCTTATCTTATCTCCAGGTTGTGACTTATCTATAGCTTAACATCCGTGAGGTTTATCCTCCACAGTTGTAACAAATGTAACAAATCTCAGCACCTATAAATGCATGGCTCGGGACTCTCGGCATGATAGAGGAGAGATCCCTTCTTTGATCTGCGTTGTTCAACTTTGATTACACTAATCCAAAGAACATCCAACCCCAAACAAAAAGATCATCCAAGCATGCGCTCATTGTTGATGTAGATGAGGTTGAACCAACTTCATACTCCAATGCTCGTCTTTATCCTTGGTGGCGCACAGCAATGAGTGAGGAATTTGATGCTCTTCTTAAAAATGGCACATGGACACTAGTTACACCTCCTTCAGGAGCAAATATTATCGGATGCAAATGGATCTATAGGATTAAACGACATACAGATGGTTCTATTGCTCGCTACAAAGCTCGTCTTGTTGCAAAAGGTTTCACTCAACAATATGGATATGATTACACTGACACATTTAGCCCAGTTGTCAAACCCACTACAATGCGCATCATTCTTGCCGTTGCAGTATCCAGAAAGTGGCCTATTCGTCAACTTGATGTTCAAAATGCCTTTCTTCATGGCAATTTGAAAGAAAACATTTATATGCATCAACCACCGGGATTTGTGGATCCTCTTGCTCCAAATCTCGTATGTAAACTGCATCGATCATTATATGGGCTTAAGCAAGCACCTCGTGCTTGGTTTTTTCGTCTACATGGATATCTTCATTCTATTGGCTTTTCAGCATCTTCTTGTGATCCATCTCTATTTCTCTACAGTAAAAATGGAGTCATCATGTATCTGTTAGTATACGTTGATGACATCATTATCACAGGAAACAATGCTGCGGCAATACATCACTTAATTGATAAGCTTGGTCAACACTTTTCCATAAAAGATCTTGGAGATCTACATTACTTCCTTGGCATCGAAGTTCAACGATCAGCAAGTGGTCTTCATCTCAGCCAACAACGCTATTTGCTAGACCTCTTATGTAAAACACATATGCAAGATGCAAAGCCAATCGGCAGTCCGCTTTCTACCTCAACTTTGTTATCTCAAAATGGTGGTGACGCTCTAGCAGACCCAACTCAATATAGAGCTGTAGTTGGTGCCCTACAGTATCTCATTTTGACTCGACCAGATATTGCATTTGCAGTGAATAAAGTATGTCAGTTCATGTCATCTCCAACAAACTTGCACTGGGCCGCTGTTAAGCGTATACTTCGTTACCTTAAAGGAAGCTCTTCTTATGGCCTACGTATTGTGCCGTCTTCTGTTCATCTTCAAGCCTTTTCGGATGCCGATTGGGCAGGCTGCCCAGATGATCGTCGTTCCACCACAGGAATTGGTATCTATCTTGGTACAAATCTCATTCATTGGAGTGCTAAGAAGCAGTCAACTGTTTCAAGATCCAGCACTGAGGCAGAACTGGGTGCTCTTGCTACTACAGCCACAGAACTCATATGGGTGCGTCGTTTACTTCTTGAGTTACATCTCCCAAGCGTACTCAGTCCTATTTTATGGTGTGATAATATTGGAGCATTATATATAGCTGCTAATCCTTTATTTAAAGCACGGACCAAACACATCGAGGTTGATTTTCATTTTGTACGACAACTTGTTCTTAAAAAGGAGTTATTAGTCCGATATATTGCTACCAAAGATCAACTTGCTGATATCTTCACCAAGGGATTGATACCTTCTCGTTTCACGTTTCTTCGTGACAAGCTCCACGTCGTACCTGTCGTCCAGCTTGAGGGGGCGTGTAAGACGTAACAGATTTTGTTACGGATGTTACGGATGTTTATCAACAAGGGAACGTTATCGGAGCTTATCTTATCTCCAGGTTGTGACTTATCTATAGCTTAACATCCGTGAGGTTTATCCTCCACAGTTGTAACAAATGTAACAAATCTCAGCACCTATAAAGGCATGGCTAGGGACTCTCTGCATGACAGATGAGAGATCCCTTCTTTGATCTGCGTTGTTCAACTTTGATTACAAGCCGAATTATCACGCATCTAACACAACACCACGCGAAGAGGTAAAAAAAAAACTTGGGTCTATCTGGTGTAAGAAAATAATTTGGGGGATAAATGTGATTTATCTCTGGAAATTTCATATTAAACTAAATATGCCTCAATATTTAAACCTATGCTAAACAGGCCCCAAGGACCACAAGAACTTGGAGACTTGAATTTGCCTGTGCAGCTTGGGACAAGCTGTCCCCGGTGAGTTTAAAAGGCGGGGACCCATGCGAAGGGCAGTTCGGTGGGGAGGGGAGGAGACACCCAGCTGAACGACAGTCTCTCTCTGAGAGAGAGAGAGAGAGAGAGAGAGAGATAGCAGAATAACCTCTGACTCACGGGAGAAGGAGATGTCCCAAGTGGTGGTCATGAGGGCTGCCGGAGAAGGAGATGTCACTGCCTTCGCCAGCCAGATGGGGACGGCAGTCGTCGATCCCACAGTCAGGAAACTGTTGAAGAGGGAGCAGTGTGCTCTCTCTCTCTCTCTCTCCCCACCCCCCCTGCGGCGGCTACTGTTCATGTTCTCATCCACTTAATTGACGGCCAGAGAGGATGAAGATCCATCGCCCACAGGTTCTTCCGGTGTTGGAATTACATGCATTCAAATCTGTTAAGTTCGGCGGGGGTTACTCTCTTACTGAGTTCCCCTTTGGTTGTAATTAATAAACATATATACGTGGAAAAGAAACTGTGAAACGATTCCTCTCTATCAACTTTTTGACAAATGTAGACTTTGTTGTTGTAATTGGGAGAGAAAATAGGAGATGGGACTATCTCTTTCTTTCACAAAACCTGTTATAATGAGTTCAATTATTACAATGTAAAGGTAGACAAGTTGATGACAGGCCGGTGTTCGGATGCACGTCATATTTTTGTATATTTTTATGATAAAAAATTGTATTAAAGTGAAATGTGAACTAGTCAACGACGTAAAGTTGTCATGTTTGAAGGGATGAGATAACAAAAAAGATTGGGTTACAGATGTATCAAATTTAACAAGCTTTATCACGGAAACATGAAATTTTGGTAAAAACTCAATTTATCGTGCAACCAAAGCTCTCGTAAACGTTTTTGGAAGAGATTATATAGGTTGTTAAAGATTTTAGTGATTAAAATTTGCTCCTTCATCCGAAACAAACACTACACTTCAAAAGTTTTGAATTCTTACTTGAGAAGTTCTTAAAAAAGTAAGAGTAAAATGAAATCAGAGATTTCAATACCCTGATCAAATTAATTGATTTAGAAGATCGTTTGTATCCTACGGACTAGATGTATCAGAATCAGAATAAAAAATAATCAAGTTCATATCCAATTTTTATATAATTAATATATAACTAGGAATTACTTTTATGATAAATATCATACATAAATTATTAAAATTATGATATATCAATGATAAAAATTAAAATTTCAAGATATTATATTAAAAAATTATTAATAACATAATATTAATTTTATATTTTAATATAAACTAATATGTAGTATATATTTCAAAAATTATTGTATTTTTAAAATTTTGATGATAAAATTGGAGTCATAAAAAAATTGAAATATCATCATTTTGATTTAATTAGAATCTAAATGGCTTAATCCTTGTTAAGATTATCCAAGCAGAAAATAGGCAATATCCTGGAGCCATTTGTGGCCCTACTAAATTAAAAGTCACTTCCCAAAATCCAGTAGAGTCCATGATTCCACCCAAGGTCATGATTTCACTCACTATTAATTATACACTTAGATTCTAACACAAATTATTAAAATAAAAATAAAATAAAATAATATTAAAATAAGAATAGCTAATATGTAGATGAATGAGGTTTTGAATATCTCATCGTTACACTTTTTAGGCTCCATTTTATTGAGATATGTAGGGTAGAAATTGTAGATTAATCTTTATCTCTTCCAACTTTCCAAAAATGTGGATTTTATGATAATTGATAATCACAATAATATCTATTTCTTGATAGCTTTTGAAGGTTGAGATAGAGAATAAAATATGATTTAGCCTATGATCTCTCTCTCTCTCTCTCTTCCTTTGAAAAGTTAAATTTAATCCGTATGGTATAAAAGTAAAAAAAAGGGATATGGTGCGTTTGAATGAGATTATATGCATTGTTAAATATTTTAATGGCTAAAGTCCATTCATAAATCCAACCAAAATGCTCGCTTGGGTTATTGTTTAGATGAGCAGGTACTCAGTAATTAACATTCTCTATCGTAGTCAATTCTTGAGAGAATCTCCTTTTTATTATATACCTGAAAAATCTGAGACTCCCTTAACTCCCTATCAAATTTCTATCTATTGAAAACGAACGAAGCCAATTAAGTCTAGCAATACCGGCCAATTCATGGGTGGGTTTATGACCTGCTTGGTTAAAGTTTTAAAAATGATGTTATATCATTAATATTGAGATTGATATTTCTAGAGATTGAAGTATCAATATCAAAATTAATACAAGTCAACACTTGTATTACATAACATTTTGGTTTGCATTACAAGTTTTAAAATTGATACTATTAATCAAACACCTCTCATTGGTTACTATCATTATCGATTTTAAAATTAATAATGATAGAAGTGTCAAAAAATGTTACCAAATAGGGCCTCCGCAAGGGATTTCTAATGGTCCCCTAAACTTAATTTTCTATATTCAAATTGCACCTTACCTTTAAGAAAAACTCGTCAGCTCATGTCACCTATGAGTTTCTTTTTTCTTCTTTTTTTTGTGGTCAGCGCCACTACGAGCAAGACAATAATACTGTCACCACAAGGGTGAATTAAGTATGAGTTTGAAACTCCATCTTTAATGGCATAATCACAAGACAACATATAGAAAGTTAATTTACCCATGATAGATGAAAGTTAATTAGGGTCCATAATTACATGACACCACTGATCAGTAGGGACACAATAGCCGAGTTCTCTCATGCCTTGATGGATCAGGTGGGGACTTACATACGTGGGTAAAGATTCTCACAAGGATCTCCCAAAACAATATCATATTCTAGACCAAGTGGGCTCAAATTAGTTGCAACTAGTTAATCACCTAATTAATACTAGTACTTTATCTTTGCCTGTCATGGTGATATTCACAAATATGCTATAGTCATGAGCCATGCATGTTTGTACTAAAAATGTGTTTGGGTCTAGCCTTGAGATTGTGTATAGTTTGAATTCCAAAACAAACGGAGCCCAAGTCAAAGCTCAATTCTAAGGGAGTGTTTGATTGCATGTGTAATACCCCGATTTGTGAATATGTTAAAAGATTAAATCAGTGGACTACCAACAACACCAGTTAACCATTTTTCGGAGGTTGAGTTGAAAGAACTCCGAAGTTAAGCGTGCTCTGTTGGGAGTAAGCCAAGGATGGGTGACCTTCTGGGAAGGCTCTTAATTAGCAAAGATTGTTGGGCCAGTCAGCTAATTTAATCGGTCGTTACATATGGTATCAGAGCATGACCCAGCCGGAAGGTCCGATGTGACTCGCCTGGGTATGTGATGTTTGTGATCTTGACGAGGGTGTCAAGTCTTTAAGGGGGGTAGATTGTAATACCCCGATTTGTGAATATGTTAAAAGATTAAATCAGTGGACTACCAACAACACCGGTTAATCATTTTTCGGAGGTTGAGTTGAAAGAACTCCGAAGTTAAGCGTGCTCTGTTGGGAGTAAGCCAAAGATGGGTGACCTCCTGGGAAGGCTCTTAATTAGCAACGATTGTTGGGCCGGTGACCTCCTGGGAAGGCTCTTAATTAGCAACGATTGTTGGGCCAGTCAGCTAATTTAATCGGTCGTTACAGCATGATAATTTTTTGTACACTTTCATGATAAAAAATTGTATTAAAATAAAAAGTGAACCAACTCATGACATAAAATTATCATGTTTGGAGGGATGTGATTACAAAGAAGTGTAACCACCACACATGATCAAACAAAGTGGGGGGGACCACAAGAAAAAAGAAAGAGGTGAGACCCTCTTTTTTTTGTTTAAGAAGAAAATCACTTTTAAAACATAAAATTATCATGGTTACCAAACATCTTTTTAAACAAGTTTTTTTTACAATTTTTAAAAATTAAAATAAAAACCACTATTGTCATGCAACCAAACACCCCATAATCTTAAGTTTGTAATTAAACAACTTAACTTAGGTGTATCTGTCTTTTCTAAACTTGACCGAAAAATTTAGAAAGTGTGACAGCAGGATAAATCATGCTAAGTAGGAGATTTGGGTCGACACATAAACACACACATACATACATAGAACATACTACCTAAAAATTTGCATAATAGAAATTGACTATACATATGGTTCAACATCATGTCAGGTCAAGATCAACACTAATTAATCAAAACCTTAAGAATGTGGCTAACGCTTCTGATCACTCTGTCTCCAAAGTTCTCGAGCCCCATATGACCTCCTCCTCTTAGTTCATTTTCGGTTTTATCCACTACAATGTGCTATTAATTAGTTGAAATGTGCGGAAACACGTTTAACAACAATGGTAAGTGAGCCACATTATTAGACTAATCAGATAGATAGATGAAGATCTTACAATGTTATACAGTCTACAAAAGTGATGCCTCACGGCCCTCACCTAATATTTTTATAAGTAATCGTCTAATGGGGTCGCATATTACTCATCTCTTAAACACAACTTTTTATGCATGGTAGGTAGTTCCACTAACTTTTCTTCTAGAATCTAATTCATGTGGAGTTTAAAGGGCTGTTGTGTCCGGATCTAAATGATAAAACGCTCTTACAGGTAAACCTATAAATCAGGATGCATGAACATGGAACTTAATGATAAAACCGTCCTTAATATTCTTAACAGACACAGGACACAGTAATACATGAACACCAATGCACGCGGCTGCGACGTACAGGCAGCGCCGGCGGCGGCCATTATATGGAGAACGCTCCCTAGAAGAACTGAGCCCGGCGAGGCACCCCCTTCCTCCGGCCGACGCCCTGCCTCCTGTGCGCCGTCTTGGCAGCCGGGACGGGGATGCTCCCTGCCGGTGGCGGCGGCGGCGGCAGAAGGAACTCCACGCCGTGGCTTGTGATCTCCGTAGAGGCGGAGTCCCCGGCGTCGGACGCCAGAGCCGGCGGTGGCTCTCCGGCGGCGCCCTGGTCGGTTCCTTTGCACGCGTTAGGATCCGTCGGTACCTGCACATCAAGCCATGCGAACCGAACTCGGTGGTAGAGTAAGGAAGAGGAACAAGAACAAGAGTCGTTGAAAACAGCGTCTTCCGTTTGGTACAGATTTAATTTGTGTCGGAGATTCTTCTTAAAATTTCCGAAAAAAAAAAAAACTAGTGCCCACTAGATTTTAAAGATTTGTTGTATTTGGTTTAAACTTTAAAGTGTTAAAGATTTTTGACGAGAATCTCTTCTCCAAAATCTCTATCAAATGTTAGAATGTGTCAAGAGATTTAATGGGTGGAACTTTCAAAAGCTAGGGGGGTGTTTGGTTGCATGATAATTTTTTGTACATTTTCATGATAAAAAATTGTATTAAAATAAAAAGTGAACCAACTCATGACATATAAAATTATCGTGTTTGGAGGGACGTGATTACAAAAAAAAGTAACTATCTCACATGACCAAACAAAGTGGGGGACCACAAGAAAAAAGAAAGAGGTGAGACCCTCTTTTTTTTGTTTAAGAAGAAAATCACTTTTAAAACATAAAATTGTCATGGTTACCAAACACCTCTTTTAACAAGTTTTCTTACAATTTTTAAAAATTAAAATAAAAATCTTAATTATCATGCAACCAAACACCCCATAGAGATTTTTTTGAGTTGTCGGGCCATGAAATTACACAAAGCAATCATCTCGGGATCGAACTCGAGATATCCTCTTGTCTAGAAACCTCACATCTAACATGAGGTGATATCTACTACACTACTTTTTTTTTCCATTTTAAAATTAAAAAGAAAAGAGATGAATTTATAATCATGGATTTGGATATATTTTTATTAATTTCAAAAGTGATGTTTACCCTTTCATTCACCTATCTCAGACTAAGAACAACTCTACCTTGCACTTGTTTTGTTTCCAAGAAAGACACCGAGAGAAAACAAAGAACGTGGAAATAACCTGTTGGGTCATTGTCTCATCTCAGCTATTTATTTACCGAGCACTTTTAAAAATTATGTCATTTTTACCAAATCTGGGTATTTTTTTTAGATTTCAAAATTTGTATTACTGTATGGCATAAGAAATTTTTTAAAATAAGAACTATTTAAGAACAAAAGTATATAATATCCAAAAACACCCTATGAGCATATTGTGTTGGGAGTAGCTAGTCTTTGAAAGTGTGACCTCCCGATGATTTAAGTACACTAATTTAATCGTTATATAAAAGTTCAAAGTACGACCTAATTAATTAGTCGAAAAAATCTACTTTGATTATGTGATACCTGATGTGTGGGATCTCAACGAAGACATTGAATCAGGAAATATCAAGAGTTTTGTTTGATTGTGTTTTTAGAGATTGAATCGAAAGAAGTTCAAAATTAAATATGCTAGTTTCAAGATGGGGTAGTGTCTCGAGAAGGATATTAATTATCCAACATGGTGGTTTATGGAGCAATTGATTCAATCGTTACAATTAAAATTACCGGAGGTGGCGGAGGGAGCAGGAGGTTGGCGTTCTCTTCCATCTTGCAGGCGATCGAGCAGAACCGATTGGGCTCCGGGACGGCCCTCCGGCAGACCCCGCACAAGGGGCCGGCGGCGGCGGCGGCGCCCCCCGGGGTCGCCGGCGGCTTTGCCCCTCTTTTAGGGTTCAGGAGGACGACTCTAGCTCCGTTCACGATGAAGCTCTGTGCATATGTATATATCCCACGATCAAATATATGTTCATGCAGAGAAACGTTCTTCCCCTTGATCTCTCTCTTCAAATCAAACCCCCATGTATATGTATATATATATGCATGGATCGAGCCTAAATTACCTGGACCTTGGAGCAGTCGACATACTTCTGCATGTCGTGCACCCGAACGACGTCCTGGTAGACGTATCGCCGGATCTGGAGGAATCGGTGGCCGTCGTGACGGCGGCGGCGGGGGGAGCTGGCGAGGCAGTGGGCGCACATCGCGTCGCCGCAGTCGATGCAGAAGATGTTCACCTCGCCCCTCCGCAGCTCCTTGTGATCGTCGCAGAGCTCGAAGAACTTCCGCCGCAGCAGCAGCCCCACCCACCGCAGCTCCTCCTCCTTCCTCTCGCCGTCCTTCAGATTCCGAGCGGCGCCGGCAGTGCGCGCACACAGTTATAAATTGACCGCGGGGAATGGGTGAGAAGAAGGCTCGCTTACCATCTCCAGAAACAGGCGGCGGCGGCGGCGGCGGCGGCGGCGATCCGGCGGCGCCGGGATGGGAGTACGAGAGCGCAGGCGGCGGCCCTCACGCGCTCGGCCCCGGCGTCCCAGTGCAAACGCCGGAGACCGCCGCAAAATCCGGGACGGCGGAGAGAGCGGGAAGGAGAACGATCGCCGCCGTCCATTTCAACGGAGTTCTCCGGGCCGTCGGATCGATCGCTCCCGTCGTTGGAGACGTCGCCCCCCGGGCGGTGGGGTCCCCGCGAGGGCCACCTCGGCGGAACGTAGCTGGCACCGACTCCTACGTGGGCCGGGAACCAGCGAGCGGGTGGAAGACACGTGTCGGAGGTCCGGGTCGGACTACCACGTGGCAGAGGCGAGGCTCTCGCGCTCGGACGTGCGTGCCTGCATGGCGCCGCTCCCCCAGCTGGCGTCCGGTTGCGTGCATGTGCATGTGTTACATGTTTCTGTAAAGATCTAGTTACCCCCTTGTAAAATACATTTAATTCAAGCGCAGGGTATTTATGATTACCAAGAATAGTTCAATATTATATTTTACTGGCCATATCTTATATTTATTTTGTACTTTTCTATATTTTACTAATATTTTTATGTTTTATTAGCCATATCCATGTTTTGCTAATCTCATGTTATGTTTTACTAATCTCTTTGTATACTTATTAGTGGTTGTAAATAAGTCAGTTTAAGTTAAATACACACTTCATACGTAATATCTTCTTATTGATAACTAGAGGAGCTCCCCATCAGACTCTTGTGTGCATGGCTAGTGTAGAGAGATACCCCCTTCTTAATTACCAAATATACTTGTTGATATGTTTGTATAAGACTGTGAGACATTGACAGTGGATCAGGTATGCATGAGTAGTGTATATTTGACTAGTATCGAAAGAGTGAAGATTGCCTCACCCCTAGTGAAGGAATTTTCTCTATCATAGGAACAAACACAATGATAATTTATATGATTGTAAATAATATATATTGAGAGAGACTAATAGATGTAGATAGCTTTGTATTTTTATCAGAGTTAAAAGATTCGTCTATCGAGCACCTCATTGTCCAACAATAAAGAGGATGCAACCGAAAGAATTCTGCGTTAAAAGGTAAAAGTTGGCGCATTTGCGATACACCCTCCCACGTGTCGAGGACATATGCCCGGTGGGACAAGTGGGCGACTAGTAGGGAAACGAACTATGAGTCATTGTTTTGTCTTAATTGATGTCTAACATTCGGACCATTTGATAAAACATATGAATATAATAGCAACTTCTCGATCGGTAACTCACTTAATATTATGTGGTTCACTACGTACAATTTTACTTTTGAAGGTGGATAACTATGATTTTGTGTTTTACAAAAGATATTAGATATGAAATTAAAACTTTAGACATCTTATTGAGCACAATCAAATGCCACCTAAGTTGGGCGATCTAATATCTAATTACACTTTGTGTTATTTTAATTAATATCTATGGCACAACTCAATGGTATCAAGTCATTATTTTGCCCAATGATGTGATTGTAAGGTCATTGATTAAATATGGTAAGAATAAGAGTGTTATAGTTAGAACAACACAAAATAATGCCATCATCTCATGCCCTATTTGGTTAGACTATAAAAATGATATGATTTCAATTGTGATATCAATATTTCTAAAAGATAAACTTTCCATAACAAAATTGATTGGGGTGGAAATTTGTATTACAATTTGTGTATTATTAGACAATAAAGAGACAACCAAAATAATTCCGCGTTAAAAGGCAAAAGTTGACGCATTTATGATATAGCCTCCCATGTGTGGAGGACATATGTCCAATGGGACGAGTGAGCGACAAGTTGGGAAATGCACTAACGGCTATTTCCTTTGGCTTAATTGATATCTAACATTGAGACCGTCTAGCAAAACATACGAAAACAATAGTAACTTCATGATAAATCACTCAGTATTAGGTGGTTCAATACATATGTATTACTTTTGGAGAAGGATAACTAAGATTTTGTGTTTAACAAGAGAGATTAGAGATGAAATTAAAACTTTAGACATTTTATTAAGTCAAATCAAATGCTACATACGTTAGTGGATCTAATATCTAACTACAATTTGTGTTATTTTAATTAATATAATGACACAACTCAATGGTATCAAGTCTTAAGTTTCTCATTTTATTTTGCTGAATAACTTGATTGTAAAATCATTGATTGAACAAAGTGAGAATAAAAGTGTTATAGTTAGAACAACACAAATTATTGTCATTATCTCGTGTCCTATTTGGTTAGAGTATCAAAATAATATGATATAAATGTTGATATCAATACTTCTGAAGGATAAAGTATCTATAACAAAATTGATTGGGATGGAAATTTGTATTAAAATATGTGTATTATCAAACAATAAAGAGACAACCAAAAGAATTCCACGTTAAAAGGCAAAAGTTGGCGCATTTGTGATACACCCTCTCATGTGTGGAGGACATATACCCAACGGGACGAGTGTGCGACAAATTGGGAAATGAACTAACGGCTATTTGCTTTGGCTTGATTGATATCTAACATTGAGATCATTTAGTAAAACATATGAAATACAATTGTAACTTCATGATAAACCACTCAATATTAAGTGGTTCAATATATATCTATTATTTTCGGAGGAGGATATCTAAGGATTTGTGTTTCACAAGAGAGACTAGAGATGAAATTAAAATTTTAGACATTTCATTAAGTCAAATCAAATGTCACTTACGTTGGTGGATCTAATATCTAACTACAATTTGCATTAATTTAATTAATATAGCCATGACACAACTCAATGGTATCAAGTCTTAAGTTTTTCATTTTATTTTGCCGGATGACTTGATTGTAAGATCATTGATTGAACATGGTGAGAATAAAAATGCTATAGTTAGAACAACACAAAGTAATGTCATTATCTCGTGTCCTATTTGGTTAGAGTATCAAAATGATATGATATCAATTTGGATATCAATATTTAAAGGATAAAGTTTTCATAACAAAATTGATTGGAGTGGAAACTTGTATTAAAATGTGTATTATCCAACAATAAAGAGACAACCAAATTCTGCATTAAAAGATAAAAGTTGGTGCATTTATGAAGCACCCTCTCATGTGTGGAGGACATTTGTCCAATGGGACGAGTGGGTGCTAACAAGCTGGGAAATGAACTAGTGGTCGTTTGCTTCAGCTTCATTGATATATAACATTGAAATCGTTTGGTAAAACATATAAATACAAAGGTAACTTCTTGATAAACCACTCAATATTAAGTAGTTCAATATATATCTATTACTTTCAGAGGAGGATAACTGAGATTTTGTTTTGCAGAAGAGAGATTAGAGATGAAATTAAAACTTTAAACATTTTATTAAGTCAAATCAAATACCACTTAAGCTGGTGGATCTAATATCTAACTACAATTTGTGTTATTTTGATTAATAGCCATGACACAACTCACTGGTTTCAAGTCTTTAGTTCTCCTTTGTTTTGCCGAATGATTTTTTTACGAGATCATTGATTGAACATGGTAAGAGTAAGAGTGTTATAGTTAGAACAACACAAAGTAATGTCATTATCTCATGCCCTATTTGGTTAAAGTATCAAAATGATATGATATCAATATTCTAAAGGATAAAGTTTCCATAACAAAATTGATTATGGTAGAAACTTGTATTACAACAGGTGTATTATCAAACAATAAAGAGATAACCAAAAAGAATTCCGCATTAAAAGGCAAAAGTCGACGCATTTGTGATACACTCTCTCATGTGTGCAGGACACATACCCAATGGGACGAGTGGGCGACAAGTTGGGAAATGAACTAACGGCTATTTGCTTTGGCTTAATTGATATCTAACATTGAGATCATTTAGTAAAACATATGAATACAATTGTAACTTCTTGATAAACCACTCAATATTAAGTGGTTCAATATATATATATCTGTTACTTTCATTGGAGGATAACTAAAATGTTGTGTTTCACAAAAAAAAAAAGAGATGAAATTAAAACTTCAGACATTTTATTAAGTCAAATCAATTAACACCTAAGTTGGAAATTTAATATCTAATTGTAATGTGCATAATTTTGATTAATGGCCATGACACAACTCCATTGGTATCAAGTCTTAAGTTCTCACTTCATTTTGTTGAATGAATTAATTGTAAGATCATTGATTGAACATGGTAAGGATAAGAGTGATATAGTTAGAACAACACAAAGTAATGTCATTATCCCATGCCCTGTTTATTTAGAGTAACAAAATAATATGATATCAATCTTGATATCAATCTTTCTAAAGAAAGTTATTAGTGTGGAAACTTGTATTTGCAATTTTAATGATTATTACTACAATTTTCAACATGGATAAATACCTTGTGATGATTTTTATCAATATGGATCAATTTCAAAATAAACAAGGTGATATAGGTGTTTACTACTGTTATCAAACAAGTTGTGAGTTAGCAGAAGAATCTTGTGCACGGATTTTTGCCCTATGAAAATAAATGAGAATTTAGTCAAAGTAGTCATGTGCTATTTTATTACAAATAAAATTCAATTTAATGTAAAGCAAGCAAATTGATCTGAGCAATAAGTACATAATAACATGTTTTACAAGATGGCTCTAAATATCATACAAAGAGCTCAGAGTACTTCAAATTTAAAACAATTCATAATGTGTAATGTACATTTTAGTCAAGTAGAAAGTGGGGGACATGTACTTACTAAGTTACATTAACTCCTGTTTGGTTAGAGTATCAAATCTAATATAATAATAATTTTAATTTTTTTATAGATACATTAACACTAACTTTTATAGTAGCTATTATAAAAATGATATTGTACTTATGAATTATATACTCTGTCCAAATTGGTTCTTACCGTCTTCTTGAATTAATTGACCTTTACCAAATAGCCCTGACTGATTGAAGGAGGATATCCTTGAAACTCAAGTCAATCCTTCTGACATGTCTACTCTAATGGAGTGTTTGGTTGCATAATAAATTATGTTTCTTATATTTTTGTAACAAAATATCAATATCAAAAAGGGTGTTCACAGTCATTGCAGTCATTACAAAAATATGTTTTTGTAAAGAATGTATTCTTACACCCCAAAAATGTAAGACTTTCTTTGTTTTTCTTGTGGATCCACATTTTTAATTATCGAAGGTATCTACTCTTTTTGTTATAATCTCTCTCCAAATATGATAATTTTCTATCTTTCACTATCTTTTATTTATTTTAATATAAATTTATCATGAAAGCGTAAAGAAAAATATTATGAAAGAACCTATTAGCTATCTTATATTTTGTTTTAATATATAATTTTATCACAAAACATCCCCTAGTTACAATCTCTTATAATTACAAGTGATCTAATCAATCATAGCTGACTCACTTTTGTTATTTTATAGGTGATGGAAAACATTCCATTTGTTGTTGATCATTCACTCACTCTCTTTTGCCCGGGAGAGTGAAGTTAAGAAATTTGTGGTTGGTTCACATGTTCTCCTTTAGCTGGATAGATAAGGTTACAATTTCAGAGTTATATGTTCTTTGTAAAGCCTGGTGACTACAAAAAAAAATACTCTCTATATATCTTTCTTAAGAATAATGAATTAAATAAATAAAATTTGAAAGAGAAAGAATGATATTGCTCTTTACCGTGGCTTGGCTTCCATGAGAGTGGAGCTAGTGGACATATCTGACACCATTTGATTGATCTGGAATGCTTAAATTCATCTCTATTTAAAAGATACAGACTATAGAGATACTAAAATTTCAAAATTGGAGGAGGCTAGTCTTGCTTCTTTGAGTACAAGAGAGAGAGAAAGTCTTAGGTCCCTGTCTTCATTCTCTCTTTTCTGGATTTTTTGGATAGTTTGAGAGTAAGTTGGAGTGTCATTGCCATTCTACTTCATCCATGCGCCTCTAAGAGCCTTGGCGTCTCTGTAGGTAAGCTACTTGGTACACCCCCCAATAGGGGCACATCTAATAGACACCCCTAATTTAGTGGGACCGCATCTATGAGGAGTTTCAACTTTATTTCTTCTAGGTTGCCAACTAATCCTTACCCATGATAAAAACTCTACTCAACTCATTTATTATGTTAAACAATTAAATTTAGACTAAAATATAAAATTTGATTTACCGAGTCGAGCTCGAGCAGACTTTTGCTTGACTCGATAAACTTGCGGGTAGTTGAATTAGTATTGAATTAAAATTTTATTTTTTTAAAAATAAATCATGATTACTAAGTGTTATATAATGTGACTTAAATATATGAGATAAAATTTAATTGGAGCTTAAAGTTAGACCGCGTTTCATAAATGGGCTAATGTTTGAGTTTGACAAGCGAGTTTAGATTGAGTTCATGTTTTATAAACAAGTTAGTATTGGGTCAAACCAAAAGAAAGGTTGATTCTACTAGCAAGAGATTGAGCTCTAACTTCGGTAAAATAAATAAGTCGAGTTATAACAACATACTACTCGACCCGACTCATTTGCAACCCTAATTTCTTTACGATCATTTCATTTTTTGCATCATTTCTCATTTAATTTAGCACGCATTTTATACATTTTGAACATCCACCATCATCTTAAAAACAAAAAAAAATAATAGATCAAATCATTTAATCCGATTGCTCATTCTCATTCAATCATTTATTACATTCACTGTGCTTCTTTTAGTTTTAATAGATCTGTCATGTTCTTGTATTGGTTTCTGGTACGTGCAGGTTAGATGTGCCCCCAATGTGGTGGGTCACCTCTTTCTGATGTACCCCTATTTGGACCAGGTTTATTTCCAATACTATTCGGGCTTCTCATTCTCGCCGAGGAGAATGGCTGAGAGAAATTTTTTTTTTAACTAGCACTGTTTTTTTTTAACTCGCACCTTAATTTTTAATTTTGCGAGACTAGTGCCGTTTGACCAAAGTCGTGGTCAAAAACAGTACGATTTTACACACTAAAATGTTAAAGTCGGACTTTTAAAGTTCGACTTTAATTTTTTATTAAAAAATAAAAATAGTTTTAATAAAAAATTAATTAAAATGGTAAGATAATAAAACCGGTGTAATAAACATCAATTTTTAAAATAAAAAAATAAAATCAGAATTTTTTACTCCGATTTTTGTATTAAAGTCGGACTTAAAATATCCAAGTTTTATATTTTTATTTTAAAGTCGGACTCAAAAACCCCGACTTTAGACCACAATGCTATAGTTGGAGTTAAAAACAACGATTTTTTTAAAAAAGTAACGTGCAAAAATTAGTACCTAGTACCAGTCGGATATCAAAATTCCGACTTTTCTATTATAATCGGACTTTTAAAAATCTGACTTTAACATTTTAATGTAAAGTCGTGCTTTTTGACCACGACTTTGGTCAAACGGTGCTAGTCTTGCAAAATTAAGAGTTAGATGCTAATTTTAAAAAATAAAAAAATGGTGCTAGTTATAAAAAAAAAACCCTTGGCCGAGGAGGAGAAAATTAGAACCTGTTTTTTCGGCTTCCATGAGATATGCATTTCACCTTAAATTTTTATTTCAATTGAAATATGCGGATTTGTTTAGACAATCACATTTCTCATCCTCATACCGATCCTCCAGATCCTGCACCCTCGCTCCCCCTTTCCAATGCCTTGTAGTGGAACTGTGGAAGCGGAGAGCACCGATCAGTTGATTTAATGGTTACAAAACTGTGAGTATCATGAAGCATCTTCTAATATTGAAACCCATGTATTAGTGACCAGAGGAGAAGAAGGAGAGATATTGGAAGGCTTTGCTTCAAGAGGAGGCACCTGAATTAATAAGCGAGTTAAATGATTCAGGATATGTGGTACCATAGTTGAAGCTGGGTTAGGATCATAAAGAAATGACAAATCTCTAGGGCCGGGATCAGCCATCTCAATATCCGTCGGTAAAGAGAATGTTACTGTTTCTTATTGGAGGCCTTGCTTCAACCGGCTGAGGTGATCAACAGTTCTAACACTCTGCTTTTACCGAGCCATACGATCATGCAGCTACAGATCTCCACAATAATGTGAAGGAATCCAGAAGAGTAGCAAGAGATACAGAGAGGTACGGGTCATCTCCTCCATCACTTCAGTCATATTCCGCGTCGTCTTCTTCCTCCCGCTCACATGGAGGGGTGCGGCAGCTCCTTGCTGGTGCCCCACCGGTAGAGCTCCGCCCCCTGCACGTCGTAGAACGCCATGCTCAGATGCCCCCCCGCCACCTGCAGCGCCATGAAGCCCTGGCCGTCGTAGAAGAACCGCAGCTTGTCCCGGTTGGCCGTGTACTTGCCCCTCCACGCCTTCGAGCCGCCGCCGCTGGTCAAGAACTGCAGACGGCTGCCGGCGGCCCATGTCGCCGGAGAATTAATTAATCGATTAGTCTCGCTAAGACGACCTTTCGTCGGATCGAAACTCGCGAACTTGGTCGCGCGCCGGCGTTCCGGTGGCCGGCCCTACCTGTCCCGGCTGCTGATGTGCTCCAGGCAGTGGTCATGGCCGTTGATGTACAGATCCACGTTCCTGGCCTGCGACGCGGGCGAGATCGGAAACTGATCAGATGCGCGTCTTCTCCGGCGCCGACGTGGGGGGCGGCGGCGAGGTTAGTTAATTACCTCGAGGACGGGGAGGAGCATCTCCACGAGCTCCGCCGTGTCCCCGTGCTCGCTGACGCTCCTCAGGGTGTGGTGCCCGACGACGAACTTCCACCGCGCCGTGGACGCCGCCAGCGCGGAGTCCAACTCCTGCGCGCGGAGAAAGGAAAAGGAAAAAAAAGTCAAACTTTGACTCCGCCGTGCACGGTGGCCGGAGAGGACAGCTTCTCGGATCCGCTCACCGCCAGGAGGTTTGCGACGTACTGCTGCCGGGGAGCCACCTCGCGCCAGTCGTAGCGGTGGTCCTTGGGCGCCGTCCAGTAGTGGAGCACGAAGGGAGTCGTGTCGACGAAGAAGAGCTCCGCCGCCTCTGAATCAGACAAGGAAGAAGAAGGAGAAGAAGATCGAGCAAACGGCGCCGGCGCCGGAGAAGACGGGTTCTCCGCCCTTCAAGGTAGACTTTGTCCCGTACCTGCGTCGAGAACGAAGGACCTCAGGCAGACCCACCGGCCGTCGATCTGCTTCAGGACGGGGCTCAGCTGGGCGAGCACGTCCCCTCGGTAGTCGTGGTTGCCCAGCACTGCGTTGATTCGACACAGAACGGCGTTAGGGTGCCCGCCGGCCGGAAAAAGCCGCCGCCGCCGGCGGCCATATCCAGATCTCTGGTCCCTCGACGCGTACCGCTGTACCACTTGGTCTGCAAGCTCTCGGCGGTGTAGACGCCGGAGAAGGACTCCTCGAACGCGCTGTCGTCCGTCCCCGTCAGGCCGTCCTCGTAGAAGTTGTCGCCCGTGGAGACGATGAAGTCGACGGCGAGCCGATCTCCGATCTTCCCCATCTGCAGCACCCAGGTACAGAGGGGAAAGTAAGATCGATACCAAAGGAAGAGTAAATAAGGCACAGGGCCGTAGATAAGCGAGAAGCAGAGATGGGACGGCCGTGCTTTGCCCCCTCGATGCAAGAGATCCGCCGCCGGTCCCCGGCGACCGGCGGCGGAAGCTCTCGCTTGCTAGATCTGGGGGGGAGAGAGGGAGGGGGGAAGACCTGCGCAGCGACGAAGGATTGGTTGTAGAGGCCTCTGCGCCCCCAGTCGCCGATGACGAGAAGGTTGAGCGTCCCGTCGGCGCCGGCGGGGTGCTCCAGCCTGGGGAGCTCGGCGAGGGAGGGGAGGAAGCAGAGGCCGAAGGCCGCCACCGCGACGGCGAGGACAACCCCGGGCGCCATGCCTGCGGGCCGAGCCGGGAACCAGGTAACCAAATGGGAGCCCGGGGATGATGGACGCGGCGGCGGAGGCGGCTCGGGAGGAGGTCGGAGAGCTCTCGACGACGGCGGAGTTGGTGGCGGCGAGTCGGGCCGGAGCTGGAAAGGGACGGCGGCGGCGGCGGCGGCGGCGCGGGGACCAATCAGCGCCGTCAGTGGTGCTTGTCACACGTTCTAAGCTGGTTCGCCAAGCGTCCACTCCAATAAAATTATTATTTAATTTATTTTTAAGTAAAAATATAATATTTTAATTTAGCTTTTTTCTGTCTTAAAAAGTCAAAACTTACCAGACAGCGTTAAAGGATAAATGCTATAGATAAGGATAATGATTATTCGAGCTTCAAACCTCCGGAATTTGGCATAATCTAAAATATATAATATATATTAGATTTTATTTTAAAATTTTAATAATAAATCCCATGTAATCTTTATAATTTGATATATCACTTTAAACATTTATTTTGACATTTTATTGCTTTACGTATCATATTTCATAATTTATTTGTATTTATTTTAATTAATTATTTACATATATTTTTATCTAAATAGGGTGAACGGACATAAATTCGATTTCGATTCCAATAGTTTATCGAAGTATTTAATTGAATTTATAAGATACCAAAACAATTTTTCGAATTAGTTAATTTTTATGGTGATAGGATATAAATTTCAGAATATCAGATTTGGTGTACACCCTTGATAGCGAATGTCTTTTAGTGTAAATGTCAAAGATTGCCTATCAATGTTGTTTATTAATACAAAAGCAAATATGCCCACATCGGGAACACTTGTACAAATAAACTTGCTAGCGTGTCTGTTTGAGAAATAATTTTTATGTTCACTACAATAATGTAATATTTCATAATAAGATTTAAGATGGTTATAGACAAAAATTATCTTGTTTGGTGAGATAAGATAATTATAATAAAAAAAGATGAAGGTTATGTATAACAGAAAGAAAAAGGATGGAGGTCACATCCCTAAAAGAGAGAGAGAGATCTACTTACAAGAAATGATTATAAAAACTATATGTTTATAACAATCGTCAATCGTGTTTTTCAATAATTTTTATCATGAAATTATATTCTATATTGAAAATTTATTTCGTCGCAAGTAGAATACGTAGTTTCTGATCTATCCTTTAAATATCCTCTAGGTATTCGGTTAAGTTATCCGGCAAGCAACTTTTGTTGTGTACGCCAAGGTAGTAATATTCCGCGGAGGTGCGAATAAGGGTGACGGGGCAACGGAATATTCGGTCATCCCACCGCTGTCTCTGGAGTCGTCTCTGGGGTGGGGCAGGATAAAAGATGCCACGTAGCTGGGCATATCCGACAATTATCTTTTTCTTTTCTCTTTTTTTATACATACCCCCTCGTGAAAGATTATATGTACAAGGGTCTTTGCGGAAAGAAAGAAGCAAGCACCTGTTAACGTATATACCCTATCTGAACTTAACCTGTTAATCACCCTCATCTAGGAATATCTAGGAGAGGCGGCTCTACTGACCATTAAGAAGAAATTTTACCCACCTTTTTTCAGTCTCAATGCACCCTCACTCTAGATAAAATTTTAGATGGGTTGGATGATTCTTTTGACCAGGATAACTGATTGGACCCCCATTTGATCTACCTCTTACTTAATTTGGTAGCATGATTAATTACTGTCCCTTCCCATTGTCTTTATGATATGGCTTAATTCGTTTATCCTTATAAATAGCTGCCATGATACTTTCATTTCCATGATCCATTATGTTTATCTATTTTAATTCCCTAGTATATTGTGGGTATTCCCTTGTCCCCTTTATGTCTTTCATATTTTTTTATATGTCGATGATGATAGATCAAGAGCTTGATTTTCATTCATACAGTCATTATTTATAGGATAATTATTGTTGAGTGACCCAATGTATTGATCAAAAATATTGCTCATCATCTAAGGTTATTAACGATCATTTAATATATTATAGAATTATCTAATTCTACCGCCTTTTGTGATTATCCTCAAGCATATAAATAATTTATACATTACTCCTGTAGTTCATTACTCCTAGTTCATACGAGCTGTTGACACGCATGTTAGTGTTACACATTATATACATGTTATATAGTTTCCTTTAAAATTTATTCTCATTTGAATATGTTCTCTAAATAAGGTCCCATGCTGAACTGACCCAAGGATAACCAGACCGTGTAGGTTACGCTAGAGATTGACCATCTAGTCATCTACAAATCTGAGAAGTCCACACAGCCCATCTTCTGAACCCCATGATGGTTTAAACACATCAGGGCCTCAGGCATGCCATCTTACGGTATTACATACCTTTACAGTATAGCAAGTATAAAGGTAACCATCATTATATCATAAGATGATTTAGGAGTAAGGTTTTTTGATATTTGGCATAATAAATTCTAAGAACATACTAGAACAAGTGCCATGTGATGGCTGCAAAGTCATTTTTTTTGAAACACCTAACAAAGGAGAGACATTGGTTCTGATGGATAGTTCAAGGTTACATAATAAGATGTGGTAAGTGGTAGCTTCAGTCATGGAATGCAGGGTCGCGACTCGGGTTGCGACCCGGGCCCAACCCGATCGGCTTTTGGGCTCACCGACCTGGTCCTGACTCTGCGACCCCGACCAGGTATATAATTTAAAATTATTATTTTATTATTTTTTATTGCAACCCCAACCAACCCTAACCCGGCCCGAGTCTAGACCCCGGCTGACCCGGGTCGGTTTGGGCCCAACCGACCCGGTCCCGACCCCCGACCCCACCTACCTTGGCTTCAATTACCAAAAGCCTATGCAACCCAAGCAAAAAATATTATGACACTCCACTTTCACTATAATGACTTATGAGTGTCAAGTCATGATCAATATGTGTATGTATGATCCAAGGCTAAATAAGAACCATAGTATATAAAAGTCACATTTAAGTAGGAACTGAGAAACTTCACAAGAATAAAACATAAAACTCTCTTATAAGTAAGACAAGAATATCACTTGCAAGATATTTTTGAAATTTCATGCTGCTAAAACATTTTGGACTACTATACCCATCACCAATCGAGCAGGGGTAACCTACCGAGTTTCTTAGAACCCACGACTACCATAGACCATGCATGTATCCAGTATCATTAAGGTGATAGCAACATTACAATATGAATGTGTTTTGTTTCCCAATTGTGTGAAGCAGTTATTATGCCTATAGAACAGGCAATCGCTTATTGCAGACTAAGGTACCAAAGTATAAAAGTAAGAAATCTAATATTTAATATTGCAGTATGATCCTTCATAAATCTAGTATTTGTTGGCAACTACTATTGTTGGGTGACCACTGATTTTGTTACGAAGGAGTATGAGTACCATGTCCGTGCCTAGACGTCAGAGGAATCTCTACCATTTGAAGACTACTGATTCCTTGCTACTAGAGGGTTATGAGCCAAAAGGAGGCAGTGGATAGATATAGAGTTTATATCTCTAGTGGATACCAAAATATTATACTTTAAAAAAATCCGGCCACTTTTAGAGATAGAGTTTATATCTCTAGTGGATCCCAAAATATTGTACTTCATCTCTTTTGTATAAATTGCTCATATAGTATACGTTTATAACTAGGTATGTGTCATAATTTTCACATACGACTTGTGCATAAGTACCTCAGGGCCTCAACTCTAACATATAAGACTAACGATGCAGATATAAGAGTGATTCTACCTTAATATATATTTAAGGATCTAAATAGTTACAAGGCTTAGTCTTGGAATCAGAGAACATGCAAGCATGAATTAAGGAATGCATATGAAACTTGCATGATGGTTTGTAAAGGACACAGATTCACCCGGCTTGACAAAAGTTCTAAGGAAAAAAATACAAGAAATAGGCCCTTTTGTAAATATTAAGAGCAGGAGATCTGATTCTTAAAACATGGAATGTATCCTCAAAAGTAGAAGAAGACACTGTGTAGGGATACATGTGGCAGGTTCAAGATGGGTATGACACATATTTGGCAGGAATCATGAATTGTAGAAAGCTTAGGTCCATTCTTCCCAGCATCCAAGCCACAAATCCCGAATAGAGTATGTGAATTGGTCTCTGATGGGAACCTGAACACAGCTATCATCTAACAAGTGTTTGAACCAAGGTTTCCTGGCAGCATCTTGCAACTCCAATCCACGAGTCACAGCATAACAGGGATACTATTATTATCAGCCCTTACATTGCAAATGGAGAGTCACAACTAAAGCAGTACATAGGTTCCTATTGTATCAACCAAGGACACAAGGAAATGTTTGTGGCTCCAAAAAACTGCTCAAATGCATCACCAAAAGATCATCTTCTTCCTCTGGAAATGCCTTAAAACACACTGTCCACAAAAATAAATATCCCCTACCGGTCTGAATGGCAATGCTCTTGTTAGAACAACATTGATCCGGCGATTTTGAACAATGTCTAATTATATCAGAGAGTGAGAAACCGAATGAACAATAATCTGCAGCTACGAAAATCGGGATTCTGCTGCATATCAGGAAGTATAGATACAAAGTAAACATAGAAGCCAAGATCACCTATCCCCCCTCTGTGTACTCTGAAAGGCGCTGAGGTCCACTTCTGGATGTCCAATGCGCTTCACATACACCAATCTTCAAAATGAATTCGCCGGCACCACCTCCACGTCCGAGATCTACACGGACGGGGCCACAAAGAACATTAAAAGGAGCTATCCTTATCATCATCAAGGACGCGTCTGATCTCCAGCCGTCACTGAAAGCAATGCCAAGGGCCTAGTTCCTGCAATCCAGGACCATTTATCCTACGCCGTGGAGAGCAGAGAACGAAACCTCGGATGCCGCCGGGACCTCTGGCGCAACCCGACGATGCTCGTGCTCCGATCCTCTACGCGAATGTAACCGCCGGACCGCCTGCGATGACAGATCAAATTCGGTCTTCCGGAAGAAATTGCGATCCTCTCCCCCTGTCGTTTCTGGCGCCGAGAGCGTCGGACGGGAAGTCTCCGCCGGAGGCCGCCGGTGGAAAGCAGGAATCACCATCGTCCTCGCCCTCTTCCGACGGGATCTCTCCTCCGTTTTGGGACCGCTTGTTGCGTGCGACGATGAATTAAACCGGAAATCATCCCGGTCGTACAATATCTTTTAGCTTCCGGACCACGTTAAAATATTTATATCTTTTCCGCTCTAGTTTTTTTTTTACTTTTTTAAGATGTGAAATGTTGTATAAATATTTTTTATTTTAAAAAAAAATATTAAAATATTTATTGCAAAAATCTTAGAAATAAATAGCACGTCGACTAGGATTTAAGATTATTTCACAATATAATATATATAGATTTAAAATAATTTAACTGTATACTATTTATTTTTATGACTACAAATAAAAACATTAATATATATTTTAAAAAAAAATTTAACAGTATGTATTATTTTCAAAAAGTTTAACAAAAATTGTACTAATAATATATCTAATTTTTTATTTATTTAACAAAACGATGTTGCGCAATTACTTTTTAAATTATTAAAATAAATTTCATATTAAAAATATATACAATTGTATATATATAGTGTTTCATTAGAGCTTCCTAAGAAACTAAATATCATATTAAAATAAGTGATGTTTATTTAGAAATTTTTAGTTGATATAATAATAATGAGAAAAGCAATTTTGATAGTAAAAAAAAGAAGGTAACAAAGGGTACGATGAAATATAACTAGAGTTAAAAAATTTTAAACGATTGGAAATAGTGTTAAATACATATTTTATCGACGGACTAACACTTAAGTTAAATTTCTTTATTTGAATATAGAGAATCTTTTTTTAATTAAAATTTGTCTTCCGGAAGAAAACTGCGGTCTTCTCTCTCTCTCTCCGTCGTTTCTAGCGCGGAGAGCGTCGCCGGTAGACGGTTCGGCGGCAGTGCTTTCAAAACAACCGAGCCACGGCGTATACGCCCAACCAATAAAAAGCCGCCACGAGACCCTCACCGTGGTCCGGCCCCGGTTAAATTTATGTCGCGACAAGAAGTGGAGAGGCGGGGAAATTGCGCTCGCTTTTCGGAGAGCGCTGCGCCATGGCGTCGACGGCGGGGGAGAGGAGGGGGAAGCGGCGGCAGTGCGGCGACGGCGGCGGCGGCGCAGCGGGTGGTCGCGCCGGCCGGTGGGCGGAGCTCAGCGCGGAGCTGCTGGGGGAGATATGCTCCCGGCTGGCGGCGGACGAGACGTCGCGGGCGGTGCCTTTCGTGTGCAAGGCGTGGAGGGACGCTGCGCGGGGTCCTTACTGCTGGGCGGTGGTCGACGTCGACAAATGGTGCCGCCGCGTCGACTGCACGGAGAAGATCGACGCCGCCGTGCGCAGGCTGGTGCGGTGCAGCGCCGGCTCCCTCCGGCGGCTCGCCGCCTACAAGCTCGGCAACTCTGCTTTCTGCTTCGCCGCCGATCGGTGAAAAGCGCACCCAATCCTATCCTCTTCGTCTCCGGCATCCCTCTGGTTCCTGAGCGCATTGACACCCGATTCCTTCGATTTTCTTCTGGTCTTCTCAGCGGAAGATGTCTCAGAGTCCTTCACATGCCGATGAGCGAGGTCACCGACGACATGGCGGAAAAGTATGCAGCGTCCTTCGCCATGTTGGTTGATTTGGACATCAGCTACTGCCTGAAGATCACCCCCAAGGGCATCGAAGCCTTCGGGAGGAACTGCGGGTCGCTGGTCAAGTTCCGACGGAACATGCCGCCGCCGGAGACCGGATACGGCCCTCAGCGGGACGCGGCGCCGCCGGCGGTGGACGACCGCGAGGCGCTTGCCGTGGCCAACACGATGGTGGGCCTCCAGCACCTTGAGCTTGCCTACAGCAAGCTGGGCGACCGGGGTCTGAACGCCATCGTCGGCGGCTGCAGCTCGCTCTTGCTCCTCGACATCCGCGGCTGCTGGTCGGTGAATCTGGACGGCGATCTGGAGGCGAAATGTGACCAGATACCCCGGTTCATAGACCCCTGGGAGGACTGCTACAACGAGGTGGAAGAGTCGTCGAGCGAAGGCGACGCCGGCAGAAGCCCCAACCTCGCGGGTCAGGTTGAGTCCGATGACTCGGAGTGGTTCAATGACTCGGATTGGGACTCACCACCGCGTTGAGAACTGAGGAGAACTCTGAGGGGAGGGCTGATTATTAGCTGGAAAAAAATACAAATTTTGGTGGTATACTTGCCTATACAAACAAGTCCATTGATAAAAAAATTTAGCTTCTTTCTTCCATTTCCTGGTATTTTATATAGATTGTGGGAGGGTTTTTGATGATTTAGGAGGCATCTATCAACTAAGATAGAATCGGTAAGAATATCTGCTGTAGTTCCCAGCTTTTGAAAAGAGTTCACATGTCTACATCCTATGTGCTTATGTTTTGAATGCAAGGAGATAATTTCACTCTATATAAGTCAATATTTTGCTGATCTTTTGCAAGAAACATTTACTCAGAATCTTTGAGGCATTTGTATGTTAACTCATTTTGATCTTTGTTTCTCATGGAATGGCCCAGGTCAGGGACCCTGTTCCCTCTGCTCTTGTTCTCCATTTTGGAGGAGATTCTATGCAACTGACAGGCATTGCAGGGTTACTCTTGTTCAAAGTTGTATACTATAGAGTCATTAGATATTGCATTTGTTGATGGTCAGTCTTTCAGGAACTGTGTTTTTGTCAGTTCATTGATTATATTTAGAGGAAATCAACTCCCGCCCCCATGTTTGGCCTATGAATTATTTTTTTGTCCCAACCGTCCCATTCGTTATTTTTTAATCCTACTATCATAAATTAATCAACTCCCGCCCCTACTGTACACTAACACCGTCAGTTGACCTCTCGTTGAAAATAAGTTTCCCATTTTACCCTCTTTTTAATACCGCCGGCCTATTCTCTTAGTTCTGGCGATTTTTTCTTAAAAGGAAATTTCACTGGCCTGTTTTTCTTGGCCCCCTTGCAGAACCATCGCATTCTTTTTTTTTTAATTAGTTAAAAATATGAGAGCTGAATATATTTTTGATTAAACGCCAAGTCGGTTAAAAATCATGTAAAATCTGTAAAATCTGTAAAAATATGTTAAAAATCTGCATTATAAATCGGTTAAAAAGCTGAATAAATTTTGAACGTTGAAAACATCATGTTAAAAATCTGCTAGAACGCCTCTGTGGAAGGGGAAGACGCCTCTGCTAGACCACACAACACCAAACGGAAGGGGAAGACGCCTCTGCTAGAACCCTCACGCCTCTGCGGAAGGGGAAGACGCCTCTGCGGATCTGGCCGCGGAAGGGGAATGCGGAAGGGGAAGACGCACATGCAAATCGTGAGGGTTCCGCAAATCGGGGAAGACGCCTCTGCGGATCTGGCTGCGGAAGGGGAAGACGTTGCGGAAGGGGAAGACGCACATGCAAATCGTGAGGGTTCCGCAAATCGGGGAAGGAGGAGTCCGAGCGAGAAGGGAACTTCGCGAGGCCGTTTCTGTCGCGAAGGAGGAGTCCGAGCGCGCGAGGCCGTTTCTGTCACGAGTCCGAGCGCGGGGCGAAGGAGGAGTTCGCGAGGAGTTCGCGAGGGTTCCGAGCGCGCCGCTTCTCCGCGAAGGAGGAGTTCGCGAGAGCTCGCGAGGGTTCCGTGGGTTCGATGGAGGGAAATTTCGGATATGCAAATTAGGGATCAAGTGAGATAACGGCGGGGACATGAAAATTTGATTCCATCAAACGTTGGGACTTTTAAATAAGTATGTAAACAGTGGGACTTTTAAATAATTTTATGGACGTAATAGGACCTAGAATTAAAATCCCCTTATATTTATGGGCTCTCTGCTGTTTTGAATGAGAATCACCTGCATGGGTTTTGCATTTGTGTTCTGGAATTACTTGTATTTATTCGCATATCCAGTAAAGCACCCAATTAATTGTGTATATATTTCAAACATTGAAATTGTCTATGTTCTTACTCCACCTTGCCGGTGGTATCTATGCTCAGAACTTCCATGACATATCATAGTTTTAGTCATAGGAGATGTATGGGAGAAAGAAACATAATCTAATGGCTCAAAATCATGTATTTAGGACTGCCCAACTCTTGGCACTTGGGGTTCCTCCTCCCCCCATCTCCATTCATTACCCTCTCTCAGTGACCAGGCAGCAATTTTGGGTAGAGCTCCATGCTACCAGACCAGTAGAAACAGTCATCATGATCATATATGTATTAGATGCGAATTTTTATGGATTTGTTCCCATATACTGGTGAAATGTTCAGCTGAATTCTTTCAGAGCTACCCAACTAAAGTTGAGTATGGATGAATGAAGTTTTGTTTTGTTTTTCTTTCATGCTATAAAAAAAGAACTATATATATTTTTTTAATAAAAATTTATACTTATGAATTATATTTATATTTAATATTTTATCTATGAATAAACATATTCAAAATATAATTAATTTTATTATAATATTTTATAATATACAATTCAAATATATAATAATGTAAAACCATTTAATATAATATGTTTTTATGGATAAGAGAACTCACTATGTGCCAACTGATGCTATTATATTCACGTTCTTGAAACAGCATCTTGGAGTTTTTTGCATTACTTGGTGCCATTTAATAACGGCATAAATATAAAGAACATATGATGCGGGACAAAACAGGCTAGACCGGGCAAAACCGACTGAAAACGAAATAAATTGGCGCTAATTGCCGCTAATCGACATAAAACGAACCCAAAATAGGGCAAACCAGCCTTGAACCGGTCGAAACAGACCCAAAACAGGACGAACCGGGCCCAAAATGACCTGGATCAGCCCAAACCGGCCTGAACAGGCCGGTTCAGTGCCCGAACCGGGCTGAACCGGCGTGAACCGGGTCTGAACCCAGTTGAACCGGCCAACCGGCCGGTCTGGGCTGCGAACCGGACCGGGCGAATCATTGCCGGCTGGTCGCGAACGTCGCCCGTGGGCGTGAGCGGGGGTCGTGGCGGCCTCCTGGACCCCGCGCCGTGGCGGCATCGCAGCGGAAGGATCCCCATCGTGTGAACCTCGCGTTCGGACAAAATGGGAGAGGGCGGGAGGCGCCCACGCAGTCTTCGCCGCCGTCGTCGCCTCGTCCGGCGGCCGCAGCACGCAGGTGGCGGAGTAGGCCGAGCGGAGGGAGGGCGTCGTCGTCCTCCGTAGGCGTCGCGCGCGACGCCATCGCCTGTCGTCGTCGTCGTCCTATCCGGACGGAAGGAGCCGCACGCCGGCGACAGAGCCGGGGGGGGCAGGTGATGGCCCGATGCTTCGGCCGGCTCCTTCGCGGTCGACGGAGAAGGGGACGGCAGTGGGAGGCAGCCGCAGAGGAAGGAGGGGGGGGGTACAGATTCAGGGATCGCCGGATCTGCCCCCTCCCGAGCTCCCGACTCTTCTTCCGCTTCTTCTTCTTCCTTTGCTGTCTTCACGCGCACGAAGCTGGGGAGTTGGATCCGGCCCGCCGTGATCGTCGATCAGCTCTGAACAGTCACCCGTTGTGATGACGACGACGATGAACCGAGAAGAGGAAAGGAGGAAGAATGGCACGGAGGCCAGAGGGTGGAGGCGAGAGGTAGACTGGCCATCTGCCAGGTCCAGAGGGTGGAAGAGATAAGTCGAGATATCTTCCCGGAGGTGAAGAAGAGGTGACCGGCCTCACTGTCGGAGGTGGAGGAGAAGGTGGCCCTCACTGGCCGGGGTGGAAGGGGAAATGGGGCCGCAGCCCCCTGTTCGGGAGGACACTGCCCGAGGGCTCCAAAAATCAACTCTATTCCTTCTTGAGCTATGTACATCGGTCCTCCTCTTATAGAGGGAGAGGAGAAAATTAAAGAAAAAGACTCCTTAAGAAATCTATTTACGGATCAGTCCATTTAAGGACTCAATTTTAAAAATGCTCAAAAAATGTCCCCATCAACATATAAATATTTTTTTTTGTCTCTAATTTTTGTCACAGCAGAAGTTTCAGGAGAGAAAAACATAGAGTTATATACCACCAGCAAGTTCTTTTGATCTCCCGTGTTCAAAAAAAAAAGATCTTTTGATCTCGAAAATCGAAATAGCTCCGTCATGTCACCCTCTTTGTAGGGTGTTCGGTTGTGACAAAAAAAAGTATTATTTTGCCAGAAGACTTATTAAAAATGGTGACAGGATAAAAATATAATTTATAGTTGATAAAAGAATGTAGGAACTTACTTTTTAACCCTTGTGGTCCCCCACCTTTTAAACCTGTACATGGTCCCCATTTCTTTTTGTGATCCCACCAAAACTTGTGTTTGATAATTTTATGTCCTTTGTTATCTCAGATTTTATTTTAACATTAATTTTATCACAATAATATATGAATAATTATTTTACAGCCAAACCCCTGTAACTTCACATTTGTATGAAAATGACCGGCTTGTAAGTTTTTTTTGGGTCATCGTCCGGTGGTCACAAACCCTGTAAATTAGGGCCGTAAACGGGTTGAATTCGGTAGCAAAATCATCAGAATCTGATTTTGATTCTGATAAGGGTTAAGGAATTTCGATTTCGATTTCGATAATTTCAAAATCATTATGTTCCGATTTCGATCCGATTTGACTTTATTTTTATTATTTTATATAATATATTTTATAATATAATTAACTTTATTTTATTTAATTTAATTTATAAATATTTTATTGAAATCAGATTAACGAAAACAGAATCAACTAATTTCGAATCCGATTCTGATTCTGATTCTGATTTTGATAGTTTATAAGATACAAAAATAAGTTCTAAACTCGTTAATTTTTATCGAAATCGAATTAGAATATTGGAATATCGGATTTTATTCACACCCCTAGTGCAAATGAACTAATACACTCAATAGTTTGAAACTGGACTCGATAAAAATTTAACTCAGTTTATTTATTATGTTAAATGAACAAGTTTAAATAAAAAATAAAACTTGACTTAGACTTATTAAACGAGTCAAACTTGAACATACTCTTACTCAACTCAATAAATTCACAAGTAACTCGATTAAATTTTTGATTGAATATTTATTTAAAAAACAAATTATGAGTATTAATAGTTATATATTATTACTTAAATATATAAAATAAGTCAAATTTTATGTTTAAAATTTTATGTGTGTAATGTCGACGTCAAAATTGATAGTTCACAAAATTCTGATATTCGAATAAACAATTCTAACAGAAGGTTTGTTCTTAATGAAATGAGTTCTCATATATATATATATATATCTATATATATATTCATGACAAAACATGTAAAAAAAAGAGCTTTCTGATCATGACAAAAATATGATTTTATAGGAAATTTCTTCTTAGATAAAAATAGTTGAGACTTTTTTTTTGTTTCCCGTGAGTTTTTTTTTGTTTTGTTATACATGGACACCATCGTAAGAGCCATTAAACGTGATAAATTTTTTTTAAGTTTTAGCTACTTTAGATTTTATTTAGTACATTATTTTATAGCATCAAAAATTATATTTTAATCAAACGCTTCAAAATAAATACATTAGGCCTTGTTTGATAACACTATCAAACACCTCTATTCCTATCAATTTTAAAATTAATATTCATAATAATCATCTAGAAATATTTGAATAGTAATATCAATTTCAAAATTTGTAGTATAGATAAATCTAAATCGTGTAATGTAATACAAGTGTCAACCTGTATAAATTTTATTTTAATATTTTAACTTTTAAAAATATCAATATAAATATTAATATAATATTATTTTTTTATACTCTAACCAAACAAGTTATTATAACTCAAATGAATTCTCACCCTTGCAAGGGATAATCAAACAGATGGCAAGTTCGTTATAAATAAATTTGCTATGAACATTTCTTCCTGGATGGTTTTAGTAAAATAAAGAAAAATGATATAAAAAAATCTCTACGTCGACCTCTCTATCATTGTGGATTTACTCACAAAGCAAGCTCTCATTAAATGCCCACTCTCTATTATATCAATAGACCAACTTTTATTTAAAATATTATTTAACTTTTTTTCTTCTTCTCTATACATGCATATGGGGCGCCACTTATATATATATATTCCAATCATAAAGTCTTATAAATCATTTACGAAAAATTTATTTAGTTTTTGGGTCTGCTCTAACCTTGATGGGACGTGCGCCATGTTTCCCTATTAATTCCATAATCTCTTAATCTAGCACAAACTGTTTCATTTTGTATTTTCAATTATATATTCACGATTTTTATATGAATTTTATGTTGTGATCACGTGCCAATGGTTAGATATCATTTCTATGCACCGCAAGAAAATGTTGTGATTCATCATAGTTTTGCTTTTACTTTTGTATGGACTAGTTATATTATCTTCCCATTATTTTCTCTTTTGATAAGAATATTCTTATTTCAGTAATCAGTACAATAAGGAATAAACTATGTGGATGGATATGGAGAAACTAAGTTGGATGACACCCTGGTGATAATTTTATCAAATCACTAGTACTATTAATGTCACATCATGTCAGTAAAATCACTAGTTATTTGACTAAGGAATCAAGTTTGAAATGTGCAGCGCAAATAAAGTATATTTTGTAATAACAGAGTGTTCATTTGTATCGAATTTTTTTGTCGGTACTTCGAAATATCAATATCGAAATTGATTCGTATTACTTTTGATACCATAACACAAACATGACATAAAAACCTACTACATCCTTGGTGTACAATGTTCAAGTGACTATTAGCTAGCTCAAGTCTTAGAATGCTGTCGAGCGTGGCTCGACTGGCACGGACTTGCGCCTGGGGCGCAGGTCGAGGCTTCGATGCCTCCCGGTGGCAGCTAGCCGGGCGTCCCCATAGGGGGGGGGGCGACTTGTGGGGTTTGAGGGATCTCGAACCCTCGCCACCCGTGGTGCGGCGGGAGTCTAGGCCACTGGGCCACGTGACCCAAAAAAAAAAGTCTTAGAATGTTTATCTTAGGGAGTTGTTGAGTTTCAATCTCAAACGCCCTCGGCCCCTATGGCGGAGTGAGCATCACCGCCCTCTAGTGGCGCCCCCCTAGGGTTTAAACCCAGTGCGACCCGACAAGCCATGGAGGGCGATTGCTCAACGTGCAACCATTGTGCCATGACACAAAAAAATGCTTCTGATCCCAAACATCTAATTGATAAGGTCAATGTTTTGGTTAAAAGAGTAACCAAACGACAATCGTCACCTCACAGGACGATGAATCAAGAATGACAACGATCCCGGCCAGTCGCAGCGTGCCAATATACGGGCTCAAAATTTTGGCCAGCTAAAACAGTTGTTCACTGAGTCAAAGCGAGCTAAAGTGGATCAAATAGGTTTTAATCTTTCAAACATTACTCAGTTGAAAATATATTTCTAGCTCAATTTATTATTAATTTTATAGTATAATTTAAATAACTAAGTTTAATAAATTTAATAATAACATATTTATGGGATAAAAACTTTGGACCGAGCTGGGCCAAATGGGTCAAGCCACGTTAACATCTTGGGCCAGGCTAGTAATGTAATGCGGGGTTACTTGGGCCAGCCTATTTATATTTTGTAATGGGCCTTAGTTGGGCCATCTTTAGGTCGGCCCTGATTTTCTTACAATGAATGAAATCAACACATTAAGTTTAATTTATCTATGTGGCCATTCTATAAAAAACATACGCCAACTTCAGTGTCATATTGATTTTCCTAAGCAGGCGAATCAAAGGCATGCAATAATATTACACGAGATTCTTAGTCATGATCATACTCGCCCATATGTATCTATTTTTAATGCTTCTTTCTAGAAGTCTGTTAAAATATTAAATTGATAAATTATCAATGATTTCAGTTAATTGTTTTTTTTTGAGTTCTAGTCAAAAAGATTCTGAAGCATACATGTATATTTTTTTGAATTTTTTAAAATTTAATCGCTAAAAATGTATAATTAAATTTGTTAATCTAAAAAATTAATATCTGAACACATCATCTATGGCTATGGAAAAAAAAACATATGCCAATTTCATACCAGGTAGGGTATATGCTTGTTAGTGTTTAATATCCTATGAAGAAATGGGCGGAATTGGTGACTGGTGAGTGGTATATATGGATGTCCAGAAAATAAACTAATTTAATATCATATGCTCTCTGTTAAGTGGGAATAACTTTAATATGATGTTTGTCTACAAGAAAATAATACCATACACACAAGTATTGTATTATCAAACACTAACAATATAGTAAGTTTTAAATATTGCTCAGAACCAATATGGACACAGTAGTATTTCTCACCTATGATCAGCTATTAGAATCAATACCATCTCTGAATAAGGTACCTTTTAAAAAAAATAGTATGCATGTCGCCTTCTAACAGCGCATGTTATTCTTATAGTAAAATAAAGTGATTCTTACCGTACTTGGATCATATTATATATGTGCTGTCAGATCGTAATGAGGTGGTTGGTTGGATTGTAAATTAGATTTTTGTTATAATTTTACTTTTTATAACAAAACTTGTATAGAAAATGTTTGACAATCGTTATAATTTTATATTTTTAAAAAAATCTTGAACAGAAAGGGAGATGTCACCTCTTTCTTCTATCTTCTAATCTTCCACCTTGTTTAATCATGTATGGTGTCCACTCTTTAAATGTTGCTCAATTTGTTTAAGTGGACCAGGCTCTATTTGTGTTCCTTTATTTTTTCCTTTCTAAAACTTACTCTATGACTACATTGTTTCTGATCTTGTATTAAAAAATTTTAAAAATTTGGCGATTTTAGGCTGAGCAATCATCGTAATATACTTTTCTTTAAATCCTAAAATCCGTCGGTTCGGCGATAGTTGGTCTTCCTGCCACAGATACGAATGGAAGTCATATATGTGCAATGAATTTATTTGATGCAGGTTCAAAGCACATATGAAGAGACCCTTCAATTAAACAAGTGCTTGTAAATGGACATCGATTATTAACATGGGCCTTTGGCGGCTATGAGTAGCTGGTGGCATCCAGTTACATGTAGGGGTGCAAACGAGTCGAGCCGAGCCCAGCCGGGTAGTATGGTTGTAATGTTCGTTTTTTTTATATAGGTTAAAGATATTTTAAATTAAATTTTTTTAAGCGTTTTATTGTTATTTAAACCCTTCCTCATTTATCCTTTATTTTTATCCAATTTTCCCCCTCTCCGTACCCTAGTTTGATCGTCGCCGTCTTCCCCTCGCAAACTGCCTCCGCCTTCGCGAGCAGCGCCGTTCGGCCGCCTCGTTCCTCCCTCCCTCCGTCGCCGCTTTTCTCTCTCCGCGAGCGCCTCCACACGGTCACCGCAGTGCTACCATCGCCGACGTCAGCAGCGACGTCCGCCGCCTCGCGGCCGCCCTCGTCCGCGCGCGCACGCGCGGCACCGCCCCCGGTCAACGCGCCGCGCGACCGCCCCCGCCTCGCGCGGCCAGCCGCCGCCCGCGTGGCCAGCAGCGCCGCCCGGTCAACGCTCTCGCGCGGCCGCCCCGCCCTCGGCGCGCGCCGCCGCGGCCGCCCCCGCCTCAGCGCCGCCGTGCGCCCCTCCCGGCTGCCATACGCCGCCTTGGACCCGCCGTGCGCCGCCCCCTATCAGCCGCCGTAAGCCCCTCTCTCTCTCTCTCCTATCCTATCATCCTCTCTCTTTTATCTATTGCCCATATCATGATATTCTTCTCTTCAATTATTTTTCTAAAATTTTCCCTTGATACAACAGATTATTTTTCTTGTGTATACTCTTTTTCCAGCAACCTAAGTGGTGAGAATTAACCCTTTTCGATCGGTTCAAGCGGTGCATCGCGTTGTCAACATTCGATATCTTTTTCGGTCACCGAATTCCGATTTCTCCAAAGGCACGGTTTCCGGTAGGCACTCTTGACGTGTCTACTACCATTTAAATCATTTACTTTAAAAATCTCCATGACTTGTAGTAATTGGCCTATTCTATTAACCGGGTTGGTGTTACTTGTCGTGGTTAGATAGTACTTCCTCCTTTGTGCATGATTAAGGATCATGATATGGTGTTATATATATGTCGTTTATAACATGTTGATTGGTAGATCTTAGTCGATTACATCCATGTTCAGTTAGTACTCTTTGTTACCCTTTTTAAACTACTCTCCTTGTACAGGTGGTGTTATGTTAACCTTATTAGTTAATGTATTTTATAGAATTATTAAATCTGATTTTTGGTTATGTTATGACCATTTAACCAAGAGATAAATCTGATTGGGTTGTTACAATATGTTTGGTTGAGTGTTTGATGTAGTATTCATGTTGGTCTTCAGTTATGCTTGTCATTTCATGGTTCTAGTATCATAAACCGGTTACTTAGATATTGTTGTTCATATCAATTGCATTGGTAGCATGTTGGGCATAGTATGATATGGTATGTCATCTCTTGCATATTTTTGGTTATGGCATGGCATAATTAGATGGATGCATGATGCATTAATGACGGTGAATGGAAACTGAGCTACACCAGACTAGTTAGTCGTGACTCGAGGGCAGCGAGGGGTTAGAACCGTCTGGTGCATCCTTCGATCCCAGACCCCGCGGGCATCCTAAGTGTCACCACTGCCTAGGTGCACTATGGGATTTCGATTAGTATATGGTACTTATATATGATAGATCTGGTGGTAGCTAGTTGAGGTGGCAAGACGACGCTTTCCTTGCCAATATGAAAGGATGTAATTTCTTTTGTAAAGGGTAGGTGCATGTTTGCATTGTATGGCATAGTTGGTTTGGTGAGGTAGTTTATTTTTGTCATTTACCACTTTGTGTTGCATAGGGTATGTTTGAATGTCTCATTTATATGGGCCAGAGTGTCCAAAAAAAAAATGTCTCATTTATAGTATATTGTCTGTGGAGCATTTACTAGATGTCTATGCATGTAGGCGTCTATGTTTATTCAGTCTTTTTAGAACATATCAAAATGCATATAGGTGCTGGTCATCATGGGCATAAGGCTGGTTGGTGGTGTAAAAGATGTGATTTAAGTCAATCATTAATATATTGACTAGTTTTACTTATATACCTACAAAGGGTGCAGGTCTGGGTATTTATTTAAATATCATTTTAGGGCCTTTTGGCTATCCGATCTGGCGGATGATGGAGTGCCTACTGAGTCATTTTATATGACTCACCCCGTGGTTTAATTATTTCAACAGGTCTTGAGGAGGAGGAGAATCCTGAAGCGGTCTTGGAAGAGACGCCATTGGTGGAGCAGGATTACACCGACCTTGGAGATGCTTGATATTCGTGTTCTCGGTCTTTGAGATGATTGCTTAGTTGCTATAACATTTATTTTTCAGCACCTTATGATGTCTCATTGGAGTTGTTTAGATTGTTTAATTCTGGACCTTTAATTATGTTATGTTGTTTTTATTTGATCATGGAGTTGTGAACGGTTTAGTAGGTGATTTGATGTTGATCTAGCTTTGCTTTTTGGATGATGGGTGTGATGTTGGACCAGTTATGTTAATTTTGATTGTGTCAAGTGATTGTGTTTTTGTTGCCAAACCTCCTTAATTTCTGGGTTTTATCCCGCTGTCATAATCCGGAGAAAAAAAAAAGATTTTCGCTGCGTTTTTCCGGGTCGTGACAATGGTGTTCAAGCTGGACTCGTTTATTTTACACGAGTTCGAATTCGAGCTCAAGTTTTAACGAGTACGTTAAATCTGTGTTCAAGCTTGGTTCGTTTATTAATCGAGCCGAGTCGTGCTCAAACTCGAGTAGTAGCTAGATTAAAATTCAATTCACATTCAAGCTTAAGTTGTATACAAACTCATTTTTAAAACTCAAAATCAATGAAAAATCATTTGTTAAACTCTAGATTTAGCTCATTTATGAAACTCAACCTAAGTTTAAACTTTTTTTAAATTATTTAATATATTTAAGTGACAATATATAATTATTAATACTCATAAATTAATTTTTAAAAATAAATATATAATATAATATTTAATCGAGCTACTCGCGAGTTTATTGAGCCGAGCAGGAGTATGTTTAAGCTCGGCTCGTTTAATGAGTCGAGCTTTATTTTTTGTTCAAGCTTGTTCATTTAACATAATAAACGAGTTGAGTCGAGTTTTTATCGAACCGAGCTTCGAGCTACTTGTCGATTGTATTGGTTCGTTTGCACCCCTAGTTATAGTTACATGGAGACACCAGACAAGCTCCCAATCACAGAAGTGTTGAGCTTCTAAGAGGGCATGCGAAAACTTGCCTCCTCATGCACTTTTGTGACATCCTCCAAAAGGGTCTGTATTTGGTGTTTGTGGTGTCTAGAGAAGTCTCAGGTCCATTCTTTTCCATCGAGGTAGTCCATTTCAATGGATCAAAAGATGACTAGATCACTCCCCATTTCTTTAAATATTGATAGCAGTTTGTGGGAGCATCCATATGCTTCCATTTCATACAAGGTTGCCCACCTTTCAACCGTCTTTCTCTACCCTGTTGTCAAATCAGATTTAATTGATTGCGGAAGACAACTCGTAAAGCACACTTGAAATTAAGGGTAGACATTAAGGATCTATATGATTGTCCAAAGCCTTTAGATATGTAATTCAAGAGGCCGGTTTTGGGATTGTTTTATAAACACATCGGATTAACAATATACATATATAGGTGCACTTAACTGTAAGGCCGGTTCTCGGTCCTTCTATATATTACCATACTTTGGACAAGAACCAGCTTAGGAATAGAGGGATTTATCAAATAATGTGCGTAAGCTTGTCTTCTTGTTTTTGTGCCTTCCTCAGCCACCATGTGTTGTGCTCAATTGGTTTCATACTAGTCTCTGGCATTATCAGCAACATGGATGTTTCTTGTTCTGTGAGGGTGACCACTGCAGATGATTCCAAGCAGCTCAGATGGATAGATCTCAGCACTACTTTAAGACTAGATCCCACATTGTATTCAAGAACTCCTGCTAGCACATAGCCTTTTTACGACTATGGGCATGGGCAAAATTGAGCTTTTCTTTGTATTATAACTAGTTTTTCAAATTTGTTCTTCATCCACAGGGATTGGGTCGACTCTACAGAGGTATACTGGTTTCTTCCAATTGAGAGATCACTTAAAGTTGTGGATGGAAATTGAAGCTTGAAAGTTTGTGGTACAAGTGCTTTGTGGTCCTGCTCCTGCCATTGGGATGAAAGGTGTTGTCAAATGCTCAGTGGTCCTTGTATTAAAAAGTCAAGGAGGTTCAGCTGCCCTTGACATTATCACTTTAAATAAAGAGGGTCCTCCATTAAAGTCTGCCTTTCTGCTCCAAGTCATCTTCCTTTTCACACGAGCCTCATGGTCATCTCAAGATGGGAAGTAATGTTTAGTTGGTTAAAACTTGAAGCTTTCTTCAGGTGGTAATCCACGTCGGGTCTTCTAATCTTTGAGCGGAATTGAATACTTTCAGCAAGATCAGTTCGTGATACAAACATCATCTGTTGCTGTCATAAATTTTGATTGACCCAAAGAAGAGATGCTATTCACTTTTTACAATCTTTAAGTTAAATATAGTTACTATTGTATGCATGTGCTACCGTCTTGATTGAACTAGCTAGGGTGGTACAATCCAAATATACCCTCTCTCTCTCTATCTATATATATATCTATATACGTAATGAGAAAAGATCTGTTGTCGATTGAAGTGAATATTCTCACAAAGAGATGAAAATTTATAAATATAATAAATATTGTGAATCCCTTCACACGATCCATCTCTTTCTTTTGTTATGCATCCATGCAAATAGCCACGGGCTGAGAGACAGGATTGATTCGTCACCGGCATCCCAAACAGTGTTCATATGCCTTTATCAAGTATGCTCTCATTTCCACTCTCTCTTACTGTGCATGAGGGAGGGAGGGAGAGATGGTAATTGAGCGAAAGATGCCAACTACAAGGCCGTTCACGTGCTTCATATAGATATCTAGAAGTCTAGAACAAGACTGATCTTTTACGGCCTGTTTGATATCATAAAATTTTGGGGATAAACTTGGGTTATCCCCTAAATTTAGGAGATAACTCAAGTTTATCCTTAAGTTATCCTCGTACCAAACAACACCTTAATTACAGGCGATACACCCAGTCCAGATGAATGGTTCATAGTCATCATGTATATATGGCTGTGGTTTATATACATATGCTCTCTCTCTCTCTATATATATATATCTAGCTATCTATGCATACAGGTGTATATATATATATATATCGGTTTCTTATTACCCGCAGGGGTCTTCATGTAAGTGAATCAGAATAACTTATCCTTGAGATCGATACCAAAAGAGAGTGCAGATGCCGTCCATGTCCTTGTTTATGTCATTCTGGATCGATGCCAAAGAGAGTGGTGTTGCCGTCCTTGTCCTTGTTTATATCCTCTCATATTCTTGACTTTCGCTGCATTTCTCCTTCGAGACTAGAAAGTAGAAACAATATTGGCTTCTATATCGTTATGTATAGAACATTATTAATATACTATGTTCATTAGCTAGGTAGGCTAATAACTGTATTACATTTACTAATCAAATATTTGAGGTTTGAACAAAGAAACGATCATATGTACAATATTTGTTCTTTCTCTCACTGTCTCTCTCATGTGGTGTTTGCTTTATATTTAATCTGAACTCCTAATTGCATATCTAAATTATCTTAACTTGTGATGTAAATTATTTAATCGTATAAAAACCTTTATATACTAATTAATAATACCACTTATTTTTAACATGTTTATTAAGATATAAATGATATATTAAGAGGTTAATTAAAACATAAAATCAAACTATCTAAATCAACTATGACAAACATCATAGATGAGAGATGTGTTAAGTGTTAATAATTAAGTCCAATCAAATGGCAGCCTCAGTCTGGAGGAGGTGACGTCTCAATGTCTCCCAAGCTAATTAGTTAGAGAAAATACTTTCAACACAAGCATAATTAAATAAATAGAGACCTATAAATACAATAAATATTACCATGCCCATCCGCTAGCATACTTTTGGAGTATACTGTCATTTTCTCTCTAACCAGCCGCTACCCCACTGCTAGCTTTGCATTCCCATGCCCATCCCTCCTCCATTCATCAGTCTCTCTTACTGTTCATGAGGAAAAGATGAGAGAGAGAGAGAGAGAGAGAGAGAGAGAGAGAGAAGAGAAGAGAACCCCCATCTCTGGTATCAATTAATCTGTGTCTAGAAGAGATGTGGTGATTGAGAGAGAGATAACAAATACATGCCTGCCCGTCATCATATATATATGATAGATAGATGTCTAGAACAATGCTCTTGTGCTGTTCCTATCTCTTGCAACCGACACACCCAGATGAATACTTCAGTTCCCGTCTCTCTCTCTCTCTCTCTCAGAGTGAACAGACGTCAAGCTGCATGCCTGTCTGTTTATATATTACCTGCACGGATCTTCATCTACTTTGCTTGACTTGTTCTTATCGATCATTAATTAATTTCTGATAAGTGAAAATAAATATATCTATATATGCCCACCGTTTGTCAAGTGAATCGGAAAAATTTATACTCGAGGACGATGCCAAGAAAACCCATATATATATAGTGTAGAGTGCAGAAGCAATCCTTATCCTTGTTCATATCCTTTCATATTCTTGGCTTCCTTTTTTTAGGTTAGCTGTGTGTTTCTCCTGCTAGAGAAAATTTCTTCCAACCCAGAAACAAAAATATTTGGATTATTTTTTATGCAGCATATTTATTGTGCAAGCGGATCCTATATCTTTTGTATAGCTTTTTAGTTCTCCTTTCTTCTTGCTCATACACATATTTCCATGGAAGGAAAGCTCCAACCCTGCACCGAAGAAAGATAAAATTTCATCACCAAGAGTCTCGATGGTCATCCACTGATGCATTCAAAATAAATGCTTATGATCAAATGAAAATATTAAGATAGATATGTGCTTATTTTAGATCAGAAGAATACATAATGAATATATTATAGAAGAAATATGAAACTATACATACACACATACACTAGGGGAAGTATATATAATATCTATGCGTATGTGCACTGGGACTAGGAGAAACTACGCCTGCACATGTGAGAATGGGTAGTTTTATCCTCGAATAATCTGGTTAATTAGAGTAGGAGAGCAACATATCATATGTTAGGGAAAAGATTGAAGACCATGTATATGGGAAAAGCTAGACTTTCAGAAGTCGGAGAGACATATCACCATCTGCACAAAAGGTCAGGGCATATTGGGCCGCCCTAATCGAGGTCTAGATTATTTGGGCTCCAAACCTTGTTGGGTCTTTATCTTGAAGCCCACTAAAAAGAGAGTAGGCAATAATATATACACACATTACTTATTCTGCATAATAATAATAATATACAGCCTCTTTCATAAGAAGGATAAATTGATCGATGTGCTACTCTCTTAGCTAAAATGGTAATGGGGTGTTTGGTTGCACAATAAGTACTAATTAATATATACTTTCACAATAAAAAGTTATATTAAAATAAGGTCTAATCAAACTATCCAATGAGGTAACATTATTATGCTTGGGGAGATGTGTGATAACGAAAAAAGAGAGTGAGTCCATCAATGTATGACTAAAGAGGCTAGTGGGAGAACCACAAGATAAAAAAAGGAGGTCTCATCTTTCTTTTCTTTTTTTTTGGGTCCAAGAAAGAATTCTCTTTCAAAACATAAATTTATGGTAAATGTCAAACATCTCTTTAAACAAGTTTTGTTACCAAACACCAGGATAAACCTCAACATGGTGCGGCTGTGTGAAAGGGCAGAAATGCCCAAGGGAGGAGGGAGTGGCATTCTGAACTGATCAGGACGTGGTAGGTCTCGTGGAACTGGAAGGAGGCCAATTCTATCACGACACCCCCCCTTGATTAGTTTACTCGTTTCACAAGCATAGGGAGGTCCCTTCTTCTGCAGGAGCATGTGCCTATACCGGGCGTCGTCGCCCTCTAACAGAGACAAAAAAAAAAGTGAAGAAGCGACGGGTCTTATCTTATACAAGAAGGTGCATGTCGGACGCATATGATAAATGGGCATGTCGTATGTCACGGAGGTGGGAAGAAGGGTATTCTAGCGCGCAGACACACACAGAGAGAGAGAGAGAGAGAGAGAGAGAGAGAGAGAGAGAGAGAGAGGAACAGCAATAAATGGCAGGTCAGGAAAATGTAGAGGGGCTTTACTAGGGAGAGACAGCCTTTCTGTTCAATTTATTGAGTCTTGCAACTCAAACTTGGGGAAAGGAGTGAATTAGGCTGCTCCGTAAGTCACATGGAGGTCAATTTTGTTTTTAACTGGATTTTAGTCGTCACTTAAACCACAAATATGGAGTGCTTGTGTTTGAGATATATACATCCGATCATGAGTTTTTGGTATTATGTTAAATTCATTAGTCTAATAATTTTTGAGTGGAGGGAGGGGAGGCAAAGTTAGTGCAGGATAGATTGGTAAAAACTTAGGGCAGAAAATAGTGTGGTAGAGGTGAGATTTGAGGATATCTAAGAGAGGATAGTGGAGGCAACGTAATATGCCCCTTTCCCATCATAATGCCATACTGTTGTCTACCACTTTTCTGTCAAGAAAACTTACAAGGCACCCTTTTCAGTTTTCTCTCATCCTCCTTTCATTTCACATCCAATCATAGTGCAATGGATTGCAAAATCATTTCCCCTCCCAACTTTTTCTCTCTCCAGGAGACATACACATAGGCAAGTCCTTTTCCTACTCCTTCTGAGAAAGAACTCTGCCAACCTCTGCCAACCTCTGCCAACTGCATTAACTCTCTCTCTCTCTCTGAGAGATCAAGTGGGTAAAGAGATGTTTCTTCTTTTCTTTCTTGTTACCTTTATAATTTTTTCATGTTGGGTCTGAACGTACACAGGTTGGCTTTCCATTCTGTAGGCACATCACTGAAGGGGTCTAGTGGGATTATTCCAGCAGAAATCTTTTCTTTGAAATGCAATAAAATCCAAAGGAATTTCAAAGAGGATCTTTTGAACTCTTTGTTTTTTTAAAGAAAATAAATAAAATAAAATAAGATGGGTAAGACTTATGGGGGTGTTTGGTTGGGTGATAAATTAGGTTTTTGTTACAAGTTTTGGTTTTTGTAACGAGATTTGTTAAAATGAGGTGTTTGATGACCATTAAAATTTTATTTAAAAATATTTATTGGATGACAAAGTGAGACTCTTTTTTATCTAGTGGCCCTCCATCTCTTTTAGTCATACATGATTCCCACTCTTTTTTTATTATCACATCTCTCCAAACACGATAATTTTATGTTATTGGTTAGTTTATACTTTATTTCAATTTAACTTTTTTTATCACGAAGAAATGTAAAATTTTTTATGCAACCGAAACCTGTTGTGCTGATGTACATCAATGTGCGTACAACAAAATCTTCACTTTTCCTTCTCCTTGCTTTGGCAAAATAATTGACGCCAGCCTCAAAACCATTCCTCTGTTTTCCCATCTCTTTTGGCTTCTTCTTTCTAGCAATTTTCACTTCTTCATCTCTAGCCTTCGTTTGCCTCCACCTATGAAGTCTTGATCTTTGAGAGAGTCCTAACTCTCACCAACCCATCTTTGTGTACCTAAAAGATATCTCCCATTGTCTTGCAAAACCCCTCTTCCTAATTCTCATTTATTCTTCGAGGTCAATCTTAGTCTTAAAACCCCAACTATACTATTTTGTCTCCCTGGCTTGTGTCCTATTTGTCTATGGAAGCTGACAAGTCTATGGGAGCTAATTGGAGGCCGATGCTTTCCTTACACCTCAACACGGTGCCTAGAGGCATTATTCACCACCTGAAGACTTAATACATGTTGCAATTTTTACGACATTGAATCATAAAGATAGTTTCTGATCGAGGAGCTAGGGAAGAAGATCCATTGTAATTCTCCACTCTCTTTAAAGATTCTCTCCCATTCTGATGCCCTACCTATATGTATATATAATCATTTCACTTTTTGTGCACTATGGTGGGGTGCTCGACTTATCTAACTTGTGCATATCTCTCTTTCCTCCCGGCCGCCGTCTCTCTCGGCGGAACCCTTGGCGGTCTCGCCGGAACTCTCGGCGGGCTCGTCGGTCGATCGACGGTCTGGCCGGCTCCCTCGCCTTTCTTGGCGGTCCCACCCTTCTGTCTCCCTCCAGGTCCGGCGTTCTCTTCTTGCCCCTCTGGCTCCCCCTTCCCCTTCTAGCCGTTCTGCCCTACTGTGCCTTATTTCCTTTCCAACTCGCCTCCCCCCCCTCCCGGCTTGGCCAGCCTCCCCGCACGGCCCCCATCCGGATCCCCCTCCCATTCCATCTAGCCCAGCCCCCTCCCGGCTACACCCCCGGTTTCCCCTTGCCCTTCCCGCACTCCGACTTCCCTTCCCCGCCCGGTCCCTCCGGCTCCCCCTCCCCTTTCTCGGGCAGCCCACCCCCTCCGGCCTTCCTTCCCCCGGTCGACCCCTCCGGGTATCCCTCCCCTCTAGCATACCCCCTTCCCGCCCAGCCCAACACCCCCTTGGGTAGCCCATCCCCCTATCCGTCCCTGCTAACCAACCCCCCCCACTCGCTGCATCCAATCTGTTCAGTGGTAGTTTCGCCCAACTCAGTTGTGGCTGAGCTTGGCCGAAGCTCCGGCGGTTGAGACCGGTGACTCCTAGTTAGGCGGATTTTCTAGGCGGAACGTCTGCTTGGCGGGTCCTTCGCGCGCTGCTCGTTCATCTGCCGCTCCTCCCTTGCTCGCGGAGTCCACCGTGCAGCGGAAGCTTCGGCAGTCCCGAAGCCGCTCGTCGTTCCTTCCGGCAGAAAACTTCGCTCAGTGGCACTTAGTCGGCAGTTTTTGTGCTCAGCAGCACTCTCGTTCAACACCCTCGTCGCCTCAGAGGTCTTGCTGTGAAGCTCTTTTTTTGTTATTTTGTAGTCGTTTTTACTTTGGGAGGGAGGAATGTTCCTCCCTCCCATACTCCCTTTCCAGTGTTTCGTCTAAATTTATTTTTAGGCTTTTTGTCTCTTTTTGTTGCACTGGTAATGCGGAGTCCGGCTTATTTATGTTGCTTTGTTTTATTAGTTTCTTTACGTTTGTTTGTAGTCGTAGGGTCGAGTTCCATTATATTCTCTTTTCTGGTTATCTTCGTAGTCACTTCTTTTATTTCGAGATCGATAGTCTGGGCGATATCCACACCTTTCTGGTGTGATCTTCCGATCTCGAGGCGCTTATCAAACTCCTTTGATGGAGTCATTTTACCTGCTGTTCGACCTTATGTGCACGCTTTTGTGCTGGTCGGTTTGTGGCTATGGTCGAGTCACTTTGAAAAGTTTCGTTCTATTGGAACTCGTATTTTCTCTATTTTGTTCGTGTGGTCTTCTAGTTTGAGTCTTGTGTTGTATTGTTATCTTTGTACTCCTTTGTGTTATCATTGAATTAGGGATATTGTTGTTGTTCAAAAAAAAAAAAAGACTTATCTAACTTGTTTCTTTTATTTATTATTTAATGTACTCTTTTGTCTTTACGTCTTCTCACATCATCTCCATAGTCATGATCTTATTAGTGAGACCGTCAATTTGGGCAATATCCACACCTACAATGTATGATTATCTAGTTTCATGGTAACTGTCGAACTCTACAAATTAAGAGAATTTAAATATCTGCTAATCGACTATCAAAGCACCTCATTGTGCAAGTCTACCCAGTAATGTTACCATGTTCAATTGTGTTGGAGAAGAAGACTTTGAGCACCGTTGAGGTTAAATTTGTTTTTGTACTTGCTGATCTTTATATAGTGTGTTTTTCATATATGCATGGAAGTATTTCATATGTACATCTGTTTGGTTTGAGTTTATTTGTCCACGTATTTGTATGTTCGTTACAAAGTCCTTGTTTGAGAGTTTCAGTCATGCTCTCATATCTATAATCTCAAAGATGTATCATTTTAGTTTAGTAGTAGGAAGGAGGAGTCGGATATTATTTGTCCAAGAAAAGAAGGAAACCAAACACCCCACTAGATACGGTCTCTTGGCTGTCTCTAAAAGACCGAAAATGGTGAGACGTGAAGGGAAAGCTTCTTTATATTCTCTTGCCACTTATTTGATTCATCTTATTTCTTCCCTTTCATTTCATTCTAGCAAACATCTCCACCATCACCTTTACTCTTATCCCCTTCTTGCTATTCTTTTGAAAGGACAGGGATTTGGTCGCATATATTCTAGGTCGAATCAAAGGTAACTCAACGGCTTGGGTGCCCCCACGAAGCACACCTAGCAATATTTATCATCTTATTAATCCTTTGGAGTGAATCTTATCTAACAGGAAAACAAACATGGTGAAACGTCCCACATACACCAATTAATATTCTCGTGTGTATCAAACTGTGTGTACGTATTTGTGTAGATAATAGAGAGTATTTTACATTCGTTGCTTTCGATAATCTTTTTTCACTTCATAAAATTATTAATTACATCTCTTATAAACAATCACGAGAGATATCTCAACAAGTAGTCTCGTCATATTTTTGTAGATTTATAATAGAGAGAGTTTTCTCCAAGGAAGGAATGACTAAGAGATGATCCACGCTCTCCTCTCTCTCTCTCTCTCTCTATATATATATATATGTATATATATATCGTATTGATTTTATATATTGACCTCCCCTTTTTCCTTTGTAACTACTTCATAGAAACTTAGATCTTCTAAATAGCTAGTTAGTACCCTGAGCTCTTGTATTGGGAAATGATTTCCTCTGTGGTGCTGGATATATATAGGGTAATAATTTGACTAAAGGCAAGGAACAATGAGAAATAAAGATATGCATAAAATGGTCCAACCCACAGAACTATAAACTTCTATTCTAGCGACATCCACTGACCCAGAGTACCACAGGTTTTAAGAAAGGGTTCTATGGTGTTCCTGGCCTTAAGGCTAGAGTAAGGATAGAGAGAGGATATATACTTTCAATGAGATGGAAACATTTGGAGAGGGAGATGCCATCTTATGTAACCAAAAGAACGCAACTGATTATCTAGCTATTACTTCACAACATTCCTAGCTTTCTAAGTACATCGTATTGATTTTTATGTCAGCCACCGTTAGCAGTGTAAGTCTCAATACATAGATATGGGTGTTCATTCACTCTTCAGAGACAACTCCCTACAACTGGTAGCAGAAGGGAAAGAACTAGAGAAATAAATAGGGCTGTCTGTCACACGAGCAGTCTTGTGCATAGCTCAAGTGTTGACTACAGAAAATTAAGAAGGGTATGGGAAGATGTAGAGCAGCCTATCAAGTGGGTGGTGGTGGTGGTGGGGGGGGGGGTCATGGGAATTGAAGAACAACAAAGTGTGAGTGCATGACATGTGAGTATTCATTTATGAAATAATTGTTTCCTTCTGTCAAAGAGAGGACATGCATGCATGACTCATTCATTTCTCTTCCCATTTAAAATTGTGCCTGACAGTCTCATCTGCATTCATTTCTCCACCTCATGCTAGGTACTTTCCTTTCCTTAGGGAGAGCTTTTGACATGTACCCTTGTTAGCATTCTAATTGTATGTCACTGTACGTTGAAGAATTGTCCTTCTTGGAACTGAAATACCATTCTTCATTGTAAGGCATTTCTATGGCTAACTCCTAGAAGTTCCATGCTAAAGATTTATTGAGCATGTTTGTATCCATGGAATAACATAGTGGACACCAACATTTTTAATTGTTGAGGGAAGGTACACACATGACTACTGAAAATTTTTCTTCACCAAATTATCTGGCCGTTCATTCTCCTTTTTTTCTTAATCGTTTCATCTATTTCTATTCACGGGGCCTTCTTACTCTCATTACCTTGCGGGGCTTTACAGCCTGTTGGACAACAATGTTAAGACACCTCTCTCAGTTATCAAATTTTAAATAAATATCGATATAAATCATCACAATTCACAAAGTGTTTGTCTCCTTTAACGCTAATCAAACTGTTTAACACATAGCCAGGGCTGCAAACGGGTCTAGAGGATTTGTGGGTGTGAATCTGATTCTGATTAAAGCAGAATGATGTTGTTTTGATTTAGCTTTCAGTTACTGCTCTGAAACAGGAGCAATTTGACAATCTTTAAAATATTTATTTTATATTATGTTATTAAAAATATAATTTAATATAATACCTCTAAATTTTTACTTTCTACTTTTATCATTTATATAACATATTTTTTAAAGATATATTTTAAACTTCCTTTTAACGGCAACCAAACATCTCGTTCTGCCCGTTGATGACGCAGGACCTCTCTCTCTCAATCAAATCATATTTTTTTTGATTAGGATTACTCATATTCTTAATAATTTCTTGTTAAAAAACTTCTCCAAAGAAAAAAAATATTTTGAAATGCAGCCAAACACCTTAAGAAAATGTCCCACTTTTCTACGCCTGTATCATCAAACATAGCCCTCAAACACATCTTTTCAGGTGGACGCAAACATGCAACTTTTTATTGGAAGGGAAAACAAATAACAAGTATATATCTATGCCTATGACAAGTTAGGTGTGGCTGGAGGAATAAAAATATGTAACAAAAAAATTTCACCTCATAATCTGAGTTTTTGACATATGAATAATTTTTTTGTGATAAAACCAAATAAAAAAGATGTTTGGCCATCATAATAAATTGTACATTTTTATAGAGAATTTCTTCTTGGACAAAAAAGTATGACTTTCTTTTTTCCCCTCTGTGGTCCCATATGGTTTTTTACTTATACATGGTTCTCTACCTTTTTGTTGTCATTTCCCACCAAATATCATAGTTTTATGTCTTTACTCATTTTAGATTTTATTCTAATATAAAATTTAATAATGCAAGTATATAAAATATTGTGCAACCGAGCTCCCTATTTGTGAGCTTCAACGGATTTCCTTGTTGTCATGATCTGTCATTTTAGTTGTGACATCTATAACATGGTTTTTCTCTTTTTATTTTGCTAAAGTCAAAAGGTACTAGCTAGAATGCATATTCTCTAACCACATCAAAGTAATCTAATGAGATAATTTTTGGTTGTAAAATTATCTTTTATATAGTTTTATGATAACATTAATGTTTGTAAAGTGTCAATTTAAGAAACAAATATATAATACATAAACAATATTCAAATGATTATAATTTTCAAAATATCTAAAAGAATGCCATCAGAACAAAGTAATAATCAATTATTGTTTTTTGATATTCTATATCGCATTGATAAACAAAGTTTGGTTAGTATTTCAGAGTTTAAACGAGTAAATTTCTATTGTAATAATGTTTAAGTCTAAATAATGCATTTGACACGTGTAATCACGTGATTAATTCGTTTTTTATTTAAATAAATGTATTACATTGAAACAAATTCGATACATTTAGTAAAAAAATGATTTGAAAGGAAAAGTAAAAGCCAGCATATGCCCATTTGAAGGAGAAAAAATGCAATATAAACATTCTCTTTTTGTATGCATAGATTATTTATAGTTTTTTTCTCTTTCTCATTTTTTGTTTGAAAAAAAAAAACAAAAGAAGGTGAGGGGGTCACAAAAAATAAAGGTCTTTCATCTTTTTTTAATCCAAGAAGAAGCCTTCTTTAAGATTAAAATTTTAATTTTTTATATATTTAAAAACTAAATAATTAAGGAGCCTTGAATATCGAGAATCTGAACTTCATAACTAGCATCAGGAAGGTTGTCTATTAATATTTTTCCCATGAAACCTTCTTTTAACTAAGATCCAAAATATCTGAGGTCCACCAGAGTAATAAATTTAATTCAACAAAATTAGTGAATGTGGATGTCATATGTTTTGAGTTTAAATTTGAAAAGTTAATTTTCTCCAAATGAGGGAATCTTTAGCATGCAATGGGTGTGGCTCTCACTGTACTGCAGTGTATTGTGTATAGGGAAGGGTGTTAATTTCATTAACTATTATCTAACTTGTTGTATCTAAATACATTAAATTAGGCTTGAAAGAAAAATGCGAAGATGAAAGGGTTTATTTAAAAAAATTTAGTAAATTAAATATTAGATCTGTGAGAAAAATATATGAATTCAAAACAAATCATTCAAGGCCATCTCTTGATTCACAAAGGACCAAACGAGTATAAGATCTTTGCCCTCACATCTCTCCATTTAGCCAACAAGGATCCTAAACTCGAGCCTAGCTAGGATGTCCTCCCCCACGGAGTTGACGGGGAAGGCATAGATCATTTTTTTTTTTTTTTTGAGTATGAGAGGGATCACGACTCAGTCTTCTCATGGTGACTCAAGTTCTTTAAACTATTATAATTATAAATATGTCTTCCTTAATAATACTGATGAGCTCTATCTGAATAATACCAAGACTATTATTTTAATGCGGTGATCTCTGACCGGATAAGTCCAACATTAAAATGTCCTTGAGAAAGAGACCCGCCCTGGCATTTTTCAGGTACCTTGTGTAGGCATCATGTGAGGTAGATCCCTTTCACACCCCCAACAGAATAACAGACAGCCGAGTAATATTAGAATATTTAAACATCTCAAATTTTATTTTTTTTGTGCAAAGTTTGATTACATTGAAAAAAAAGATTGGCGATTCACATGACTTCTAGCCAGTGTTATTCCCCACTAATCAAAGATCCAGGTCAGATTGGCCCACTCTTATAAAAGAAATCTTCTCAAAATTAAGCTGCTAGCTAGCTAGAGGCTCTATCAGCTGGGTGCAAACTAGTTGATTCATTTGATAAGTGGCTCCAAACTGTACTCCTGTAAAAGTTCATCTTCACTTATTTATTATGTTAAATGAGTAAATTTTAATAAGTTAACACTTGTAAATAAGTCAAGTTTGTGCAGACTCTACTTGACCCGATGTGAGAAACTCATTTAAATATTTGATTAATTACTTTTTATAAAAAATAAATTAGAAGCACTTGAGTGGCACAATGTTAATTTAATATATCAAATGAGGTAAAATTGAGCTTCATAAAAAACTTAAATTTAAAGTTCATTTGGTTCAAACACAACTCAACCTTTGGTAATTTCATAAATCAAATTAAATTTTATAGATGAGTTCAGGCCATAAACTCGAACTCAAGATATATAAAACCAAGTTTATATTTAAATTCGCGTTCCATCAAGCTAATGAACATCATTTATGCTTCTTAATGAGTGAGACTCTAGGTCGACACAAATCTAGTGTACTCCTCTAATATCGGGCCGACTGCTCAAATGTAAATAAATGACCCAAATTTAGGCAGCACAATACTTAATCTGCTATATCATATACCCCTAGATATGTACGTGTGTGTGTGTATGCACACAATATACATGCATATATACATGGACGACCTTGTGGGTGTTACCCTTAATTACCTAGCTAGCTAGTTATTGCGGGGCCAGATCACTGTTCAGCACACAGTACCACATAATGAGTTAATTTGCATTGATCAGTCCTGATCAGACCAACAATATTAATTATAAGAAGTTGTCGGACGATCTGATCACCCATCAGCAGGCAGTGGCCTTTCAAATCTCGTCGCAGTCATATATACATACAATGCGCAATGTATGGTGTTAATTAGAGGGGGGGGGGGGGTTGTTCTATTTTGCAGTATAAATGTCTCAATTGCTTGGGCCGGGACTCTTGTATATCAAGCTAAGTACTTAATCAAATCAGTACTTATTCAAAAAAATGGATTCGGATCGGTTTTTGTTTGGTTAACTAATTAATTTATAAAGGGGCATGAAAGTTAAACAAAGTAGGGGAACCATGCATATATAAGATTAAGACCGTTTTACACAACCATGCATGCATATATAACATGTTCTTGTTCTGATTTTTCACCTCTATTTTTCCCTCGTGTAATTCGAAACACAACAACCATTGATTATTTCAAAATATACAACATTAATTTGTTTGTTGCAACGTAGTGGAATAACCGTACGACTCCGACGAACCGAGTCGTACCCCGGATATCGACCTGTGAATTGAGATAGAAGAAAGAACGAACAATAACAGCACAAAGACAGAGATTTAACGTGGTTCGGCAAGACGATATGCCTTCCTACGTCCACGGGCGGCAACGATCGGAAACTCCACTAAATAAAAGGAGAAAATACAATGAGTAGAACTCTCTCTCTCTAGAAGAACAAATCTTCTATCTAAACTCTCAAACAAACAAGGACAAGCTCTCTCCCTCTCTACGTAGCTGGTGCTCTTCACATAGGCTTCGGTAGTTGGAATGGAGAAAGGGTTGCCTCCCTTTTATAGGCGTGCAAACAAGAACTCCACGTCCCCACGTCTCCTACCGTGCATATCTGAGAGAAGGATGATCCGCGCGGTATCCTCGCATGGATGAAGTCCCACGTACGCACGTCTTCGCCGACCCTCATGCGGATGAATCCCATGCAACGGCTTCACGGGGAAGAGACGTCCCGAACAAGGGCACGTCGTTGTTCAGCCGCGCGAGACACACGCGGGGATCAACTTCCATGCACGCACGTCTCATTGAAGGCGAGACGTCTTCTAACAAATTCTCCTCTCGGCTCGTCTTCACAAGCCACAACATTCAGTGTCAAGCTTCACATGCCATCGTAGTATCCGCCGGTGCCTCGTTGGGCACAACTCAAATCTTCTGTAAGCCAATCAAGTCTAGGCAATGCCTAAACTTGTTCGTTGGAATAGGCTTCGTCAGCATATCTGCCGGGTTCTCCGTTGTATGCACCTTTTTCACAATAATAGCACCCTGTGAAATCACATCACGAACAAAATGATACCTGACATCAATATGTTTGGTCCCCTCGTGATACATCTGATTTTTGGTAAGATGTATAGCACTTTGACTATCACTGTACACCGGAATTGCATCCTGTACTTGACCCAAGTCATTGACCAATCCTCTTAGCCATATAACTTCTTTTACTCCCTCTGCTGTTGCCATGTATTCAGCTTCTGTCGTTGATAATGCCACAGTAGACTGCAAGACAGCTTTCCAGCTAATAGCACAACTAGAGAAAGTAAAGACATAACCTGTCAGGGATCTCCTCTTGTCCTGATCACCAGCATAATCAGAATCTACGTAACCGACTAACTGACCAACATCCTTTCCCTTTTCGAATACAAGGCTTACATCTGAGGCACCTTTGAGATAACAAAGTATCCACTTTACAGCTTCCCAGTGAACCTTCCCTGGATTTCCCATGTACCTGCTAACAACACTAACAGCATAAGAAATATCAGGTCGAGTGCATACCATAGCATACATGATGCTTCCAACTGCACTCGCATAAGGAACTGATGCCATCTGCTCCTTTTCTTCCTCAGACTCGGGCGAATTTGCTGCAGATAATCTGAAATGAGCTGCCAATGGAGTACTCACAGCTTTGCAATGCTTCATGCCGAACCTTTCCAGCACCTTCTCTATGTACTTCTTCTGTGATAAGCACAACTGTCCAGTACCGCGGTTCCTGTGTATCTCCATGCCCAATATCTTCTTTGCCGCACCGAGATCCTTCATCTCAAACTCGCTTTGCAATCGAGATTTCAAATATTTGATATCTGACATATTCTTAGCAACAATTAACATGTCATCCACATACAACAAGAGATAGATAGCAAACCCATTTGAAAGCTTCTTACGATACATGCAACTATCATAATTACTACGTAAGTAATTTTGACTCAGCATAAATGTATCAAACCTTTTGTACCATTGTCTTGGTGATTGTTTCAAGCCATATAAAGACTTCTTTAGCAAGCAAACGTGATCTTCCTTGCCAGAAACTGCAAATCCCTCAGGCTGATGCATGTATATTTCTTCCTCCAGCTCGCCATGTAAGAACGCCGTCTTTACATCCAGTTGTTCTAGCTCTAAGTCGAGCATAGCAACTATAGCAAGCAATGCACGAATCGAAGAATGTTTTACAACCGGAGAGAATACCTCAGTGAAGTCTATACCTTCTCTCTGTGTAAAACCTTTTGCTACGAGCCGTGCCTTGTATCTAGCATCTTCTACTCCTGGGATTCCCTCCTTTTTCTTGAAGACCCACTTGCTACCAACAATCTTCTGACCTGCTGGTACTTTGACAAGCTTCCATGTGTCATTCTTTGTAAGAGACTCCATCTCCTCTTCCATGGCCAATTGCCACTGAGGAGAATCAGGTGATGCTATCGCCTCTCGATATGAACTAGGTTCATCCTCCTCAATCTCCTCTGCAATAGATAAAGCAAAAGCTACCATGTCAGAATTACAATACCTGCTAGGTGGTCTGATCACCCTGCGCTCTCTATCCACTGCAATACTATGCTGCCCTTGAGGAGTTTGTTGTTGTGTTGTACTACTCTCTGGTATATCAATTGTTCTATTCGGACTCTGAGCTGTCTCCTCTCGCACCGTACCGCTCCTAGGAGCTTCACCTCTAGCTCCCCTTGCTTGCTTTTATCATGATCTCCATCGCTGGTTGACTTCTCTCGATTGAAATATCGCAGACTCATCAAAGGTCACATCTCTCTTTGTCGAACCTGTGTGATCGAGGGTCGACACACCACGATGCCGATATCCTTTCACACCCTGTGCATATCCTACAAAGATGCATTTCTTGGCCCTCGGCTCTAACTTGTCTCCTGTGACATGAGCATAGGCAATACAACCGAAAATTCTGAGGTTAGAATAATCAGTTGGAGATCCGGACCATACCTCCTCAGGAGTCTTCAACCCAATAGCTGTAGATGGTGATCTGTTTACAAGATAGCAAGCGGTATTGACAGCTTCTGCCCAAAATTTCTTTGATAAACCAGCTTGAGAAAGCATGCACCGTGCTCTCTCTAAGAGTGTTCTGTTCATCCGTTCTGCAATTCCGTTTTGTTGTGGTGTCCCTGCTACAGTGCGATGCCGAACTATGACTTCATTCATGCAGAATTCATTAAATTCCTTTGAGCAAAATTCCATACCGTTATCAGTACGGAGGCGCTTGATTTTCTTTCCTGTCTGCCGCTCGATCAATGCCTTCCACTGCTTAAAGGTGATGAACACATCACTCTTCTTCTTGATGAAAAATACCCAGACCTTTCTTGAGTAGTCGTCAATAAAGGTCAACATGTAGTGCGATCCTCCCAACGAAGCAACTGGAGCAGGACCCCAAAGGTCGGAGTGGATGTAATCCACCGTGTCTTTGGTTCTATGGACTGCCGTATTGAACTTTACCCTGCATTGTTTGCCAAACACACAATGTTCACAGAAATCCAACTTACCAGTCATTTGTCCATCAAGCAAGCCTTTCTTGCTAAGCTCTATCATGCCTCGTTCACTCATGTGGCCCAGTCGCATATGCCACAATCGAGTAGGATCATCCTACCGAGCCACCAAGCAACATATGCCTTGTCAACTACCGGTGCTCCACTGTAGGTGATAAAGTCCTCCGACCCAACTTACCCTTCATTACAACCAAGGCACCTCGAGAAACTCTAAGCACTCCGTTTTCTGCTGTAAAACGGCATCCATGTGCATCTAAAAGACTAAGAGAAATTAGGCTTCTTTTCAAATCAGGGATATGACGTACCTCTAGAGTTCTGATGATGTCATCATACATCCTGATTCTGACTGTACCAACACCTGCCACTGCAATAGTTCTATTGTCTCCTAAAGAGACGGTACCACTACTTACAGTGGTGTAAGTAGAAAACCATTCTCTATGAGAACACATACGAAAAGTACAGAATCAAGTAACCAATCATCCCCTGACGTACCTGCCGAGACTGTTAGAACAGTCTCCCCTTCTGATGTCTCCTCTTGAACTACGTTTACCGCATCAGTAGAAGACTCTGCTTGCATCTTGCCTTTTCCTTTCCACTTTGGACAGTCCTTCTTGATGTGCCCTCTTTGGTTGCAGCCGTAGCATTTGACATTCTTCGCTGACTTGGATTTGGATCTGAATCTGCCATTCTTCTCTTTTCCTCTCTTCTCAGTTCTTCCCCGTACCATCAAGCCATTTGCTTGATTTTCACCATGAGTTTCCTGCACACGCTTTTTCAACTCTTTCGAGTTTAAGGATGACTTAACATCCTCTACGGACAGAGTACTTCTGCCGTACATTAAAGTATCCACAAAACTCTCATATGAAGATGGTAAAGAACCTAAAAGGATAATGGCCTGATCTTCATCCTCAACTTTAATATCAATATTTTTAAGATCCATTACAATCCTATTGAACTCATTCAGATGGTCAATAACGGACGTACATTCTTTTATTCTGAATGTGAACAATCTCTGCTTTAGATAAAGCCTATTGGTGAGAGATTTTGTCATGTACCTTGTTTCCAATTTGAGCCATAGCTTTTCTGGAGTATCCTCGTCAGCGACCTCTCGCAATACGTCATCTGACAGACTGAGACGAATTTCCGCCAGGGCCCGCTCGAGATATTCCTCCTTGTCAGAATCCTTCCAATCTTCAGGTAAAACATCTATACCTTTTATCGCCTTGCTTAGCCCTTGTTGCACCAATAAGGATTGCATCTTCAACCGCCATATGTTGAAGTCTTTCGTCTTTCCGTCAAACACTTCGACGTCGAACTTCATCGCCGATGTCGACTTGACAGCCATCTCGTAGATCGAACAGCAACCGGGCTCTGATACCAGTTTGTTGTAACGCAGTGGAATAACCGTACAACTCCGACGAACCGAGTCGTACCACGGATATCGACCTGTGAATTGAGATAGAAGAAAGAACGAACAACAACAGCACAAAGACAGAGATTTAACGTGGTTCGGCAAGACGATATGCCTTCCTACGTCCACGGGCGGCAACGATCGGAAACTCCACTAAATAAAAGGAGAAAATACAATGAGTAGAACTCTCTCTCTCTAGAAGAACAAATCTTCTATCTAAACTCTCAAACAAACAAGGACAAGCTCTCTCCCTCTCTACGTAGCTGGTGCTCTTCACATAGGCTTCGGTAGTTGGAATGGAGAAAGGGTTGCCTCCCTTTTATAGGCGTGCAAACAAGAACTCCACGTCCCCACGTCTCCTACGATGCATATCTGAGAGAAGGATGATCCGCGCGGTATCCTCGCATGGATGAAGTCCCACGTATGCACGTCTTCGCCGACCCTCATGCGGATGAATCCCATGCAACGGCTTCACGGGGAAGAGACGTCCTGAACAAGGGCACGTCGTTGTTCAGCCGCGCGAGACACACGCGGGGATCAACTTCCATGCACGCACGTCTCATTGAAGGCGAGACGTCTTCTAACAAATTTTACACTAAATCAAATTAAAACACTTTACAAAATGGAACAACTGCAACTATTTATAAAAATTTAGGATCAAACAAACAAGTCTGAATATATGGAGTGTTTGGTTACAGGATAAACCGAGTTTTTGTTACAATTTTTTTTTCCTAAAAAAAAAGTCGACAATCATTTCGAATTTATGGCTTAAAATTATTTTCTGCTTGGACAAAGAAAGAAATGGGAAACACCATTTTTTGTGTCCTCCACCTCTTTGGGTTAATATATATATGCCCCCCCACTCTTTTTATCATCCCGTCTAATTTGCAAACATGACAATTTTACATCATGGACTGCCTTAGACTTTATTCTAATATGATTTTTTTTTATAAAAACATACAAGACTTTATTGTGCAAGCTATATATATCACCCGGAACGGGGCCAGTACTGATTGTGATGCGTGCGAACAGCTTTAATCAGCTTCTCCGCACACTGTGATGGGGGAGATGTTCAGAAAGGGACCGAGGATGCATGGGTACCCCTTGCGGTGGCGATGGTGTTCCCCCCACGGGGCTACACAGTAGGGTTTACGTACAGCAAGGGCAGGCATGGTTTGGTGGGGGGACGACGACCTTCTTTGAACTTCTCCTCACACAAGCCTTCTTCCCGTCTCTGTCGCAGCATCCCTTGTTATGTATGGGCGGAGTACAGATCAAGATGGGGGCACGCCCTGTATATCTGTCTTGATTCTCCTTGTCCGGATCCATGTTGTTCATTAGGGTTGCAGACAAGAGGATCAGAAGAGAGGAAAAATCTGCAACTGGCTCGACACCTTTGTCCGAGCTCGACTCGTTAAGAACTCGTTATGTTCAAGATTAATGGTTCTCCTAACTACTCGTTTACTTGATCGAGCCGAATTTAAACTCGAACACGCACGAATCGGAGCTCGACTTAGGGCACGTTTGTTTGCCCGTAAAAAAAGAAGCTGTTGGAGCAAGTTTTCCCGAAATTGTATTGTTTTCTTTCATTTGGTTGTCCGTCAAGTTACAGTCGAAGAAAACAAACTTCATCGACTCAGTTATTGCCTTGATTTTGGCATCCGAGACATACGCTCGGATGCCACTTTCTGGTGACGCTAAAACAGAAAAGGGACATAGACAAAGTCCCAACTTCAATGGATATGGTGGAGTCTTATGGGGTGTTTGGTTGAATGATAATTTTTTGTACACTTTCATGATAAAAAATTGTATTAAAATAAAAAGTGAACCAACTCATTACATAAAATTATCATGTTTGGAGGGATGTGATTACAAAAAAGAGTAACTACCACATATGACCAAACAAAGTGGGGGACCACAAGAAAAAAGAAAGAGGTGAGACTCTCTTTTTTTGTTTAAGAAGAAAATCATTTTTAAAACATAAAATTGTCATGGTTACCAAACACCTCTTTTAACAAGTTTTCTTACAATTTTTAAAAATTAAAACAAAAACCTTCATTGTCATGCAACCAAACACCCCATTAGAAATTGAAGTAGTTATAGAAATTAATAAATATTTCAAATTAATAAATGGTTCGGTAATCAATACATTAGATATAAATATTTAATTTTTATTTTGAAAATTATGTGTTTTTATATCATTAATTTAAATATGATAAACTTAATTAACCGATAAATACCAAAAATAGTTTATTTGACATTTATATTGTTTACAATTCACAAGATATATTTTGAGAGAATGACTTACAAATATTTAAATAAACAAAAATATTTTTTAAAAACATGATCTTCTTGCAAATTAAACAACCAATTATATTTCCGAGGAAAGTTATAAATTACATGTAACCAAATGGAACACAACGTTTTCCAATTTTCTCAAAAAAGTGACTCCCAATAAATCATTTTCCTTGATTCGACTTTTACAACGATCCAAACGGACCCTAGAGTTCTGTCCAAATTCGATTCCAGTTGGGTACGAACTGATCATGTGTGAAGTTTAAATTTGAGATCATTTATGAAATTGGATCTGAGTTTAATAACTCAAACTATGTTTGAACAGCTCCGATAGATTTACTTGACCACTGCATAATTATAATACTCATAATCAAATTTTTAACTAAACTTGTAATTGAGATATTGAGGAGTCTTGTCGAGTCAATTAGGGATCTGCTCAAGCTCTAATGGTTTCTTCACCACATTAAGTTTCATTTTTTCGTTTATTTTTTTAGCATAATAAATAAATAGAGTCGAACCTTTACCAAACCAAGTTTCAGAATACTTGTCAAGTGTACGGACTCTCTCTCTCTCTCTCCATGCATGTGCTGTATGGAGGTATATATATCAGGAATTAAACTTTGAGCTAGAAATGAGATATAAGTTCCACTTGGGAAGATTGAACTTTGAACTTGAAAATTAATGAGATAAATAAATTCTGCTTAGGGACAAGAAGAGATTAAGGAGGGATCCTAGGAATTAATGGTAGAAGGAAATGTTTGAAGAGAGGACAAAAGTAGAGATGGAAGAGTGTTGCTGGGTTTGGCAAATGATTTTTATTTCCTCCTACAACCTTCTTGTTATAAACTTAAGGCCATCCCTGGTTGTGACTTTTATAACACAGTAGAACATCATAATATCCTACAAGGACAGATATCTTGGACATAGCCATATATAAGAGATAAAGAACATGAGAGAGACCTTTGGCATAAAGAATATAATAGATCTTTGACATACGGTGGCATGCATGGTTAACGCCATGCTTAATGAAAACAGTAACAGGGTGATATCTATATCATCAAGATCAGTTAATTAAATTATAACACTCCTAGCCAGGAAGGCTGAAGGAGGTGTTTCGGAATCATCCTTTTGTCAATCTGTCTAAGGATTCCTGGATATAATATGTATTTCTTACCGTTATTGTTGACCTATATATATATATATAGCTAGACTGAAGTGAACATATTCTCATGAGAAAAGGTCATTCTATGATGGAAGTACGTGGGTATATATATATATCCTGTCGTAGGCACGAATTATATGAGATCCAGTAATAAAATAAAATAATACATATGAATCCTGTACAAAGCATCAACCGTACTGGCCAGGTGTGTTATAGCAGTTCCTTGATAAAGAAGTCTGGATCATCTTAGTCTTGCAAGGAAGGGAGCAGTCCCGGTCTTCAATGGGAGATTGCTGTGGTGCCCCAATCTGGTGGCCCTCATCTGATGTTTTGCAAAAAAATAAAAAAATAAAAAAAGTCATCGGGTGGATGTGATGACAATATCTTATTGGAGACTACGACTGCTTTCTTTTCACCACCTAAAGTCATTCTTTACTCCTAACAAAGAGAAGATGGTAAATGCATAGTGAAATGTCTTGGCTTTTTGTCACCCTGTATAAGGGCCATGGTATATGTATATCATACGTATGTTGATCTCACTATGGTCGTCAGAAACGTTAGATTTGTCCTTATCAATCTTAATCAATTAATCAATCAATGCTTTTATCTATTTTATGGTTATGCATTTCCATCTAGGCAAAAAAATTATACTCAAGGAATAGACCAATCATTAGACAAATGATAAATGCTTTATCTTTTGAAATATCATGAGATGGAGATGACATTCTAAGAAAATTTGAAGGACCGAAATTAATTAATAACCGAAATACAAATTACAATTCACATGCTATATATTAAAAGCTCACAAATCATACATGTGACCGGAAAACCAACCATTAATTTCTAGTGGCAAACTTAAAATCACAGGGCACACGTAGCATTCCGCTGGCTTCTTTGAACGAAACATTTGCCTAATTTTGTCTAACTTGTACAGTTTTTTTCTTATTGATTTATGAAATCTTATCATGGAATGCTCACAAAATTGGGAGCATGATAATTTAAAATGTGCCCAATGTCAGGTGAGGACAGTACACATGGGCCAGCTGGTCTTTCACATCTAACTGGGGGTGTGATTGAGACTACCACACATTGAAGCATCCCCCCCCCCCCCCTCCTATATACCCTTTCATGGAAGCCCTCCATTTGCTCTTCCCATCAACACCAAAGTTTTCTGTGCCATTCTTTAGATTCTTTACTTCTGCAGGTGAGCTGCATGCTGTTGAAAGGCCTTGGGGATGTGACCCCTTAGCATCCAATGAGTTGAAAGTAGCCATATATATAAAGCAGAGGCAGAACCAAGAAAGGGACAGGAAACAAGTAAAGGAAAGGCCCTTTTCCCACTTTGGAAAGGAAGACCCATGTAAAGGGAGAATCAATTAATCAATAAAATAATACTAATTCTCTATATATGCTTAGGCAATCACAACTAAATCCTTGGATAAAGTTGTGTGCAAATGCTTAGATTACTGAGCTGGAGTAAAAGGAATGAATTCCAAGGCTGTTGACAATCGATAAAAAGCTTGTGGGGGTTCTAATAATTTCTGAGACAAAGAAATATAGAAAGTTAGAAAACCACCTTATATCTTAAATATTTGCGTTTTGAACTTTCTCAACTTATCAACATTAAAAATATGTCTCTAACATATAAACTTTAAAAGTGACAAATAAGATGCTGATATGAACCTATTTCTATTTTTTTTTTCTGGAAAGTTAACTAGATAAGAATACAAGTACCTGAAATTCAAGCAGTAATATTTTTAAAGAAGTAAAAATAAAACCTATTTATTTTTGAACCAGACCGGAGTACTTTTGAATGATTTGTCTCAGGCTTAAGACCAAGAGCATGGTATAAACGAAAGCACCAGAGACTTCATAAGATATGCAAGGTATTATCCCAGCTTATAGATTCCTTTGGCTTTTAAACATCAATAAATATGTCATTAATGAAATATGGGTTAGTGGAATTTCGAGGGTGTTTTTATATTCTAAATACTCAAAATTCTCTACATTTAATTATTGTTGCACTAGGTGTTATCTTTGTCCTTCAATTAGCTTGTCATAAGGTTAGCTTTGTGGGTGCATAGGAAAGGATAAGATGCTAGCCATATATAGGTTCAAGGCTCAGGCTCTATGGCATGTATAAATATATATAAATAAAATATATATATATTCATCAATATCCAAGAGAAGGCCAATAAAGTCTTCGTTGTATTTCCCCAAAGATGTTCTAGTTTATTCGTGTCTCCTTCATGTCCGTTTGACCGAGTACCATGGGAATGTATTTGGGTGTGATTTATGCAGGGTGTGGAGTCAAACCATCATGTTCCTTTAAAAAGGAGGAGATTTGATGATATCATGTGGGTGTGGTAATTAGTTTAGTGCCTGATGATGTGTATTGATCTAAGGGGTCAACACTAGAATGAAATATATTAGGGTTTGTGTGTATAGGATTAGACTGTTGGTGCGCTTGTATATTTGGGGCTCTACACCAATTAGGGTTGGAAATTAGGGTTTTGTTTGCAGGAGCTTCAAGATGCACTCGACAACCTCATTTTAATGATAAGACTTGTTAGACGGCGCATCAGGAGCAAACCCTAATGATACAAATTTCCATTTAACGTTCTTTTCACTAATTATCTTTTTCATTTGGTCGGAAAGTCGAAGTTACTCGGGGCTTGTTTGTCGGATCGTAAAAATTCTACAAAATAATATAATTGTTTCACTTTACAGTATTTTTAATTATTTTGATTATTATAATATATTTTGATACAATGGTCCTTGTTTTAAGTTACATGAGGAGGGGATGGAAACCTGGTCTTGGTCATGTGGTCCTCTACTTTTCTATTAATGTCTTTTAAAAGGTTAACCAAACAAAACTCTTGTTTTAAAAATAAAAGAAATCTTGTTTTTTAACAAGTGATTTTCAAATAAGTGAATTATAATAAAATAAACAAGCCATTCTTGTAAACTTCTATTGATCTTCTTCGAAAAAATGTACTATTTTTAAGCAAAAGATTATATATAGTACACTCCCTGCCTAAAGAAATTCTAAGATTCCAATCAATGATCTTAGCACAGTTGATAATTAATTAACACTATATATGATCCAATTGTTGACAATGTCCACCGGCATGGACACATGAAATTACAACGTTTGGAAAGAAGCTTGGTCTACATTCTTAGGCGTTTATTGAGTCTTTTTTTTATACTAATATTAGTCTACAAGTAATATTGAACCAAACAAAGTACATAGTTGAGATTGCAAGTTTACTCAAGAGTAGACAATCAACATAACCAAGTAATCTCCAACAAACAAGCCGCACATATATACATATGAAAGACTTTCATATGGTAGAGACATTATATGGAGATCAATGGACATGAAGATAAACATATCTATATATATGCTCAAAGTCTTCATTTTCAAAGTGGTTTGAACATTGTCACGTTGTTTGGTTGTTTGATAGTCGATGATCTTTATGGGGTGTTTGGTTGCATGATAATTTTTTGTACACTTTCATGATAAAAAATTATATTAAAATAAAAAGTGAACTAACCCATGACATAAAATTATCATGTTTGGAGGGATGTGATAACAAAAAAGAGTTACCATCATTCATGACCAAACAAAGTGGGGGACCACAAGAAAAAAGAAAGAAGTGAGACCCTCTTTTTTTGTTTAAGAAGAAAATTACTTTCAAAACATAAAATTGTCAAGGTTGCCAAACACCTCTTTTAACAAGTTTTCTTACAATTTTTAAAAATTAAAATAAAAACCTCCATTATCATGCAACCAAACACCCCATTAGTGAAGATATAGACTTTCTTTGTGGACTCAGACATTTGTTATAGGATCATATGATCACATCATATAAATGTGGATATTGGCCAAATTAATGGCTTCACTACTCATGCGACACAATAGAAATCTATTAGCTGATATGCTATAACTGGTAAGAGTGTCAAAATGATAATAGGATATTTATATTTCTAGAAGTTAGAGTAAAATTGGTATACATATAGCATGTTCTGTTTGTATTATAAATTTTAAAATCGATATTATTAGTCGAATATGTTTTATGATTAATATCAAAATCAAAATAAATACAAGATATATGAAGGTAACCATAGGTCTTGGAAGAATTAAGACTTAATTGTCTTGTTCTTTATTTAAGGGAGAAGACAGCGATCAACAGTGCAAGATTGTATAATCCCACCTACTCGCGTATGTAATTTCAATTAAGTGGGCCATGATTTAGGCATCTGGCCCATCTGTCTCTCTCTCTCTCTCTCTCACACACACACACATACATATGTACTGTATGATTGCAAAATCCCACTCCACTAGTCTGATTCTCTTAGGCCATGTTTGGTATTAGGATAACTTGGAGATAAACTAGGTTTATCCCCAAAACCCCAAAATTTAGGGGATAAACCTAGTTTATCCCCAAAAAATTTTGGTGCCAAACAGACCCTTAGGTCTTGTTGGGGAAGGAGATAAAATTGATAGAGATAGAGATAAGTCACTCATTGTGATTATCTTTATCTTCGTTGTGTTTGATTTGAGTTAAGATATATTTAGATGATAATCTTGTTCTATGTTAGGTATGATATATGATTATTAATTTTAAAATTAATATTAATATATAAAAATTATTTGACTATTAATATAAAATTTGAAATGTGTATCATAAATAATACATAAATAGTAATGTAAAATATTTCATGTGCTAGATGAGATGACTATCTCTCAAAAAAAATTTTAAGAATAAAATATCATATGTACTAGATGGTATGACTTATCCCTCACTTTATCCTCATCTTTTAAGATAAACTTGATTGAGTTAATCCAACCATATTTATCCATAATTATCGCCGTACCAAACATAGCTTTAGAGTCCATTTGGTAAAAATAAATTATAGAATAAATATAATTTTGTTTTTAAACATTTAGGATCCTTTTGATCCAAAATTAATTCCAGGATAAACCTGATTTATCTCTAAAAATTTAAAATTAAATTTAGAGATAAATCAAATTTATCTTTGAATTAAACTTATGTGAAGCAGTTTCTTATGCATTCGTGATAGGTATCCGGTTAAAAAACTTTGTTAGGTTAGTTTTACAATTTTGTCCTTTTAAGATTTATTTGTAAATATTTGACTTTTTTTAGTCATTTCTTTGTGCCTTGATCCTTAAAAAGATATGTATGTGAATATTTATTTTAGGTGTCTTTCTTTTGTAATGTGCCATCTCTATATTTAAAAGGTCTCACGTGAATGGAAAAAAAAAACAAGGAATTTTTGAAGAAGAAGCCGTTAGGCGCTAGTCCATGGGGCTTGGCACTAGTTATCCTTTCACCCCCTCCATGATGGGGGCTATCTCCCTCACCTCTGAAAAGATATATGCCAATTTTGAGTGCCCCCCCTAATCTCTAGTGAGCCTCCATGTCATTTTCTCTCTTCCCCCAACTCTGGTCCCGGTTGCCACTACAAGAAAATAGATTTTTACCCACCAAAATTTTGCCTGCCATATACTACTAAATTAGGGCTCTGTGGGCAAATTTATCAATATATATGGACTGCCTACGAACCCACTTCCATAGATAAATGTAATGTTAAATAGATTAATCTCATCCAGCCAATCAAATATATCATGATTATCATTAATCTATATATATTGATAAAAATAAATAACATAATGATATAAGTAACATGATATAATGATATAAATAGTATAATAATATATAAATAATATAATAAATACATTAATATTTAAAAGTAATATATTAATATATAATTTGATAATGATATGAATATAAAGTAATATATTAATATTAATATTAATATTTTAAATAAATTTATAATTTTTTTAAATTTTTTCTTGCTTATCCATCTTCCCTCCAATCACCTACTATAAAAAATAGCTTTACCTACTAATCGCTAACTATGGACTCACCTCTGTAAGTAAATGTAATATTAAATAGTATATTAAGCTTATGTGAAGCGGACCTTGAGTATTCTTGATGTGGATCCAGTTCAAGAAATTTTTGGGTTTATTTTGCATTTCTGTTCTTTTAAGACTTATTTGTAAATAATTGAATTCTTTTTTAGTCATTTCTTTGTGCCTCGATCCTTAAGAGAATATGTCTCTAAATATTTATTTTAGGAGTCTTTTTAGCAATGTGACACCTCAATATAAAGAAGGTCTTGCGTGAATGAAAAGAAAAAAACACAAGGAATTTATGAAGAGGCCTTTGGGCACTAGTTCATGTGTAGGGGCCTGGTCCAATTAATTACCCCTTCACCAGCTCCATGGTCCACGCCATCTTCTTCCTCACCTTTGATATATAAGAGGTCAGTTCCAAGCATTACTCCCTCCCTCCAGTCAAAATCCGTGCTATTCTTTCTCTTCCCTCCTTCTCTAGTCCAGGTTGCGCAGCTTCGTCGTCTCCTTCGCTTGCAATATGGTTCATCATCATCATCATCATCAATTCATACTCAATACTCTCTCCACTTCACCATAGCCATCAACATCTCTTAGTCTTGCTCGACAATGAGAAGATGGTTATGGCAATCCCCCCTACATATCTATGTGATTGGTCCAGCAACATCATCACTATCAACTTATATGTACTATACTACGAAACCTGGCAGCACTCGGAGAGGGGCTAGTGATCCCCGAACCCTTCCTGAACCTCCTTCCTCTACACTAAAACCCACAGCACCGGACCACCATCAACATGAGGGTGTTCTCTCATTCTGCTATGCTAGATTTGTTGAGAAACTTCTGATGACATTGCGTCATCGCCCACCTCTTGTTGTCCCGTCCCTTTCATTATATTGTCGTCAACTCCCTATCCTTTCCCTTCACCCAATATATATCCCTCTGTTCATACCAATATTTCCAGATGAATACGCCCATCCTTACATCAACGACCCTCCATCACCACCTGTTCGGTCGGGGAAGTCAATTAATTCCCATGATTTACTCCTCCAAATCATGGGGCATAAATATTAATTCTCCAATTACGTACCACCTTATATATAAGGTGTGTATCTCACCACAAGGATCAAAAACATGAGTTGATATATAAATATATATCAATTTAATTAAGTCACCGACAACAATCGGAAGTTTTGAACCTTATCCCTCCTGGAATATATCGCACATTTTCTTATGGCCAGAATAGGCGCGCGTAAGCCACTGCCCCAACCCAAACCTTAGCACAAAGTCCTCCCTGATCCTATGTATATATGCCATGGCTTCTTGGCTTTGGTACGAAGACACGATCGAGCTAAACTTAACTGCTTGTGGGTTCTCTACTCGAGAAAGGGGATCAAATTTTCCTTCATCTTTCAATTGCCTTTATTTGGTTTTAACTTGATTTGCAACATCGTAATGTGCCCCGTTTCCAATTAATATATACCAGTAGTTAGATTCGTCCATAACGCACGCCACACAGGAAATTAAATACGGCCGGGATGATATATATATATATACATACATACATGCATAAATACATATATGTTTGTTTTTATTAAATTAACTTGTGGATGATCCTGCCATATAGAATGAACGATATTGGAGTAGAGACACAAATGATCGATCAGGATATATATATCCCCTTAGTACTTGTGTCAGATAATTATATCCTCTGATCTAGAAAGAAACAAAGGGGAGTTCATCATATGTGTTGTGTTTGGAGTGTACTCCATTCGTTACATTGTTATATATATACTACACGGACCCCGATCGATCGACACGTTAAAATTTCTTGTTGAAATTAAGGAACGATTTCCCATTATTATGAGGGGATCCTCAGCCCTCACTACCAGGCTAGCTAGGTTGTTGACGCATCGCCTGCTAGTAGCCTTTTGGGGGAGACTTAATATATATTTAGTACGTACGTACGAGGTTAGTATATATGGACGTATTTGGTACGAATTAATCTGTAGAGATATTTAGTTATTTGATTAAAAATCTCTAATAAGTGAAAATGCATCTAAATACCGATTTTTATTCGCCTTGAGTGCACAAGATCATGTGACAAAAGGAGCGAAGTTGATAATACACAAAAAGCTCGGAATAGGTGATTTTGGTGTACAACTTTTCGATCCCCCATGACATTTTTTACAAGGGTAGGGGTGGTAATAGGTCGGACCGACCCATGAACTTACGCGTTAGGTCAACCGTGAGGCCGACATGTGACGAGCCCAAATCTTGGTTCTTAGGCCTTAATGATCGGGCGCCGAGAGAGGTTGAAGCGAGTTGCATAAAGAACTCGATCTCCACGACACAACTTAATCGAAAGTATTACACTTCTAGTCACTAAAAAACATACTTTTAATTCGACCTATTATTAATTTAATAGTGTGTTATTTAAGTTTATTAGATTTTATTATAATATACTTATGTGATAAAATTAGGCCAAAGCTTTGCTGGGTCGGGCCACGTTACTTGTTTTAATGGAAGGAGCAGCAACAGAACGTGTGGGACAGGCAAGGCCCACACAACAAACAATATATTTTGGACCAAGGCTAATTAAATAGGATTAGCTACGGATCTGACCAGGCACAGCCCATCGACACCCGTGTATATGTATAAATATAAATAAATATATATATAAGGGGGGCAAATAAGATATTACCCACATGACATGATTAATTAATTAACACTTCAAAATTCCAAACCCAAATATTAATTAATTCCAAAGCTAATTTTAAATCACACATATTGCACCACACGTTGCCATAATAGAAGAAACCACGCATACAAGTGATTTCGACAGAATCTTTCTAACTAAAATCACATTCAAATGCTTCACCCATGTAGCTTTATAAATTCTTCAAATCTAGGTTGAAGGGTACGCATTGCAGCCCCCAAGGAGAGCTAGGGCATCGTTCCCCTTGCGCGCTATCTTGTGAGACATAATATATAAACGGTTATATATGTTAAATAAATGAGATATTCAACTCAAAATATTAAAACAATGAGTAGAGTAGATATATTTTTTATATTTTTATCGATTTTTTTTTCGTGTCCATAATATATAGAATTAATTCACTACGCCTCCTCACGTGCAGACCAATATGCGATTTTTTCACGTGGATTAAAAATAAGAGTGCAATGCGCAGACCAGGGTTGTATATCATGGATTCTGATGTGTCATGTTAAAAAAATAGATCATCGAACTCAAATTATTAATACAATAAATAAAAAATATTTTTTTTAATATTTTCATTAATTATTTTCATGTCATTAATAGAATGTTTGGTTGTATGATAATTTTTTGTACACTTTTATGATAAAAAATTATATTAAAATAAAAAGTGAACCAACTCATGACATAAAATTATCATGTTTGGAGGGATGTGATAACAAAAAAAAGTTACTATCATTCATGGCCAAACAAAGTGGGGGGGACCACAAGAAAAAAAAAAGGTGAGACCCTCTTTTTTGTTTAAGAAAAAAATTATTTTTATAACGTAAAAGTGTCAAGGTTGTCAAACATCTCTTTTAACAAATTTTCTTACAATTTTTAAAAATTAAATTAAAAATTTTCGTTATCATCCAACCAAAGACTACTTCAACATGTTAACATAAAGTGTTGGATTGAACGGTGTCGGTTACACAGAAGGGAAATTCGTCAAGAGATCACAGGTTGACTGAGTATGTTAGCTGATGAACGGGAACAGAGAGAGGGGTCATGGAGGTCATTGACATGCCCGGAGGGCAATCGAGATCGACATCACAGCGTAGACACAGGGGTCTACTCTCCCCCAGGACGGCCGGCCATGGAAAATTAAGACGATGGGGGGGGGTTGGACTCTGGGCCGGTCGGTCGGTGAGTCATACATATCTTCTTTGCCTGATGGATGCCTCTGCCCGACCTCCTGCTACTGTTTAATAAGGGTAGAGAGAGAGAGAGAGTAGCCGGAAGTGGTGGAGGAGAAGGAATCCCTGCAGAAACATCCCCTCTCTCTCTTGCTGGGTCGGTTCTTTTGCTTAGCGTCGCCGGCGCCGCAGCAGGTAGAGCCCCCGGTTTATTTGGTCACTTAAAAATTAATGCAGATCCGACCTCCAGTCTCTCTCTTCTGTAACACACTGTGCCTCTCTCTCTCTGGCTGTGGAAGTGTCATTTTCCCGTATATACTCTCCCTCCCACTCTATTTTTTTCTTTATGTTCCCTGGCCCTGATAACATACACGTCCATATACTCCCTAGCTAGCTACTAACATACGTACACATCCATACATTCTCTCTCTCTCTCTCTCTCTCTCTCTCTCTCTCTCTCCGGACTCCCGTGTTGTCAAGATGACGCAGAATGAAGAAGGTTGGATTATCCCTAGAGAATTCCCTCACTAACACAGCGCATAGCAAGGGTAAGAGTAGAAGATATAAAGAGAGGGGTGGGAGAGGGAGGGTGGGAGAGCCGAGAGATCAACAAGGAGATCAGCAAGAGAAGAAGAAGAAGAAGAAGAAAAGGCATCTTTTTGCAGTTTGCGGTATGCCTCTGGCGGAGGGGGTGTTCATGGAGGCCTCAGCTATGCCCTCTCCGGACCTCTCCCTCCACATCACTCCTCCCCCTCCTCCCGACCCATCCCATCCCAGCCTGCAGCTCCACGAACCCTACCGGGCCGGCGGCGCAGGCCTCGACCTCGGCCTGGACCTCTGGCGCCGCCGCGTCGGGTCGACCCACCGGCGGAGGGTCGACGCCGGCGGCGCCTGCTCAACGCACACGGAGCTCACTCTCTCCCACCCTCCACAATCGCCGCCGACGCCTCGGCGTCTGGGGCCTCCCGCGGCGCCGAGCCGGCGTCCTCCGGACATCCAGCTGCGCGCCGCCGGGGTGCCCCTCCCGGCCGCCGCTTCCCCCTCTCCCGACCCCATCAAGGGGATCCCCATCTACAGCGGCGGCGGCGGCTTCCCCTTCTTCGGCTCCTGGCCGGCTTCTTCCCCCCGGCCGTGCTCCTCCGCCGCCGGCCCCTCACCCTACCCGCCCTCACTCCCCGGTTCGCCCAATTTGTCGGCGGAGACGACGGCTACCTTCTTGCACCCGCCGTGCAGCGGCGGCGCAGCCGCTGCGCCGATGATGGGCGGCTCGGCACACCACCAGTACCGGGCGGCGGCTACGGGGATGATGCCGTCCTTCGCCGCCGGGAGCTACAGCAACGCCGTATCGCCGGAATCCATGGCGGCGATGATGAGATACGAGCACCACCAGCACCTCGGCGTCGTCGGGGCTTTGGATGCCCCGCATGCCGCCGTCTCGCGACCAGCTCGATTCGGGCCTAGGTTTCCGCCCAAGCGGAGCATGCGGGCGCCGAGGATGCGCTGGACCACCACCCTCCATGCTCGCTTCGTCCACGCCGTCGAGCTCCTCGGCGGCCATGAGAGTATACACACACATACACCTATATCCACACGCTTCCATGACTAGTATCCATCTCTCTCTCTGAAGATCAGATCTCTGAGATATACACATATATATATCCATTCATGTGTTTATCGGAGCATGAACAATAGTATCGATCCATATGATATTAATCGTCTCTCTCTTTAATAATCACAGGGGCAACGCCAAAATCTGTTCTTGAGCTGATGGATGTGAAGGATCTGACGCTGGCGCATGTGAAGAGTCATTTACAGGTGATCAACGGAAGAATTCTTCCACAATCCCCTCGCTGGCTAGCTAACTAGCTATTTCTTCTATCATCCATTTATATATATAAATACATTACTAGGATATCTTCTTCCTCTGTGTGTACTGTTCTTCCAGCCCTCACATGACAGCCCCCTTCTCTTTGACCCTACCCCCCCGGTCTTCCCGGCCGGCACACAGGCCGATGGGCAGTGAATGAATGAATGAATGACCGGAGGGACCTCTGCGCCCCCCCCCCCCCAGATGGAAGACTGACATACATGCCTCCGGCGTAGGCGTAGGCATAATGCTAGTGAGATAGACAGAGAGATAGAGAGAAATAGGGAAGGAAAAAGTAGCCATCATTTCACAATAACAAGGAGAGGGACTGCCGGCGGCAGCCTTACCAAAACATACATCTGCCTCGTGGGTGATGAGCGGAAAGCAACCGGAGAGAGAGGTCCTTGCCAGGAAATGAACGGTGCTGAGACTCTATTTCTCTCGTCACTTTGCGGGATGTGTTGTTCTCCTCTTTCTTTGCACCGTTCTTCGCCCAAACTCTCTTCTCTCTCTCCCCCCCCGCACCCTTCTTTCCCCTCACTGGACTAGCTCTTTAATATGCCGACGGGTTCTCCTCTTTGCATTGTGTTTTTGCAGATGTACCGGACGGTGAAGTCCACCGACAAGCCCGCCTCTTCCTCCGGTGAGTCGGTCTGCAAACCCTAATTTTAGCAAAGATGAGAACACTAGCTGAGCAGCAAGGCATCTTCTTCGCTGATCTGAATTGAAGCTCAGATCTTCTCCCACATCTCACATCCTCTCTCTCTCTTTCTCCCTATATATATATATATATTTATATGTGTGCATATTTTATCTATCTCTTTCTAGGCCAATCGGACGGCTCCGGCGAGGACGATCCGAGCATCCGACGGTTCACAGAAGATCAGGGAGCGCCCGGCGGCTCGATAACCCAGCAGCTGAATGTCTCGGAGATGGACCTGCCCGCCGCCGGAAATGCCACCCGACGGAGCAACCCGTGGAGGTAAAGATCAGTATATTACGACGCCTAACCTAATTCCCCCCTCCTCTCTCCTGCTTCTTCTAACTTGAGCATCTTTCCCTTTCCAACCCCCATATCTGAAGAATAAAAGCGTTCCCATGGCAGCCTTTGCTTTTCTTCTTCTGGGATTTGCCTGCTAGCTAGCTGTTGGGAGGGTTAGAACGAACGGGGGGAAGAGATATCTGGCCTTTAGTGCTTGTGTTGTGTAAAAGCAGAGATCTCTCTCGGGACGTATCCGAGCAAAAGAGAAATGGCGCAGGAAGAGGCAGCGCGCGCGGCATCCTAGCTCTTACCTTGCTTTAGTAATGTAGTACCGGTACTGTTCTTGATATGGATGCCCCAGAGCTCATTTGGGCACTAGATTAGGGCTTATCTCCGTCTGATTCTGCTCGATTATCTACATACACGCATACTTACTTGTCCTTCGTACGTGTGTACGTATTTCTTCTCTCTCTCTCTCTCTCTCTCTCTATATATATATATATATATCTTCTTTTCTCTTCTCTGTTTTGATGCGCCAAAAGGGTCCAAGAGATCTCTCGCGCCCTTGACTTGAGGGCACCCCCGAGCTTCTTTCCTCTGGTTTTCCTGCGCTACATCGCTGCAGCGTTTTTGGATGCATCTAGGGTTTTCCGTTGTCGCCTTCCCCCCCGCCTCTCTCTCCTTTGTCGTTCTCCTCATGCATGGCGCCGATCTCGAGCAGTATTTTAAACCTGACGTACCCTGTACCATCTCCCCCTTTTACCCGTCCGTCTCTGCTTGATACGTTCATCAGGGCATATACAAACCCTACACTGCTCTCTCTCTCTCTCTCGCGCGCGCCCCATTGCCCTTCCATTCATCTGTTCTTGAATTTCCCTGTAGCACTACGTAGGTACACACACACACACATATATATATATGTCTCTTGCTAGTCAGCTTCTCTAGACAGTCTTCTAACTGGTTAATTATACAATACGGAGAAAAAAGAAATTAAAAAAGGGAAGGAAAAGAAAAGAAAGAACACCTTCTGAAATTGTCTGACAGGATGTGAGCATGTGTGTAACTTGTACTGATGTTAGGCATCCCATGCACTTCGCTCGAAGAGTAATTAATATTTATCTGAAACCCTGCAGTGTCAGTGTAGTCGTTTTTTATCTGAACAGGAATCAGGGTCTCCTTAATTATGATCTGGGATGTTGGTCAATAATAACCGTTGACTTTGACCGAGGTTTGACCACTACTCAAATGCTTACCTGCAGTTATTATCAGGCAATGATTGATGGTGTGTGTGCATATATATATATATATGTATGTAATGTATATATCTTGCACTACACCCACAGTCTCATTATAAACATCAAGGATTGCAGCATTGCAGGTGTCTAGGAAGCTTCATGCATGTCTGAACATATCGGTACAGTTCAGGACAGAGAAGATATATTTCCCTGGCACACATGATTACATACCTCTTGATACTGATTTTGCGCGACATAGGATCCTGAAGGACAAGAACATGTGAAGTAGTCCCCCCCCCCCCCCCAAAAAAAAAGAAAAATAAAGAAAGAAATTGAAGACCCGAAGGAATAGGAAATAGTCTACTTGATTAGGACAGTTGATCGGGAATCTGGTTTTGTAGACACGGAAAATTCTAGCATATATTGCACATGAATATAATCTAGGGTGAGCTTGCTAAAGGAATTATATATGTGTGGAAGAGATTATGTAATTTCCACAATCTATCTCTTGATTGCTTTTGGAAATTGAGAGAGTGGTAAGGGATGAATCTCTCTCTCTCTCTATATATATATATATATTTTCCTGAAAATTCTAAACTCAATCATTAATCATGTCTAAAAGTCAAAATGGGAATATGGAAATGTTTGGATGGGGTTATACTTAACGATGAAAATCCCTTCCACACAATCCCAATCAAACACAACCTAGGATAGAGATCTTATTTGATCTTAATTAGCCTGTGTTTGTTTTCATTGGTTATAATCTCTAAAATCCCCTCTTAAAGGGCATGCACTTGGGAGGATTAAAAGTACATCCATCACATCATATTCTCTAGCCCAACGCTGTACATTATAAGTTACAGCATATGCAGAAAAATGAGGGTAGAGAACAGGTGTCAAAGACCGTGTATTACTCACTTAGTTATGTGATTTCAAATATTTTGACAAGATCTCTTTATAAATGAAAAAAAAAAACTGATAGGACCAGCTGAATATTTCGGCATATACATCTTTGGACGAAAATATTTCAGTTCCCAAAGTAATTAGTTAAGCTTGCTAGAATTAATGCTTATATATATATATTGTCGAAACAAAGATCCTCTTGAAAATGCAGGAATTGGCTTTAGCACAGTAGCTGGAGGATATATAAAAGTAGGATGATAAAACAGGCAAAGAACAGTTTTTTTTGTTCTTAATGTTTACATCTACTTGTACAATGTTACTATTTAATTTTTTTTCATTTTTGTAAATCTCAGCAGGGGCACTTGGGCCGAGAGCAGGTTGCAGGAGATTGCATGCTTGTCACCTCAAACGAAGGTACTTGTGTACTTTTCATCTATTTATCTCTGAATGTTGCATCATTTATACCCTCTCATATATACGCTGCAACGCTGTTATATATGGAGGTTGAATTAAGCTTGCTTGTTTCATGGTAAAATTCTGCAATGTCCGATTTGCATTATATTTAATTGTTTGGTACAGGGCTTGTTTGTTTTTTTGTAATTCTCTTGTTTTAAAATCACTTGTTTGAAACAAGAATATTCTCGGACTTTAATCAAAACAGTAGTTAATTTTGTTTCGTTAATTTTTGTAACTTAATGAAGACATAAAAAAAACAAAATAGTCTCAGAATATAGTTATACTATTTTCCAATCACAGGATTATTAAGATGATTTACAGCTATATCATGTTTTTTTTTGTTTTTTTGTTTTTGGTTTCCACCCCCTTCATGTAATCTAAAACAGGAATCATTATTTCACAGAAGAGTATATTTTACATTCACTGATACAATCGAAAGTAATACAAGTCCTTGATGTAAAATATTGTATTTTAAGAAAATAGGTATTGTTTCAAATTAGACGATGACAGAGAGGTGAAAACCAAAACAGGAACATTATATTTTCTGGACCAACTCTTTAATCATGTGGTGCCCCAGCTACCTTACTTTTCATTTTCTTTTGCAGCTTTAACACAACAAATTAAAACTCATGTCAAAAGGAATGTTGTTTTTAATTAAATAAGTCAGCTCAAAACAAGAGAATTGTAATCAAACGTCGGAGACAAAGCCCTCAATCACTTTGCGCGCGCGCACACAATATTGAATACCGGGCATCTGATTAATGTCTACTGCTGCTGCAGGATACTGATCATGTCTCCAGATCATCTCATATGTTGCCCAAGATACACCAAGAACACAAAAACCCTAGCCTCGAGTTTACCTTGGGGAGGCCGGATTGGCAAGGGACTGACAGCAAATGACAGGAAGAAAGAAGCAAATGACAGCAACTACGTACGTAGCTGTGTTGATTAATTAATTAATACATTCTCACTACACCTCGATACTTGTTAATTTTCCCTCCCCCCCCCCCTTCCCTTTTTTTTGCTTGTTGATATATAATGTACAAAGAGAAAAAGCTTCGTGTCAAGACATATATAGGAAGCACTGAGTTAAGCTTGGAGCTGGTATCGGGTCTGATGAGGAGGACTCCATGATGATGATAACATATATAAAAGAGGTGTGGAATAACAGAAGAAAGGATCAGATCAGATCCTCGTGTGTCATGAATCTTTGTGTTTGGAGTTTGGCTCATAAATTTAATGTTACACGATAATGGATTTGTTTGAGGTCAGTATTTAATTGTCAAGAAGAGCTTTGGTGTATAATTCGTTAAAATAATGATGTTCCAGTCACGAATAAATCAAATGATGCCTCATTTCAGTGTTTTCCTTGCTAGTCAGGGATCTCACCTGTCACAACTTATTTTCTAGGAGCTAGCCTTTGACTTGGCAATATATGACCTGAGGCATGCAGCAGCTCTTAAACCTTGGGATACTGAACAGGCCCATGAGATAAGTAAAGGATTAACTAGCTAATTAAGCAGGGAGCAGGAGGGAAACTGAAGGCAAACCAAGGTTGAAAAGAGATCATTAAATTACTGGGGAAACTAATCAAGAGAACACACCTTAATTAAATATATTACTCAGTGCGATATAACATAATTGATATTAATTATATATGTTGACGTCAATATATATTAATTAAGGGAACATTCATTAATGAAATAGCCCGCCGGGTCTTCCTTGTTATCGTCTAGGTATATAGGCTCTATCTACTAAGACATTCGTATTAATTACTCAAGTATTTCAAAGGGAAGCAACCCACTAGGACTACGTTTTTAGATTAATTTCGCATCAATATGGGGATATTGATTAATCAGTATCATATTAAGAAATGTATTCATATTGGGATGTCTTCTTCGTTGATTAAGAGATCTAAGATAATTGAACTGGGACCTAATAGCTTTGACAAAATTCAGGTTTGCCTACGGATTAATTTAGCTGGGCCTTTTGTGCACCTGAAGTAACACTCCTTATAGAATATATATATTTATATAGTCCGGCCATATCTTGGAATACAAGAAATATTCATAAGGAACTCAGGCATCTTCCTTTTTGACTTGTTCTAAAACTGTGTAGGACACAGCACAATAAGTTTATCAGCTTTAGAATATTATAACTATGTTTGCATAACTGATCCTGTGAATCAATTAGATTTTTTTGAATTAATGGACTTTGCATTCAGAAAGTGATACATATATGCGAAAATGCTTTAAGAAATTGCTTAAGGACATACGGGTTAGCATCTTTTCAGTGTAATTAACATTCACACATCTGGAATATTCGCCCATTTTCAAACCAGAAGCTACTAATTAGTTCTTGCTTCTGAGAAGAAGAGCGCGCGCGCGCACACACACACATATATATATATATATATAAAGGCAAAGTGAAAATAAATTCCTTTTCGTGATTGGGTCCAAAGAAGTTTAATCACAGCAAGAAATTTTCATTTCATGTTCTCAAGATGGAAGAAGTAAAACCCTCAAGATATATATATATATATATAGATGTTGTATCAAGATATAGCTTGTAAGACTGTGAACCGGCGATTGTTTTGATTAATCCGAAAATCCAACGGTACTTAATTTTACCTCTAACTTCTAATTACCATGTGACAAAAAACGGATAAATTTTATTAGATGCTTGTCGCCATGACTATTCAGCCAATATTAAAGGCATACACACATATCTTTGTTCTATTTCAAAAGGCAGATATTATGGGTTGTTTATTTACATGATAAATTGAGTTTTTATTATAATTTTATCTTTTCACAACAAAACTTGTTAAGAAAGATGTTTGACGGCCATTATGATTTTATGTTTTAAAAAAAAAAATCTTCTTGAACAAAAACAAAGGGTGTCACCTCTTTTTAATGTTGTTGATCGGAGCACATTTTATTTCAATACAATTTTTTACCGCGGAAAGTGTATAAATATTTATTGTGCAACCAAACACCCAGCTATTAGTAACGAGATTAAAAAAACCTGTTATTTTCTAAAGGTTTTTGCATGTAGGTCCTTGAAATCATTCTTATTTTTACATAGTTATGTCCCCACACGTTGAGTAGAACTCCCCCTTCCTGGCCCGTCCAATTAATTACCTCCCCTCCGGCCGCTAGCCACCATGATTTTAAGAAACTAGATCTAAAAGCCCCTTAATTTAAGAGGTCAAGCAAGACGTAAGAGATGTATTAAGATGTAAGTTAAGATGTATGATCAAACATTCTAAAATCTCACAAACCTCTGACCCAGTCATATATATATCGGAAGCTTCAGGTCAAACAATTGACCAAGAATTGAGTCTTCTCTTATGGTTCGGAAAATTACTAAAAAGTAGGAAAGTTGGGTATATATAAACTCAGAATCCATAAATCATGAATAAATGATAACTAATTTTAAATGTCTGAAACTTCATTTGGCTAGGTTTTTTTTAATTAATAGTGCATGTCTATTTACCATCTTCAACACACACCTGCCCCAACCTTTTTTTACTCAAAATATAATTAACATGCCAGTTTAAGACTACGTTAAAGGAACAAATCACTGAATTGTCTGTAACTCTAGTTATATCTCTATTTATCAAATGTTAAATGTGCTCTCCTTGGAGTTAGTATTGTTGCCGGGTCAAGCTACTTTGAGTGGTTACGTGTGACATACATTAAAGCTATGATTTAACTAGAAGATGTATTAATGCGACTTGTCTAGATATGTGATGTGTGTGAAATCTTCGTAGAAACTAATATAACTAAATTAAGAGGGGATTTGAAACTTGGATCGCACTTAAAACAGATAACTGTGTGGATTAAAACAATTCTAAGCCGTCACACATAATACTTAACAAGCACAGTGAATGGAAATGAAAGAGATAGGTCATATATATCACATGAAGGACAAACTCGTGATTTTATATTGGTTCCGTTCCTATTAAATAACCTATTGATAGAACTTACATCCACTATCTCACTTGCACCGGTGCGAGAATTTCTCGACCCCACGGATATTTATCGATCACATACACATTTACAAGCTTAGCAAATAATTCACACACACAATTACAACCATGGAATGCCGGATCGGGATTCGGGTCCCGACCCGGTCGATTTTTAGGCCAACTGACCCAGGATCCCGACCCCATGAGTGTTTTTAAATTATTATTTTATTATTTTTTATTCTGATCCCGGCCGACCCAAGTCCCGACCTGGGTCCCAACCCTGGCCGACCCGGATCAGTTTGGGCCCAGCCGACCCACTCCCGACCCGCAACCCCGCCTTCCTTGATTACAACAATAGATGAAATCCTCCTTGCACATGGAGAAAATTATCTTCTTGCACCTATCTACTCAAATGAACACTCTTGACACGACATATCAATTGCTATAGAGAGAATTGAGAAGAATGCACAAATATGGGCATGGTGGTGTTCTCCCTTTGGTCCTTTTGTGTTGTTGGAGAGTCATATATGTATGAGATCAAAATTTGTAAGACAGTTTGTTTTTGGTCGAACAGTACCCCCAACGGTTGCAGCTAAGGCCAGAAGGCTGATCTTGGAGCGTTGATCTTGAAGGGACTTGTTCTTCAAGCTTTGACCATGAAATTTCTCTTAGGCTTCTTTATAGTCTCATTTCCCTATGATGGCTATTTTGAACTTATCCACTTTCTGAGAACTCATACTATTTCAAGGAGGATCTTGAAAATCATCTTGGGCGTCTCAAGATGAAATGTTTAAGTTCTAAAAATTTGTAGTTGACCTACGACTTGGATCAGCAATATGGTCAACGTATTTCAGTTTTTGTCCAAAGTTTTTACCGTCGTATCCAAAACATTTGGATAACTTTGTTCGGATGACAAGACATCGTTAGAACTAAGAAATATTAATTTTATTTCTCATCAAAGATCATAAGAGATATCTCAACAAATCTTAATAAGCTACCTAACCACTTGTCTGCTATGACGTACGCGCCCGGATGTGTGGCATATGTCATGGTGTATGTCAATGATGATGATAGCTTGATGCCATTCTTAATAAATAAATACACACAAGGGATAATGTCCTCTTTACATGGTTTACTTCACTCCACCATTTTGTTTTAGGCATTTGAGAAAATTATCATTAAATATCATGCCAACAGTAAACTTCTCTTTCACATCACGTCTTTTTATTATATATCTGAAAAATTAAAAATCATCATTTTGCCTTTACATACTGCTTGTATTAGATCTAAATATACATAGTAGTACCACATGGTTAAAAAAAATCAGAGCATATTTAAGCAGTGATGTGCTTAAGATGGACTACGGTGCCCGAGATCCCAATAAGTGTACCCAAGGAAGGTGGGGTCGGGAGCCGGGACCGGGACGTTTGGGCCCAAAACCGACCCGGGTCGGTCGGGGTCGCCAAAAATAATAATAAAAAATTAATTTTGGGGTCGGGGTCTTGGGATCGGGACCGGGTCAGTCGGCCCCAAAACGACCGGGTCGCGACCCGGCGAACCATGGTACCGACTATTCTAATTTTCATTACCTTCGGATAAAACTAAAAGGTTTAATGAATTCTCTCAATCATATATATCATGCAAGCGACTCTAGGCATTTTTTCCCATGCATCACATGTTAACACATCGTTCATCTATGCTGAACCTTTTAGTTCGCATATCACATGTGACGTCGCATGTATGCACTAATCTAGACACCAAAAGGAGAACTGATTAAGATATAAAGTATGAACATAACTACTTTAGCCACGGGCAAGACTAAGGTATCAAAATAGATGACCTAAATATAAACAACATCAACTAGTATAATGCACATAACATATCTAAAATGATAATTCATGCAAGATAACTAAATCTGTCAGTATCCCTTTTATCAAACTTATTGTCGTATTAACTAAGTCAACTAATTGAATAAACTTAAGATGTACAAGTGCAATTTAAACTAGTTTGAATATGAATACCTAAATATCTGTGTATATAAAAATAATGTGTAGGGTGACACAAATAAAAGTAAATAAAAGAGTTTATCTAATTACATGTTTTAAGCAAAACCATATACAGGAGTTAAATCCACCAAGTTGACGACGAGGAGAGATGGTTGATACTTGATAATGGCCATGATCAACTAAGGGGGTACTTCCTAACAACTACAAGATTTGCCACTATTAAAGTCTGAGTTAATGGTGTTAGTTTGAAAAAGTCATCCCTAATAACGGGTAGTGACGATGGCTAGAGGGAAGTCATCGCCACTGCACATGTACCGGCAATGGTTGAAGAAAAGTCATTGCATATGCATAACAGCTATTTAAAGATGTCACCAAAAGAGTTAATAATGACATTATAAGCTATCACGAAATCAGAAAAAAAACTCGAAAAGTCGACTTCGGAAGGTCTTTTGCAGAGAAAACAAATAAACTATTTAAAAAATAAGAACACATTTACTTTTTATTCTCATTGTTATATGTTAAAAATAATAAATTTTGTGTATCAATTCTTTTACGGGACAATCACTAGAGGATGTCTGTGAAATTGTGCTTCCACAATGTAATTTGTACTAGTGACGTCAGTAGGAATAGGTCGAAACGGATCCGATGTGGGGCGAGAAGATAGACTCACAACACCTGGTATGGTATAAGTAATGGAGGTGTTAATATCTCCATGAATCCACTAGTCCAAGAGTTGATGGACAAAGTGGAGAAGCGATCCACCTAGTTAGAGAGACAAAATATGGTAATTAACTATATCCAACAACAAATGTCCGAGCAACAAAAAAGCATTACAGAAACAATTGAACGGCTAACACAACAAATGTTAGCCTAGATTGATCAAAGACTCCCCCACTTGTTGATTTATCAAGCTCGAGACCACTTCCAGGATAGAGAGAGGAAGATGATGGAAAGGATGACGATAAGGCATCTTTCGGAGAGAATGATTGAGAGACATTCATATGTATCTTTATTTTTTGGAAATGACTTTATTACTTTACTTCTATTTATATGCAATGTACTTTGTCCACTATGTGCTTGTACTTATTGATTTGTGAATTATGTATAAAAATGTAAATTATATTTCTATAATTGTGTTTTGTAGATGTGTATGAAATAGATTAGTTTACTTTGTGGTGCGTATTGTGAGTTGTGATTGTGAATAGATGAAAATTGTGATTGTGAAATGGTAATTGTAGAAGAAATTGTATAATCTTTTGTTTTGTGGAATGTGGATAAAAATATATAGATTGATTGTATAATCCTGTATAATTGTAATCTTAAATGATTTTTATTTTAAAATATTAACTTTTTATAATATGATTTTTTTGCGATTACTTTTAATTGTCGCTAAAATATATTTTAGCAACAGCTATGAGTCATTGACGATAGCTTTAGACCGTCACCAAAACACTCACTCCACCCCTAGTACTAGTCTTAGAAATGGAGTGACTATACAATGAATAAGTTAGAATATATGATGTACTATACAAAGGATGTTTTGGCCATGAATATATATTGTACCAAACAAATGATGTATAGGTTAGAATATATGATGTACTATACAAATGATGTTTTGGCCATGAAATTTTATAATATATCATGTGGGAATAAATGATGATAATGTAAATCAAAAGAGACTAAAAGAAGTAGAATTAGAGGGTCCAATTGACTTGTTTTATTACAACAATAAGCACGAGGACTAAAAGGACAAATACCCAGTTTCAACACTTTCAAGTAGATTAAGTCAAGATTTCAATTTTGATGGTTCATACTAGATCAAGTAGATAGATATGTAATCACGCTAGATTAAGTAGAATAATCTCGTATTAACAGTAGGTAATTATTTGTTCTTACCAACTTTGTGTGTGCAGTATTGGTCGATTAAAGATGAAGATAAAATAATGGGATAAAAGATATAAAGCTTGATCAAGATCTAAAATGCTAATCTCCAGCCACTGCGCAGTCAAGAAAAAGATCTCTTTGAAAATTTGTAGTTAAACAAGGAAGAAGTTTTCCTAAAAGATCCTAGCATCCCAATCTGTTGTGTCCAGATTGTCCAATGCACCAAGATTAAAGATATAATGCTTGACCAAGATCTGACATGCTAATCTCTAGCTACTGTGCAGTCGAGAAAAAGATCCAGAAAATTTGTAGTTAAAGATGGAAGAAAATTTCCAGAAAGATCCTAACATCCCAACCTGTGGCATCCAGATTGCCCAATGTAGAAAAGCAAAAAGTATTCCAAGCATCTGGATCCAAAGAAACATTATAAAGCTACTTCCATGTTAGAATAGTTTTCCTGAACGTTTATTTTCCTAGCAAGCTTCTTTCCTCAATAATTTCACAGTAAATAAAGATATGATCTAGGTCTTGATCACCTATTCTACAGAAAAAAATTTATTTTCATTCTAGATCCATTTTAACTAGGAAGTTGAATCCTTTACCATGTAATTTTACATAGGAAACTTTACAATTTTAGAGAGTTTTCTATTCCAAACTACCTTATCGAATGCACCTTGAGACCTCCCAACCAAGCATTTGGATCCGTGAATTGGTTAACAGTGTCTTCTTACATACTGTGCCAAATCCATCTTGTGATATCCATATACATTGTCAACATCATTCCGTGTGTTTAGCGGGGACAGAAATTCCATCTGTTCATACCAAGGAAGGCGTGGTTGCAGGTCGGTTGGGCCCAAATGGATCCAAGTCGACCAGGGTCGGGACCCGAGTCGGGACTTGGGTTGGCCAGGATCAGAATAAAAAATTATAAAATAATAATTTAAAAACACCTATGGGTTGGGATCGGGTCGTTTGGCCCAAAAACCTATAAGGAATCAACACATGACAGCGAAATTTTTTGATTCCATAAAACCATGATCTTTGCCTTGATCAATGCCGAACGAGTAAAACTGAGAACCAAATATGAAGTAGAACGAGAATACCTCGTGGGATTTCTAAAATCCCTCACCATAGATGAAGAGAGGACATTCCTCCTTGCTGAAAACCGTTCAAGTGTCCGGTCTCTAGCGGTATCCACACGATCTGCTTCAATAGACGAGTTCTCTCTTCCTTCGGGCCTCCAAAAACCTTCCAGATCCAAGCTTGACCATGGGAGATCGCCTTCTAGAGGAGAGAGGAGGAAGAGAGGATGCTTGGGACGTGCTCCAGCCCTATGGCTTGTTAGGGTTTGGCTTCATAAGCCATTTATATATAGAAGATGGATTTTTTCACAAAAATTCAAAACTTCTATAAAATTGCGTCCATGCCCTCATCTTATTGACCAGATCTATTGTGTGTGACCCACTAGGCCTAATAGTCAATTTGGTTGAAGCCTTAATTAATTTAAAAGAACAATTCCTTTAAATTAAATCAAAACCGTTATCCGATAACAGTTTTTACGGCATTCTGATCATAAAGGGTACGAGCCACATCCTATGATCCCAAATGACATTGGGGAGTTAAATAACATCCATTGAGCCTTTCCATCATCAATTATCACACGGATTTAAATCCTCGTTCATACAATGTCCCGGTCGGTCAGGGGTTCGGCACTGACTGTCAACCCCTAAGTATTCCAACTCTATGAAATCTTGTACTCATGAATGGATCAACTGGAAAATTCCTTTTCCAATTATCCTATCTACCTTGGCCAAGGATTTAGAGTACTATCCATAAGACGTTCTCTCTCTCCTACCGAGAGTGAACGATCTCCTATTGTCCGCTCAATTGCCTCCACCAGGTTTCCCATATACCCAATCCATTAACTATATAGGACCACAATACTAAGTGATCCATCAGTCAATAGTCAAAGTATATAGTACGCCTGGCAAGACATCTTTGGCGACTCAGGTCAAAGATCCAACTGTGCTATTGAGATGTAAGAATAACCTGATAGACAGTTCGGTAAGATACCGATCAAGTTTTCCTAAATTGGTCAGTTTAGTGATCTCATTCCACTAATGAGCACCTGTGGGTGTATCTCAGTGTCCCCACACTGATGACCAATGAGATTAGTCATTCTCATAATATGAGAAGACATCACACACACTAGTCTATCCGGATTCTTGATGTCCCGTCTCAAGGATCTTATGACTAGGAACATTTAGATCACATACCTCTAGATGATCGATCTCATTATCATGATCTCATCATGATTCAATCATCATTGCATGTGATCAAGGACTTCATTACGATATACGTTTCTAATAAAAGCTAGTAACGAAGTTTTACCTATTTAATTGAATGAGATATTCCTAGAAGTGTCAAATCATATCATATATGATTGGCTTGTAGGGCATACATTTCTATCAAAATCGACTGGGTCGGGTTCGGGTCGGGACCTGGATCCCGTCCGGCATTCCATGGTTCATACCGTATTAAAGGCCTACAAAGCTGTAATTTCTAGTTAGCATAAGAAGAGAAGTCTCAACAGTCTACAACTTTTTGATTAGGTGAAGTGTCAACAGAGAAGATCGACGAAATCCATCACAGACCATTTGTTCAACCATGGATATGAACATAGTTTACTCAACATGTCATCGTCATAGTTTCCAAGGCAATCAAGAAGTCGAAGGCGAGGCCTCGTCACTTAGGCAATAAGGCAAGGCATTAGGCCACATCTATTTTATAGTAAAATTAATAAATTAACAAATATATGAGTAAAAAATAAAATATAAAAAATAATAAATAGTTATAACAACATTTAATGATTGTCTAATAAGAACTACTAAATTAAGTTAATTTAAATACTTAATTTGTATTAACTATTAGTAAATATATATGAAATTACTTAATCTTAATTATAATTCAATCAAATATAAATTTATAATCAAATTAACTATTAGAAATAGTTATTTTTACTTCAAAAATTAAATGACACCGATACTTAATTAGCATTATTTATTCCTAAATTAAAAAAAATGGGAAAATAATGTGATGATCACCTAGGTATCCTTGGCTTTATCAGGTAAGAGAGTACTGGTGACGTCTTGAAAACAATGCTGATACTTGAAGCAATGTCAATCAAGCTGAAAAAAATCTTTAAAACTCTCAACATTATAAGGTTATTAGGAGCTTCTATATTCCAATCCATGTTATTACCCATATACTTGCTTTTAACAAATAATGCCATCCTTTGAAGTTATTAGAGTCCCCAAAATCACTTATACAAGAAGGCCACGGAAAACTTTAAGATAATAAAGTCAAACTGAACCCTCATCTCTCAGCCTGAAAAAGAAGATTGCATCATATAAGATGGTCTGCTCTATGGCATAAGATACTCCTTGCCAAAAGATCCACCTCTAGTGGACTCCAATCTTTCGAAGCTTGTATACGCTGTAAAGATTGACATACAGTACATAGGAAGACTGCAGAGTAAAGCTTTGAAAGATTCACTTGCCTCCAGTTGATAAGACTTTGCCTTTCCAGTCTTGTAAAATGCTTTCAACCTTTTTAATCACATGACAAAACACTTTTTAGTACTTCTATCAAAAAGGGGAAGAGCCAAACGTTTTACTGGAAAGCCACCAATAGGGACACCTAGCAATTTGGAGTAAAGTTCCAGTTCATTTTAATGGAAGTCATTGCCAATAATTTCACTCCATTTAAAGCTTAATACCAATCTAGTACATGCTTGGAGTAGAATCCAAGCCTCCAGATGAGTAGCTTCTTTTGCATTGCTATCGGCAAGTAGTTGTTTGATCTTCTTACGAACTGGCATAAGCAATTATTTACAACAGAAACGACAAGTTGCTTGATCATCTTAAAAATCCATTTTAACATCTAAAAGGGAGGTGGTCTACCCTTAAGCAATGTTCATTGTGAAATCCTAACTTAATTAACCAACATGTTCTTGTTCTAATCCAGACTTTTCAAGGCCCCACTTATCATCAAAGCATGTCCAACAGCCTTAACAAAAAGAAAGTACCATCATCAGGTCATCTCCAAATACTTTTGTTAATCATAGACACAGAGTTATCAGTAAAAGCTTCATTATATCCTATAGATGAAAAGTAAGTTCCCTTTAAAAGTTTATCCAATGATGATTTCTCCCTGATACCTACCAGCCCATATCAATGATAACAAAAAGGCCTAGAAACTTCTCACATAGCACAATATCCAAGCAAGGATCTTCCTAGAATTTGGTGAGTGAACCATAGCTAACAAAGAAGTGTCAAACTTTTTATAGAAACTATAGTTCCCATTAACATTTATCCAAATCTAGGAGACTGATGAAGTGAATTTGAAGCTATGTAACAGGTTATCTTCTTTGAGAAAATATCTGCAACTTATAATGTGAGCTCAAGAAAGCATCTTGTTCACCATTTGATCTCCGCAGCCATTTCAAGAAGAGATTTATTTATGACATGAATAGAACAAAGTTAACTTCTCTGTCTTTTTGAGCATGAACATGTTTTGCCAATTTGATGAGATGTAAGCATCTAATATTTGAAACCCCTCAAATAGAAAGATGCAGCTTTTCAAGGACTCAATTTTAGAGGAAAGTCCTTGCCTCCTTGGGAACTTAAAAACAGAGAGAAATAAGAAGGTATATAAGACCACCGAATCTTCAACAATATCCAACTATATCTAGGCTCTAGCTGACAGTAAGTTGTTTTAAGGTCTTTTATCAATCCACTTCATGTTCCTACTTGAATCCAAAATTTCTTGGTACCATTTTTTAAAGGCAGCTTGAGGCATAGAAAATAACTTCCACTCATCCTCAAGATATAGCAATATGTCTTGTGGTATACAACCCACAAAGCTCATGTTTGTTACAATTAATGCTTGTACAAGTTGCACTTCAAAAGGGCATTCAGGTGCACAGCTCTCTCTCTCTCTCTCTCTCTCTCTCTCTATGTATGGGCCAGAATTAAAGTATCATAGGCATAATGCAAATGTGCAACTTCAATCCATTTCTTTTAAAAGAGATGCCATTTAGAAAACTTGCAATTATGGTTATACCAACATCATATTCATGACTTATACCATGAGGAAATGAAAAAACAATAGAGAGAGAGAGAGAGTCTCCTCATCGATGACCTCTCAGATACCAAATTACCTTTCATCTGCCATATAGGACAAAACCAGAAACAATTGACAGAATTCTCCATCCACCTGATCTTTTTTTTTTGATGAACATATCAAATGCTTTAGCTTCAACATGTAGCCCCAATTAACTCTACCATGTCTTATGGGAATCAATCTTATATATGAGACACTCCTCCCTTCACTTCTGGAAAACTTGTCTTATATAAATTTATGTATATAAATAAAATACTCAACTAAACTAAAGTCTTAATCCCAAATTACCTGGAGTTGGCCATATAGATCCTCTTTCTCCACTAATGTCGATTTTGAGTTACTTCTTCAGAAATATTTCAATTATATTGAATTTCACTCCTTCAAGTTAACTTAAGTCAACCACGTCCTTTTTTTGTTTCTGTTATTTTACTATTTTTTACTTTTCTTATTGAAGCCTCCTTAAGTATACATTTAATATGTCTAAAGTCTAAACTATCTCAATCTCTCTTCTTTCAAATTATTTACAATTGTCGCTACTCCTAAATTTTCTCTAATATATTCATTTTTAATTCTATCAAATCTAGAGTGATCACCCATCTATCTTAACATTATCATTTTAGCAACACTTATTTTAGAAATATGTTTTCCTTTTATTGTCTAACATTCATTACCAGAAAATATTGTAGGTCTTATACTTGTACAATAAGATTTTTCATTCAACTTTAGTGAGATCATACAATCACATATAATACATATAACCAATCTTCACTTCATCCATCCTACTTTATTCCTATGATTAACATCTTCATCACATTCTCCATCTTTTTGAATAATTGATCCAAAATATTAGAATTGGGTTCATCACATTTTATTTTGACACATCAAATATTTCTACACTTTGATGTGTCAAAATAAAATGTTGAAGATAAATTTAATATAAATGCTAGCTGGCTACAATTAATAAGCTTATGTATCACCTTACTAAGCTGATTTATCAATACCTTGGTGGACATCTTGGGATGTTAAAAGTAGACTCATCTGAATATTCTTCAATTTTCTTTTGGTTCAAGCACAATTTTTTTGCAGCACCCTCAATTTGGTAAAACACAGTTCAACAGTATTCAAGACTCATGATCAATCTCCTTCAAAACACCCAGGTTAGTATCAATGCACTCAAACATGTTCACTGAGCATAGATGCAGCAGCCCTCCAGCTTGAAAAAGCCAAATCCTACAAAGCATACATAATGCAGCTACTTTCGACAACCATTCTCAAAAAGAAAATCCTATGTTACATTGACCCACATTCATCCTATACAACAAAGCTTCTTGATTATTTTGTCCTAGCTTCACCCTACAATCGAAAGAGTCATCAAGCACTCTTCTAGAAAGGTATTCAACTTGGGTAAATCATGGACCATGGGACCTTCAAAAGAGGTGTTACTCAAGGCATGTTTTGATCCAGCATATGTCTATTGACGTCACTGTCAAGTAGATCCAGAGAATCCCAAAATGTGCCTCAAAGTTGAAGATCTTTTATTTATTTGTCAAGTCAGTGGTTTGCCATATCTTGTTCACTTGTGTATCGCGAGTTATTGGGCCAATCTTATTCAGGGTTATCGTATCTAGAGGCCCATCAGTAATCCTAGGTTTACTTAAGTCCTTAATTATTTTTTTGAGAGTCATTAGTTCTCAACCCTATAACTTGTCAGAAGTTAATAATTACTACCCTTCTTTGTGCCACATTGCTTGCTTGACTCTGAAATGGACAATTTTTTATTTTTTATGTTCTTCACCCGAGCCTCCAACAACATCCTAATGTCTTGCAAGCCCTAGAAGTGAGCTTTTTGTTTTTTATGTTTTTATTTGGAAGTTTTAATGATATATAATGATATATTATTGATTTATTAAAAAATATACCTCATCTCAAATGTCTAAGGCACCTGCCTGAGGGACCTGAGGCAAGGCAATCCTTCCCTCACCTCGAGCATCTTGCACCTTGGATAACATAGTTAACTCATCTCTTCACATAAAAAAAAGAGAATAGAATTGTATAAAACATGAGAGAACCTAGGAAAACAAAAAAAAATTGCAACCAAAATAGAAATAGCGAGCAGTACAAGTTGTATCCTCAAGTTTTTGACTCAAATAAACTCCTGAAAGAATAACCTATTGTATGAATCTCTGATTCATTCCACATTGATATGCCATGCATGAGAAAAATAACCTAACTTCTCACTTATTCATTCCAAAACAATATCATCTAGGGAGGCCATGCTAGTACAAAATCCTTTGATTTCTTGGCAATAAATAGCTGAAACTTTTGCATCTGATATAAAAGGTATCCAAGCAAGAAACAACCAGCACAACTAAACTCAAATCGGTAAAGCTCTAACACAACCTATTTGGTGAATAATCAACATGACCATATTAAATGAAAAATGTACAGCAAGCCCAATTCAACTTGTCAATCCACAAGTAAGTTGTTAGAGCATTTAATAGAAAGAAATAATCACATTTTAGAAAAGTAAATCTATATATTCATCTGCATTGAACTTCACTTAGAAAGAAGTCAACTATCTGATAAGAGGTGGATGTCTTTCGTTCTCATTTTTAGACAAAGGGACCTTTCCTACTCTCTAATTTAAAGCTTTCACTTTCTTTCTTTGAGAAAGGAACCATTTTTTATTGCCTTGGAGTCATCTACTTAAGATGATAAAATTAACAACGTTACACTGCATTCTTTCTGGAAATAAAAGCATAAGAAAGGGCTAAATGTTTGCACACTTCATGAAAAGTACCATGACCATAGTTCATTGTAGTTGAAACATGTATTCTATAACCACAAACTAATTTCATATGCAAACCATTATCTATTTACATAGTTGGCAGTATCATCATGATGTTACATCACATCTGCTTGTTAACCTTAGGTGAGACACAAGCAAATTGCCTCTTGTTTCAATACACAAACAAAGAATTTCAATCCCAACAGGTTGCTAACATCTAGCATCAGATAGAGTGAGGTACATGCTTACAAACAGTAACATGGATGCTGATATCATAACCACACTTTTCAAAGAATTAACCCACACTTTTCATAGCAAGAGATCTGCTGATTTTGGCTTAAATTGGGTGCTTAACAATGATAACTGAAAGTGATCTGAGTTTCTATAAAACATAGTTTACACATGAAATGAATTTATGATTTGAGTTTAGGCGAAGTTAGAACCTAAGCACCATCTAGATCTATTGGAACAATTCTTGCTAACAGCATAAGAAAGAGACCAAATATTAAAATGAAGAAAGACTTAGTGAGAGATGGAATTAACAATTTGAGTTGCCATACAAAATGAATGATGACTTTAGAATTTTCATCGGGTGGAATTCATTGTTGATTTAAACCATTATGGATAACGTACTACTATGATGGGTTTTAGTAAATTACTTTCAGATTCTTGGTGAAGAGAAACTGGTTTGACAGAATCTTCCTAAATGGCAAATTTACCGAACATATCTTGACATGCATTATGGTTCTCATGTAGAATGAAACTAGATTTAAGTTTTTCAAAAAATCATGGATGACTCCCATACATAAAACCAACTAAACAAAGGGGCAACTGAAAGAGAATTCCAAAAGACTACTTGACATTTGCGTTAAGAGTTTTCCGTACCAACAAATTGATCATACTAAGAAAGTGATGAAAGAAACTGGTTTTATTCACGAAACAAATTCGTCATTTTCTCTTTCTGCAACACTAGACTCCTCCATCTTCAAAGAGTAAGGCCTCCACCGTTTTTTTCCAAATCCCATGAAATGGATCAATCAACAATCATATGGCTATGATGCGGCAATTTCACCCTCGGTAATCGAACCTACAAAACCAGCATTAGAAACGACCAATTTCCCACTGTTGCGAACAATAACAGCGGACCAACAGAAATCACCATGAGAAGCATCAGCAGCTGGTAGCAGACATCAAAGACACCCAAATAGCATAATATTACACAATAGCGAGAGCTAATGAGAAGCAACCACGGAGAAATGAGAGAGTCGGAGACAAGATACCTCCTTTCTTCTGAGCTCCCTCTCCTTTCAGCGCAACATCCTCCCTGGCTCCTTAACGCTCTGACATTCGACCTCCCGATAGAGTCGGCGTTGCTCCTCTCTCAAATCTCTGCGCGCAATGCAGTCCGTTGTTCGGTGTTTGATTGCGATTCTGCTTTTTAAATCTTGAACAGTAATAGATATAATAGCATTATATTTGATAAGAAAATAATATAAATCCCTATGTAATAAAAAGATGGGAGATCAAATAGAAGAAACTAAGAAAATTTTTTAAATAAATATTTTTACCTTGCCAATCAAACATCTTTCCAAAAATAATTAAAATATAATTTTGTAGAGAAATATATGTATCGTGTGATTAAATATCCCTTTTAATTTTTATTTATGGGTCTCAAACAAAAAATTATGTCTTAATTCTTATCAGACGTTAATATGTAATTCTATTGTAAACTCATTGGATCAAGATAAAACTACTTAATATACCCAGTTATTTATAATGGGGTGTTTGGTTGCATTTTATTTTTTTATATGGTTTCATGATAAAAAATGATATCGCACATTGAAACTTGACAAATTTTAAAATTAAAAACTATAAAAATATAATGTTTGGCAAAAATATTATCATTTTTAGAAATGATGGTAAGGTGTTTGCTGTATAAATGAAAAGTCACTTATGTAGCACATGAGTTAGGCTTGTGGACTATGTGCATTGATTGTGCCCTTTTTGAAGAAAAAAAATGCTTACTACCTCTTTTTTTCTCCATCACGCGGAGGAGGGTGAAAAAAATTTTAAGATAAAAAATTGTAACACATGCCAAACACTTTTAAAATAAACTTTTACTATAATTTTTAAAAATAAAAATAAAAATACTCATTATCATGCAACCAAACACCCCATAATCCTTTGCTGGCAAAAAAATGCATGATCCTTTACTTTTGTAGAAGCTAAAAAATAAGCACTCTTTTTTTGGCCAACAGAAATAGATAGATATCTTACTTTTAATTAATTAATGGGGTGTTTGGTTGCATGATAATAGAGATTTTTATTTTAATTTTTAAAAATTATAAGAAAATTTGTTAAAAGAGGTGTTTGACGACCATGATAATTTTATGTTTCGAAAGTGATTTTCTTCTTGAACAAAAAGTGGGTCTCACCTCTCTTTTTTTTTCTTGTGGTCCCCCCACCACTTTGTTTGGTCATGAACGGTAGTTACTCTTTTTTGTTATCACATCTCTCCGAACATGATAATTTTATGTCATGAATTTGGTTCATTTTTTATTTTAATATAACATTTTATGATGAAAGTGTACAAAAAATTATAACCAAACACCCTATAAGGTCTTTAGCCAGTTGGTTCCCTCTCAGTATAGTGTGAGTACACGAAGGCCCATCAAATAAAATGTGACATTTGAATGGAAGGCTAAAATGTTTTTTAAAGCATGGATGAGTACCAAAGATTTGATCAATTTGGTTTCTTCTTTTTAAAACTTGATATGGTTACTTATTTTATCATCACAAAAATTCATTTCTGTTTATATTTGTTATGTGGGTTCATAATAATATTATTATCGCAAGCCTTTTCATAGGAAGAATCCTATTATGTTAGTGTATTTAACTCAAATCCCATATGTTTTGTAATTTTAAATGTGCCCAACTAGTATGGGTTGCAAGTGGAATCTGATAACTTGATATTAGAGGCGGCAATGGACCGGGCTGACCCGCGGGCCCTCGGGCCGGGCCAGCCCAGGGCCTTGTTTCGGGGCAGAGAAACAGGCCCTCGGTTGTTACTCGGGCTAAAAAATCAGGCCCGCGGGCCACCCGCGACGCAGCCTGTCGTTGTTCCTCTCTTCTCCTCCCTCTTCATCTTCGTCGCCATGCCTCGCTCGGCCCCTGCTCTTGCCCTTCCTGTGCCTCCGCTTTCCAGCACAGTTCTGGCAGGTGCGCCACCGCATTTTCTGGGTACGATGCTCGGCGTCGGCCGAGGTGCAGTGGGAGGAGAAGGTGTCGACGGTGGGACCTTCCGTGTTCGGCAGCTAGAGGGAGCTCACCGATGCGCAGGCCATCGCCGATGGCTGACTCGCACGAGAGTCCATCTTTCCCGCCCCCTCCCCCTTTTCACTGCCATGTTCTCGTCTATTAGAGTTGAGTCCCAGCATAAGCCTACGTTTTGGTGACGTTTACTTGAAGTACTGATAGAGCAGAACCGGCAAATAGAGGCGTTGTGGATCTGCAAAAAATGAGGCGATACAAGTATTTTTTTTAGAAGTGATGCAATAAATTTCTAACTAACTCAATTTTGATAAGTGCTTAATTGGACTGATTCATTATATTGACTAAATATATTTAAATAACGATAAAGTTTGATTTATTCGACTTGATTCTTGTTAGATTCAATAAATTTGCAAGTAAATTAATCAGATTCTTGATTACGTTTATATAAAATGTTTATTAAAAATTAAAAGTAAAATATTAATAATTATATAATGTCATTTAAATGTATACATTTTAATTTATTTATAATTTTAATTTATTAAAAAATAATGTATAATAAATTAGGATGAGTATAAAATTATATTTTAAATAAGATGGGTCGGGCCGAGCCGGGCCGGGCCCAATTTATATTTTTTATGGGCCGGGCCGAGTTGAGTTGTTAACACAATGCGGACCGGGCCGGGCCAACCCGTTCTATATTAGACGGGTCTAGATCGGGCCAACCACGGGCCGGGCCGGGCCCAGCCCATTGACAGCCCTACTTGATATCAGGGATGTTCATTCTTCCATTCAACCTGGTGAAACTAGTTGACCAGAATCAACTCAAAATATATTAAAAATTATATATTTTTATTAATAAATAGTATTATATATTTATTTATCACCTGAAATTCTATTTTTTAGATATTTTAACTTATAAATCGATAATATCTATAAATTATATTTTAAACAATAGTTGTTTAATTTTCGGTTTGAACATAACCAAACCGAATTAGAAGGGCTGGATTCAATTTGGGTTGTGGAAAAAACCACCCAACCCTACCCAAATTAAATCAAACTATGAGCACCCCCTACTTGATATCTCGATTCAATTCTGATAAAAATTAATAAATTTGCAAAATGTTTTTATATTCTATGAACTATTGAAATCCGAAACAACCAATATTGTATATGTTTGTTTGATTTCAATAAAATAATATACATATAAAAATTAATACCACGATAAATAAAAATATATAAATTATTAAATTTATGTCATATAAATATTATAAAAGGTTAAATTTTAATTATATTGTATCAAAAAATTAGAGCAAAATGAGATTCAATAAAATTCGAAAATATCATGAATTTTAAAAATTATTGTATCGTTCCGATTATGATAACGAAATTGCGATCAAAATGGAATTGAAACATCATGAATCCAATTTAAAGAAGAATCATACTTGGAATCGCTTAAACTTGTTATAATGGGAATCAAAAATAAGTATATATATATATCCATACATGCATACATATATATACCCAATGGGATTACAGCCCTACCCACCAACATCCCCATTTGTCCTTCTCGTTAAGCTTCCCACACCCCCTCTCATCTTGGATAGAAATAGCATGTATGGTGTTTTACTCTCTAAGCGTGGGATCCCATCCAACTGTGATAGAATATGCAGGTTAATCTACTCGTAATTTTTCCTAAAAAAATAATAATCCCACATGTATTAGTGTCGGACGCATATGATCCTTAGCTCTAAGGTTTTAGAGGATCTAACTAGGAGTGTCAATGAGCCGCCCGGCCTCACCGAAAGTCGGACAATTCAAGGACTGCCCCCGCATATCATATTAAATTGAGTTGACCCAGCTAGACACAAATTTTTTTATCTCATAACTATATTATTATCGAATTTAACAATAATAACATTATAATAATTTAAATCGAAATATATTTTCAATGAGTAGAATTGATATTTTTCATCGAGTTATTGTGTGAATGTTGAGGCCCATGTGACCCGCTTCAGCCCATTTTGTCCCATTTGAGCTGTTCAGATAAGGCCCATGGGCTAACAATTCGGGCCCATAATTAATGCAGTTGGCGGCTCCTGGATCAGCCCGGCCCATTGTCTGCCTACATGACACATATGTTTGTTTTTTTTTAACTTGATTATTTTAACTTCATATTGATCTTCTTATAGCAAAATTGACAATCCCATATCGAGCTATCAGAAACAGTATATAAAAATGTCAAAAAAATGTCAAGTCCATGTTTCAAGTTTTTGAGAAGGATCGATGGCCCATTAGATTTAATAATATGGATGTGTGTTTAATTTGAAATTAGGGATGTCCAGGAGTCAAATACTCAGATGGTGACACTATCTCTATTTGTATCACGTATAAATAAAATAAAAGTATATATGCTTCTTTATTTTCCAATTATAAAAATATTTAACAATCAAACGGTTAACAAATATTTATATATAAAGATATAGTATATGCAATGATACAATATATTAAAGTAAAATGTAAAAAAAAACAACTTAGACGACTAAGAAGTAGAATACAAAAGCAATAAGCATTAAAAAATTAAAAGGGTACTCAAAAAACTGTAAAATAGTCTTGCTTGTATATGTTTTATAAAATTCTTCAATATAAGATAAAAAATAAAAATATATAATAGCAGCTAGCATTGTTATTTTTTCATATAAATCACATGCCGTGTTGGAATATCTTACGAGGTGTTTGGTTGCATGATTATAGATATTTTTATTTTAATTTTTAAAAATTGTAAGAAAACTTGTTAAAAGAGGTGTTTAAAAATCATGACAATTTTATGTTTTGAAAGTGATTTTCTTCTTAAAAAAAAAAAGAGAGTCTCACCTCTTTCTTTTTTCTTGTGGTCTCCCACTTTGTTTGGTCATGTATGCAAGTTAGTTTTTTTTTTTTTTGTTATCACATCCTTACAAACATGATAATTTTATGTTACGAGTTGGTTCACTTTTTATTTTAATACAATTTTTTATCACGAAAGTGTACCAAAAATTAGCATACAACCAAACACCCCATTAAAGTATGAGCCACCTGAAATTAACAAATGAGGGTATCAAATAACATATATATAACAGATTCTAATAAGGTGTAATCTGATTTTTAATCAACAAGTATATATTCTGTTGTCAATGCTGTCAAGTTATTGAGAGAGTGCTGCGACTGTGGTGCATGCAGTGGATATCATCTCATGGCATTGTGTCGTTCTCGTTGCGGCGAAACTAGACGAGGGTTTGGTCGCACGTCAAGAGTACATGCGACTGCAACAACCGTTGCGATATCCTTTCGAAAATGAAAAAAAAAGTCGAAGTTATCGAGAGCTCTGGAACTAGAGGTCTGCCTGGGTAACCCCCGGGAACAAACCTTCTTTGTTCTTCGGGCTGTTCAAGTCTGTAATCTCCGGAACATCTCTAAGAAGAATTTCATGTATATAGTTTTGTTTGAAATTGTACTGTATATATATATCCTTGGCATCTAATTTGAAATGTGGTGACTGTGCTCTTACCTTTAATATATAGGACACGAAAAACTAACTATTTCTAATTTCGATTTGGATAACTTATATTTTATTATCGGACATAGATTATAAAACATTGGATTCGATTTCGTCGAGCCTTTCTTGCGAGTATGATAAATAATTGTTCGAACTCGATTAGTTATCCTAGCTAATAGAGACGAGCTCAAATAAAGACTGCACTCAAATTCAGTCCAATTGCTACGACAGCTGGTACATGGATGGATGTTCAACCCCATCATGAGCTGCTGCGCCATGATCATATGCACATATACATACCCAGTACTGCAGCCGCTCAAGCGCCCTGATCTCCACCAACGGAGGAGGACGACGATCTATATATGCGCTTCGGCCAAGACCGTGTTCTGGAGCAGCGGACTCCCCCGCAGCCAGCCGCCGGGCTTTCATTCATTTGAGTACCGGCCGCCGGCGGCGAGGCGGCGGCGGCGGCATTCCGGCTGTCTCTTCAGCTGGGCGTCTGGTGCAAGGCAGTCCAGCCAATTCTCCAAGAAACTACTCGCCGCCGGCGGCTGCATTCCGGCTGTCTCTTCAGCTGGGCGTCTGGTGCAAGGCAGTCCAGCCAATTCTCCAAGAAACTACAACTTGCAGCATATACATATATATATATAGAGAGAGAGAGAGAAGAGAGTGGGAAATATTGCGGCCAGCATCTACGATGATAGACCTTTTTTTGTCTTGTCGAAGCTCGCTAGCTAGGCAGGACGACAGATTTTGTACACAGAGCCATCAGATACGCTCCCTGTAGAACTCTGCTTATGGTTCCCCCCTAGTTCTAGGGGGCGGACCCTCGGGTCAGAGTGCAAATGAGTTCAGTGGAGTTGAAAAGGTACGGTGTTCAAGTTCGACTCGTTTATTTTACACGAGTTCGAGCTCGAGTTTGAGTTTCAACGAGTATGTTAAACTCTTGTTCAAGTTTGGTTCGTTTATTAATCGAGTCGAGTCGAACTCGAGCTCGAGTAATAGTTAAACTAAAATTCAATTCGCATCAAAACTTAAGCTAAATACAAACTTGTTTATAAAATTCAAAATCATTGAAAAATTATCCGTGAAACTTTACATTTACCTCATCTATCAAACTCAATCTAAATTTAAACTCAATTTTTGAATTATTTAATATATTTAAGTGACAACATATGATTATTAATACTCATAATTTAACTTTTAAAAATAAATATATAATATAATATTTAATCGAGATACTCGCGAGCTTATCGAGTCGAGCAAGAGTTTGTTCGAGCTTGGCTCGTTTAATGAGTTGAGTTTTAATTTTTGTTCAAGCTTGTTCATTTGACGTAATAAACGAGTCGAGTCGAGTTTTTATCGAGCCGAACTTCGAGCTACTTGCCGAATGTATCGGTTCGTTTGCACCCCTACCCTCGGGTGACCACACGACGATGCACTGTCGAATTCGCTCACAAGAATATATTAAATATATCATTAAATACATGATTTAATGACTTATCAAATTATATATTTAATTAGATTTTGCGAGAAGGCCGAAGATGCACTCTCGATTGATCACCTGTTTAAGAAACAGCCAGCTGGTACAAAACAAGTTCCGAGAATTATTTAATTAATCAGCATTTTCAATCTAGCTTAAAATTGTTCGGCTAAGGTTGGAAGACCAGAAATGCACCGATTCGAAACTCCGGATGAGAGGGGGTTTTCGACGTAACAAAGTTTAGAAAGAGTGCTGCTCATGGGCTCGTCTTAGGATTATTTAATTAGACGGTTTCTAATTCCTCGTTGGAATTTAAATTCAATATTTTATATTGTAAATATTCGAAATATAAGTACGATGCTTCTTGCTCCGTTTTTTTATCGTCTTAAGATTTGGGGTTAGATTACCCGAATAAGAACACATGATATTGTCAAAATATATAGTTGATAATTTAATCTTAGCACTCAACTATATATCTTGTCCTGGTAGTTTAACTCTCTCTCTCTCTCGTTGAGTTAAATCTCTTATGCCCAGTTTGATTATTATAAATATTGAAATTAATATTTTCAAATGTTAGAATATATCAAAATTAATACGAGACGACATTTTTATTACATAATATGTTTTTTTTTGCACTACGAATTCTAAAATCGATACAATTAACCAAACATTTCTTAATGATTTTTGTCAATATCGATTTTAAAATTGATAGTGTGGTAGAGGTACCTAATAATGTTATCAAACAGAACGTTAGGTGCGCCTATTATTCATGAACAGATATGGTGTTTATAGACATGTGTTATATACGGACCTCTCAACTTGACGCCATATATTATATAGTACGTTTCAAAGTATCTAATTAATTAGGATGGCATCGTTCAGATCTAGCTACCTGATGTTAGAACCTGACTGAAAAATTGATGTACAACCCAACGAGGAGGATCTTTCAAAACCAGCTTAATGTCATAGCGTTAAGACTTGTTGTGTCACGCATGCATATATGTATAGTTCAACATAGGAGTGGGCGTTTAATTATATATAGAATGGGGTGTTTGGTTGCACGATAATTTTTCTTAAACTTTCATAATAAAAAATTATATTAAAATAAAAAGTGAACTAACTCATTACATAAAATTATCATGTTTGGAGGGATGTGATAACAAACAAGAGTAACTACCATTCATGACCAAGCAGAGTGGGGGATCACAAGAAAAAAGAAAAAGGTGACACTCTCTTTTTTTGTTCAAGAAGAAAACCACTTTCAAAATATAAAATTGTCAAAATTGCCAAACACCTTTTTTGACAAATTTTTTTATAATTTTTAGAAATTAAAATAAAAGTCTCTATTATCACGCAATCAAACACTCCATAAGATTTGTCCAGACCCACATGCATACTGCTCGGCGTGGGGTCTTACACGTATTCATTAGTAGTACTGCTCGGAATTGCTTCTCATATTCTTTTTTTTTTGAAATGGAGCTCACATAATAGATTAAAAACTAGAAATGTCATTACACAAATGCGGTATAATCGCATCAGGAAATCTAGCAGGATGAAAGCCGGGACTAAAGTCCAGAGCCCATTTAGCAAGGAAGTGGGCCGGCTGATTACACTGTCTAGGGATAAACATGAGATGGATATTTGATTCCCTAAGCAAAATTCTACAACGGTTGATGTCTTCTTTGGCGCGCCACAGCACAGGGCCTAGGCCGAGGATTGCTTCCACTACAGCTTTAGCATCGCTTTCAATGGTGACACAGGCTCCCTCCCGGGCAGCCCAGAGGCAGGCCTGCAAGATAGCTTTAGATTCCAAAATGTGTGGATCGGTAAAGGTAAACTTACAAGTATCCCAATAGATAACAAGCCCCTCATGATCTCTGGCAATCAAACTGGTGGCCCCGACAGCACCAATTGTGGCCCCATCCACGTTGATCTTCAAGGAATAACGCTCGGGAGGATGCCACTTGCAATATTGGCCGGTGTCCTGCTCGAGATAGTTCTTCAAGCAAAAGAAAGTATCTTGTTGGGCCCGCTTGAGGATCCTGACAGGACTGTCGATAATTCCTCGGAAATTTGCCGCACATATGGCCTTCCAGATATGCCAAAGAATTTGAATAGCAAGGACTCCCATGAATCTTGTATGTTTCCCCGAATCTCTTAGCCAAAGAAGCCAAGTATTGATAATCATTCCCATGGGTTGAAGCGCCCAATTTTCTGGATTGCCCAGCTGAGATGTACCCCAAATGGCTTTGCTGTGAGGGCATTCAAAGAAGAGGTGTTGCAAGGATTCCGGCTTATTCCGGCAGACTTTACAAGTGTCCTCAATATAAGGGCACCTCTTAGAAATGGCCGAATTGCAAGGCAGGTTAAGAGAGAGAACCTTCCAAAGAAAAACTTGTATTTTATGTGCACATAATTTACCTGATATAAGGTGCCAGAGGGATTTCCAAGAGCTGTTATCAGAGGGACTCGGGGGCCTGTTAGCATCAAATAGGAATCTATAGGCCGCCTTAGTAGAAAGATCCCCGTCCGAAGTCCAGGGCCATACAAGACTGTCTTCAAGAATATTAGGAAACAGAGGTGTTTGCAGAATCCTGTGTACCGAGCTATCATCAAATGTGGATCTAATGAGGTACTGATCCCAAGCATAGTTCTTGATCAAATCTGAGACTTTATGGGAACTGTTTGGGAGACCTTGGACTGGCTGAGGAGGTCCCCTTCTGTCCATAACCCAATTTGGGTCAGAGATGGAGATTTTCTGACCATCTTTAATTCTTCAGACGGCCCCCTGCAGGATGGATTTCCTGGCTTGGATCATATTCTTCCAAATGTGAGATGCTGTGGCAGCAGGTTTAGCATCCCAAAAGGATGTATGGTGCAGATACTTTGAGGTAAGGACCCGGACCCAAAGACTATCTTTGTTGTGGAGGAAGCGCCAAGTTAATCTCATGATAAGAGCCTGGTTCATAATGTCAAAGTCTCTAATTCCCATACCCCCAGCGGCTTTGGGTTGCTTGATAGAAGACCACTTGCAAAAATGAATCTTCCTCTTCTCATTTGACTGGTGCGCCCACCAAAAATCCCTCTGAATACTGTCCAGCTTGTTGGTGATGCTCCTAGGAAGCTTCTTAACACTCATGAGATGAAGAGGCAACTGGCTAAGTGTAGATTTTATAGGAGTGGTGCGCCCTGCCGTAGAAAGCAGGTTGATCTTCCAAGATGCAAGCTTGCTCTGACAGTGATTAAGAATCTTGTGCATGTGAGCAGAGTTTAGCCCTCCCACAGCCATAGGAATCCCTAGGTAGAGTTCATACGGCGACCCTTGAGGCATGCCCAGAATGGCGCAAATTTCTTCTCTTGATCTGTAGGTGACATTCCTGCTGAAGAAAATTTTTGATTTCTGTTTATTAATGGCCTGCCCCGACAAAGTTTCATAGAGATTAAGAATGTCCATAAGCTTGTGAATTTCCCTAATATTAGTCTTGCCACAAATCAGGTTGTCATCAGCAAAAGAAAGATGAGAGATAATAGGACCATTTCTGCTCACTGAAATGCCCGATAAATCACCCTGCTGGACAGCCATGGAAATAAGGCCCGAAAGCGCTTCAGCACACATAATATAGAGGTAGGGGGATAGGGGGCATCCCTGTCTAATACCTCTGGTGGGATTAATAATACATGTATGCTGGCCGTTAATATTTATGGTATAAGACACAGTTTCAGTGCAAGCCATAATAATCTCAATGATATGATGGGGGAGACCCAAATTCTCCAGCATCACCCGAATGAAACTCCATCTAATGCTATCATAAGCTTTACGGATGTCAAGTTTAAGTATGAAGCTACCCACTTTGCCTCTTTTGGAGTTAAAAGAGTGAATAATCTCTTGGACAATAACGATGTTATCAGTACTCACTCTCCCCGGAACAAATGCTGATTGACTTTGAGAAATGAGATAAGGTAACAAAGGTTTCAACCGGTTGGCAATGATTTTAGTAAAGACCTTCAAAAGCACATTGCAAAGGCTTATTGGTCTGAATTGTTTGGGACCAGAAGGATGCTCCACTTTGGGAATAAGAGTAATAGTTGTATGGTTCAGGCCCCTGGGAATAGTTTTAGAAGTGAACATGTGACACATGAGAGAGTGTATATCCCCCTGGACCTCTTCCCAAAGGGATTGAAAGAATATGGGTGGGAGGCCATCCGGCCCAGGAGATTTTTCAGACTTCATAGAGAACACTGCATCCTTAGTTTCATCAATGGTGGGTAGCACATCCAGGCGAGAAAGTAAGCTAGAATTCAAAAGAGGAATCTGCCAATGTTGAGCTAATAATTGCCAATTTTGATGTAACCTCTGCTCGTCCGCCTTCCTGCCTTCGGAGAAGAGAGTCTTAAAGTAATTGCAGAAATGTGACCTTATCTCGGAATCAGCCGTGGTCCAGATACCATACTGATTGACAATCCCATGAATTTGGTTCCACCGTCTCCTCGCAGTGACTTTGGCATGGAAGAAACGAGTGCACCTGTCCCCATAGTTGGTCCAATGGCTCTTGGATCTTTGGCGCCAGAATATCTCTTCCATATCCTCCAGGAGCTTCATTTCATTTTCTAATTCTGCTTCCTTCTCCAGCTGGGCTTGGTCTGCCGGGTTATTTGGAAGGCTATCCAGCTTGATCCGGATGTCTTGGAGCTTGCGCGGCACATTGCTAATATTGACCCTTTTCCATGTTAACATATGGCTCTGCAGGCACCTGATTTTAGCAGAATAATTTGATACCAGGCATGGGTTGTTCCTCCAGGCCGGGATAACATGTTGAGTGAACTTTGGATGTAAGAACCAAGCAGCCTCCAATTTGAATTGAGATCTATTCCGCCTGCCAGGGGGGTTAGTGTTAATGTAAATGGGGCAGTGGTCGCTGACATAAGTTGGGGTCGTGTAAAGGTTGGACCGAGGAAAGAGATTGAACCAGGAAATATTAGCCAGACCCCGGTCCAATTTTTCCCGGACGTGGAATTTGAAGCTTCTCCGATTGGACCAAGTAAAAGCAGACCCCACATTCTTGATATCCATGAGCCCATTGGACCGAATAAAAGTGTTGAAGTGACCTATATAAGTGGAGTTAGGGGTATTACCCCCCCCCCATTTTTTAGCTTTATCCTTGACGCAATTCCAATCACCAACAAGGCAAGTGGGAAGGTTTACAGTAGTTAAACAGTTGGAAATGTCCTTCCACATACTAACTATGTCCTTGTCCTTGGTGAGAGCATAAACCGTGATCAACAGCCAATTGGAGCGAGTAGTCTGACAATGAATGATACTCGCAATCCAACTGCAAGAAGAATGGATGATAGACAAGTCCATGTTGTCCTGCCACCAGAACCAGAGGCCACCAGACCGGCCCATAGGGTCTACAATATGATAATTTTTAATATCTCTGAGCTTGAAAAAGAGAAGGCTGTGATGATGTTGGCATTTCGTTTCAAAAACAAAGAAAACATGACGATGGGCATGCAATTAGGATAAGGAATATCCCAATCCCAATCTCTTTACTTGAAGCACACGCCGATAAAATATGAATGGTTATAGAAAGGCAGCTTTACCAAACGTACGCCCATGAGTTGACAGGGTTCGGGTGAGAAGAGAACAAGCAAACAAGATTGACGAGATGTTCGGTTGTACGATAATTTTTTTTGTATATTTTCATGATTAAAAATTATATTAAAATAAAAAGTGAACCAATTTATGACATAAAATTGTCATGTTTGGAAGGATGTGATAACAAAAACGAGTAACTAACTACCATTCATGATCAAATAAAGTGGGAGACCACAAGAAAAAAAGAGAGGTAAGCAGAAAATTATTTTCAAAACATAAAATTGTCAAGGTTGTCAAACACCTCTTTTAACAATTTTTTTTATACTTTTTAAACATTAAATTAAAAATTTTTATTATCATGCAACCAAACACCCCACGAGCATCCGCACATTGTACACAGTGATTAAACACCGTTCAGTGGCGTGTTGGGGGTGTGCAGGAGTAAGAAGCAGCAGTAGCCTCTTTGACATTCCGTCGGCAAATGTTTATCTTCTGATTCGTCGGCAAATGTCCAAGAGAGAGATCCCTCTTTCAACGTCCGCATTGAATGAATCACTCCACACCGTTCCAAGCTCCTAATAAAGCGTGCCCCATGCTTGTAAGTCGGCAGTGACAAAGACAGGCTCTCTCTCTCTCTCTATATATATATATATACATCGCTAATATTTTAGGAGGTGGAGTTGATAAAAATACAATTAGCCGTAAACACATCTGCTTTCCGATCAGAGTCTGCCCGGTTTCGGTTCTTCTCCGGGTCAAGGAGAGAAAATATGTTATATATCAAAAGGAAATTATTTTAAAATATGTTAGAAGCTGATTAAATCAATCATTAATTAACTGTCTTGTTTAACAATTATTTTCCAGGAGCTGAGTTAAAAAAAAAAATCTTTGAGAATAAACGTGTCTCGTGGGAAAGGTGATATCTTGGAAAGGCCGTCCATTGACTTGGGTGGATATTGATGTCAAAGTTTTAGCTCGGCCAAACTGATCTGGGTGTTATTTGACATGTGATTTGTGGATTGTTATCTTAAAACGAGAATGTTAAAATTTTAAAAATCATAAGTTGTAACAACCCAATTTAAATATATGTTAAGAGATTAAATAATGTATACTACACCAAGTACCGACAACTAGCTGCTAGTAATATTCTTACACGTCTAATCATCATGATTGTGTAGTGTACAATTTTGATAAATTAGATGTAACTTAACACTTTGTATTCCATTGCATGTTCTGTTCGTTTCAAAATTGATACTACCAACTAAACATATTCTGACCATTTTTATCGATATCGATTTCAAAATCGATAATCATGGAGATGTTCGATTAATAATATCGTCAACGGAGACATACGCTTGGTCAGAAATCAAAAAATGATACTTTATAAATGTCCATATTGATATATATATTTCTAGAGCATTAAGTATATCCATATCGAAATTGACAGAGGTGGATATATTTGTATTACTGAACATATATACATGCTCTCTGTTTGTATCACACGTTTCAAATACTAGTACGTAGTTGCAAACACCTCTTGATACTCTGCATCAACACCAAAATTTCAAGATCAATAGTGATATAAATGTTCTGACACGGTTGCCAAATTCCAGAGAGAATCCGTTTATTTGCAATATGTTCTTCTCGGGCAACCATCAATCAGACGCGCCACTACCAAAAAAAAGCTGTTCTCCGGAATCTCGAAGGCTTTACACCGCGAATGGAGGATAAAGAGCTGAACTGGAAGGCAGCAAAGATAGCGGCCGACGAGGTCGTCGTCGTCGTCGACGACGACGACGGCACTCCTACCTGGAAACCCTTCTAAGGTCGCCGGCGCACCACCACGCTCACCACAGTGTGGGTCACAGGACATAGCTAGCTAGGAGAGGAGGGGGGGTGGGGGCTGCCGGGGCACGTCGGACGGAGAGCATCTTTTCCACCGCGGGGAAGACTCCAAAGCAGTAACCCCCAAGCTAGCAAGCTAGGGTTTGGCCGCAGGACCACCGCACGGAGAGACACTCCCCCGTGGGAGAGTGCAGCTCCGTCTTGTAAGCTCGGGAGACAAGTGACAGCCGGCGGCCGCACGCCGTGTCGCCGCCGTGGACCGTAGCCGAAGCAGATCTTCGCCGTTGTCAGATGATCGCCGCTGCCGGCGGCGCGTCTCTGCGAGCATGATTGTGCATACACCGGATCAGGTCTCGTCGCATGCTGCACCCGCGGAGTCGTCCGGGTTCATGGGGGCCAGCCGCCATGCATGATCAGATTCTCCTTCTCCTCCAGCTGATCTCTGCAGTCCCCCCCACACCCTCTCACATGGTGGAGTCCAGCTCATGGTGGCTCCTCGGAGGAGGGGGCGGCGGCGGCGGCAAGCTGGTCACCGGAAAGTTCCTCCGCCTTCTCCCGCCGGTGCCCGGCCGGATGGATGTTGTGGGTTCCAACATTTTATCGAATTATTCGGTTTTCAATAACCAAATCGGAATAGAACCGAATAAAATTACTTCGAAACATAAATTTTCAAAACATTTTCATCACAAAAAATTATATTAAGATAAAATATAAATTAATGAGTCACAAAAAATTATCATGTTTCGGAAGATGTGACAACAGAGAGAAAAAGGTGAAAGTCATATATACCGAAAAAGGGTGAGAGATAATTACTAGATAAAAAAGATGAGCGGATCACCTCAGTTCTCGAGTGGAGTACCCTCGGTCCCCAATAAAAAAAGTCACGATACTAGTCACCAAAGTGATGGTAGTGAGTTGTAAGGCGTCGGTAGCGATTCAACCTCCGTCGACAGCGGGTTAACAAGTCAATGAACCGTTACTGAACTACTACCGACATCTTACAAACTCGCTACTAAGCTAAAACAACTAGCTACCGATGAGTAGTGAGTTAGTAAGGTGTCGGTAACGATTCAACCCTTTTCGATAGTGGTTCACCACTTAAGTGACCAGGGGTCATGGCCGATTTTCATTGAGGACCGTGAGTACTCCCTCCACCCGAGAACTGAGGTAATCCGCACTCATAAAAAAGAGGGTCTCTCTCTCTCCTTTTTTTTGTTCCAATAAAAAAACTTTTTTAAAACGTAAATTTATAATGATTATCAAACTCTTTTGTTATCAAAATATAAAATTATAATGAAAAATCAATCTAGCGTGCAACCAAAACACCCACGTTGACTTGTATGGGGATAAAATCGAATAAAGATAACGCTATTACCCAATTCGACTCGTTTACAGCTATACTCTCTTTGCATGTTTTAACGGGTCTGGACCCGTTCTACATAGGCACAAGATGGGATCCCTTCGGATGAGGTAGCTAGGTTGGTTGTCGTGCTTATGGGTGCAAACGAGCCAAGCCGAGTCGAGTAGTATGGTGTTCAAGTTCGGCTCATTTATTTTACACGAGTTCGAGTTCAAGTTCGAGTTTTAGCGGGTATGTGGAATCCTTGTTCAAGCTTGGTTCGTTTATTAATCGAGCCGAGTCGAGCTCGAACTCGAGTAGTAGTTAGACTAAAATTCAATTCACATTCAAGCTTAAACTATATACAAACTAGTTTATAAAACTCAAAATCAATAGAAAATTATGTGTGAAACTCTATATTTAGCTCATTTATGAAACTCAATCTAAGTTTAAACTCAAATTTTAAATTATTTAATATATTTAAGTAATAATATATATTTATTAATACTCATAATTTAATTTTTAAAAATAAATATATAATATAATATTTAATTGAACTACTCGCGAGTTTATCTAACCGAGCAGGAGTCTGTTCAAGCTCGTCTCTTTTGATGAGTCGAGTTTTATTTTGTGATCAAACTTGTTCATTTAATATAATGAACGAGCCGAGTCGAGTTTTTATCGAGTCGAGTTTCGAGCTACTTGTCGAGTGTATTGACTCGTTTGCACCCCTATTCGTGCTCGTCGGCGACAAGACAACCACTAGACCCGAAAAAGAATCCGGATCCGGACAAGAGATGCCCCGTGTCGCCCCGTGTCCCGTGTCGGAACGAAGCGCGCACGTGCGAACGAGAGTATCTGAGGCAGACAGAGAAGAAGGATAAACGTGTTGAATCCGTCAACGGCACCCAAGATGTCAACGTACACGTCGTTACATGCGCTTGTAGTGGTCGACTCCGGTGACACTAGCTAGATTCGGATGCACTTGGTCAAATTAAATGATTTAGGGCCTGTTTGTTTAGAGTATTATAAACAATATTGTATTAATATTGATATTGGTATTTTTTGAAGTTGAAATATCAATATTAAAATTGACAGTATCGAATATTTGAAGTGTTTGGTATCTCCAGTTGCTCGCGGGGGGGGGGGGGCACGGCGGCGGCGTCGTCCGCCGCGGGGGAGAGGGGGCGACGGGGGGAGGGGGGCACGGCAACGGAGGGAGGAGTACGCGGGGGGGGGGGGGGGGGTGCCGCGGGGGAGAGGTGGCGACGGGGGGACTCGGGGGGGGGGGGGAGGGGGCACGGCGGCGGAGGGGAGGCGTACCGCGGGGGGAGGGGGAGCGGCGGCGTGCCGCGGGGGAGAGGGGGCGACGGGGGGAGGGGGCACGGCGGCGGGGGGGGCGACGGCGTGCGCCGCGGGGGAGGGGGGGCGGCGGCGTCGTCGCCGCGGGGGAGAGGGGGCGACGGGGGGAGGGGGCCACGGCGGCGGAGGGAGGAGTCCGCGGGGGGGGGGGGGTCCGCCGCGAGGGAGAGGGGCGACGGGGGGGGGAGGGGGCACGGCAGGCGGAGGGAGGCGTGCCGCGGGGGGGGGGGGGGGGCGACGGCGTGCCGCCGCGGGGGAGAGGGGGCGACGGGGGGAGGGGGGCACGGCGGCGGAGGGGAGGAGTCCGCGGGGGGAGGGGCGACGGCGTCCGCCACGGGGAGGGGGCGACCGCCGTCCGCCGCGGGGAGAGGGGGCGACGGGGCGGAGGGGGGCACGGCGGCGGAGGGGAGGCGTCCGCGGGGGGGGGGGGGGGGCGGCGTCCGCCGCGGGGAGGGGGGGCGACCGCCGTGCCGCGGGGGAGAGGGGGCGACGGGGGGGGGGGGGGGGGGGGCACGGCGGCGGAGGGGAGGAGTACGCGGGGGGGGGGGGCGACGGCGTCCGCCGCGGGGGAGGGGGCGACCGCCGTGCGCCGCGGGGGAGAGGGGCGACGGGGGGAGGGGGGCACGGCAGCGGAGGGGAGGCGTCCGCGGGGGAGGGGGGCGACCGCCGTCGCCGCGGGGGGGGGAGCGTTTGCGGGGGGCGGCGAGGGGGAATCGGGGAAGACGGCCGCCGTCTGCCGCGGGGTGGGGAACGGCCGCGGGGGGGAGCGTCTGTCGCGAGGGGGCGACGGCGGGGAGAGACCCGGGGAGGGACGGCCGCGGGGGAGACGTCTGCTGGATGATTTCAATACAGGTGTTGAGCTGTATTGTTTTTGATATTTTTTTTAACTATCAATCTTAAAATTAATAGTGATATCCAAACACCTATGGATACATAGTATCAATATCAGTTTTAAAATCAATATTGATATAGATAACTAATACAGTTACCAAACAGGCCATTAAGTTCAACGGTGTGATAGAAGAAATCTGTTCTTGGAATAATTTGATCTTAACATCCATATCATTCAATGAAAAAGGTGGGCGTTTCCTCAATCATATATATATATATATGTATATAATTGGTGGGCCCGGGGAGTTTTCGTTGAATCAGAAATAAATATATGAGTTCTCTATATAATATATGTGTTAATATTATTGTACCCTAGTTATGATTTGCGTTTAAGGCAGAAATAATTTTCTCCCATCACATGCCAATTAAGTCAAATATATATATATATTAATCTTGTGTTAGTTTCACTTGGAATCTTCCGTGTGACCGATGAATATTCTTAGTAAAACTAATGAGTGGGTCATCAGACTCGAATTAGTGAGATAGTAAGGGTTCGTTTGGATCCTCGTACGAACAAAATCATGTAAAACATTTTCTTTGGAGTAACTTTTCCCGAGAAATTGGAAACCTAATCTATCATTTGGTTGTTGGTAAATCTTTTTCCCAAAAATATAATTCTTTATTTGGTTATCAGCGGCATCCAGTGGTGTCCTCATCTCAACGGCGTTGAGCGGGCTCATCTCGGCGTCAAAACGGTGCTCCCGGAAAATGAACTCCGCTCAAAAATTTTGGAGGCCGAAATCCCTCTTTAAGACGGTCAACGTAAAATGTTTTCGTTGACTGTCTATTTTACGGACAAACAAATAAGTGGTGAGAAAAAAATTGGGAAAACTTCGTGCAAAGCAACACTTTTACGGGGATCCAAATGGACCTTAAGTGGAGTGAAGACTATATTTATATTTTGAAATTTTTTTCCTACAATATGAAAAAGATTATTCTAGCGTATCTTCTCATGTGCAAGTTCATTTTTTTTAAATCAGACTCTATCACATGGATCATAAATAAAAATGTGCACACATATAATTTAGACCTACACTAAACCATGGGTTCTCGCATCATACTAAACTAATGAGCTATCCAACTCGAAATCTCAAAATGTCGAGTGAAATACCACATTTAGGTTGTGACAACTCATTTTTCAATAATCGATAAGAAATTATTTTAAAATGTAAAAAACAATCGTGCACCTTGTGCGAGATCATTACGATAGAAAGGGTACGTAATGTGTATTCTTCACATACATATATATATATGATCTCTCCCATCATCCTAAGATAGGAGTTTCATTACGGTTATAAATGGATCTAGGTGTCATCTAAATTTGATTAGACTTCCCCCTCCTCTAAGTCGCTTCTCTATTTGCTTCATCCTCTCTATGTCGATCTCTTACCTTGTTAACCTCTCTATCACGACGAACGGGTGATGACGACTATAAAATCTCTACATGCATGCGCCTCTCTCCCTGTTGTGACACACGTGGAATAACAGTATGACTTCGACGAACCAAGCCGTATCCCAGATATCGACCTGTGAATCAAGATAGAAGAAAGAACAGACAACCACAGCACGAAGACAGAGATTTAACGTGGTTCGGCAAGGCGATATGTCTTCCTACGTTCACGGGCGACAACGATCGGAAGCTCCACTAAATAAAAGGAGAAAAATACAAGGAGTAGAGCACACTCTCTCTCTCTCTAGAAGAACAAATCTTCTCTTTAAGCTCTCAAATAAACAATGACTGACTCTCTATGTTTTACACCCACGTACAATCACGCTAGTGTTCTTCACTACGGGGATGCCACGAGGAGGAAGGGTTGCCTCCCTTTTATAGGCGTATTAGCAAGGTTTCCCACGATCAGACGTCTCATGTGGATAAACATCCCACGTGCATCGCCATGCAGAGACGTGCTTATCCACGTCGCTAATCCATGCGGCGTTTTCGCATGGACGAGCCTTCCCGCGCGCGTACGTCTGTGTGCGGAAGAAGACGTGGCGTCCTTGACACTCCCAACGCTAACAAGCCTCTTTCACCCTCAGCCTTGGCTAGCTGCCTCTCCCTCAAGAATTTCTAGTCATATGAAACTTGTCTCCTTGTAGTAGAAGTTTATCGATCTCGATAGGGTAGAAGTTAGAGGCATACACATACACAAGACGAGGATTTCAAAGAAACCAAACTCAGATCCACTAAATTAAAGATCATAGATTTATCCCATTATGGCTCTCCATTGAACACTAGAAACCAAAAATAAGCCATATTATTTGTATGGATAATAATCTATAAAACTCAAACACACCATGACTCTCCCCAATGCCTATCTAAAGTCCCAAACCAACTATAGTTACATGGACGTTTATTCAGGTCAACAACTTATCCTTATCAACCTGAAAGCCAAACCCACGTGTATATATACACAATATTCTCTCTATCTTGAGTTAACTCTTCAAATAACTCATCCATCATCCAATTTAACGAGCTTCACATATATCTTGACACGAGAGATCTCGACCATCATCAATCCAAGAACGGATGTTTCGCGCTCCTTTTTGATCACTTCACCTTCAACAGAATTTACCATTCGAGGAGCTATGCTTCTCGCTTAGAGGCATTTACACCTGTGTCAACCCTTTATATGGATATGTACACATTATTTATTAATATATAGCTCAACACTCCACATTACCTACTTTTCTTTGAAAATCATGAGATCTCCACCTTAGAAAAAAAAAGCATCCTTAATTTTGAGCACGTAAATTTGAATAAGATCGTTTTTCTCTTCAACACATACCGAACATCCACGACCAATTATGCATTCCCATCAAGTATACGTATCCTTATGGATTTGACGCATGCAATTTGAAATTCAGCATTGTTTGCTTATCAGATCATGTCTCCATTGCATGCTCATACACACCATTATATTCTATGAGCACACAAGTGGAATGATCCTATGTTTAAGATCTAACTCAAATCTTCTTCCCTTATTTATTTTGAACATAGGATCTTTGCAACTCCTAATTTTATTCTCTTATTCATCATCTCAAGCAGTCTTATGTGTATCCCTCTTACATCTTGGGCAATCTCGTTTTGTATACCCTTCTTGATCACAATAGAAACAATATGCATGATGACCTTGACATCTTGAAGCTGCAGCTCTTGTCATCTTATATTTCATGTCTCTCAATTGATCTTCCTCAACATCTACCTACAGTCAAAGCATATATATATATAATTGTCGTCTGATAGCTAGCCCCACTTAATTTGTTGCTCTTGGGATCTGACCTGTTCATATATAAATAGTGAAGTCATTATTCACTAAACTACGTACAACATTGCCATCACCCTATCATATTACGGCTATTAATTAATATAACATGTCCTGATCGAGTACGAGCCTTCTTGATCATTATCGATCGGTAAATATTTACATTTGCAAAAAATCAGTCCATCATGAAGAAAAAAGAAAAAGAATTTCACACGTACGTACATTAATCTGTTAACATCGTCCGTGACCACAATTTATCGCTGTGTACAAAAGAAACAGCTAGCAGTTACGAACCACACAGTACTCCACGAAAGAAAAAAAGAAATTCACATGTAATTCGAAAGAAAGGCAAGATCGAGCAAGCATCTGCTTATATATACATATATATATATACAGCTTAATTTCTTTCTCTCCTCGTAAAAAAAGAGAAGAAAAAGAAACCAACGCCAGCCTCTCTCGTCTTCCTACTCCGAGCTGAGAAAGATGCACCGGACGAGAAAAAGTTAGCTGGCTAGTCTTCCTCGGAGGAGAGTGGGGACTCTCGGGTGACCATCTAAAGGTGCAACGTCATCTCTCACAAAAGAGAATCATTTAATACTTCAAGAAAAGAATAATTATTAAATCGATCATCAAATCAGATATAATAATTCTTTCTTGTGAGAAATCTTACGGTGCACTCTCAAGTGACCACTCAAAGATTCTCGCTCTCTGTGCGCTCTGGGAGGTTTTCCTCTGTAACGTCGTATCTCTCCGACGAGAAGGGGAGCGCTCCGGCGATCTCGGATCCTCGGACAAAGCTACCTCCGCCGTAAAAACTGCCCGGACCGGTCTGTGATCCGATAACCTGGATTCGCACCTGTCGTACCTCGTCTGGTTCAACCCCCGTCCGTGCCACAAGATCCGGTCGCACCTGCGTGCGAGATGATGATCAATCTTATCGGTCTTCAATATATCTCTTCACATGTGCATGCATGCAAACTACGTACGTACGTACGCTTAAAACCCTAATCCGGCCTAAAGTGGTGGATGCTTAACTAATCAGTAGGGTGGATATATATATGTATGAAGATCAAAGATTTGGATTCGGTTTTGATAGAAATTAGCACATTTAACTCACTGGTGTATCCCTATATATTGTTTATTGGAAGTGGAAGTAGATTAGTGGATTCTTTTTCTATTGTGGTTTCAATAAAAATCTAATGCATATGATCTCTACATGATATGCAATATAAAGCGATAACAAGATTTTGAAGTGGTGGTGATCCAGTAGTATTAAAGTAATTATATGTAATTCATCAGCTTGTTCTTAAATAAAGATTAATATATAGTATATACTTCATAAATAATTGTGGAATTTTAACCGGGTGGAACTAGAATTGGACCTTAGAAATTTTGATTTAAAAAACTTAATCATTTACTGGAATCGAAATAAAAAATTAATGTGTAGCTCTACAATTGAATCCAGCTTATTTGCAAGCTTAAGAATGCTTAAAGTAAGGTTTTTTTTTGAAAAAAATAAAATTTCTTAACAAAACTTGTTAAAATGAGTGCTTAGAAATCATTAAGAAAACATATTTTTATAGATTATTTTTCTTGGACAAAATATAGGTAAGACTTTCCCTTATTATACTCTCTCATGGTCCCCCCCCCCAATCTTTAATAGTTATACATGTGGTTCTCATTCCATGAGTTATCCTATCTCACCAAACATGATATACACTTTAATTCATGTCTTCAAAGATGCATATATGTATAAATATAGGTAAGACTTTCCCTTATACTCTCTCATGGTCCCCCTCCCAATCTTTAATAGTTATACATGTGGTTCTCATTCTATGAGTTATCCTATCTCACCAAACATGATATACACTTTAATTCATGTCTTCAAAGATGCATATATGTATAAATATATATATATATATATATAGAGAGAGAGAGAGAGAGAGAGAGAGAGAGAGAGATTGACTATAGGCCTCACTCACCAAGCAGGCGCCCGTCTCTTCTCGCCCTTTCTTCCAGAAGTACAGCCGCAGTACTCATCCGAATTTCTGTAGTATTTATATGTGGGGGAGAAGTTGATTTCCCCCTCGCTCCAACCCCCAAACACCCCTTCTTGGCACAGTTCCGCCGTCAACTGCAAGGCAATCTTGAGATATCAGCAAGCAACATGTACGGTGATATCATTACTTGGGCTTTTCATTAATATTCAAATAGCAATTAATCAACTAGGGTAGAAGGTCCACCAACAAAATGAAGATCGTTCCATCCAAGTTTTAATTATTATTTCCCCGGTCATAGATATATAGAGAAGAGTTTGACCCTTCAGGAGTTTAGTGGAGAGAGCATCATCCACCCTCTCACGAAAAAAGTGAGACTCACATATGGATCATAGAGGTCAAATAATTGTCTAAACATATGGATCTTAATTTTTTGTGAGAGAGTCGAAAATGTTCCCTTCGTTGGAGTCTTGAGAAGACCCAAACCCTTTGGAAAATGTATCACCTCAGTTGTCAACCCTAACGGACTGGAGCAACCGATATCTCTCCCCACTTAGAAACTTATGGGGTGTTTGGTTGCATTTTATTTTTTTATATGGTTTCATGATAAAAAATGATATCACACATTGAAACTTGACAAATTTTAAATTTTAAAATTATAAAAGTATAATGTTCGACAAAAACATTATCATTTTTAGAAATGATGGTAAGGTGTTTGTTGCATAAATGAAAAGTCACTTGTCTAGCACATGGGTTAGGCTCGTGGACCATGTGCATTGGTTGTGCTCTTTTGAAAAAAAAAAATGCTCAATATCTCTTTTTTTCTCTATCACGTGGAGGATGGTGAAAAAAAATTTAAGATTAAAAATTGTAACACATGCCAAACACTTTTAAAATAAATTTTTACTACAATTTTTAAAAATTAAAATAAAAATGCTCATTATCATGCAACCAAACACCCCATTAGTAATGGCACCTTTATTAAGTTCCTAAAAGGTATAATATATTATTAAAATAATACAATATATTACTTAATAGTACATATTATTATTGACTTATTATTTTTAATTATTAATTCCTTACACGTCACTGACTCTTAAGTAATATATTACAGAGGTTAATAACAAAAATCTAAAGATTTAGTAATTATATGTAATATTTAGTGATATATTGTATCTTTTAGTAGAGAGATCGTTGCTCGCGCCAGGTGGTTGGGGTGAGAGATATTTATATTGTACAACTGGATAATATAGGTGTGTATGTATATACATAATTTTTTTTGAAGAGGATATATATATACATATACATATTTACCTGGTCTCTCCGTAATAAAGTCCTCCAGTCCTTCCTCTCTACCAGCGACCTCGTCCGACCGTCCGATAAGGAGATCCGGTAATTCAAATCCCCAAGCAAGATAACCCGGCTGTGGATAGAAAAAAAGAAAAAAAAAACACCGAATGAGCCAGCAGCACAGAAACAGCCATCTATTAAATACTTAAAATAAAAATTACTTATGTATATTTACCCATTTTAGCTATCAACAATATATATACTATTTTATCGCTGGTAAAATAATGATTTCATAATATTTTATTTTATTTCGTTTAATTAATCTGATTTGATCGGGTTCAGAAGACCCTCTTACGTAGGGGTGGGCACGGTTCGGTTTGGTCCGATTTGGACCATTTTTTTTTCAAACCGAACCAAACCGAATCACCATCTCAAACCGAATCAATTCGGTTTGGTTCGATTTAGTTTGGTTTAAACCGAAAATAAATAAAAATATTTAAATTAATTATTTTTTACATATATATACTAATTTTTAAGTTAAAAATAATAATAATAAATATTATTTTATTAAAAATTATAAAAATGTCGTTTTTATTAATACTATAATAATTTTTTATATTTTTTTGATTAAATCGATTTAAACGATTTGGTTTGATTTAAATCGGTTTGGAGATTTTCTAAACCGAAGCAAATCTAAAGGGGGTCCAAACCGAATCAAACCGAATCGAATAAACTGGTTCATTTTGTTTCTCGATTCGAACCATTTTGTGCTCATCCCTACTCTTACGTACCTCTTAAACTAGTTCAGGTGTTTAATGCACACCCTATTATAGTGTAGTGGGAGCCGGGAGGGAGGGCACGAATTACTCTTAGTTGAAAAGAGATCACCTCTCGCCTCTCGGTCACCTTAATTATAGAGGGAGAGAGTCTCCTTACTTTTACACTAAAATTAAAGGGGAGGGGACCCCCAGTGAATACGTGTGGGTCCCACCTATTGGTATTAGAGGTCACTGAAAGGATCTGATGTGCTCTTCCAGTCTCATCGACATCCACGTCTTAAATAGTCTTACCAGCCGCCGTGCAGTTTGTTCATATGCTACATATGTATATTTATATATAACCACACAGATGCATCACGGCAAAGTAAAGTAGAGGAATTTCACCGCACCACACGCGTTCGAGGTCACTAACAATAGTGTTCATGTCGCTTCGATTCTTGGGCGAAGAGAATAATCTCAATCCCCGATCAAAAATGATCATAATTCTCGAGTTACTCAAGTGACAATTTAATAATAGTTCACTAAACCGTTACTAAAATGAGTTGAATTCATGGAATGCGGACCTGACTCGGTCAGTTTTGAGATCGCTGACCCAGTCCCAACCTCAAGACCCCAATCTATTAATTAATATTTTATTATTATTTTTTACGATTCCGACCGACTCGAGCTAATTTAAGGTCAAATCGACCCGATCTCGAGTCTCTACCCCCACCTCCTTTGGTTGAATCTGACCGTCGGTAACAAATTATATTATGTTCAATAACATGTTAATGAAAATTTGATAATAGTTCAGCAATTATTCATTAAAATTTAATATTTTACAAATATAAATAATTCAACGGTTACCTACGCTTTATTATTAAATCTAATATAACTGTTTTGATAGTAATAATTTAGATCTTTTCAATAATATTGATGCAGTGAATTGTTATTGAATTGTCCGTTGGAGTGTCCGCTGCTTATATATCATCATTTCTAATTAGGTACTGAAATTATTCTGTCCACGCGGGAACCAAGGTGATACTAGCTCTTGATAATAAAGTTCACGTGGTTATATAATATTAAATAAAGTATATTGAAACAACGAGATCTTCGCACGAATCGTGATAAAAGAACAAGAGAAAGGGGAAGAAGAGACGACAGAGCTGGGAGGGAGAAGCGATCTTCTAGTTTAATGATAGAGATAAGATACTCACTCATGGTCCATGATCTTCTGGGGCAGGTCAAGCGAAGGCCCGCCGGGGAAGCTCGTCCTGGAGAGAATCTCGCCGGCGTTGGCGTTCCTCAGGAGCTCGTCCCCCTCCTTCCCCCCCGACGCCAAGTGGCAGCAGACGAAGCAGAAGCTCGTCGCGTGCAGCAGAAACCTCACCGCCACGGAGCCCTGCGTTTGATTCCGATCAGCTCCGGCCTCTCAAACAATGGCGGATCACAAGAAGAATTAGGGCGTGATTCTGGCCGGCCGGCGGCGCAACAATCACCTTGTTCCCAAGGAAGCCCATGACGCCGCAGCCGACGGCGGAGGCGGCGGGGTGCCTAATGTGGCGCCGTATGTCGCTTCTAGCCCAGACCGAGACGAGGATGCCGACCATCTGCCGGCTCATCACGCAGCGGAATTCCCCAATCCTCTGCTTCCCCGGAGCGCCGCCGCCGTGCTTGACCGGGTGGATCTTCTGCTTTTCCCCCACCTTTCCGCTGTCGTCGTCCTCGGCGTCGGAGCTGTTTAACGCTGCCCTGATAAGCGAGTTCCACCGCGCCGAGGGACCCTTCCTCTCCGGGCCCAGGACGTTTCGAGTGCTGAGAGGCACCGTCTCTTGAAACCTGCGCCGCCGCCGGAGGAGGGAAGGAGCGCGGCGGCGAGAGGCGGCGGCGCCGACCGATGGCATCAATCAAGTGAACCGGCAAGAAAAACATAAATAATTTTGGAAGGAACGGGGCTGATCGAGTACCGTAGACGTACCCGAGGACGTAGATGTCGTGTGTGTTCTCCGTGTCCAGCCAGTCCTCCAGGCCGCCGCCGCCGCCGCCGTCCGCCGGCACGACGCCGCCGACGTTCCACGTACTCACGAAGATCCTGGCATCGAACGCGGCGAAAGATAAGCCTGGCTCGCCGGGGTCGAAGGAAGAACTTTCCGAGCATCACACACGGAAAGAAGAACTCACATGTGTGTACGTACTTGACAGTTCCGTGCAGACGGCCGCCGGAAAGTTTCCCGGCGGGGAGGACGGGCTCGCCGGCGCTCTTCCGGAGGACCGCCGCCGTCTCCGAGCTCGGGAAATCGGCGACGAAGCCGCCGCGGGCCGAGGTGCCGCGCAGCAGCAGCTTGGAAGCGGTCGATGATCCGGACCACATGAGATGATCACCTGAACGAATCAGAGAGAGAGAAGGCCATTAATCTGTGCATTGGCGGAAGCAGAGAGGGCGGAAGGAAGAACGAGAGGAAGATCATCGGCGCCTACTCGCCGCCGGCTTAATCTGGTACTACTACCGGCGGCCGGCGGCACCGACGCTCGAGGAAAGCGGCAGAAGATCGACCAGGTTGCTTCGGCAAGAAGAAGAAGAAGAGGGGGACATATAAATAGGTGGACGGGATAAATCCACCGGTCTGATAACTATGGTAAATGGGTAATTAAGCAGTCTGTATATAAGAGACCAGTTCTTTTGAGATTATACTCTCGACAAAATATACCAAAGTTCGAAGTTTTTTAATTCAATTTTTTTTTAAAAAAAGTGAATTTAAATTATTTACATTTCGCTCGTTTAATCTTTTAACACTACAGGAAACTGGATCATTGGCGACGGGTTATTGGCGACGGCTTTTTTAAGCCGTCGCCAATAATGATAAAAGCGACGGCTAAACTAACGCTGTCGCTAATAATTGGTAAATAGCGACGGCTAAATAAAGCCGTCGCAAATAATGTTTTTGGCGATGGTCGAAGCCGTCGCAATACGGCCGTCGCGGGTTTTTCCTCGGAAAAGGGCGACGGCTTAATACGCCGCCGCTACCCAATATTAGTGGGCGGCAAGCCGTCGCAATACCCGGCGTCCCGTGCGGGTTTTTCCTGAAGTGGCGGCGGCTTCATGCGCCGTCGCTAATAATATTATTGGCGACGGCTTAATCCATGGTGACCGTTGAACCGTCGACTTTTGTTGAGCGGCAGCGGAAGTCGCCAATGTAACTATCTGTTATGGCGACGGCAACTTTTGAGCCGTCGCCAATAAGAGCTTAAAAAACCCTCGGCGCCTTCCTTTCTTCCCCCGCCGCACTCTCTCTCTCTCGTGCTCACCGTCGGTCACCGCCGCCGCCCGGTCGCCGCCGCTTCAGCCGTCGCCGCCGCCGCCGGTCGCCGCCGCCGTGGCCGGCCCATCGCCCGCCGCCGCCGCCGCCGCCGCTTGCCCCTCCTGCGTGGGGCACCTCGGGGAGAGCTACCTCCGTCACCGCCGTGAGTGTCGCCGCCCGCCGCCGCCCGCGCCGCCGCCTCCTTTGTGCCAGATTTAAACCCTACTTAGGGTTAATCGAACCTCATTTTAGGTATACATCTTCAACAAACGAATTTTTGTTTAATTTTTTTTATATACATCACAAAGCATATATGTGCCAAATAGCCCTAACAAATTAATAGGTTAGGACCTCCTCAAACCAATTATGTAGCACCTTGATCACTTTAATTATTTAGGAGATAGAACAAAGGTAGATAGGTGCATAATTTATTTAATTATGGAATGAGCCTTAGAATAATATTTCATAATGCATTTGAGAGAAATACACAAGGGTAATGCCCCTTTGCATATAAATTCCCTTTAATTTTACTGACATTTTTAGAGCTTGGTAGCATTAAATCATATTTAACCCATAAAATTTCGTAATAATAATTATTTTACATAACTAATATGTTTAGAATATTATTAGAAGACTATAATGTATTATTTGAATTTATTGGCATGATTGAACATGGATAACTCATCATAAATAGTAGTTTGGAGTTGGACAGCATAGGGTGCGGCCTTGAAGGCTAGACCCTTCTAACTATCGCTTTTGTATAATTTTTTGTTTGTTTTAACTTAATATAACAAATCTGAATTCTTAGTTTTCATGTCTAACTCTTCGTTTGTGATAAAAATATTTAATTGGTATGTATAAACATTTATTGTTCAACAACAAGTCTAATTTTGATCATTTTATCTCTTTTTCAGGAAACTTCAATCGAGATATACACTTGAGAATTTCTTTCTTTCGGTGGAGGTTCGGTTATGTATTGATTTATTTATTAAATTAACATTTCTTCATTGTATTTCAATCTTTTAACAAATTAAGATGAGTAACTTAGACAAATCATGGATGCATATTCCTAATAGATTAGATTCTAGATATATTGAAGGGGTCGAAGAATTTTTAAACTATTCTTTTCATGATTCTAGAATACAATTTAGACATGGACAACATAACGATCTAATACGGTTGTCCTTGTAAAAAATGTTGTAATACATTTATTTTTAAAAGAAATGTTGTCAAAGAACACCTAATATGCAATGGTATGTGGTTAAATTATCAAAAATGGATATGCCATGGTGAAATTGAAGTCAATATGATAAATGAGGACATTTCAATTTTAAATGAACCACAAGATAATTATGTAGATGATGAGGTAATGGAAATGTTACAAGATATTCAAAATAACGAATCTTCTATTCGACATAATGAGGAAGAACACAATGAAGATAATTTTCAATATTCCAAATTATTAAAAGATTCTGAAACACCTCTATATGAAGGTTTTAAAAATGTATCTAAATTAAAATTTATATTAAAGTTGATTCAACTTAAGTCCATTAATGGTCTCACTAGAAAATGTATGGATATGATATTATCTTTATTTAAGGAAGTCTTACCTAATGGGGCATGTGTTCCCGATAATTGGTATGAGCTTAAGAAATTAGTTAAGGAATTGAGACTTACTTATGAGAAAATTCATGCATGGTGAAACTCGCCACACTTGGTATGGTGAGTCAAGCGGAGGTGCTTCTAGCTCGACTCAAGAAGTTCGAGAGCTTAGAGATCAAGTGGCGAGGCAAGGAGAAATCAATGAACGTTATGAAGAACAAATAACTTCATTGAAACAACAATTGGACAACCAACAGAAATCATTCCAAGATAATTTCGATCGCCTCAATCTGATCATTGAAGGCTTGAGTCAAAGGTTCCCGACTCCTGATGTGTCATCCACATCGGGGCATCCTCCGCCTCAACAAACAGAGGACAGAAATGGCGATGACGACGAGGACTACGAGGATGCCGAGGAGAGTGAAGATGATGATGAAGATGAAGATGAAGAAGATGAATAGATTATGATGTATTTTTTACTCTCTATCAATGTTATTCATATGTATCAAAACATTTTGTGTATGAATGTGATTTTGAATATGGTATGTGAATATGAATTTAAATTTGGTGAATTTCAATTTTGGTATGTTAATGTGTGTTGTTTCATCCTAATTCGGTGTCCGTTCCGAGTTTGAAACGAGCAATCCGGCACCGAAATTATTAATAAAAATCAATTTTTGGATTGGTAGATCCGATTTTAAACCCTAAAGTTTCAAGAATGATTGATTTTCCGGATTGGGTCGTATAATTGATCCAATCCGGCCAATCAAATTTTTTTTTTCCAGAAATTTATTATTGGCGACGGCTATAAAGCCGTCGCCAATAAAGTTATTGGCGACGGCTACAGCCGTCCCGAATATTAAAAACAGCCGTCGCAATACCAGAGAAAAATTCCGGGAACCGGGGTGTGGGGTTTCTGCTTGCCATTTGCGACGGCTTACGTGGCCGTCGCAACTACATTTATTGGCGACGGCTGGTTAGCCGTGGCCAATAAGATTATTTGAGACTGACTTAACCCATCCCAAATAACTTCATCCGCCGTTCTAATCTCCTATCGTTTGCGGCTTGCAAGCGTCTTATAAAGTTATTGGCGACGATTTCGCCGTCTCCAATAAATGGTCGTTTTGCTAATAACTTATGCGACGACTTACGAGCCGTCGCCAATAAACGTACTCGGGATGGCTTAACAATAGCCGTCGCGAATATTATTGGCGACGGCGTTATTTGCGACGCGTTTGCGACGGCTTTGAAGCCGTCGCTAATATTTATTAGCGACGGCTTTTTGGTTTTTTGAGACGGCTTACAGCCGTCCCTAGTAACCTATTTTCTTGTAGTGTAACATACATATCATCAAACAAACCGAGATAGTAAAAAGTTTTGACATGGGAGGATGAACTTAATTTATCTCTTAAATTTTGGGATATTACACTAAGTTTTGCGTTGAACTAATATTGTGCACAGCAGTCTTTTAGGGACTGTTTGAAAAGAAAAGATTAATTTGAGAATAAACTTGATTTATTTTTAAAATTCAGAAGAGGTTTATTCTAAATTTTTTTAAAAAATAAACCAGATTTATCTTGTTAATAATCTAATACCAAATAATTCCTAAGGACCCGTTTGATATGAGATTAATTTGGGGACAGAGGGGACTAATGGTCTCAAGGGGTTATTTCACATAAGATTAATTTGGAGATAAACCTAGTGTATCCACGAAAATTATTCCCTGCATAATTTTATACGTACCAAACAAGTCTTCCAAGACTCGACAGTATTCTCCTCAAAGCCACACGTACATCACGTGTCATAAACTCAGGTAAATCAGGGCCTTTTATCTAATTAAGCTCAGCAATTATATATGTTAGTTAGCAACTTTAATTTCTCGTATCATTAAATTAGCCCCAACAAAATATATTCAATTTGGATGTTCTTCTCAACTCAAAATTTGAAGGCTAATCAACTATTGATTTAATCTCCACACGTATATATACTTAAAATGGGATGTTATAAATTAAGAAGGGGACAGAAACACATATATATGTATAAATACATATATACATATATATCTATATATTCTTTTTTTGAACAAAAAGAACTATTTACTTTATATTGATAAACCAAAAGTACAACTCCAACATTATTGATATATATACATATGTATATATATACATATATATATTCACTATTCAGGCTCCGAATTCAAAAGAACATATATGTCACGAGGGCGGATTTCCTCAGGTGCCCACCTGAGGGGATCCCCTCAGTCCCTCTCACAAGGAGCTGAGATCACTGTCTTGTCTTAGTCATGTCACCCTTATTGTGAGGGAGCTGAGGGAATCCCCTCAGGTGGGCACCTGAGGGGATCCACTCTCATATGTCACTGATCACCAAGCGGAAGGTAGCGGTGAGGTGACATTGAAGGTGACGCAGGTGCAGCTCAAGGGCCTCGGACTTGGCCGGGAAACTCAATCAAGCCCTCCGCCTGGGTCGTCGTCACCGGCGGGAAAGCCGGCGAGCGACTGCCGTCATCAGATAAATCTCCCCTTATCAGCTTCTTCTTCTTCTTCTCTCTCTCTCTCTCTCGCATGGAGAGGCCGGAGAGGATTTGCTAAGGAGGCGGCAGCTTGCTAGCTAGGTAGGTAGCGGGCAAGCTCAGGGTCAGCTCCGCACAGATATTGATAGACAGGGCCCCGCGGCGGCGCCACCAGCACACCACCGCAGACTAGTGCAAGTTGCCGCCTTTGCGATGCATGCCGATCAGTTTTCCGGCCGTCTTCCTCTCCGTGGAGGAGGAGAGGGCCCCCTTGTTCCGCCCGATTGTGCGGCTCTGCAGCCCCCTCCCACTGTTCACGATAGGGTATTAAAGTACGCCCTTGGGGGCACAGGGAAGCCAATAATTAGGGTTTTCAATGGGGGAGGAGCGAGCGCAACATGGCCCCTTACACGGGCTGTCGTCGCCCCTGCATCACCCTATTCCCTGCAGCAGCTTGTCAGCCTAGCACTAGACAGGCATATATGTGGTTTCTTCTTGATCTTCTTCTTCTTCTTCTTCCCTTATATTCTATGTCTTTGCTACTTCTTTCACCGGCTCAACTGATAGGCTGATACTAAACATATATATATGGTAGGAGAGATACGTTCTTCTCTTGATCTTCTTCTTCTCCTCTTATATTCTCTGTCTTTGCTACCTCTTTTGTCAGCTCAACTGATCGACTGATACTAGACATATATATGGTAAGAGAGATTCATAAGTTCTTCTTGATATATATAAATATATTTTTCTCAGTTACGTTTAATTAGCTTATCCTATACACTCTTTTTTATCCCTAGGCTAAGTTGGGTATACAAGGATTAGTTTTGGTTTACGGATAAACCTAGTTCAGCCCTAGAAGTTTGAGGATAAGCTAGGTTGATCATATTAATTAATTGTTGTCATTTTTAATTAACAAAACAATGAATTAAAGATTCACTAATCCAATATCAAACAGCATTTTGATAATCCTATCAGCGCTAACAACTTTAGTATGACTAAGAACAGGAATATATATATATTTATTTATTTATATAGAGACACACGCGGGACAAGAGATATTAATCTGAGCTTATGCTTCACTTTGTTGAGAGACTAACACATGGTACGTACAAAGATTAGTTTAGGGATAAACTGAGTTTATCCCTAAAAATTTGAAGATAAGTCGGCTAAGTTTACCTTATTGTTATTGTTTTTTGGCTGACAAAATTATGAATAAAAATTTACTGTGCAACAAAAAAGAATCTAATAAATAAATATATCGGAGCTTAGAACTTTAATTTAAGTAAGAACAGGGTATATATAATGCATGTATGCGGGAGAAGAGATATTAATATATGCTTATATTCACTCTTTTTAGATTAATTTTGAGATCAAACTAATTATATATCTCCAAGGGAATGTGGATGTATAATCCTGCCATTTTTCGGGTTCTCTCGCCGCCTTAATTTTCTCATTCAGACTAAGGGTGTAAGCAAGCCAATGCATATATTCTAACAAGTAGCTTGAAATTAATCTTCATAAAAACTTGGATCAGCCGGAGTACTATTATCTCTCAAACAAACAAATTTGAACAAAAAGAGGGCTTGATTTGTTAATTTTGAGTCGAATTTGAATAAACTCCTGATCGAGTTGATAAATCTCGCAACTAACTCAACAGTCGAATAATTAAATTTATTTGAAAAAATATGAGCATTTATAATTATACATAGTGTACATGTAAAGAATAAATAAAATAAATTTGTTGGGTTTTTAAATGATAAATGAGCTCAAATTCATACATAATGCTCTTAATTCTTGACCCACACCTTTGAAATCCCAACTCATCTCTCGCCTCTGTCTCCCTACGTTTGCTCACACGGCAACCAGCCTCGGAGTCTCGGACCGAAGCTAAACAAATGTAATCAAAGTTGATTAAAATAAATTATAAAAAATAACATATAAAATGATGAAGTGATAAAATAAAGTGTTAAAGGCATTATATATATCGAATTGTAGTCATTATATGCAAATTATTAATTTATTTTAAAATAAAATCAATGTATAATAAGTATGTTAGGAAGTATATGATTCCGTTCTCACTCCGATTGGAAAGAATCGGAATCGAATCGAAATCCGAACACGGTGCATACGAAACTATCATAATAAAAATTGAAACATCTTTGTGCCTATCTCATTCTGCTATTAAATCTCAACCGTTGGAGAGAGAAAGAGGGTGGTGGGTCTGTGTTTTTTTTTTCAATTTCTTGACATTATGATCGGTTGACCTCCTGCTTGATAGGGAATGTTTACAGAGTAGTAGTACAGAAGCTAACTGGTCTAGCGTGGCATTTTTTTTTGATTCAAAAAACTTTTAACTTCATGTTTAACCGCTTTGTTTGTGATAAAATTCGAGTTTGATATTTATATATTGATTAATTTAGTATTTACTCAAAAGTTATACTGTATACACGTTGTGTCTTTCTCTATAAAGATGGCTAAAACATTCAACTTGATGTTGAGAAAGATGTCATTAATTAAGATGTAATCAAGAGACGCGTTTGGACGTTCAGACAAATTGAATTTTTAAAACAGAATAAAACCATAGCTTAAATGGCCCATGGGTTCGCGAGTCGAGCCAACCGCGGGCCGTTATGCCGGTCAAGAATTTTGGCCAATGAGCCTTGACTAGGCTGATATACAACCAAGGCGGGCCGAAGTGGGCTAAAAGCACACCTTCGAGGTCATCAAGGAGACGGCTATTTTTCTACGCCGTTGACAATGGGACGGGCGGACCCACGGGTTCACGAGCCAGGCCAACTACGGGCCGCTATACAGGCCAAGGATTTTGGCCCACAAGCTTGACTAGGCCGGCCGAAGTGGGCTAAATAGGCTTCAACTTTTGTTCCATAACTTCGCTAAAAATATCACATTTACTTCTTAAAAATATTTTTGATTAGATTATTATCAATTTTATGGTGTTATCTTAAATAATTAAATTTATCTTATTCGACAATTATATATTTATAAAATAAAATATTGGGCCGAGTTGGGTCGGCCAGCCGGGCCAAGTTAATATTTTAACCGCTTTGTTTGTGATAAAATTCGAGTACGATATTTATACATTAATTAATTTAGTATTTACTTAAAAGTTATACTGTATACGTTGTTTCTATCTCTATAAAGATGGTTAAAACATTTAACTTGATGTTGAGAAAGATATCATTAATTAAGATGTAATCAAGAGATGCGTTTGGACGTTCAGGCAAATTGAATTTTTAGAACAGAACAAAACCATAGCTTAATTAAATGGCCCATGGGTTCGCGGGCCGAGGTGGGCTAAATGGGTTTCAACCATAACCTCGTTAAAAATGTCGCATTTACTTATTAAAAATATTTTTGATTAAATTACTATCAATCTTGTAGTGTTATATTAAATAATTAAATTTATCTTATTCGACAATTATATATTTATAAAATAAAATATTGGGCCGAGCTGGGTCGGCCGGCCGGGCCAAGTTAATATTTTTGGTGCGCCCAACCGAGCCGGGTCAACAATGTAATACGGGTTGGGCCGGGCTAGGCCGGTATATCTTAGACCAGCCCTAAACCGGTCAACCATGGGCCGGGCCGGGTCCATTGACACCCCCTTAGCTCCTATGGCTCTCTCTCTCGTCCTGGGGGTGTAACAGCTTCCCATCCACTACGACGCCTTTGAATGCGATCAGCTTCTTCCCATCAACTTGGACGATCTCAAAACCGATATGAACATGTTATCTTTGAGAAATATGGTTTATGCTTGTCAAAAATGGTCGCTGGTGGTACAAAAATTTATTTTTGAGAATTTTGAAGATAAAATTAATCAGATACAAACAAAGTGAAGAAGAACTACCCTTAGCCATGGAGCATCGCGGAAACTCCACCCCCTCGGACGTAGCATAGCATCATTTGTTATTTCAAGATAGTTTCGGTTCAGAGTAATTTTTCTTCCTCACGAAATTTTGTTTTCTTACACACCCTATTTGGTAACACTATTAGGTACCTCTATTACTATCAATTTTAAAATCGTTATCGATAAAAATCATTAAGAGGTGTTTGACTAAGTGTATCGATTTTAAAATTTATAGTACAAACAATGCATATTATATAATACAAGTGTCAACTTGTATTACTCTTGATATTGATACTCCAACATTTGAAAATATTAATATCGATATTGAAACTCTAACCAAACAGGGCATTAGTTTTACCTCTTTTTTAGTAGTTTTGTACATTAGATTGGTGGTGCACGGGGTAACCATGTTCATTTTTCTTGTCATTGTTGTTATTTGTTGGCCTCTTCTGTTGACTAGTTCAATTTTTCTTGTAGTTATTGTTGGGTTTTTTTTTTTGAAACTCATTGATTCATTAATTTAAAAAAGGCACTCCATTGTATTTTAAAAACTATATAATCAAACCGAAAAAAAAACCCTTAGTGGGGTGTTAATAATCTTCATACAAGGAGAATCGGATCTTCTGATCAGTCGGACTGAATATATGGAAACCTCATTTTAAGTTGTAAGCAATAGAACGGAAACATAATATAAAATTATGGAATGGTAAGCGCAAGCACACTTGGAGTTGTTTAATCTACCCCACAAGATTATCTAAAAATAAAATAAAAAATTAGAAAAAATAAAACGATTCTTCAATTTGTTGAACAGGGAGGATTTCGATAGAAATGCAAAGTTAACAACATCGAATTTACTTACAAACTTTAAAAAAAATCGATTTTTTACATATTATATACAAGTCGATCGCAGCCATATATTAATTGTAACCTATCCTTCCAAGAAAATACTTGTCAACCCTAGCCTATTTAGATGATATATATATATATATATAACTTTAGGCAATGGTGGTTTAGAGATCAAAATTGCCAGTGACATATACTATATAAAGAGAAATGTCTATAAATATATATGTACGACGAAACTCAAACACAAATTTAGGCTGCATCGACTATTTCTTGGTCTATTTAACCCTTAGATCATTAATTAATTAGTTAAAAAAAACCTATGGAATGGACGGTTGTGTGAGTATTGTGATAAAAGGTTAATCATATATATAGCTGCAAATTAAACAACAAGATCAGTAGAAGAAAAAAAAACATGTGCGTTCCTAGCTAATTAAGCTACATTAAATTAATTAGCGTGCAAAGGGAGTTCATAAACACATCCAATTAGGTGAATGTGATCGACCAACACAGTCTAAGAACATATGATTAAACGACTTAAGAACAAGCATGTGAGAGAGAGAGAGAGAGAGAGAGAACATGAATGAAACTTCATGCATGGGCACAAATTAAGAAGAGCAAAATGGCCTTTTTACAGCGAGAAATCCCGAGGCATCTCCCATCAACCTAGTGAAAATATGAAAAAGGAAGTTCATATATAAAAGGATCCTATGACAGAGCCAGAAGTTCAGACATCTTTTTCATTGACGAAAACATCAGTGAGCACCGTTGTGGACTCGAGGCAAAACTTCAACAGCCGAAGACCCTGCGACAAATCGTCACGAGTTATTTTTCGGACTAGGAAAGATTAAATTGATCAGTATAATCTCTCTCACCTCATCTATGCCCAGGTCGACGATACGTTCTTCGAGGGATCCGACATCCTTGATACCAAACTTGTTCAGTAACGAGATACTAGAGATGGTAGATATGGGCTCCACCGTCAGATCATCCATCACCATGTAAGTCACTATTTCCTTCACATATCCTCCTTCGTTATCGTCGGCCACCACCACCGGCTTTGGAGGAGAGACGTAGCTGAATCCCACGGTCATTGCACGGTGGCAGCTGGGGCAGGCAGCACCCGCTCCATCGCTGACATAGGTATTTCGGCAGCCAAAGTTACTGCCGCACCCGTAAAACGTCTTCACGGACGTGATGGACCGTGGGCTATCGAGAAGGAAGGGCACCCGGCGTAGAGAAAGAGATGATACGGGGGGGTTCAGGAGGGCGTTCTTGTAGACGTTGGCTTGCATGTATGTTGCACTTATCCTGCGGACGCTGTCATAGAGCTTCGAGATGGAGCCTTCCATTCCCTGATCCGCCAGGAGCTTAACGACCGTGCCCAGCGGCAGAGAGAGGAGGCTGAATAGAAAATCGACCACATTCTTCTCCGCTTCGGCAAAGAGCACCTTCTGGTTCTCCTTGTCCACCAGAAGTTTGAGCTTCAAGACTTGTGCCGCCATGGCAGCGAGGGCTGATCACAGGTGGTGTCGTCCCCTTCACGATCAGCGCCCTCGGTTTTACAGAGAAAGCGACGGTGTTTTAAGAAATATTAATTCATGCGCCGTCTCTTCGATTCTCTGAATCGCGTCTCTTCTTAACTTTCGCCGTCGACCGTTGCAGCTTCCCATGCATGGGTGTCATTCAATTACTTCTCTTCAATATTAATCCGTTTAATTAGTTTCACACATCGGCGAAATTAACGAGGACGCATGATATATATAGATGGTTTCAATATTTAATAATTTGTGTAAAAAGAAAAAGTGTTGTACATGCATGCGCTATATATAGGTGTAAACGGAATCGGATGATCTGATAATGTGATTGGTGGATTTCGATAGATATTAATATATTTGAAACTCTCGTGAGATATCAAAATCGGAATCGAATATCCTCCTAACTTATCGGTATCGGAATCGAAATAAAATTAAATAAATTTTTAAATAAGATATATAAATTTATAAAAATAAAGTTCTAAAGAGATTATAACACATTTTAGTAAATATATGTGAATTATTAACTCATTTATAAATACAAAATAATACTCGATGTGCATTTTAGAAATTTTTAGATTTTTATTCTAATTTTAATAATTGAATTGGAATCGGATCGAAATAAGTATATAGTGATTTCAAAATTTTTAGAATCAGAATCGAAACAACTTAATCTTTATGGGAATCATAATCAAATCTCGACGATTCCGCTACTTAATCCAACCCTTTTCCAGCCCTAACATGCGCCCCGGGAGACTCCATTTTACAAGTCATGGGGACAACATTTAAAAATAAATAAATAAAAAGAAGTGGACATTAAAGTATATGTGATCTTGCCCAAGTAGTCAGCTCGTTTAATGCTTTTAGGTAAGAGTGTAAACTCAAAACGATATTTGGAAATATTGGTAACAGATTTAAAATTTATTTTTATAACTTATAAGTTGTCGGAATCAAAATCTAATATTCTAATAATTTATCAAAATTTGAATAAGATGATTTTTTTATGTTTATTCGATTTTGATAAAAATAAATATACAAGTAAAAGTAATTAAAATAAAGTTAAATAAATCATAAAATACGATATATAAGTTGATAAAATAAAAAACAAATTTTTAAAAAGAAAAAATCAAAATTTAGTGATTATATGTGAATTATTAAAATTTTTAAATAAAAATAAATCTTTAATATGTATTTGGATTCAGTTTCGATTTCAATAACAAAATCAAAATTACATCAAAATCAGAACATAATGATTTCTAAATTATCAAAATTAGAATCGAAACACTTTAACTCTTATCGAAATTTTGCTCCTAAATTCAAGGTGTTACGGCCTAACTAGGAGGCTATACCTTCTAGATTAATAAGTCCTACATGAGTGACATCATCATTAATTGATTTGCTCAATATTAATTAACGGGGTGTTTGGTTGCATGATAATTAGAGTTTTTGTTACAATTTTATATTTTCGAAATAAAATTCGTTAAAAGAGGTGTTTGACAACCATGACAATTTTATATTTTTAAAGTGTTTTCATTCTCAGACAAAAGACGGAAGTCTCGCATCTCTCTAGCTCTCGCTCTCACTCTCTTTTATGTTGTGATCCCCCCACTTTGTTTGGTCTCACAAATGGTAGTTTTTTTTTATCACGCCCTTTCAAACATGATACTTTGGTCTTGATTAGTTCATATAATTTTATTTTAATATGATTTTTTATCACGACAGCTTAAAAAAATTATTGTGCAACCAAACACCCGGTGTTCATCCTTCTTATGTATTTCCTCATAGTTGAATATTATATAGTTTCTTTCAACTCCTCGCCTTCAAATTTGAAATTAGACAATCCAAGAGTGCCTAACAAAAAAAAGGTCTCGTTTTTGGAACCGACGGAACAGAGGCTCACAAGATGTTTTGTTTTGTAGGTGAACCTTATTTTATTTGGTGCCAGTCGATACAACAATAATGTCATTGAGCTTCATTCTTAACTTGTGACAGTACAGACTCTCTGAAACCAGCTACGCCCGTGGGTTTCTTAATTGTTAGACACACTAAATTGGTTTTTGCATATATTTTTTTCGAGAAAATAAAGGGTAAAAAAGCACATGCAATCAAAGATGATTATCGGAATCTTATAACATTATGAAATGCGGTCTCTATTAATATAATTTAACGAGACTGACACATCTAAACTACTTGTATATATATATAATAAACTAGAAGAGTCGTCCGAGTCATGTGGCTATATATAAAGGCTGTCCTTGGAGGCTCTTCCTTAGCAGACGACGTCTGGCAACTTCTTCCTCGCCGGACAACGTCTTCCATTGGCATCCCTTTCCAACATTTTGTCTAGCTAGCTAGTTTTGTCTCCTTCTTTCATTCACGTTGGAATTGTGAAGTTCGAATTATCTGTCTGTTTCGTGTATTTTTTTCTTTGTCGTTCGTTATCTGTAGTCTTTTGGCCGATCGAGTTACGTCACGTTGTCTTTCTCTATTAGTTTCATAGATGCTATTTGTAGTCTTTTGGCCGATCGAGATACGTTACGTCCGTGCCAGCAGGACGAGAGGAAGAACACCGGTAGGTGGATTTGCTTGCTCGCTCTGAAAGTAGTAAAGCCTTTTTTTGAACACCTGACCCGGTGGCCAACTACACCTGCAGCGTAGCAGGCAAGGGAGGTTCGAGGCCCCGCTCGAACCCCACCTGTCACCCCCCCTCGGGGGTGCCCGGCTCGGCGCTGCCGAGAAGCGAACAGACGACCTCCGCCCCCAGGCGGAGGGCTCAGCGCCAACCGTGCGACGCACGGCCGGCTGAAAGTAGTAAAGCCGCTATAATTTCCGCGGATTCTCGGCGAAGTTAACGAGGACGCATGATGATATAGATGGTTTCATTTAATAATCTGTGTAAAAAGAAAAAGTGTTGTACATGCGCTATGTATAGGTGTAAACGGAATCGGATGTTCCGATAACGTGATTGGATTTCGATAGATATTAATATATTTGGAACCTCGGTAAGTTATCGAAATCGGAATCGAATATTCTCTAAACTTCTCGGTATCAGAATCAAAATCAGTCGATTATTTTTTAGTTTATGTGATTTCAATAAAAAATGAACATATATTAATAAAATCAATAAAAATAAAATTAAATAAATTTTAAAATAAGATATATAAATTTATTAAATGATAAAAATAAAGTTATAAAAAGATTATAACAAATTTTAATAAATATATGTGAATTATTAACTCATTTTTGAATACAAAATAATACCTAATGTGTATTTTAAAAAATTTTGGATTTTGAATCCGATTTTAATAACTGAATTGGAATCGGATCGATCCTAGTATATAAAGATTTTGAACTTTTTAGAATCAGAATCGAAACCACTTAATCTTTATCAGAATCAGAATCAAAATTCGAGGATTCTTTACCTAATCCAACCCATTTACAGCCCTAACATGCCCCCCAGTAGACTCCATTTTACAAGTCATGGGGACAACATTTAAAAATAAATAAATAAAAAGAAGTGGACATTAAAGTATATGTGCTCTTGCTAGGGATGTCAACGGGTCGGATACGTGTCGAATAATAGTATTATCCATATCCGTATCCTATAAGAAAAATGTATATCCACTTGATGTTCGTTAACTATCGGCATTGGGTGTATCCGCGAACCGTATTGTTCTATCCGCTTAAAAACGGTTTACGGTCGGATAACGGACGGTTATCGAATATATAAAGAGATAACATATGTACGATACAACCCAGCAAAATAAAAAAGTAAAGATAATTTTTCCGATAGAAACATAAATAAAAAATATATATTACAATTAAAAGTATCTATTTATAGCAACGAACAAGAGTAAAAATCTCAATTATATATCTAACACAAAACATGAGATACAAAAAAATAATTTACAAGTTTATAGTAAAAATAATTTTTGAGTCTGCAGTAAATAATTAGATACCCAACACAAAATATGAGATAGAAAAAAATCTTAGTTACATGTCCAAAATAATATGTCCAACATAAAATATGAGATACTCGATTTGCGGCAAAAGTGTGTATGTGAATTGCACCATCAAGAAGCAGAAGAGGAAAAAGACATCGCCGTCGAACATCAGGGCAAGGCTTGTCTAATGTTAAGATCTCAAGAAAGAGGGTGAACCGGTGAGTTAAAAGACAATAAGATTTTCTAGATGGGACATATATATATTTAGATGTCATAAATTGTAAATTATTGTATTATGTATTAGTTAACGAATACGGATAACGGTTTTCGGATTCGGTTTCTGGTGTATCCATGACCGTATCCGCTAAGATAATGATTAATCGGTAAACGAACACGGATACCTTATTCGGAAAATTTAAACTATCCATTTACTGTTCGTTAATTAACGAACGGGTCGGATAATCGGATAATCGGTAACCATTGACATCCCAAGCTCTTGCCCAAGTAGTCAGCCCAACAACTAGTTTAATGCCTTTAATTAGGTACGAGTGTAAACTCAATACGATGTTTGGAAATATTGGTAACGGATTTAAAATTTATTTTGATAACTTATAAGTCGTCGGAATCAAAATCTAATATTCTAATAATTTATCAAAATTTGAATAAGAGGATTTTTTTATGTTTATTCGATTTTGATAAAAATAAATATACAAGTAAAAGTAATTAAAATAAAGTTAAATAAATCATAAAATATGATATATAAGTTGATAAAATAAAAAACAAATTTTTAAAAAGAAAATATAAAAATTCAGTGATTACATGTGAACTATTAAAATTTTTAAATAAAAATAAATCTTTAATATGTATTTGGATTCAGTTTCGATTTCAATAACAAAATCAAACTTACATCAAAATCAGAATATAATGATTTCTAAATTATCAAAATTAGAATCAAAACACTTTAACTCTTATCGAAATTTTGCTCCTAAATTCAAGGTGTCACGGCCTAACTAGGAGGCTATATACCTTCTAGATTAACAAGTCCTACATGAGCTGACATCATCATTGATTTGCTCAATATTAATGGGGTGTTTGGTTGCATGATAATTAGAGTTTTTGTTACAATTTTATATTTTTGAAATAAAATTTGTTAAAAGAGGTGTTTGGCCACCGTGACAATTTTATATTTTTGAAGTGTTTTCATTCTTAGACAAAAAACGGAAGTCTAGTATCTCTCTTTCTCTCTCTCTCTGGCTCTCGCTCTCTTTTATGTTGTGATCCCCCCCACTTTGTTTGGTCACAAATGGTAGTTTTTTTTTGTGATCACGCCCTTTCAAACATGATACTTTTTGTCTTGATTAGTTCGTATTTTATTTTAATATAATTTTTTATCGTGGCATTGTAAAGAAAATTATTGTGCAACCAAACACCTCATGTTCATCCTTCTTATTTATTTCCTAATAGTTGAATACTATATAGTTTCTTTCAACTCCTCGGCTTCAAATTTGAAATTAGACAATCCAAGAGTGCCTAACAAAAAAAGGTCTCATTTTTGGAACCAACGGAACAGGCTCACAAGATGCCCATTTGTATATTTTGTAAAAATACCACTCAAAAAAAGAAACACACAAACGGTTTTATGAACTTACCTTTTTTTCCCAATACTCGGTTGCCGATTCTGCCATGTGCGCAAATACATGTATGCATATGATTCTTTAGTAAATGAGATGTTCTTAGTTTCTCAATTACATGAATTAAAAGTGCCGTTTGGTACAAGCCGAATGAGGGTTATTAGTTTCTCAACCCTCGTCCCCTCTCGGTACCCACCCTTACAGCAAACCCCTCACCAGCACCCCCTCATCTCCTAGCTCCCCCTCCAGTGAACCTCCTCTGATTGCGTCCCCCGTTTGTCAAGTAGCCTCCCATCCTCTGCACCAATAACCATCTTAGTCTTCCGGCTTCTATCCGACATTGTTCGGGTGATACGGAGGCCTCTTCTCAGTGCACTACGCCCCTTCCTCGGCACTGGTCTTTTTATTTGCCATTTTGAGTTAGTTTTCGTGAAGGGAATTTGCCATCGTTGTTTTGTGGTTGTTTTTGATTTGTGAGGGACGGAGCGTCCCTCCCTCCCCACCTCCCTTTCTAGCATTTTGTCTTAGTCTAATCTTAAGTGTTTTGTCTCCTTTTGTCTTGCTGGAATTGCGGAGTTCGGATCATCCAGGTTTCTCTATCGTTATTTGTAGTCTTTTGGCCGAGCTATGTCACGTTGTCTTCCTCTGTTAGTTTCGTAGATGCTAACTCTATTATGAGACTATTAGTGTAGGTGATATCCTGTCATGCCCCGGATTTTCTAACCTGCGCAGCGGAATAAATCCGGGTACGGGACCGGGGAAAAAACCTCTAAATTACGTCGGTTTGGAAAAAAATAATGAATCACATGTCCCATTTCATAAAAAAAAATGATTCAATCCAAATATATATCATACCTTGATTTCAATATAAACAATTCATAAACCAAATTCTCTGAACCTCTTCTGCACTAATCCTGATCCACTACGCTTCTGCTACGCTACCTGATTTCCTGAAAAATGTTAAAGAAATAGGAATGAGTCACACGGACTCAGTAGGACTTATATCCAACGTTCCTATTATACTAATCAACCTAAATGATATTAATATACATTAAAACTCAAAAATCACATTATAACATAATTGTTAAACTAATTATCACAATTCTATTACTTAATTGTGTTCTTTCCAAAAATTGATTAACCGATTTAACCAAACTCTACATGAACCAAACTAACTATACTAAACCAACTGATCTACTCTACATGTCCATGCAACCTGGACCTACATGTATTTATTTCTTTCCATCTGTCTGAGTAGATCATATGCTCCACCTGGCAGAACTCCACTCCAGCTCTAAATATATATAGAAGTACCATATAGTAAGCTAAATCCCATAGTGCGCCTAGGAAGGGGCGTACTTAGGATAAACCGCGGCATCCGGGATCGAAGGATGCACCGGATTGATCTAATCTCTGTTGCCCACGGGCCACTAACATAGGTCAGAGAAGTAAATATTATATCACGTGCATCATAGCATCAATAATATTTCACAAGTAAAAGCCATATAATTACTCAGACATTATAAATTCAACAGAACAAATAACCAGAATTACTGAATCACATTTGCCATTTCACTGAACCAGATATACATAATATCAAGTCATGTAGAACAATTCCTCAATTCACATTTCCAATGTAACAAACCCAATTCGGAACAATATGCAATCATGCACATAATTCAATTATCTTTAACGATTAAATGCAATTGACCCAATCAGAAATATGCAACACGGATAGATATGCTAAACTTGAATTGATCATGATTTCATTATAATTCACAAAATGATCCACATGGCATATTTATTAAGCTATTAACATTAATTAATCATATTCCATAACTATCAAATAATTCCAAAATCATTTTAATTAACTTTTAATAGAACAACAACGATCGTAAATCGGATGTGAATATGATTATAAGAGGTCATAATTTCTATTTTCATAATTTAATACAAACAATGTAATTAACTAACACAATATTTAACTAATTTATATGATCTCTAAATCATAATTAATCATATGTATGACTAACTAATCTAATTCATGAAAATGAATGCAACTACACATGAATGACATGATTAGCATTTAAATGATCACATGCAGACACTTAAATAATTAAACTAACATTTATCACTAATTTCTAACTATTTATCTATTAAACACATTTTAAAATGTTAATTAACATATCGGTATGCTAAGGATAAGTTGGGATGCCTACCTCGATGAGGTCGATAATTTGCAAAGTTCGGGAAGTCCCAACCAATTCAGACGTGAGGCGATGAAGGCAATGGCAAAATCGGGTTATCCTATAGCACTGTTGGCATTAAAAGGATAAAAGATTAATTAGATTAAGAAAATTGATTAACTATCCAAATAAGAAACAGATCCGCATGGGGGGAGAGAGAGAGAGAGAGAGCAAGAGAGAGCGCTGACAGGGTGGAGAGAGAGAGAGAGAGAGAGCGAGCGAGCGTGAGAGTGAGAGAGCGATAGGGAGAGAGAGAGAGAGAGAGCGGCTAGGGGGGGGGAGAAAGAGGGCGCTGTGCGCCATGCCAGGCAGCGGCGCTGCCTTGCTGCCTTGATGGCGCATGGCCGCGCGCGGGAAGCGCGCACATGCGCGGAAGCCGCGCGTTGCGCGGTGAAACCGAGGGGGGAGCGGAAGAGAGAGAAGGGAGAGAGAGAGACCGGGAGAGCGAGAGAGGGGAGCGCGGCGGACGGCGGAGGAGGGGGGGGGGAAGGCGACGTCGACGGCGATGGCCGCGATTGCGGCGGCGACCACGGTGGGAGGGGGAGCCGGAGAGAGGAGCGCGGCGGGGAGGCGGGGTGGTGCGGCGCCGGCCGCAACGCCGAGGGGAAAAGAAGAAGAAGAGGGGCGCGGCGGGAGAGGAAGCAGGAGGGGGAGGTGCGAGCGGGACGCGACGGCGGCGACGTCTGTGGCGGTTGGTGGCGGCGACGGCGAAGGTCGAGGAAGAAGAGGAAAAAGGGGGGCCGGCGATGGCGACGGTCGACGGCGAGGAAGAAGAAGAAGAAACGAGGAGGAAGAGGAGCCGGACCGGGGGGACACAGTGCGACGGCGACGCGGCGATGGCGGACCGAGGCGGTGAGATGGCGTCTAGCGGAAGAAATCGGGACGGGGAGACGGTGGAGGGGAGGGGTACGTGGCAAGAGGTGAGATTTTCAAAATTTTTTTGTTAACCTCTTCCGTTTTTTTTTCCACGGTGTTACGTATCCAGTTCTATTTGGAGCCATCGTCCGATCCCGTGACAGTTGTCCTTGACGAGGTGTTTGGTTGCATGATAATAAAGATTTTTGTTTTAATTTTTAAAAATGGTAAGAAAACTTGTTAAAAGGGGTGTTTGGTAACCATGACAATTTTATGTTTTAAAAGTGATTTTCTTCTTAAATAAAAAAGAGGGTCTCATCTCTTTCTTTTTTCTCGTGATCCCCCACTTTGTTTGGTCATGTGCGGTGGTTACTCTTTTTTGTAATCACATCCCTTCAAACATGATAATTTTATGTCATGAGTTAGTTCACTTTTTATTTTAATACAATTTTTTATCATGAAAATGTACAAAAAATTATCATGCGACCAAACACCCCATAACTCTACTATTCAACCATTTATGCACATGTGTGCGGGTCGTTTTGTGGCTGTGTATTTGGTTCCTAGAAAAGTTTATTTTCAATGGATCTCTTTTCATCGTTAACTCGGTCGAATGTCTTTGTTTTTTTTAGGTCTGTTGTATTATCATGTGTTTAATTCTCTATAATACGAATGAATATATTCTTCTGACCAACAAAAAAAATAAACAAGAAGAAGTATGGGTGTTCACCTGTTTGCTTGGTTTGATTTTTGATTCAAATCAAGTCGATTTGATTTGGTTCTTTTTGAAGCATGTTTTCCCAATGTATAATATATACGGCTATAAATGATTAAATTATAATTTACTAAAATGCATGCATAAGTTTATTTATATGACTACTTTTATCTCGGTATTAACTATTAAATGTGTGTTACTCGAGAAAGATACAATTTTATCATGGCCAAGTTTTCCAAACAACAAGAAAAAAAATAGTTTTGTAATTAAGACCGACAATCTTTGTACTCCATCTCTTGATTACTCTCACAAGTTGGGAGGAGCGCGATGATGAATGACTCTATCTAGCTCTGTCCTCTTAAATATATATATATATATATATATATCCATTAAATATAAAGGTGAAAATTCAAATTAATAACTTTGGATGGGTTTACGTAAGACGACACGTCTAATAGAGGAGGATCAAAGACGTCCCGGAAGGACGATGAATTGTGATGTTACGTGCATAGTTAGTCAACCACATTTCCTGTCACATAAAAAAAAATAAAATCACGTCACACGTAGATTTATTTTCAAGCACATCATTATCTCATTTAAAAGGGGGAGTTCATAAACACATCCAAGACGGGTCTGATCGACACCAGATCAGAGACTGAGAGCATACGGTTAAATAAGTGAAATTAAGCATAGGAGGGAGAGTACATAAATGGACCGGACATCTGCCAGAGGGAGCCCTGAACGTACGCGGACGTATATTCAGCCAGCTACAGAGAGGGGGAGTCCATGAAAGGATCCACTAGGATAACAGAGCAGGAGCGGCCATTAGCCCAAGAACGAGGTTCAGACATCTCTTCTACGGACGAAGACGTCGGTGAGTACGGTGGTTGATTGAAAGCAATACTTTAGCAGCCGAAGACCCTGCAACAGATCACCATAAGTTAGTTTTCGGATCAACGTAACAAAAGAAAAGAAACGAGTAATAATAATAATAATAAACGGATGTAATACCTCACCTCGTCCATACCCAGATCGACGGTGCGTTCTTCGAGGGATTCGACGTCGTTGATATGAAACTTGCTGAGCAGTTCGATGATGCTGGAGATGGCAAACATGGGCTCCACCGTCAGGTCATCCATCACCCTGTAGGTCGCTACCCCCTTCACATATCCTCCTCCTTCGTCGTCGGCCTCCGCCGTCGGCCTTGGAGGAGAGACGTAGTCCAATTGCTTCGTCATTTCATGCTTGCATACGGAGCATATCGCACCCTTTCCGTCGCTGACATTATTTCGGCAATTACTATAATTACCACTGCCGCATCCGTAGAACATCTTCACGGAGGTGGTGGACTGCGGGCTGCCGAGGAGGAAGGGGGCACGGCGGAAAGAAGGAGACGATATCGGGGGACCCAGCAGGTCGTTCCTGTCGAAGTTGGCTTGCAGGTACGTTGCACTCATTCTGCGGACGCTGCGGTAGAGCTTCGAGACGGGGCCCGCCGTTCCCTTGTCCACGAGGAGCCCGGTGAGTGCGCCCAACGGCAGAGAGAGGAGGCCGAAGAGAAGATCGACCACCGGCTTCTGCGCCTCCGCGAAGAGCACCTTCTGGTTCTCCCTGTCTACCAGAAGCTTGAGGATCAGTTTTGGTTCCGCCATGGCGACGAGGGCTTAATTATGGGGCCGGTGTCATCCCCCTCACGACCTGCAGGGCGCCCGGTTTATAAAGGAAAGGAGCGACCTGTATATATCGAGAGAATATTCATGCGCCCTCTCTCCAACGCCATTTGAACCCTACCTTTCGGTACACCCTGCCTTAAGTAAGAGGCTATTCCTTGCCGACGACGGGGGGATTCGAACTCGGGACCTTTCTCTCGACTCTCGAGGTGCTGCGAACATATAAAAATATATATACCAATCGAGTTGTTCCTTCTTGACCGTTGATTATCTGTATAGTTTTTTTCTGATTTTTTTACTACTTAATTTTTTTCTCTCTCTTTTCTTCTTCCCATGGCCAACGAAGAAGAATGCATGGTAAAAAAAACAAAAAAACGTCTAAATTTTGGAATCAAGAAATTTACACGGATCTTCGCCCACAACATTCTTAAGTTTATGTGTCTGGCAAAAATACCATCCAAAATGAGAAAACGGAAACAGTAGTTTTACCAACTTATCTTTTCTTTTCTGCAATACTTGGTTCTCACCACAGCCGGACAAGATTGCCGATTCTGTCTTAGTGCAACTAATATTCATCTACTGTCACTGTGCTCGATCGTGAGATATATATATATATATCTGTAAATATATGTATGTATCGGTTTCTTTATTAATTGATGGCATGGAGGAAGCTCTCTCTCTCTCTTGGGGAGGAACTGCGAGGGTGATCCTCGGAACCTTTCTCCCAGTTCCTACTGGGTTTCTTCGCCCCCTCCCGCCTCGGGCTTACCTCCGTTTTCCAACCTTCTGTGCGGGGCTTCCTTCTTCAGCCCTTAAATTGGCTGGATTCTGCCTCCTTCTGAGGCGGCACTTGTGCGCTCCGCTGGTGCTGGTGGGGCGTTCGGGGCCCCCCCGTATTTGCCATCCCGGCTTCCTCTGATTGGCACATGTCAAGTGGCGTCCAGCGTGAAGCTCCGGTCGAATGCGATTCAAGAAAGCAACTGCGTTGAAGAATCAAGAAGAGTCTTCCTGCTGGTAACAGGGGAGTATATTACCTCTTTTGTGCGCTCTTGATAGTTCGAGGTACGGCCTCTCCACCCTCTATCTCTCCCCCCTGGGCTGTCGTCTTCCCCCCTTCCTCTTTCCCTTTCTCCCTATGGCGGATAATCCTCCAAATAACCCCCCAGAAGACCCAATTCTGGCCCAATTCCAACGTCTCCTTTCACCCTCCCGCACCCGGGAACCCATCCCTCTCCACAGTCTCCAAGCGGGTAACAATTACAGATGGAAGAAGTCTCTGGTGCTATCCGTGCTTACCAGTTCCAAGGTCCGACCAGCTGGTCTCAAAGAATGGGTTCGGAGAATGTGGAACCCAACCCCCCCTTGGTCCATGTTAGATTATCCGGGTAACAGTTTCATTCTGAACCTCCAAACTGAAGATGAAGTCGACAAAATCTGCCGGCGAGCCCCTTGGTTCTTTAACAATGATCTGGTGCTGGTTGAGAGGGGTAAACCAAACACCGCCCCATCGGAATATAGCCTCAACTTTGCTGACCTCTGGCTTAGAATTTATGACCTTCCTCAGGAATTCTTGGAGAAGGATACGGTTATGCAAATGGTCAGTCAAGTAGGAATCCCCATTGAGCCGGTGCAAGATATTATAGATACTTGGGGATATTTTGCCAGGATTAAAGTCAGAATCAATATCGGAACCTCTAGCTACTTATATCTCTATTCTTCTTCCGAGACTGACACCCCGAAATTTTGATATTTCCTATGAACGAATTACCCGCTTTTGTCACTTCGTGGTAAACTCGGTCATGAGAAAGCGGAATGTGTAAATCTGGCAAAACTCAATGAACTTCTGAATTCCGACATTCCAGACCACCTCAAGTCTTCGCTCAGAGCCAGACTTCAACCACAGTTCGGAGATTGGCTCCACGATTCTTGGCCGAGCTGCTCTTGGAAGCTATAGACCAACGGTCCCTTCCCAGACCCCCGTGGCTCAGGATTCCTCATTCACTGACTCGCACACCCCCCTCCGCCATACCTCTGCAACCCCTTTACATTGTAACCTGCAGGACCATCTCCTTCTGCCACCCCCCATCTCCTGGAAATTAGAGGACAGGCATGCCTTCTCCAGCAGCGGAGTCCCAGAGCAGCCGGACCTTCAGCTTTCGGCGTTCCCAGCTTGTCTGAAATATAAGACAGGGGCGTCTCAAAAGTCTGCGGACCCAACAACCCCCTTTTCATGCACGACACACGCGCACCGCCTTTTGCGGTTAGTCCATTCCACTACATACCCAACTCGTTGCCCACCTCGAGCCCCTCGAAGCACAGTGGGCTTGGAATGCCCGCCCTCCACGACGGTAATCCGGTTCCAAACCCAACTTGCCGACGTATCCCACAGAGCCCTACGGGTCAAAATTTCCACATAGAACTTTCCCCTCCTATTTCCAAGACATCCCCTATCATCCGGTCAACTAAGGCGAGCGTAAAGAGGCACAGCTGAGGGTATGGACAAAGGGAAAATGAAAGCATTCAAGTTCTTTGAAATTTATGGAGGACGGCGACGTGGGGTGCGTTCCCCCCTATCCGAACGGACAACTTTACCTCTGCTACGGGGCTTTGGTGGCTAGCCAAAAAAAGCAAGAACCCAAATGAAGTTCATTGCTTGGAATTGTCGGGGCGGGAACGGGCAACCGACAATTCGACACCTTGACGAGTTATCCCGTTCCATTAATCCAGATGTCTTTTTTGTCTGCGAAACGAAATGTCAACACCAGCACAGCAATCTATTCTTCAAGCTCAGAAATATCAAAAATTATCATATTGTTGACCCGGTGGGCCGTTCTGGTGGCCTCTGGCTTTGGTGGCAGGACAACATGAACTTGGACATCATCCATTCTTCTTGTAATTGGATCGCGAGTATCATTCGGTGTCGGATCTCCCGCCAGGCGGGTTCTTGATCACGGTGTATGCTCCTACGAAGGATAAGGACGGGGTTAGCATGTGGAAGGACATATCCAGCGCACATTACGTGCTGACCTCCCCACCTTTGTTTGGTTGGAGGCCCAGGCTGCGTCAAGAACAAGGATGAAAATGGGGGGGTAACTCCCAAATTCCACCTATATTGGTCACTTCAATACCTTTATTCGGTCCAATGGGCTCATGGATATCAAGAACGTGGGGTACGCATACCTGGTCTAATCGGAGAAGTTTCGGATTCCACGTCGGGGAGAAGAGCGAATGGCCAGGGGTGCGGCTAACCCCTCCCTGGTTTAATCTTTTTCCGCGGTCCAAACTCTACACTACCCCAACTTATGTTAGCGAGTACCATTGCATTTTACATTAATACCAATCCCCACAGCGGGAGGGATTAGACCTCATTTCAAACTTGAAATTTTGGTTCTTGCACCCGAATTTTACCCGGCGGGTCATCCCGGCGTGGAAGAACGATCCGTGCCTTGTTTCAAATTACTACGCTAAAATAAGGAGCTGGGGTCATATGCGGACACTGGAGGAAGATCAATATGGGTAGTGTGCCGCGTAAGCTCCATGACATTCGGTGCAAAGGTGGAAAATTTATCTAGGAACCGGCTGATCAAGCCCAATTGGAGAAGGAGGCTAATTTGGAAAATGAAATCAGGCTTCTGGAGGATATGGAAGAGCTATTCTGGCGCCAAAGATCCAAGAGCCATTGGACCAACTATGGGGACAGATGCACTCGTTTCTTTCACGCCAAAGTCATTGCTAGGAGAAGGTGGAACCAAATTCATGGTGTTATAAATCAAGATGGAACCTGGACTACGGCTGATTATGAGATTAGGGCCTATTTCTGCAATTACTTCAAGGCTTTGTTCTCCGAAGGCAGTAAGGAGGTTGAACAGGCATCCCCTCATTATGGGCAGTTCCTGGCTCAGGTTTGGCAGAATCCTCTTCTGGACTCCAATATGACTTCCGGTCGATGTTGCTCCCCACCATGGATGAAACTAAGTCCGCTTTATTTTCCATGAAGTACGAAAAGTCCCACAGGGCGGACGGTCTTCCCCTATATTTTTTTCAATCCCTTTGGGACGAGGTCCGGGGGTGATATCCAAGCTCTCATGTGCCATATTTTCACCTCTAAATCTATACCCTTGGGCCTGAACCATACTTCTATAACCCTTATACCGAAAGTGGAGCACCCTAGCGGCCCGGAACATTTCAGACCGATAAGCCTTTGCAACGTGCTTTTGAAGGTTTTTACTAAAATCATAGCCAACCGGTTGAAACCCCTGTTACCTCTTCTCATCTCTCAAAGTCAATCAGCATTTGTTCCCGGTAGAATGAGTACTGATAATATCGTTGTTGTGCAAGAGATTATCCATTATTTCAACACCAAAAGAGGTAAAGAGGGCAACTTCATGCTTAAGCTTGACATCCGCAAAGCATATGATAGCATCGAGATGGAGCTTTATTCGGGCTATCTTTGGTTATCGGGAGTTTCCCCCATCACTTCATTGATATTATTATGGCTTGCCTTTGAGACGAGTTTCTTATACTATCAATATCAATGGTCGACACGGGTTTTATTAGCCCCACCGGGGGTATCGGACGGGGCTGCCCCCTTTCACCCTACCTACATATTTTGTGTGCCGAAGCACTCTCGGGCCTCATTTCCATGGCGGTCCGGCGGGGAATTATCGGGCATCTCGGTGAGCGAGACATGGCCCTATAATATCCCATTTATCTTTTGTGACGACAACTTTGATTTGTGGCAAGGCTGATGTTAGGGAAATTCACGGAAATTTGGTGAACATTCTTAAGCTCTATGAAACTTTATCGGGTCGGGCCATAAACAATCGAGAAATCGAAAATTTTCTTCGGCGAGGGAATGTCCCCTCCGGCCTTAGAGATCAAATTTGCTCCATTACGGGTATGCCTCGAGGATCGCGGGGATGATCTTTACTTGGGTATCCCTGCGGCCGCGGGAGGGCTTAAATGCGCTCATCTGCACAAGATCCTTAATCTTTGTCGGAAGTAAGCTTGCTTCATGGAAAACCAACACCTTTGCTCTCCACGGTACAGCACTTTCACCCTTATAAAATCTACTCTTAGCCATGCCTCTTCATCTCATGAGTATTAAGAAGCTTCCTAAGAATATCACTAGCAAGTTGGATAACATCCGGAGGATTTTTGGTGGGCGCACCATGCAAATGATAAGAGAAAGATTCATTTTAGCAAGTGGTCTTCTATCAAGCAACCCAAAGGCGGGGCATGGGTATAAGAGATTGTGCCTTTCTGAATCAGGCTCTGATCATGAGACTAACTTGGCGGTTTCTCCATAACAAGGATAGTTTGTGGGGCCGCGTGCTTACTTCCAAATACCTTCATCATACATCCTTACGGGATGCCAAACCCAACCTTGCGTCTCACATTTGGAGAAATATGATCCAAGCTAGGAAATTTATCTCGCGGGGGCTATACGGGAGAATTAAAGATGGCCGACAGAATTCCCATTACTGAGACCCGAGATGGAGTTAGGACGGGAGGGGCCCCCTCGGCCTATTCATGGTTTCCCAACTGACATCCATAAAGTTTCTCACTTGATCAAGAACAATGCGTGGGACCGGGACCTCATTAGATCCATTTATGATGAAAGTTCGGTCTATAGAATTCCGCAAACACACCTTTGTCTCTTAACATAGCTGAAGACAATCTTGTTTGGCCTTGGACTTCGGATGGGGACCTATCTACTAAGGCGGCCTACGAGATTTATCTATGATGCGGACCTCCGGGTCCTTCGGACACCGGTTATTGGAAATCCCTACGGCATCCCACAACCGGCAAATTTTGTGCTCGTAAAATCCGAGGTTTTTCTGCGGAAGGTTCTCTCCTCCAACTTGCCTTGCAATTCGGCCATTTCTAAGAGGTGTCCCTATATTGAGGACACATGTAAAATCTGTAGGTTTTTGCGGAATCCATGCATCATCTTTTTTTTCGGTGCCCCCGCGGCGAGCAATATGGGGTACCTCTCGAGTGGGTAATCGGATAATTGGGCGCTTCAACCTTTGGGTTCTATTATTAATACTTGGCTCCTTTGGTTTAGAAATCCCGAGAAACATATCGGATTTATGGGAGTCCTTGCTATACATATTCTACGGCACATACGGAAGGCCCGATGTTCGACAAGCTTCCGTGGAACCAAAGATACCCCTAATCGGGATTCTCAAGCGGGCCCAACGGGACACCTTCTTTTATATGAAGAACTGCCTCGAGCTGGACAGCGGCATTTATTTTAAATGGCATCCTCCCGACCATAATTCATTGAAGATCAATGTGGATGGGGCCTCTAATAACATTGCTGGGGCCACCAGGTTGATTGTTAGAGATCATGAGGGGCTTGTTTTCCCCCTTTGGGATACTGTAAGTTTACTTTTACCGATCCACATATTTTGGAAGCTAAAGCTATTTTGCGGGCTTGTTCGTGGGCTGCCCGGCGAAACCCGCGTCACCATCGAAAGCGATGCTAAAGGCGTTGTGGATGCTATTCTCGGCCAGGGTTCTGTGTTGTGGCTAGCCGATGAAGACATTATACACTGTCGTTTTTTGCTGAAGGAATCAAAAATCCATCTCCTGTTTATCCCTAGGCAGTGTAACCAACCGGCCCATTTTCTTGCTAAATGGGCTCTGGATTATAAGCCCGGTAGTCTTCCGGCTTGCTTTCCTGCTGCGGTTTTACCGCATCTTTGTAATGACATTTCCAGGTTCTAATTTACTTAGTATCTTTTTTTAGTTTCAAAAAAAGTTTCTTTATTAATTCAGAAGTTATTATTTTCTCCAATATTACATGGCTCGAGCGCGATTTGGCACGAGCTGAACTTAGGATTGATTCGAATATTTCTTTCCCCGGAAACTGAGGATCATCTTTAAAATTTTCTTAAAATATATACAGGTCCTTAATATTCAGCAAGATGATGAAGTAGCAACCCACCCCCCCTCCATAGTTTTTAGACAACCTTATTTCACTTGATGTCCGTTGATAAAGCAATCTAACATTTTGTGTTTTTAAAAAAAAGAGAGTGTCATCTCTTTTTTTATCTTGTGGCTCTTCACCTTGTTTAGTCATACATAATATCCCTTCTTCACCTTGTGGTTCTTTTTTTATCATATCTACCTAAACATGATAATCTCGTGTCGCTGATTAGTTCACATTCTGTTTTAATATAACTTTTTATCGTGAAAGCATATAAAAATCTATTGTGTAATCAAACTATTTATGAACTTCACTATTCTTAATCTGTGACCGAATATGAACTCGATAGGCTGCAGGTATATATCTTGTTAGATCCACATTAACTATATTGGTTTTTATATTTTTTTTTCGAGTAATTAACAAAGAGAATAGAAGGCCAAAGGCACAACAAGCAAAAGCGATTCGAAATGAGGTCGATCTCTACCGATATAATTTAATTTAATGATCTCCATGTTCTTCGTTAAATGGAGAAACTGACACATCTAGTACTGGAGTACCTGTCTACATATATATATATATATATATACTAGTCAACGAAACGTGCTGCGCACGTGTACCGGTTAAAAATAGAGAATGCTATAACTAAATTATTTAAAATATACTTATTTTATAAACAAGTATAACTCAGATGAAATAAAAATTTGATGCCAAATATCATATTTTATAGAGAGAGAATATTTAGATTGCTTTGGTGCATAATAATTTTTTATACATTTTGAGATCAATTTTATATTAGAAAAATCTTAGATAGAGAAAGTAAAAAAATATCATTTTTAGATAATAAAAAATGAAGACCGGGTACAACTACAAAAGATGGGAAACACAAGGAAAGGGCACATTTTTGTAAAAAAAAATTTTATCAATTTATCTTGGAAAACCAAACACCCTATTAGTTAGTTTATAAAATTTTCATTCAATTGTTGTGTTGTTCTAAGACAAGTACTTGCCAAATTTTTGTTTCATTCAATCGTTGCATCGTTCCACAGTGGTTCATTGATTTCTTGTAACAATATTAAACTTATCTATTTTAATCATCTTTTATTAGTATGGTTCATAAAAAAATATGTTGATTTGTTATATTTCGTGTATGTCGAAGTTAACATTCGACTCTTTTCCTATTAAATTCTAAAATCAGAATTAGTTATTTATGACCGAGATAAAATGAAAATTTGCGTAGAAAAAAATGATTCTTTATCTATTTTAACCAATTTTTATTAGTATGGTTCATAAAAAAACATATTGATTTGTTATATTTTGTGTATGTCAAAGTTAACATTGGACTCTTTTCCTATTAAATTCTAAAATCAGAATTAATTAATTATTATAGAGATAAAATGAAAATTTGCGTAGAAAAAAATTGATTCTTTATCTCAACCCAAACAAATTTTATTAGATACTTGCGTCCTGTAATGGAATAAATATGCAGAATTAACTATTTTTTGTAACATAACAAAAAAAATACTATAAAAGTTACGTAATAAGTAATGACCAATGCATATTAAATATTATAACGTTGAACATGATAACATACGAAAGGATTTTATCTAAATTATAAAAAACTGCGACATAAGTTTATAAATTTGTAATTAAAAATGTGTAATTAAAAAGACTAATGCATAACAGTTGGACTATTAGATGTAAATCCTGGCCTTGTACGAAGAGATTGGATTCATTGGACTGATGGAAATTGTAAAAACAAGTGTTATATGTCTAAGGACAAAGAAAGCATGTCTATGAAAGTAATACACAACAATAAAGACTTTCAATGACAATGAAGGAATTAAATCTCCTGGTCTGCATAATGCTGCTAGAGGTTCTTGGTTTCTTCTCTGGGTTCAAGAATTTGTACCCCTCAGGCTTTTCACCTGCCCATGGTGGCTTTTTGACCATTTCCCTATTGGGATCTATCATCCTTCTTGGCAGGAGTCTCGTAGGAAGTTCCATTTTGAGTTGGCTTGGGGTAGGGACCTTCTTTTGATGATATGACTTCGGAGTTGGTGGAATGAAGATAGGCCAAGTGTATCCTCATTAACTACTTTTTTGAGCAACCGAAATTCGTATGAAAGCAGTTAAGAGTTTGGGTAGAGTTGAAGACAAGACGATCAGTGGAGAGAAGAAATTTGAAACTAAACGGCGGATCGGGAGGAGAGGCGGACGGCGGAGGAGCGGGGCCGTACCTTGAGAAGATCGGCGGCGTCGCAAGAGGGGGTGGAGGTGTCACTCCCCGGATTTCCTAACCTGCGCAGCGGAATAAATCCGGGTACGGGACTGGGTAATTAACCCTAAAACTACGTCGGTTTGGAAAGAAATAATGAATCACATGTCCCATTTCATTAAAATAAATAATTGAATCCCAAAAATAAATCATACCTGGATTTCAATATAAACAAATCATAAACCAAAACTCTAATTCTCTTCTGCACTAATCCTGATCCACTACGCTTCTGCTGCGCTACCTGATTACCTGAAAAATGTTAAAAGATTTGGGATGAGTCACACGGACTCAGAAGGACTTATACCCAACTTTCCTAATATATTAACCAATCTAAATGCTATTTATAAGCATAAACCAGACTCATCAATTGCTATAGTATCATATAGGCTATTTATCATGTATATTTATTTATTTAAATGGGATTTCTTTTACCAAATTTCCCATTTAAACATGCCTCTACATGAACTTGGCTACTAACTAAACTAAACTATATGTGTATGCCATCTAGACCTGCATGAGCCAACTGTGCATACTTCCATACCATTTCCATTCCATAAGTCTGAGTAAATCATATGCCATACTTGGACTTCTCAACTCCAGCTCTAAATATATATAAGAAGTACCATATAGTAAGCTAAATCCTTAGTACACCTAGGCAGAGCGTACTTAGGATAAGCCACGGTATCCGGGATCAAAGGATGCACCGGATTTCACTACGTCATCCGTCGCCCTGGGACCACTAATGTAGGTTGGAGGACCTCAACAAGTAAAAGCCATATATTTACTCAGACATAACCAATTCAATCAACCAGATATGCCAATTATCAAGTCATGCACAACAATTTCATTATACCAACAATTCATGCAATAGCACAATCAGAACAGAATATGCAATATCATTCACATAATTCAATTTCACACTAATTTATGCAACTGACCCAATCAGAAAGGAATAGGCCACAATGAGACATATTAACTTCAATTAAGCACAATTTCATATCAATTTCTCAAATAATGCATTTTACAAGATCAGGTCACTATTACTATTAATTAACCACATTCCATAATTATTTTGCCATCAATTTCCATTCCAATATAAGTATTAATGATTTAAAATCATTCCATACATGAATCGGATACAATTATAATCATAAAAGGTCTCAAATCATTTCCATATAACAATTCATGTCATTCATAATAAAAATCGGGTATAAATATAATCATAACAGGTCATATATCAAATTTTATGAATTAATACAACCAATCTAATTAATCATCACAATATATCTAATTTAATAATTTACTAACCACATTAACTAAAAAATGCATCTAACTAATGCAAATCATGAAACTATGCATGAATGACATGATAAACATCTAACTAATCATATGCAGACAATTAAATACATAACCATCATTTATTCATCATTTTCTAACTAATAATCTAATAATCATATTTTAACACCTTAATTACAATATCATGTGCTAAGGATGAGTTGGGATGCCTACCTCAATGAAGATAACCATTATCCGAAGTCCAAATGGAAACTTGTTGGACGAGGATCACGGAACGGCAATGTCAACGGCAAACGGCGATGACCAACTAAAAGGATATCAATATTTTAATAAATTACGAATATATATAAATATCCCAAGATAAAATAAGAAATAGAAATGGCGGCTCACCTCGGCGGATCAACGGGACAACGGCACCGACTGTGGCTACAGGTGGGCGAGCGCAATCAAGCGGCTGAGAAGGCTGGTTAAATGAGGAGGCTAGGTGATGAGGCTGGGTGGCCGCGTGGCAGGGCAGCTGCGGCAGCGGCTAGCTGGCGTGAGGCCAAGAGAGAGTATGAGAGCGAACGACTGGGGGGGGGGGGGTATATGACAACGGCTTACGAAGGTCGGGTGTGCGACCGGGGGGGGGGTATATGACAACGGCACGCAGAGAGGGAGGGGGAAAACGGTGACGCATAACACCTTCGGCGGCGCACAGGCCGCGCGGAGGCGACCGACACCCGCACTTGCAAGAAACGGGAGGCGAAGGAAAGAGAGAGAGGGGCTAAACAGGAGGGAGAAAGAGAGAGAGTGAGAGCGAAGCGAGAGAAGAGAGAGAGGATAGAGCGAGTGGAAAGAGAGAGAAGAGTGGGGAAGAGAGAGTGCATGAGAGAGAGAGAGAAAGCGCACAGGGGGGAGAGAGTGCGGCAGGAGGAGGGAGAGATAGAGCGCACGGGGGGAGACAGGTGGAGAAGGAGGGAGAGAGAGAGAGCGTTGGCAGGAGAGAGATGGCGCAGGGGGGGAGGAAGGAGAGAGAGGAAGGAGGGGCGTTGCACCGCCCTCCCCTGGCGGCGCACTGGCTGCCTCGCGTGGGCACGCGCGTAAAGGCCGAGGAGGAGCACGGAAAAGGGGAGAGAGGGGCGCGGCGGGAGCGCGACACCGGCGACGGCCGCGACTGCGGAGGCGACCACGGCGGGAGGGGGAGCCGGAGAGAGGAGGGCGGCGGGGTGCGACGCCGGCCGCGACGGTCGGCCCGCGGCGACGGTGACCGCAGCAGATCCGCTGGGCGGGGAGAAAAAGCAGAGAGAGAGAGAGGGAGCGCGGGAGAAAGGAGGAGGGAGAGCGCGGGAGCGCGGTGATGGCGGTCGCGGCCCGCAGTGACAGCGACAACGCCGGTAGCCCGTGGCGACGGCGGCAGCGACCACATCGCACGGAAGGCGGGACGAGACGGGACGATGGGTGGGCAAACAGCCGAGGAACGGGGCTCTGCCCTCATCAAACGGTTGTTAAAATCATGTGTTTATCAACGAAAAAACAAAAGTTATTGAGAAACCCAAATGGTCTGTTTGGCACCGAAATTTTTCTTGACGCAGAGAAATTCTAATGGTCTGTTTGGCACCGAATTTTTTTTGAGATAAATCTGATTTATTACCAAGTTACTCTCATACCAAACATCCTCTAAATGTTCACATTTCAACCTAACGAAAAAAAAAACATCTAATAGGAAAACATGGTTTTACGTATGAAATTGGAATCCGCACATATATTTACAATTTATCAATTTAGGACCTCGGAATCAAAAAAATATGTGATAGTACTGAATAATATATATATGTACATCTTATCAATTTATGATCTCAAAATGAAAAAAAAAGTGAAAGTACCAACTAATTAATATATCTCTACAAATTTATCGATCTAGGATCTCAAAATCAAAAGCAACATGTGAAAGTATTAATTAATTAATATATCTCGACAATTTATAAATGGAAAAATTGATTTCTAATCCAAATAAAAAGTCAACTTAGCTTCTAATTTGCTGACTAATTAAATACGTTTAGCATCCACTGTAGATTTGGTGGATAGAGGAGACCTAGAAAACAGAGTCTGGGCAGAGAAATCCTTCTATCTAAAACACATAAAATGCAAATAAATTCTGCTTGTAGATACTATTTTTTAGGTCTAGAAACTTATCTCTGGCGCACATGATCCGAATCCTGAGTCAAATGAACTTCTCAGATTGACCAAGTCAATGGAGCAACAACTTGGTACATGCCTCGAAGAGGACCGCAAAGGAGACCAGCAATGCATCATCGTATATTGTTCAAGTTCGATTCGTTTATTTTACATGGGGTTCAAAATCGAGTTTGAGCTTTTAGACTATGTTAAACCCTCCTTCGAGTTTAGTTTATTATTTAATCAAGACAACCTCAAGCTCGAGCACGAATAACAACAGCTAGCTAGACCCGACCCGTCAATGGGTTGGGTATGGATCGGATTCACAAAGATCCAAACCTGAACCCGATTAACGTAACCTGAATCCAAATCCGAAATTAATTGCGAAGGAGTCTTCAAAACCTAGACCTAAAATAGTTTGTGGGTTTCAGGTCACCTGTCAGGGTTCAAGGCGCACTCCCCGGCCGCCTGGTTTGCCCCAGCCAATCTCGGGGGTTTACGCATCCCGGTGCAGATCCAGGGTGAGGAGGAGCAAGGCGGCATAAACAAGAGGCCGCCCCCTACGGCCTCCTCCTCTACTTCTTGCCATTGAAGCCAAGGAGATCATGGGCTTCCGTCTGGTTCTACCTCCTCCCCTCGGTAACATCATTATTTCCCTCCTTAAATTGATCAGTCTCATCTCAGCTCTTGGTTTATATACAAGATCAATCAACCCATACTCGGTTTCTGTTTCACTCAGATTCGTGGAACAAATCCGACTCCCAGACCCCATATGGGAAGCAGCTCCATCGCCGTGGCCGCCGGGTTGAAGTGGTACACGTCCGGGCAGCCTGCAGATTCCTCCTCTGTCTTTCCCTCGATTGCTCGGATGGGCTCTTCGAGCTCCCCTCATACAACACTCGTGTGGGATCAAATGGAGCTTCTATGTTTCTTATTTCTTCTTATTGCTTGCTTGTTGATGTAGAGACGTTGCTGCCCTCTTTGCTAGATCTCCACAATCTATAAATGTGGGGGAGGGGAAGATAGTCTTCGATCTCCACAGACGTCTCCGGATTAGCTTCTACATGAGCAGCTAGTTGGGGCTGCAGGGGTCATCGGAGTAGACGAAGATGCACTCCCGGTCCACCGCCCGGATGAGGTCCTTCTAGCGGAAGTGTGAGAGGTGGAGCTCACCGTTGACGCTCATGGTGAAGCTCCGCTTCGCAACCTGGCTCACCGCGTAAGGACATGGAGATGGGCACCACGCATCAACACGGACATCTTGACAGGAACGAGATGGCACTTGAAAGAATCGGGGCAATTTTGGGCACCCGAAACATATCCAAGCAAATGATTTTCGTGTTTGTTCAAGCCTGATCCGGTAATTTTTTTATCAAACATATTGTTTTACATCCCAAACCCGAAAACAAACTCGGACTTGGATCAGGGCAACGGATTGCCCGAATCCGTTGACACCTCTAAGCTAGACTCAAGTCCAATCCACATTTAAGTTCAAATTCAGTGCGAACTCTAACCTTAGTTCATTCATAGTTCATATAATTTAAAATTTTAAAATTATTATTCAATCGAGTATTTAATCGAGTTACTCGTGATCTCGTGGAGTCGAGTAGAAGTTTGCTTTATGTTTGACTCGTGTGCGGTGTGTCTAAGATAGTTTTATTTTTTTGTCAATTTTGTTCGCTCAACAAAATAAACGAGTTAAGTCAAAATTTTTACTTAGTCTAGTTTTGAGTTATTTCATTTACACCCCCACCTGATGTGGGTATGCATGGACCTACCTGTTCAAAATGCCCCCAACAAAATTTAAATTTGGTTGGGTAAGTTAGTCCGATTTGCCAACATTTAGTAGGTAGATGAAATTGGATAAATCGAACAAAATAAAAATACGATGAAATTATTGTATTATTATCCACAAGAACAGTCAGCGCAACAAGCTTTGTGTTGTTTTATGATAAAAAATAACGTTGCATCAAATATTTAAAAGTAAAATGAGTATACTCGTGTAAAATTGATTACTTTAAATATCAGATATATTTCAATAGCAAAAAATAAACTAAGTACGACCAAACACCCAACCACCCAATTCAATTTAAATTTGATTGGTACGGTTAATCTCATTTTGGACTCTTTTGTGCAAGCCAAATTAGGTAAGTCTATAATCCTATTTTTTCTGGCTTGGATCCGCCGTTGGATGTCATTACTACGCACCCGGTCCGATCCCGGGCGACCCGACTTTCCATGGACCCAACCCACTTTACACCCTCCGTAGAGGGAGCTTCGAGGGGGCCGCTACTAGGGGTGAGCACTAAACGGTTCAAACCGAAAAACCAAACCGAACTGGCCTGTTCGGTTCGGTTCGGGTCGGTTTGAACCATGTTCGGTTTGGTTCGGTTTAAAAGTCCTCTAAACCGGTTTAAACCAAACCAAACCGTTCAAACCGATATAATTAAAAAATATATAAAAACTGTTATAATATTATTAAAAATAAAATTTTTATAATTTTTACAATAAATAATATTTATTTTGATTATTTTTAACTTAAAAACCATTATATATATGTAAAAAATAATTAATTAAAATATTTTTATATATTTTCGGTTTAAACCGAACCAAACCGTACCAAACCGAATTGAAATCGGTTTGGTTTGGTTCGGTTTGAGGGGTTGAATCGGTTTGGTTCGGTTTGAAAAAAAAATAGCCTAAACCGGACCAAACCGAACAGTGCTCACCCCTAGCGGCTACCTTTCCCTCCCTTGTCCCCAAGATGGCCGGGCGACCCTGCCAAGCAGCAGGGAGAGGGGAGACCCAAAAGACAAAGTCCGCGAAGGGCACTTTCAAGTTCTCCTCGTCAGATAGGAGATAATCAAACATAGAAGAGAATTATCCTCAAAATCTAATCTTACTCAAATCAAACATAATGAGAATAAGGGATAGCCACCAAGAATGATTTATCTCTATCACCTTTATTTTTATCCCGATACCAAAAAGGGACATATATACGAGGTTGTTTCGTTCGAGATTAAATTGCAAAATAATGTAGTATCAAATGGGATAGTCACCTTTTTGATGAGGTAGCTCCCTCGTTTGTTACCCAGAATACTTCACTTTGACAGCACACATATTTAACTCAAAATGACTTATTTATGATTTCAAACAAAGATAGATATTAGCAAAATATGAAGAGATGTTAGTGGATGCAAATACATACTAGTAAAAGAAAAGATAGTGTTGCAAATATGCTGGGTTCTCAATGGTAATTACTCAAGTTCTCTCCAGAGAATGATGGAGAGATTATCAAGTCTCTCTTATCTCTAAAATTATTCTCTTCATCACAATATTATATCATCGACTTTAGACTGTCATTAATATTACTTACTTATGGTCTCTGACCATGCATCCTCTGTGTATTTGGGTCTCCCCCCCACTGCAACTTGCATATATCGATCCAAACACTTCAACAAGAGTAATATCTATACACATATACATATATATTCAAGTCAATGAATATCATTTCAGCACTTGGCTCTTTTAAGTTTCCGGTGCAGTACTCAACTAATTATATATAAGATGAGGATCGATATATATGTATATCTATCTCCTCGACTGGATCAGATAATTGAATGACATTTTCTCTTATCTAGGCATATTTAATTTAAATAGGTATTAGTCTTTAGAGAACCAAAAGTGTTAATCCTGTGTGAGTCGTCGTCGTCGTCGTATATATATTGCTGTAAACATAGTGTTGGCGTCCGATTTTAGAAGATCATTTTTTTTCTCCAACATCCAAACGAGAAAACAAAAAGAAAATACAAAGCCCTTCTTCATCTATCTATCCATCCATCCATCCATCCATCCATCTATCTATATATATATATATGTAACCACAGGATCAGTTCAGTTCCGAGACCATCGCCATCACCGGCAGGGAGGAGGAAGCCAACAGCAGCAGCAGCAGCAGAAGAAAGAGAGATTCTCCGCCAAGAAGAAGGAGGCGATCGACGGCCGGCCGGCCCCGCCGCCGTCTCTCCGCGCTCGGGCGTCCACGTGAAGGCGCCCGGCGGTCGGCGGTCATGGGCGCCGGTCACCTCACCGGCAGCCCATGCTGCTGCTGCTGCTCTCTCCCCGGCGGCCACGCCGCGACGACGTGACCTAATCATCATCATATATATATCCTCCCATCAGGAGAGAAGATGACCACCATGCATGTGAGCGAGCTCGTCCGCAAGCATGCCCTTCTCAATATTTCTACTTTGACAAGAGGGCCTTTTTGTTCTGATTCGGATGATGATTTTTAAAAGTATCATATATATATCTTTCCATTTTGATCTGATCTTGATTTTATTATCGTCCAGATCAGAACCGAATGAAATTATTTAGCATAATTACCGAACAGGACCTTAGATCCGAACGGGTCGAGAAGACCAGCAAGAAAGCCGTCGCCGACCCCCGGTCCCGGCCGGCCCGGCTCGCCCGGCCCCGCCCACGGGCCGGTCTGAACTCTGAACCGTCTCGGCTGCGAGCTTTTGTTTGCATGCTCCGAAAGAAACAAGCTGGTCAGCACAGGGCTGCCGCCTGAGCCCTGCAGCGACCAAACGTCTGCGTGTGGCTGCCAAGGCCCAGGCGCCAGGCCCCTCCCACCCCCCACAGCACCACAGCACAGAGAGATAGAGAGATAGAGAGAGAGGGGGGGACCCCCCCCTCCCCTTCGTTGTGGGTTCCTTCCCCCTCCTCCCTTCTCCGGTTAGGGTTGAAGAGCAGTGCCGGGGAGGGCCAGCCCGCAGCGCCCATCAGGGAAAAGGAATCCGGAGAGAAAGACAAGAGAGAGACTGCCCGCTGGCAGGCAGCGAGCTGGAAAAGGAGAGCGCGGCTACCCATCAGATCGCTCTGTGCACCGCCGGCCGGAGGAGCAGTCGGCGCCGGGGAAGAAGGCGACAGTGCACTACCCTTGTCGCAGGTGAGCGCCGGAGCTCGAGAGATCCGACGATGGAGGAGGAGGAGGAGGACTGGAGAAGAGATGAGATTGATAAGGGCCACACAGCCGCAATGTCTGATACACAAGACGAATTAGTCCGGAGAAAACCCTAGCACGCCAGAAGATGTGAGCAGAACAACACATAAATCGGTCGCCGGCCCTACGGGTCAAGGGGCGAGGCGCCGCCGTCGCCGGCGCTCTTGATGTTGGTGTGGGCGTGGTCGTGGTCGTGGTCGTCGACGACGTCGGTGTCCATGATGGCGCTGAGGGGAGGAATGCTGGTGGAGGAGGAGGAGGCGGCGGAGTTCTTGTGGTTGTGCATCCACACCTTAAAGACCTGCCGGCTCACGCCGATCTCCGCGCAGAACCGCGCGATCTCGTCGTGGTCCCCGGCGGTGGCGGCGGCGGCGGCGCCGTCCCGGCGCTGCACCCGCCACCCGATCTCCTCCGCGAACTCCTGCATCCGCTTCTTCTGGAAGGGGGAGAACTTGGTCCGCGTCCGCCTCTTCCCCCCCGCGGCGGCCCCCACCATCTCCTCCTGCGCCGCCGCCCGGGGGGTGTACTCCACCATCGCATTCTCGAGGGCGGCGCCGCCGGCCGCGTGGAAGGCGACGTACTTGCGGTGGAAGTTGCGGTGGCAGCCGCAGGCGGCGCATTTGAGCGCGCCGAGGCTGGCCGGGTCCGGCATGTATTCGCAGCAGCCGTCGGTGGCGTAGGTGCCGAGCGTGGCCGCATGGTTGTGCATGCACTCCCTGTACTGCCCGCCGCCGCCGCCGCTCCTCTCCGCCTCCATGGACCTCATCATCACAAGCTCACGGAAGAACAGAAGCCCCCTTCCTCCTCCTGATCTTCTTCTGTGCTCTCCCTTCTCTCTTTCAGAGCCCTGACCCGTGTCCTCCGTATGCAAGAAGAAGGACAGCCGCATATCCTAGAAATTAATTGCCCCTCTCTGACGTCTATGGACACGTGATGATGTTGTAATTCCGGATTTGCCACTATGCCTAGGCCTGCCATGGTGGATTTTATTTGGACTAGGGTGTTCATTTATCAGGTTAAACTTCAAAAACTATACTAATGCACTCCTTTAATTCAGTTGTATTCTATTTAGTTTGAAGCAACCACTGATTTGATTTGATTTATAAAATCCTCCGAATCGAACCAAATCGATAAATTCGATTGATCGAATCGGATTAAAATTTTATTTTAATTTAAATATATCGATAATACTTATATATTTTTATGATAAAAGTAATTTGTTTCAAAAAAAATGAACATAGAAATAATGAAATTTGTGAAACCTCGTGTACACTAAATTTTGATATAGTATAGTTTAAAACAAACAAAATAAAGCTATATATATCGGCATATATATATATTGTACCATGATAAAATATGATTTGAAACGGATCAAATCAAACCAAGCTATGAACACCGTTGGTGTTGTTTTTTAAAATGCATGCAGATAGAAAATAACATGTTGTTTCTTGTATAATCCTCGTCCAAAAGCAAATAATATATGTATATATATCATGTGTTGATACACTAGGTCATTGTACTTCACATTGTGTCACAGTTACACTGATGTTTTGCAAAGCTACCTTACAAAAAGAAGAAGAAAAATTCAAGTGAGGGGGGAGGAGAAGAAAGTTTAACAGAGGAATGACCTAATTAAGTTGGGGGTGAAATATATTGGGAGTGCCTATCACTACAAAAAATAAGGTAACTGGCGACGGCTGGAAGCCGTCGCAAATAATCAAAAAGCCGTCGCCAATAATTATTGGCGACGGCTGGACCTCCGTCGCCAAGTGGTCGCAAATAAACCCGTCGGCAATAATATTGGCGACGGCTTTCTTAAGCCGTCGCCAATAAACGCATCAGAGACGGCTAAAAGCCGTCGCCGTAGTGCTTATTAGCGACGGCTTCCTAGCCGTCGCTTATAATAATACTGGCGACGGCTTAACAAAGCCGTCGTGAATAAACATACTGGCGACGGCTTTAAGCCGTCGCCAATAGGTTTAGTTTACGTCCCGCGGGTGCATTTCTCTGGTTTGGCGACGGCTTTACAGTCGTTGCTAATAAGTGTACTAGCGACGGCTTACACGTCGCCGTCGCCAGTAGGCTTAATCTACGTGCCGCGGATGCAAAACTCTGGTTTAGCGACGGGTTTATAGCCGTCGCTAATAAGTACACTAGCGACGGCTTACTTGCGCCGTCGCCAATGGGTTCATTATATGTCCCGCGGGTGCAATTTCCTGGTTTCGCGACGGCAATAAGCCATCGCCAAAATTCTAAAAATCGTCGCTACTTAGTTTATTGGCGACGGCTCCAGGAGCCGTCGCCAATAGTTCTGCAAGGTAAAAAAAACAGTTTTTTTGGCTCGCCGAATCCATGCAGGTTGACATCCATACATGAATATACATTATGGGGATGTTTCCATCAACCCTTTCATACATTTACATAACCCACAAGTTCATCTCATATTCTTTTTACCCAATATTCAATTCATTCAACACAAATATCCGAAACAACATATTCAAACACAAACACATTTCCGAAACAACAATCAACCACATATCCGAAATAATACATAGAAATACGATCAATCCACTTGGAGTTCTACAACACTCACAAGACAGTCAAATCACATACATCATGTACACTAAGTTTTGGACATAAAGAGTACAATAGAAGAAAAAATATATAAATATCATTCGTCTCCAAACGATCCTTCCTCATCATCCTCGTACTCTTCATTGTCCTTGTCTCCATCGTCGTCCTGATGAGATTGTGTTGGAGGTTGCCTCGATGTGGATGGTATGTCGGCCGGGAGTCTTTGACTAATATTTTCATACATCCGTGTCGCGTAGGACAAGCTTTCTTGAAACGATCTTTGTTGATCGTCCAATCGTTGCTTCAAAGAGGAAATCTCCGATCGACATTCAACGTTGACCCGAGCTTGCCTCTCCACCCGCCGTCTAAGCTCCCGGACCTCTTGGGACGTGGAGGAAGAAGAACCTCCACTTGACCCACCATACCAAGTGCTGCGAGTTTCACCTCGCCCACCACATCGGATCCGTCCCGGTCTATCTCTACCGAAGACGGATATAAAAGCATCCTCAGGAGTAAGTGGCTGTGTTACCCCAGCATCAGAGGAATCGGATGCTGGGGGATTCATCAATTGTTGCATATTTTCCTACAATATAATTTTGTATTAAAAGAAATAGGGATTAAATGAAAAAAATGGATAGAAATCGGATTGGATGTTTTTGTATACCATCATCTGACGACTCTGCTCATTGTCCCAAATAATCGCTCCATCTAAATCTTCGTTTGTCCGAGTCATTTGGAAAACCTCGGGACGAGTAGGGCGACGTCCTTCTTTTTGTACTGTTTAAACATAATATGAACAAAATAAATCTATGAAAACTGAAAAATTCAAACAAAATATAAATTTTTATACTTACAAAATCTCGCTCTAACTCGTGTATGTTTGTTCTTCCTCTTCTATACGGCATTGTTAACTTATTTACGTTTCCTTGATTTCGTTCACTCAACGCCTATACGCTTATACATAAAGACTTCAATAAACTCGTTTCAATAACTTTGAAATGATATATATATATATCGACGAAATAAAAATTTATTTTACCCTTGCTTCGTCTCGAACCCATAAATTGCACATATGTAGCCATTGTTCCTCAGTGCATTGCGGAGGAACATTGGCGACGGCCTCCTCGAACGGTCGTCCTGCAAAAGTCTGAAAACAAATGTTGTCAAGAAAGAATAGAATTTTTTACATTACTTGCAAAAAATAGAATAATTAAAAATTTCCCTTTCTTTTTAAGGTGCTTCTCTCGGTTCTTTGCATTCCGCACATATGTCTCACAATCTGAGCTTCTATAGATGCCCTCCGTTCGAATGTAACGTGTTGCTACATGCAAAGAGAATTATGAGAATCAAGTTTCTTAAAAAGAAATGAGTAAAATAAAAAAAATTACCTCAAGATCACGGAAGATGGCAGCTTTCTTCTCCTGTGGGATGGTCATGTAATTTTGTTCCCATAAATTACAATGCACTCTATTACATACCCCCAGATAGGAGGTAAACTCTTGACCATGTGACCCCACACCTGAGCCACCTACTAATTCGACGTTAAATGACTCATCAGGTCCCAGAGTTCGCACAGTCATTGCTTTTGCTGGACCTCTCCCACGACGAGCTGATGTACCTATTTACATATAAATTAGCAAATTAGTTCAAATACAAGGTATTATCTAAGCAATTGATATAATTGAAAATATTGAAACATATACCTGAGGCGTGTGAAGATGGACTACCTCCATCTGTAGGTGGCGGCTGAGGTGCAACAAGCTCACGGGGTGCCTCTAGCGATGGCTGAGCCGCAACACTCCTAGAGAGCTGGAAGGAGTAGACTGAGATCGATCTCTGGATGCATGTGATCGATCGGACCAATTGGGTGGTCCACCACTTTGCGATGGTGTACCCCCCTGAGATGTCCTACGGCTCTTGCTGAACCCCTTCATCTGTAATACTATAAAGAGATTGGTGTTTGGATTTGTTTTACAAATTGGATGCCGATTTGCCACGTCCAAACCCCGGATCGGTTCGGACGGGGCAAACCGAATTCCGATAGGGTGTTTGGATTTTTTCCCCCAACCGGAAGCCGATTTGCCCCATCCAAGCCCGTCACCGGGTTCGATGAGCCAAATCGATCTCGAATTGGGTGTTTGGATTTGATTTACCAATTGGAGGCCGATTTGCCCCGTCCGAACCCGGGATCGGTTCGGACGGGGCAAACCGGCTTCCGATAGGGTGTTTGGATTTTTTCCCCCAACCGGAAGCCGATTTGCCCCATCCAAGCCCGTCATCGGGTTCGATGAGCCAAATCGACCTCGAATTGGGTGTTTGGATTTGATTTACCAATTGGAGGCCGATTTGCCCCGTCCGAACCCGGGATCGGTTCGGACGGGGCAAACCGGCTTCCGATAGGGTGTTTGGATTTATTTTACCAATTGGAGGCCGATTTGCCCCGTCCGAACCCGGGATCGGTTCGGACGGGCCAAATCGGCCTCCGAATTGGTGTGCAGATTTTTAACTCAATCGGAGGCCGATTTGCCCCGTCCAAACCCGGTTTGGACGGGGCAAACCGGCTTCGAATTGGGTGTTTGGATTTGATTTACCAATTGGAGGCCGATTTGGCCCGTCCGAACCCGGGATCGGTTCGGACGGGACAAACCGAATTCCGATAGGGTGTTTGGATTTTTTCCCCCAACCGGAAGCCGATTTGCCCCATCCAAGCCCGTCACCGGGTTCAATGAGCCAAATCGATCTCGAATTCCGATAGGGTTTGTCAAATTTCTACTTCTAATGGATGTGTTGTTTGGAGTTGTACCTCTTCATCAGTTACACCAAATGTTATAGGTACGTCCACAAGTTCTTCTTGATATGGCCCAACCCGACGGCCGATTACCCGATTCAAATCCGGAATGAGCTTCATATTGGCGAATCCGGTTTCGGATTGATATTTGGAGATTTTTGCCCCACCCCTATGCCGGATTGCCCAAACGGATACATGATTGTCTTATTTTATTTTTGTCATCTTAAAAAGATATTGAACAAATACCACATTTGTTCCAAATTTAGAATCCAAAAAAAAACACCTCAAATTACCACCTAAAAGTAAATTGGTTTGATTGTTTAAGGTTACGTAAATAATAACTAGCACATTTAACTAACAAATATCACATTAATTCTAATCAATTTATCTAAATAAATATTACATTTATCTAAAAAAATAAGTTGTTACCTAAAAGGAGGGCGCTCGGCGGCACTAGCAGTGGCGGGTGGCACCGGCGGCGGCGGCGGGCGGCGCCGGCGGCAGGGGCGACGGCGGGGGCGGGCGGCGCCCATGGCAGGGGCGGCGGCGGCGGCGGCGGCGGGTGGCGCCGGAAGCAGGACGGCGGGACCGGCGGTGGATGCTCTTATCGGGGCGGCACCGGCGGCGGAGGCCGCAGCAGCGGCCGCGGCGTCGGCGGCGCCAAGAACGGCACGGCGGCGGCGACGGGCGGCGGCGGCGGCAGCACGGCGGCGGCGACGGGCTTCTAGGGCACAGACCAAGACACGGCGGGGGAGGAAGAGGAGGGAGCGTCGCGGCGATATAAAAAAAAAACTAATGGCGACGGCTTCGTAGCCGTCGCCAATGGTGCATTAAGTTACATTGGCGACGGCTTAAGAGCCGTCGCGAATAATTTTCGACCGTTGAAGGTATTGGCGACGGCTATAAGCCGTCGCCATTAGTTCCCGACCGTTGAACGGTCAAACGAGGTTCCGCAAACACTTTAGCGACGGCTAGCGCCGTCGCTTAAAAGATTTTTAGCGACGGCTTTTTAAGCCGTCGTAAGTTTACCTTATATTGGCGACGGCTTAATTGTAGCCGTCGCAAATAACGTTTTAGGCGACGGCTCTTTAAAGCCGTCGCCAATAATCCGTCGCCATTGACCCTTTTTCCTGTAGTGTATACCCTTCATTCAGTCTCCATCGTTAACTCCATTAATTAGCATAAAAACCTCTACCTAATCCAAGTCACTATCAAGATTAGACTCTCATAACAATCAAACATAACAAATTAAAACAGCTTCTGTTGGTCTTGAGTTGAAAGGTCCTGCCGTTAGAATTGGAAATCAATGTATAAGCAATTCTATTTCATACGAGGTAAGAGTCCTTGATACGTACAGAGATGATTTTTATAAAAGCAACACTATCATGTGCTTGCATTAATGATGGAGTTTTACCAAGTTTATTATTTTCAAGCGATATTGGACCATAGATCTCTCTCTCTCTCTCTCTCTCTCTCGTCCGTGATTATGTATTTTTTGGACGTCAATTGAAGTGAATTCTAAGCATAGAAGATTGTCAATTGTGTGGTGGTTGAGGGACTAATTAACCAGCTAATTTAATCATCAAATATAGCATCAAAGCAGTGAGCAAGTCAAAAGACCATCTATATATAACATATACTTGGTATTTGAAACGCATGCAATGTGTATATATATGCCCTTGAGGAGAAAATTAAACTTTTATAAAGGTAGAAAGTTTAATGACCCAGTAAGAATATGGTAAGAGATTAAATTAATCGATTATCAATAATTTTGGTTAATTATTCTTCCAAGTCAAAACTATAAATAGACATGATAATTTAAGAATAATTCCAAGATGCATGGATGATATTTAAGAAAAGGCTAACATTTGAAGGGTAGGTCCGTCTAATTATATATTATTAATCTTCTCTACCCTTCACCCCTCAATACATGCACCATCCCTTTATGTGTCAGCATCGATCGATCACCTACGTCCCTTGGTGGAGAGATGATAGTTTAACTCAGTTACCGATAGAGAGGCATGCCCAATGTGCGTACGTTTAACTCAAAACTATTTATTTATGACCATTAATAATAAGTGCGTGTGGGGTTAGTAAATTGTAGGAGGCATTGGTAATAGAAATACGAGATTAGTAATTAAAATATGAAAAGATGTTGGCAAAATACAGCAAGTATTAGCATCATATAAGCTAGGATTAGTGACACTTATTTCTAGACTTTTTAATTGCCTTAAATGCATCATTTTCTTTACTTTGATGCATATTATAAAGATGGTACATATTTATTGGTGACCGAGAAACTCTTCGAATATAAATGGGTGATGGGCCTAATGACCTAGCTACTGAAATATTTTTAAAAGCACCTCCACAACATTTGATCATGGAGAGACAGAGAGAGAGGAGGAGGAGGAGGAGGATGTCATCAAGCAATTCGTTCGTTGCTTTAAAATGTAGGTTGAAAAAGTAACCTATCAAAGAAATAATGTTAATAAATAACTTATATGTATTTGAAAAAAAAATGATTAATAAAATATACCTGCTGCATATACAGGTTGATATAAGGTATGTTCACATCAACGATCAATGATGTCCCACCACGTGGTGAAGTCGAATACCGTCTTTGATATTTCTTCCTCCGCTCTTTCAAATGCATCGTATAAGTACTCCATGTTTGCTTTTCTATCTCCATCAACTATCTTATGTACATTCACTATAGGATGGACGATATTTAATGTCTTTTTTACAACCTTCCAAAATCTCCCACTCTCTATTGTCTCTTCTACTTTTCTCTCTTTTCTCTTATCTGAAGGATTACATCTAGCTATCCAACTACCCCATCCCGGTGAGATTACCATCTGGGTTAGAGGTCTCCTTTGACTCAACAAATTTTCTAATAAAATGTAGTGAGAAGCGAATTGGATTGCACCTGGTATGTTCCCTCATAAGGCTAAGAACGAACTTATGGTTGTAAATAGGGGTGGGCACGGTTCGGTTTGGTCTGGTTTATAACAAAAAAATTCAAACCGAACCAAACCAAACACCCACCTCAAACCGAACCAAACCAAACCACTACAAATCGGTTTGGTTCAGTTTGAACCGAATTAAACCGTAATTTATTACTTAAAGAAATTAAGATAACAAAATTACTTAATTAAATAAAAATTTTAATATTTATTTCTCAAAAAAAATTTAAAATGAGCTATTACTCATATAATATGCTCATGTGGGGTGGGGGTGGAGCGTAGCTTTGTTTGGCCACATGGAGGGTTTTAAAGAGAATCCTAGAGGGTAGGTGTTTGAGTACATCCGATGTGGGACTAAAAAGATGAACAGTGTACAGTGCAGTTGAAGGCATTTGTCCCACATCGGATGTTTTAAAGTGGTTGCCATGTTTATATACTCCTCCTCCACAACAACTCAACAAACAGATTAATGGGCCGCTGGCTGGTGGGCTGGGGAAAAGCTGGGTTGTTCGGGTTGTGGTCTGGTTCGGTTTTCATCGGGTTGAACATTTTGCAACCCGATGGACCCGAATACAATCTTCAACCCGAACCAAACCAACAATTTCGGGTTGGTTCGGGTCGGGTCATCGGGTTGACCCAATTAATGCCCACCCCTAGTTGTAAATGAAAGAGAAAACAAATTGAGCTAGCTTAACTACCCTATCTATTGGAGATTCCTTGCATGTATCCTCCAACATCAAGTATAAGGAGTGAGTAGAATAAGGTGCCCAATACAAATTTGTTCTTTTGACCATCAGCATCTGTCCGGCCGATTTATAAGCGCCTGCGTTGTCTGTGACTACTTGGATTACTCTGTCCTCTCGTATATGTTCAATAAATCCATCTATCAAATGATAAAGGTACTTGACATTTTTTACCTGTCCTGATGTATCAACTAACTTCTAAAAGATCATGCCAGCTTGACAGTGTACTAAGAAATTGATCATTGTCTTCTTAGTTATACATGTTAAGAATAAGACCTTCAGTAAGGTATAGTACCAACAATTTATAATTGTACTACAAACAATTTTACTAATTACCGGTCCATCTGTCGATCATTAATGTGCAACCTCTTTCCCCCAAAATTCTTTCAAATGAACTCACATATTTCTTTATATCTTGCACCTCCATAGGAAGATATACGTTATGTATCTCTTTTGGGTTTGGCCCAGGCACTCCTCTCTCGACATTTGCGACTGTGTCAATCATATTTTTGTAGTATGGTCCTCTTGCAGCATTTGTCGGTATGCTGTGGTGAAAGAACCATCTTAACAATGCTCAGCCAATTTTCTCTTTGCACAACTTGAGGTTCTTCATTTCCGTTGTGACAGTACTTTGACATTGTTGTGGTCTCGTGATAACGGGATCCACGGGACCCACTATCGAGTTATCGTCTTAAGTGAAATCATGAATCTCACCTTCTGGTTGGTTGTTGGATCCTCTTTCACTTCTTTGCCTACTCCCACTTCCCAACCTTTGACCCATCATTCAGTAGGTGCATTGATATAGGTCTTCAGCAGCAAAGAATCTTCAACTTGTTTCCATTGCTCGAAATAGGTTATCTATTTAAAAAATATTTAACTAATTAATGATAAGTAAAATAAAAGAATGAACTGTTTTTATGACTAATACTATCGTAACATCGTTGAAGTCTTGGTCTCAACTAATATCCGGTCGATTTTGTTTGGTCTCGTAAATATGTATGGAATGTCTTGCCGGTTGTGTCAGTTCTTCCCAAACAGTCTCCTTATGTCGTTTGAAAGTTCCATTCGCTTGTTCCATCACTTGTAGGCACCTAAGAAATTGAGCTCTTACCTCTGGTGGAGTCCGTGTGCAAGGTGCAACATTGCTCTTCATTTATGCAAGATAAAATTTCAATCGATAAACATCATTGAATATAATTTTGTCACAATATTTACATTACACTTTTCTCTCTACCATGGAGAGCAAGTTGCAATGTGCCCAAGACAGATCATTTCAGGTCGCACCAGAAGTTTGGGTTGTGTAGCTTGGAAAAGATATCTTTAATTAACTAATTAATGAACTAATTAACTAGTTAAATAATTAATTATCTAAGTAATTAACTAATTAAATAACTGATTACCTAATTAAATAACTACTTAATTAAGTAACTAACTAATTATCTAAGTAAATAACTAACTAACTAATTAAGTAAGTAATGAATTGATTAAGTATTCAAGAAGAATAAATTAATTGAGTAACTTATGGACTAATTAACTAAATTTTCAAGTTTAGTTAATGAAATAATGAAATAACTAATGAAAAAATTAAATAATTAAACAACAAAGGAGCACAAAGTTTAGAGCAAAAATTGAGAGCAAAAGAGCAAGTAAACAAGAGGTGAGGAGGAAGAAGAGTTCCTTGGAAAGTTTAAATAGCACCCAAGGGGTTGAACCCCCCCCCCCCTCATTGTTGTGACGGTTGCCAACATCTGCGGACCGGGTCACACTACCCGATCGCCCGGTTGCGCAACTCCACAACTCGGCCACGACCCAGCCGAAAAGGTCGGCCCAACCCGGTCACGACCGAGTCGGTCGGGGGCAAAAACCGATCAGGTCGGGCTTGTGTCGCAACCCGGGTCCTAACTCGACGAACCATGTTTTTGTCCAACAACCACAAGGAAGAAATGAGGACTGACCCTTGGGATTTTCGAGGCATTGTACCTTTTCTTAGTTTTCATATCAGGTCTATAGTCCTTATACTATTCTATTTTAGCGTAACAGAGACCCATCACACGGAGAGTGAATCACCTCAGACAGTTGAAGAATGAAGACACTCCTGCAACCATCGATCAATAGGGGCCACGCCCCCCCATACTAACCCCATGATAACATATTGCTAAACTATGACATATATTGTGTCACTATCAATGAAACAAAACACTTAAACGGTTGTATAACTGTTTAAGTGGGGAGAGATCTGTGGCTCCTGCCGATTGATGGCTGCGGGAGCTCCCCTCCCCTCCGCTGTCAGCTCTCTCTATCAGAAGTCATACAAATGCCCTTATGATCCCATGGTGACCAACGGAAGGAAGAATAAGTCTCTACACTCCCTTTCACAGGCCAAACACCAGTCAGTGCACATAATGACAGTATATGGGTACCTTGTAACCTTAATTTTCTTTTCATATATAAATGAAGGCTGTCAAGTCCATTATTTGGCATACATTGCTGTATGTATGACCCTATCCTGTGTAGATATTTGTCAATGGGCACGTCACATCACTCTTCACAGGGCGGTTCTGGTGGTGGTGAGTTTTTCTCTGGTAAAGCATTAAAGCAAATCCATGGCCTCTTATGGGGTTCAGATATACACACATAATATATATATATATATATAGAGAGAGAGAGAGAGAGAGAGAGAGAGAGTCATCCTTTTGCATCCTGTGGCTAAGACCCTAGGTTTCACAGGCAGCCTCCTCTTAGATTTTAGTGATTCTTGCCTTTCAGATTCTCTTTGCCTAAACCAAACAATTAGATTGAGATTATTATAATCTCACCTTAGTTATATATCAAGTATAATTAGAGTGGGAACGGAATAAGGACCAGGATAGGGCTCTTTTAATTGTATTTTTGCTTAATTTTATTTCCATCTAATGCTTGCATTGTACAAATATATTTTATTTCCATCCATTGCCCTTTTAGTATTGTAATATATAATATAAATTACGCTGTAAATAATTTATTTTATTATTTTTATTTTTTAAAAAATAAATATTTTTTATATATTGTGATATTTTTTTAGTGATCAATACTAGAATACAATTATATTTTCCGCCACTTATTCTCAGAATTGCACATTCTTCGGAACCAAACGAGAACGACCAAAAAATAAGTGTAATAACGTTTTTCCAACCCCTTATTTCACTTAATATACTTATTATAAACACTAAGGCATAATCATATTTATTAATTTATCTTTTTTTGTAATGAACTTATTTATCATACTTGATCAACTTATTAATTTATCTTTTTTTGTAATGAGCATCTTAATTAAAACTAAGCTGTACATTTTAACCTTTTATTTCTTAGACATAATCTCATTATTAAAGGTAATTTGAAAATCTCGACACTTTTTCATGTGTCTAATTAGCCTCTTAGCTTGTGGTAAGAAATTATTCAACTTATTTGAGATGTGTATTAGTTAATCAACACAGCTTTTATTTTAAATTACAATATTTGTAAGCATGTTCTTTATATTAGGTCTACGAATTAAAAAAAAAAGGTAACATCTACCGCTAAATTTTAAGAGCTTCATAAAAAAAAGAATAAAAGACAAAGTAATAAAATAATTTAAAATTAGTTTTTTTAAACAATGTGAACACTAACCTCTTAGAGAAACAGAGGTTATATAAATGTGTGATTACAATGGAATTATCAACTAGCACCCAAAGTATGGCGCATGCATGTTTTATATATAACTTTACTACTTGAGTGATATAAACATCTCTTAACTAAATTAAATGCTAGGTACTTAAATTAACACAAAGTCAACTTAATTACTACATATCCCCTATCGATTCGGAGGCATGGAGGTAATTAAGTGGGTCCCAACAGTTGGATTCTGGTAATTGACCTGCTAGAAAACAAGAGACAACGTAGAACAGAGACAGGGTGTTAGGACTTCCTACGTACTCTTATTACATCAACCTATCCATGTCCTCTTGTGCCGTTGCTGATGCGTGTGACGCAACGAAATACAAGCACAAAAATAAACCAGAACGCTAACTGTGATCAAAGGGTTGGAAAATTATATATAATTTTTTTACCATCATGATTAATTTGTTTGTCTTCTATATTGTCAAATAAGGAGTAGCTACAATAGTTTAGCTGATCAATCCCTGATAAAATGGTAAAAAGACATTTAGACAATTTATATCATTATTGAGATTTAATAGAGAGAGAGAGAGTGCATTGTGACATGGTGGACATGATAAATTCTTTTAAGGTATTTATTTATATATGGAATTGATCGGTTGACAGCAGAAACATCGACTGTTATCCAAACGCAAATTTCATCTCTGATCTCATATCGGGCGAAACACAATTTTTGCTATGGACCTCTCAAACTAAAAAATTTATCATAAAACACTAAATTAAACGATTTTTAAGATATCGATGACAATCTGATCACCCTCTCTCTCTCACTCTCTCTGATGACGACGACGATGATTCCTTCCATTATCAAGTGCAGAGTATTTAAATTAACTTCGGATATAAACACCGGGTGCATTAATGTTGACATAGATGCTTAATCGCGTATACAAACGCGGTTCAACGCCTTGTATGGTTATTAACATCAAACAAAACCTGTGCAGTAACCACACATCTTTATGGTCTCATATATCTAAACAGGGCCACTTACCACCAGGTGAAAGATCCTCGTTCCTCCGCCACAAATCAAAAGATTTGCATCCGAAGCACCGTAACAACATGAATCTCAGTTCTTCCTCTCAAGTTCCCACGTAGGCAGATAAAACCTGTCAGCCTCATCCCGTGCATCCTCGTGTAAAAAAGCCCAAGACAGCTAGTGCTAGATGTTTTGATTGCAAATCGGAAGAAGAAAAAGAAAATGGTTCACATGATGCAAATACAAGTAGTGGTACAGATATTCGCAAGACTCCTATACGATTCTCCCTAAAAGACAAGACACGACCACCACGAGACCACTGCGGGACCCCGTGAGATGGGTAGTCTTTTCCACAAAAATATTTTTTCTTGCAGCATCTCTGAAGACTTCTTTATGGTTTAACCCCCCCTATAACTATAAGGACCAAAATCAGATACCTGGCGTGGGCTGCCCGGCTATTCACATTTGATGGACCGGTAGATGTGGCGGACGAACAGCAGGGCGGCGCGGAAACCCACGGTGCCCAGCATCAGAAAGAAACCGTAGCAGATGCAGGCCATGTAACCGAAGAAGAAAGATGTCTGCATGAATCCTGACATATCCGACCGGGCATAGTAATAGTAGAGACAGTAACCATAGATAAACAGACCAGTGGAACCACCACAGAGGAAGGACCTGGAAAGAGTAAAAGGGTGCTCGTATAAGTTCTTCTATACACAAACATGAAGAACTGATGGAAATAACGGCTAGACATCAAGAAATGATACTTTGCAGAATCTTGGTAAAGGTTCGGTTTCCAGCAGAAATGTATCAAGGGATAAATATTCTTGCGCAATCAGCATAAAAATTCACTTTCCAGCAGAAAAAAAATCTTTTTTCCCATGAATATAAAATCGTTTCTAGCATTCATCCTGATGGATCAGATTTAATCGGAAAAGGCATGCCCAAAATCTTAGGTTTCACTCAAATAAGGAGACCCTTCAATGTTCATACACCATCGATCCAAAAGAGCATTCCCGTACTCAAATCACATTTAGAGTCACCAAGTTGTTACGGGTTCTGGCACCTTGTAACACAGACGGGAATAAAATTATGCAAACTTCAAGCATCCACAACAGACCACAAAAGCAGTTTGACTTTGAGAAACATCAAACATGCACATACATGTGCTGAAAGCTCAAGTACAACTTGTTTGACCTGTAAATTCCGGAACCAATCAGGGCAACACAGAAAATGTTCATAAAAAACTACAAAGGTGGCATAGGTTCCGTTTGATTCCGCTTAACAAACCTCCGACCTCTGATTCAGTCAAAGGTTGGTAGATTTAAAAGGTTTGATTTTCTTGCCATTAATCAACCTCTAAACACAGCTCTTATATCTTAATAAATCTCTTTAAAATAAGTTGTATGATTTTCATTTTTGCTTTTATATTGTAATCCTTCATAGAGAAAAATTAACATGTATATCCTTAAATATACATTACATTGATTAACAGGTAAGCATCTTAATCAAATTAAGCACTTAACGTTGCCATCAACTGGTTGTGTTTGTTTTGGCTCACTTAATGCCATGTTGGTTGGAGTTTCATTTTTAGTACTATATCAATATTGATATTAATATTTTCAAATGTTAGAGTATCAATATGAAAAATAATACAAGTTGTCAATTGTATTACATAATATGTTTTGTTTGCACTATAAATTTTAATATTGATACAATTAACCAAACACCTCTTAATGATTCCTATCAATATTAATTTTAAAATTGATAGTGATAGAGGTAAGTAATAATGTTACCAAACAGGGTATAAGTAAATTCAGACTGTTTACCTTATGTGTTGTTTAATCGGTCTTAACACACCTCTGATCTCTGATTCGGTCAGAGTTTGCTGGATTCATAATGTTTGATTCAATGCCTAAATCAACAAGCAAAATCAAACACCTTAGTATTTTTTGCATCATTCTTCTCAACAACGTCCAAACAGAGAAACCTGTAATAACTTGGATTTTGGGCTAGCTTTACTAATTTTTTAAGAAAAGGCCACACTACTTTAGGCCCTGTTTGGTTAGAGTTTCATTTTTGATACTATATCAATATTAATATTAATATTTTCAAATGTTGGAGTATCAATATCAAAAGTAATACAAGTTGTCACTTGTATTACATAATATGTTTTGTTTGCACTATAAATTTTAAAATTGATACAATTAACCAAACACCTCTTAATGGTTCCTATCAATATCAATTTTAAAATTGATAGTGATAGAGGTACCTAATGGTGTTACCAAACAGGGCATTGCCCTGTTTGGTAACACCATTAGGTACCTCTATCACTATCAATTTTAAAATTGATATTGATAGGAACCATTAAGAGGTGTTTGGTTAATTGTATCAATTTTAAAATTTATAGAATGCCCTGTTTGGTAACACCATTAGGTACCTCTATCACTATCAATTTTAAAATTGATATTGATAGGAACCATTAAGAGGTGTTTGGTTAATTGTATCAATTTTAAAATTTATAGTGCAAACAAAACATATTATGTAATACAAGTGACAACTTGTATTACTTTTGATATTGATACTCCAACATTTGAAAATATTAATATTAATATTGATATAGTATCAAAAGTAAAATTTTAAACAAACAGGGCATTAGTCGAGCTCTCTTAGAAAAATACCCTTGCCCTCTTCTAATAGGTCTGTCAACGGATCCATGGAACCCATTGAATTTTGAATCCAAAATATATTCCAGATTCAGGTTCTGCTGCCTGTGTTCCCAAACTTTAGTATAAGATCAGCATGTGCCTTTCCGGGTGACATCTCAAATACTAAACCTGCTTTCTCACTTTGAATGCACAAAATGATCTGTTCTTCAGTTGAGGATTCCTGTTATGGCATTCTACCTCTCATGCGTTCTCCGTTGCAACTTAGGGTTCATCTGACAGTAACTAGCAGCTCTTTTCAGCCACTGCCACTCTGCCTCAAGATGAATACCTGAAATATGATGCTCATGCTGGCAGAAAAAAAGAATCGACCATGAAATGCACAAAACTAGGAAAACTAAAAAGCTTGATCCTTGCCTGGAAAACATAGACATACCACCAACTAGGCGGAGGCTCTTTCACAGCAGAAGCCTCCTCTACAGTGGAAAGTCAGATGAACTATCAACACTGGCACTTCAACTCCCATCCAACTCGTGCGATAAAAGAGGCAGAATGAGGGTTCAGGAAAAGTTGTCTTATTTCTTTTGAAAGGGTTGATTATCTATTCCTGCGAGTGTGACATAAATCATCTGCTTACTATATTTACTAGATTGGTATCCAGTTCCTGATACAATGAACATTTTGAAGGGAGGACTTTGTCTCTTCAATACTCAAAAATGTTTAGCGATTGTGTTTAACAAATATTTAATCACCCATTGCAATGTTAATGAAACAAATATTTAACCGCCTGTTGCAAAGTTAACGTGTGGAAGTTTGATGTTTGTCGGTGCAACAATGCCTAGTGTTGAAAATTAATGTCTAGATCATCACCAGTTCAGAAGCCCAATGAAAAATACAAATTGAAGATCAATATAAAACAAGCATAGTAAACAAATGTATATAAACTTGCATAAAAACATGTTGAAAAAAACGAAGCAAGAAAATGCATTTATTATAAAAGAAAGCTGATAGAGAACTCTCATATGAAAACTAGCAATGAGAGCCAACTTTTATTTTTGGAAGTGGTCACAGAACAAGAACCACAATGCAGTCGCATGGTGGGCGCAGACACAGAAAGAACTATTATTTTCCCTTTTAGAAAAGAGACAGTTGTTTGCGCATACGAAGGTTACTCACAATAAAGACCCATTAGTGAACAAACAACTAAATTTAATAAATGAAATAAAAATGAAGTCATAAGTAGAAACTTTAAAAGTACTTGCACTGTCATGTAATCCAGAAACATGTAAAAAATAGCAGAATACCAAAAAAATTTATTCCCAGAAAATAAATGGAATCCGATGCAAAAGACCAAACATGTGTAGGGAGGAAGAGACAGATCCTCTAAAAGCAGCACAAGATTTGTAAACAAACCAGCAGCAAATAACAAAAGAAACATGGAAAATATTATCAAACAGAGGAATACTAAGTAGAAGTGTTACCTCCACCACCATTCATGATCTTCAGCAGCAAGCTGAAAGTATGTCAAGGCCACGGTGATGAAAGCAGTGACAATTAGAAGAATAATGAAGACTATAAAGAGAATGCTGTATATGGTGTATATTCTGTGGCCCCAGACACTGGCAAATATGTAATAGAGCTCAATATAAATTGCACTGAAAGGTAAAAAGCCAGCCATTGCCATCTGAGGAATGGTACTCCGATACCAAGGCAATGGCGGAATCTCCCTAGGAAACTTGCTTGTGCGGACAGGGGCTTGGAACTCAGTCTTGCTATTCTTACCAGCTATACCACCTAAAACAAGCAAAGGAAATGTCACTAGAGTCCATATGAGAACAATCACCACAATGGTCCCAAAAGGTAGTGCTGCAGTAGCCGTATAAGCAATTGCAACAGTATTCAAAAAGCAGAATGTCAGGAAAAGTGGGCCGCAGAAGAGGCATCCCGTCAATAACAAGTTCCTAACCTGTCAGATGAATAAGCAAAAGAGTCATTAGAGCACAAATCATTAAGAATCGTTAGATCCAACTTAAATTCTTCATATATTAGATGTGCATGAAAATGAGCAAGATTTTGTGGTAAAGTATCTTAGTGCAGGTGAATAAAAGTTAAACGTAAAAATTCAAAATAAAATGTAAATAGACAAACATGCAAACCATGCACATACCCAGTTGCTTCCTTCAAGTTGACAATAGAAAGAGGTTGCAGTATAACCAGCAATTCCAGAAGTAAGTGCATAAATAACAACCAAGGCTGTGAAAAGTGCTCCACGGTTGTATGGGTAAAATACACCAACTAGCGCAAGAATAAAAATGAAAATGGCACTGCAATGTAACATTCATGAACTGCTATGAGAAATTATTCAAAAACAAATAAATACCTGATTTAATATCAGAAAGGATTTCCGCCTAGTTTTAAGCACAAAGAAAATAAAATAAAGACTAAAGGGCTTCAAGGATAAGAACAAACAGTGTAAAAAGTTGAGTGCCAGAGCCGATGCAGGCAGCAAGAACTGATTTGCTTTTGGGAAATCTAAAGACATCCCCATGGATATATTTCCAACCAGTTTCTTCTTGATCATCAGCAGACTCCTCATCATGAGCATACCTTTATGGAAAAAGCAACAAAAAACAAAAGGAAAATAAGGCACCATAATATAAATTTTGAGTACATAAAAGATAAAACAACAACAAAAGGCATCTATATCAACCATCGCACCTCTATGAAATCTGTGAAACTGGTTTAAATAATATAACCTTTTTAAAAAAATAAACTGATTGAATATATCTCCAAAGAAATTGGTTTTAAAACAATGTTTATGTAAAAATCACTGGTGCCTCGTGCTTTTGAAACCCAGGTACAATTTCAGATTTGAAGTAATGACATAAGAATGAATTTCAAAAGTTGATGTAAAATAATGGATTTTGAAAGATTTCCCCTGTGCCCGCACTTTTGTTATACTTGTTGCAGTAAGTATGGGTTGAGCAAGCATTTGTGATCTTACAAAGTTTAGGTTCAAACTGTTGGAATAAATTCTACACATGTCTAAGTGTATCAAAAGTCCCCTTGGCTTTTGAGTCACAGCAAAGCTAGTGAAAGAAAAGTTATAGATGCAAAAAATAGGCAGTTTTGAAAAATCTTTGAGAATTAACTTCTGTGAACTCCAATGATTTTTTTCCTAGGCACTCTGTTTCCTTCTATTTTGATTACTTACTCCTTTTTGCTCATTATTCTCTTATTTATCGCTTTAGTGCTAATGGTGAAGGCCATTTCTGTGTAAAATAATGACTAGGTTC